>OZ022263.1:62045369-62769124 GCA_963978885.1 Nemotelus pantherinus
GTCATTATATGGGTATAATGCCATTTGAACGAAAAGTCCTAGTTTTTCTGGTACATTTGATGGACCAAGTCATTAGTAATAAAAACTGTAACCTACATTCGGTAAACGCTATGTACTCTTTGTGAGCCAACTTCTTTCCCAGCGTTATCGCTATGATGAAACCAGTTTTTAAACTGTCTTCTTCCATTTTTTTAAAGTATTTTTCGACTATCACGAGGAGTCAGCTTTTCTGATCACTCAACTCTATCCTTGCAAAAATTTCTACCCAATTCATTATAATTTCAAATTAGAATCTTTAACATCGCTCTACCTTTCACAATAAATGTTGCTCTATCGATAGTGTTTTTTATTCTTTTTCACATTAACTATAACATTAAATTTAGTATCTCGCAATTTTGTGTCTGCTCCTCATTTAGATAAAGTACGCAAAATACTGTTACGAAAAAGTAGAATCATCGTAGCTGACCACCTGTTGCATTTGAGTTTGTTACCAGGTACGGCAGCAGGGTCGTTGTCCTGCAGATCATCCAGGCCGTTTGCACAACTGGTTAGTGGGACTGGCAAGTTTGCAGGTTCCAGTCAGCTGGCGGCATCAAGTTTAATGATCTGGAGAATTGAAATCGAACTTTCGGCAAAAAAAATTGTATCACAAGATTTTTTCAACCGTCATCGCAGACTATTAGAAAATATATTCAGAGCACTGAGTAGATTTTTTATTGTTGATTTTTGCTACTAGGGCAGTTATAAATTTTTTCATCTATTAATGCAAAAGTTAGCCTGCATGTCGTTTTTTCATGTCGTTGATTTTGTTCAAATTAAATTAAAGATTTATGTGAGCTGTATTTTGTATAAAATAAGAAACGTTTGCAGTTTGAAAATTAAAAGGAGTGTTGCGAGAATTGTTTGCATCAAATTTAATTACTGATAAAAGTACACAGTTTTGTAAAAACAAAGTATTTAAATGTTTAATGGTTTTTAAACCATTGACACTAGGCAACGAGCAACCGATCCACCACATAAGCTACAGATTTAGTTTAATTTATTTTTCTATTTTTAGTTGGTCATTACATTCAATTTTCGATTTACTTTATCTTAAATGTATATTGTTATTGTGTTTTTGATTAAGGTTATTTTTGGGTTGAGTGGTAAAATCTACGGTTGCTAGAGGTAGGTTATACGATTGCTCCTTTGTAAATATAAGAGAGATAGGCTGATGTTTTTCGCTTCATATTAATGAAGAAAAAATTGTTAAGAAGTTTATAAAAAGATTCAACTTCTATTCTTCAGTGTCTATCAGTACTTTACGAGGTCAGAAGACTTATTAGTCTCTAAATGTTGTCGTAATTGAATCGGTAATTTGTGCTTATTGAGATCGCTCGCAATTTGTTAGAATTTTTCGAAATTGGTTGGTCAGATCTAATGCTAATATCACCCGTCCGCCCACACAGTTCTTATCCGAATTCTGTACGTCCTACTTAAGGCTTAGGAGCACAGTCCTTATGACCTCTTTTTACTGTCTTTCAGCTTGTCTTTTTGATAGCAATTGGACTCGAAATGAGGTCAGACTCGTACTAAGACAACTGCACGAAAATCAAGTGGTGACAAGGCGCCACACAAGCAATTGGCCAAAAATACTGCAGCTGTGGTGGTGCTAAGAAGCAGCATTGGTATCGGGGGAGATTAGTTGCCAGAAAAGCAGAGAGCTCTTGATTTGCAAACTGCCATTCCAATGGCAAGTTCGTGAAATCGCCCGAAATTTCAAAGCTAATTTGCAGATGTAGTAAGCTAGTAGTCTCTCTAAAACAAGTTTGAGGAGCCATTTGTAGTGAATTGAGGATTAAGAGGATTGGCAGGAGCCTCTCAACTAGACTAAAAACCAATTGAAAGTTTGCAAAGTAGTTGGGTGACAAATCATCAACGAGGCAAAACGAATTGACTGCCCTTGGAGCAGGGTGCCCCGCGAATTCAGACTAAAAGCCTTCACGGGCATTTCAAGTGCACCCTGCTTCAGGAGCAATCAATTTTTTTTTGTTTCGTTGGTGGTTCACCATCCAACTGCTTAGCAGGCTTTCAAATGAACTTCGGCCTGGTTGAGACGCTCCTGAAAAGCCTCTTAATCATTAATTCGCTTCTGTTTGTTCCGCGAATTAAGAAGAGAGTCTCCAGGATGCTACTATGTATGGTCGCGACGAACTGTAATGAAGTTTGCCACCACAGCATTGTAACGATACCATAAGAATGCGGGAGAATGTTCAAGGTTAGGTCTTGGCCGCAATCAAACGCCCCATCACAAACGTCACATCATACCGCACCGATCGCGTGTAAAAAACAAATATCCTCTCAAAAAAATTTCTGTGTAAAAGTATTTATCAATTCTTCATATCGCTTTGATTTTAATATCTACTTTTTTAAGGAAAAAATATTTGTTCTTTTTATATTCACTTCAATGATAAATTTTTACTTTTTCGATGATTGTATTGTTTTGTTCAATTGGGATATGCTGTATTCGTAATGACTTCTTCTGCCATGACAAGGCAGTGAATAATATAGTATTGGTACTTTAAATGAAATTGATAGTTAATTTAACTTCAAGATATAATGGTTGAAAGTCAGTTAGTCCTCGTTTATGCTAAATAGAATCAATTGAAATTTAGAAGACTGAGATCGAAGAGTTTCACTTGCAAGTTCGAAAGTTTGAGGCAGGTGCTCCGGCTTCCGGTTTTAAAATTGTGATGTTTGGAGTGGGGTGCTCCATGTACAGTGATAACACCTTGGAAATTTGGCAAACCACACTTCCAGCTATTTGCAATTTTCATTGACTTTGATTGTTGTCTCCGTTTTCCGTTGATTGGATCTAAGCGCATATTTTAATCAGACGATTGAACTCTGCTTCAGGCACAGCGATGCGCGATCTCGATTAGCAACAATTAAAGATAAGATTCTAGATTAAATTCTTCTACTGAACCCCATCTTTGCACCAGCTTACTGTCACGACTGCCTTCCACCGTGACCAATTACTGGCTTACTGTCCGACTGCCTTATTCGGTATAGATGCTCATCATCTTACAACTTTGATCGATTCTAGCCAATCAGAATCAACATGACCTAATATGGTCATGTTAAAAATCAGCTGATCCAAGGGTGACCAAATTTTGGACAAGAATCGTTATTGGATTGACAAGTAAGGGAACAGAAACTGTTCAAAGTAATGCAGCACAAACATATAATAGTATTCATGGATATTAAATACATGAACTATGTACTAAAACATAAATAGTCTCAAAAAGAGAAAATGTAATATTATCAAAAAGGTAATAGATATTGAAGGTTCTTATCAAAAAGGGAATATATATTGAGATTTTGGAAATGTAAATTGGTTTAAATAAGATGAAAAATGTAAAATGAAAATGAAAATTGAAAATGTAAATTGGTTTAAATTAGAGCTAACAATATTTGTTTAAGGAGGAAAATGGACAAATTTGTTGTAGGATGCGTATGAGACGCTACGTCAGCAAGTCAATAATCTGATAGGCAAGACATTACAATATTGTAATGACAAGAGGAATAGAAGACTCTCTCAGACGTACTCAATAAAATGTCAGCCAGTTTGATACCTTTGTTCCGGACCAATTTAATTTTGATGTGCTGCGCAGCACACGATCTGATTACTACATTGTTCATTATGCTATTGGACTTTTGCAGGACTCAGCTAATCAAAAAGAGGAGTAAGAACCTAATTCCATCCCGCCGCAGCCTACTCTCGCTCCTGACTGATGCCCCTCATTAACTGGACTCCAATAACATAAGTCTCGTTTATATTTGATAGCCTCTCGTAATACTAATACCTTTAACATTCAAACCTCATTAATTACTCGCTTGCAATAACGGTTACGTTAAAAACAAAACTGATACCATGATATATGTAGATGCACCAAAAATGACAGCCAAATATAGAACGAAATTTAAAAGTGTATAAAAAAATTGTTTCCTGAAATTCATTACTTCTGTATTTACTATACTAAATTACTTTATTTATTCTACACTTTATGTCTTCAATTTCTTCTTTTTTTGAAAATAGGCCTCTAAAATCCTGCTTTAGCCATTCACTTTTAATTTATACATGAACATAATCAATGACAGCTCAAAGACGATACGACACTTTGGACAGGCTTTTTCCTTTTACATTTTAAAAGAAACTGGAGCAAAAACTCTTTTAATATACATATACGACCATGATATCATCGAAAGCAACATTTTAGTTGAAATCTTGTTGGATTCGTACAAAATAGACCATTTTTTTTCGTGTGTCAATGAGCGGAAAAAAAATTCTGTCGATTTCAGTAAATCGGACTCTTACTATTCGTAAGAGATAATTCATATTACACCTGTTTTTGTTTTTGTATGATATTTGCATCGTTACTTACCACATATTTGATTGTCCTTGCATACAATGAAGACACAACACATGCATCTTACTAAATTAAGAAATATATTCAAAATCAAAATAGAAATAAATCAATTCATAAACGTGCGTGGCAACAATGAAAATTGTGAGTCACCGTCTATGCTTGCAATTCGCTTCCAATGCTTTCAATTCGCAAGACGGCTAGACTTTTAAGATATATTACCGGTTTTTGGATGCTCACTGCATTTATCAAAATGACTTCATTTATATTTAAATAAATACAAAAAATCAACACACGATTTGTCCAAAGTAGATAGATCCGCCAGTATTGCACATGTTGGATTCATCGTTCACCACTATCATAAATCTAATTTTATTGAAATATTTTTGAAATTCATCGAAACAAAGATTCCTTCTAGAAAAAAATGGATCCAGACTAGTTAGCATTTCCAATACTTTTCGCCTAGGAAGGATTTGTACAAGTTTTGAATAAAGCACAACAGGTTTTAACAGAATAATGAAACTGAGCCGTGCGAATTTTAAATGCAAACAATTATTATTTTTTCATTAAATTTTTCAAGGTTTTTTACTAATGTGGCAAATTATTTCAATTTTTGGAAATGTTCATCATAATTGTAGCTGCATTGTTAAATTTGCATTGTAGACAAAGGGATATATCGATGCAATTGCCAATTATTCTAATTTAACTTTTGAAAAAAATTAAATGAATTTAAGGGGTTAGTCCACTGTTAAACTGCTCCAAATGCACTTTTTTTTTAAACAGCTCCCAAAAAAAAAACTATTTAAGATATCGATTTGAAATCTTACATGCATCTTTATTGAAGTTAAGAGATAACATTTTCATTGGAAAAAAATATTAGAAAACAAAATGGCGGCCGCCCCAATGGATCGCCGCAGCACCGCCAAAAAAAAAAGCAAATTGCGCCTCGTAAATTCCTGGACAAAATAAGCATCTGTGAACAAATTATCAAAAATATTTCATTAGTCTTGAGTATAAAGGACCGCACGGGCCTAACTTTAGAGCCCTAAAGCGATTAAAAAAAAATGTGGTATGCTTTTGAATCAAAAAACTTAATAAAAAAAATTTTTTTAATCAATAAAATGTTTCCCAGATCGTCAAAAAATTTTTTTTTTGTTCTAAATTTAAGCCCGTGCAGTCCTTTATACTCAAAACTAATGAAATCTTTTTGGTAGTTTGCTCACAGACGCTTATTTTGTCCAGGAATTTACGAGGCGCAATTTGCTTTTTTTTTTCGGCGGTGCTGCGGCGATCCATTGGGGCGGCCGCCATTTTGTTTTCTAATATTTTTTTCTAATGAAAATGTTATCTCTTAACTTCAATAAAGATGCATGTAAAATTTCAAATCGATATCTTAAATAGTTTTTTTTTGGTAGCTGTTTAAAAAAAAAGTGGAGCAGTTTAACAGTGGACTAACCCCTTAATACATTCCTATAAACGACATTTCCTGAACTCAATTTGTTAATGCCCAAGCTCCATTGTTTTCAGTGATGTAAACAAATATACTGGCAATAAGTATGCATGCATATCAAAATTTACGACCCATAAGTTCATGTACACATATTCGAATACAACAGCAAAAATTTACATAATTTCCTCGCTAAAAAATCCGCTGTAACATAGAGCCCATCAATTCCGAGAAGAATATGTCGATTTATATTCACCAGTGTAATATGATTGGCATACCATTTGAAATTGATCTGAACGTTTCGACAGATTAATATCGAAAAAAATGTGGTAGATATGGAAACATGAGTGAGATTCAACTAATGACAGATATTGATTTAATTTTGATATCATTTCCAAAATATCATCACATAAAAATCTAATAGTAGTGTAGAAGCCATGTGCACCACTACGATATCAATTAATTTTTATTTATTTCAAAAAGATACATCCCCACCCGTGACAATGTACAGTAGTACATTGCCGTGACCAGGATTCGAACCTGGGTTACTACGGCCACAACGTAGGGTCCTAACCACTAGACGATCACGGCTATTGGGGACATATGTTGCTGATTATGTAGCTCAAAAATATGCATACAAGCAAAATTATTTAATTTCACTTCAATCTGTTAGTTTAATTTCATTCAGATACACTTCCATTTCACTTATCAATTGCCTACAAAACATTCACAGCAGCATGTGCAGACTTTTGCTCACAGATCTGATACTGGAAAATCAAAGTGGCTGATTCGTGTTTGCATTCACGAAGCACAAGTTATCGCGTCCAGTTTAAAGCTTCCCCTCACAAAAGCTATCAATAAAAATTAATCCAATGAGTTATTTAATGTAATATTTATAGCTCATGTTGGTCTTTGGTCTACATACATATGATGTATGCTTCACTACACAATGAAGCGACGGAAGCTAAGGAAATGATTAAGAATTGCTTATCAAATCGAATACACATACATACATACCTATGCAGATTATCTGTAACTATTTTATCGTTTATTACTTTGAAGCAAAATCCAAACTATATGAAAATCAATCAAAATTAAATTTTTCAATGAAATTTGAATATTCGAACCAATTCCGTAAAATTTCAAACGATTGATGTGCCCCCAGCAGTGAAATGGGTGTGATTCTTATGTAAGACAATTTGATCCGCAAACACATCGAAATCAAATCAAACAAGTTCTTCCTCGAACCAGATTAAATGAAAACTTAATCTGAGCCAGAAAAATCGCGAAGGGGCACATATCAGGTGATCACGTGATGAGAGCATTTTTGAACATCACTAAAGACACACCCTAAGAGCGAGTAGATTAGAGCAAGCATTCAAAATTAAAATATCATTTAAGTCGAAACTTGTTTGAAAATGTTTAGATGTGGAAACAAAAACAGAAATGTCAACGTTTAAAATCCATGCATATATGCATGTAATTAGAAGAGCGACGATTCGAATTTGAATTAAACAGGCTATAAATAAAAGTTTAAAATTTATTCATTAATACTTGAGTATTGATTCAATTGACGTTTGTCGATGATACATATACATATTTTAGTTCATACAGTTCCGAACTGAACAAGGTCATATCCATATATGCATGTATCTTACTCGTAATTGACCAATTAAAATCACAGTGCATATCATTCGACACGAATAATATACACTCTTCTATGATCTTCAAATACATAAAACACTAGAACATCCGTGAATGTACAGCAGCCAAAATAGTAACGTAAATAAATTATTATCATCTAGAATTTCTTTTTATCCATCCTTCAAGATTTTAATGAGCAAAGTATCAGTAACGTTTGGAACTATGAATATATACATACGTCCAGTTTCAGACGAGTTGTTTTCGCCTTTTCCAATAACATTTAAGGTCGAATTTCTAAGCGGGTTTTAGTTTACGTCTAACGGGACTAGAAAAAATATTAAATAAAGTTAATTTAAGGATGTTTTACTTTTATATCACTGATAAAATGTTTTGAACGGTCAATAGTTTAATAAATTAGTAAACATTTTTGAGGACCAATGTAGTGGTTTAACAAATGGGGAGGATCGGCAGGACATCTCAGCTGAATCGAAGTGCCAACAGGTGTCGATGGTCATAAGCGTGCAAAGGACTTTGAAATAGAGGGGGCAAACGGCTTACACTATAAAAAGTGGGTGTTATTACCGGCACATAACAAACTCTCCTTTCATAATATAAACTTTTATTCAAACAAAACCAACACTACAATTCAATTCAATGCCGACAATTTTGTGCTTTGTTAGCAAATACGCGACGAATGATGATGGCTCGTTTCGAAATTGTATGTGCTCTAAATCGTGGCTGTCTCTCTCGTGTCTGAATTGCGACTGACCGTATTTCATCACAACACTCCCCCCTCCGTAAATCAATCAGATTTACCAAACGTCAAGGCGGCAACACGGTTCGCTGGCCGACGAAACATACCGGAAGGAGTTTTGACTTCGACTATACGAATTTGACCGTCTTTGGCCGGAAACACTTGTGTGATGCGTCCCTTTTGCCATTGGCTCCTGGGTATAGCTGGATCGCACACGATGACGACATCATTCACTTTAAGCGGTGTATGTTTCTGGCACCATTTCGGACGATGTAACAATTGCGGCAAATATTGACCAACCCATCGTTTCCACATTCGGTTTTTGAGATCTTGAGCGATACGCCACTGTTTGTTAAGGCATATCTTTGCATCATATGGCTGCGGCGTTTGTGTCGAGTTGGCGCAACCAATCAGGAAGTGATTTGGTGTAATCGGCTCCGACTCTTCGCTTTCAATTGGCACCTCAGTGAGCGGTCGCGAATTAATAACGTTCTCCGATTCAATCAGAACGCTTCTCAACGTTTCAAGTCTCGGCGTAACATCTTTAAATGTATGCTGAAGGAGACGTTTCACAATTTGAATGAGGCGTTCCCAGCATCCGCCCGAACTGGGGTTGGCAGGACAGTTGAAGATCCATTCAATGTAGTTGTTAGTGCCCTCACGTTGGATGCGGTCGACGTCAAACATTTGTTCCGCTTTCTTTAACTCTCTTTGTGCACCTATAAAATTGGTGCCGTTGTCACAGCGGATGCGCACGGGTGTGCCGCGTCGGTTGATGAAATTGCGTAAAGACAAGATAAACGCATCTGTGGATAGATTCTCCACTACCTCCAAGTGTGCTGCTCGAACGGTCAAGCACGTAAATATTGTAACCCACCTCTTTTCTTGGCGGCGACCAATTACAATGTTGATAGGGCCGAATAAATCAACGCCTGTGTAGGTGAACGGGCGTACAAATGGCGTGACGCGGTCTTCCGGCAGCTGACCCATCATTGGCGGTGACGGCTTCGCTCTTCCCACCTGGCATGTTGGACACTTCCGTTGAACATCTTTGAGCACCTGTTTAAGTCTAGGCACCCAGAATCGCTGGCGGATCTCGTTTATGATTACGGCGGCGTTTTGATGCTTCTGCTGCTCATGATAGTGACGCACAAGCAATTCGGTCACTACATGATTTCTAGGCATCACGATTGGGCGACGTACATCAAGTGGTAGGCAGGCGGCTTCATCTAAACGTCCATGTAAACGCAAAAGACCAGTTTCATCCAGGTAAGGCTGCAGCTTGTACAGGTGGCTGACTTTAGGCAAACTCCGCCCTCCTTGTAGGCATTTGATTTCGTTGGCGAAAGACTCTCCCTGTACGATTCGACATATTCTGACTTCAGCGTTTCGTAGCTCGTTAGCAGTTAAAGGTAAAATCGACGGCCTCTTGTTAGGCGCAGCTCTTCTTGGGTGTGTACTGGTAGGCACAACTTCCACATCAGGAACAGTACGGCACTTCTTAAAAGCTCTCAGGAACCATGCCATAAGTCGTTTTAACTTTAAATAAGACGAAAACTTATTAAAATCAATTTCACAAGTACTTGCCTGTATCAAAAGCGCAGAGCGAACTTCCTCCTCTAAGTTGTCAGGTAATGTGCAGGTGTACGATGGCCAGTTGGATTCGTCTTCCTTCAAAAACTGAGGTCCCGAAATCCAGCGACTGTTCGGTTGAAATTTAGTCGACACTCTTGTTGCTGCGTCAGCTGTATTTTCACTGGTTGGCACCCAGCGCCATTGTTGTGGTTGACTGTAGGCAAGAATTTCCGATATTCGATGATCGACGAAAGCTTTATATTTTCTCTCAGAGGCATGTATCCAGTGGATGACGGTGCGACTGTCACTCCAGTAAATGATTTTATCAAATTTGATGTCGTGACCATTTTTGGCGATCTTGCTTATTCTTATCCCAAGAACAGCAGCTTGGAGCTCCAGTCGTGGCATAGACATCAGACGTTTGGGCGCAATCCGTGTTTTGCCCAGAACGAAACTGATTTCGATGTCGTTAGGGCTGACGATTCGTAAATAGGCGGCGGCGGAAAATGCTGTCTCACTGGCATCCACCATCACGTGTAGCTCCACTTTTGAAGCAATAGCCAAATTTGTAGAGTAGCAACGAGCGATGCGAATATTCTTCAAAATGTCAAACACTGACCACCAACTACGCCATATGTTGTATAGTGGCTCGGGCACAGGCTCGTCCCATGTTGTTTGACACTTCCACGCTGCCTGCATCAGTAGTTTCGGCTGCAGCAAGAAATCGGCGATGAAACCATATGGGTCAAAAACAGCCATTGTGATGGACAAAAGCTCTCTTTTCGTTGGCGGGCGAGTTCCATCCAAAACGACGTTTGGTACGCGATGGAACTTGGTACGGTACTCAAATACATCTTCGTGAGTGTTCCACTGCATTCCGAGAACCTTCTCGGTCGATAATTGTTTTTCCATATTCACAATATGACGAACTGTTGGTTCTTGAAGGTTCAAAACTTGTTCGACGACTGGCGAATTCGACACGAAATTTCTCAATTCAAAGCCGGCTTGGCGATGAATCTTATCCACTTGTTGGCATATGCGGATGGCTTGGTCCTCCGACGAGAATGCACAAACTAAATCATCAACGTAGTGTTTGTTGACGATGATATCGGCGGCAGCTGGATATTGTTGGCAAAAATTATCAGCATTGCGATTTTTTATATATTCTGCACTACATGGCGAGCATATGGCACCGAAAATCATCGACGTCATGACACAATGATTAAGTTTGGACTCGCTGGCATCAAATCGCCACAAAAACCTCTGAGCATGCTGATCTTCTGCTCTAATTTTCACTTGGGAGAACATCTCCTTTATATCGGCAGCAACTCCAATCTCATTCTGACGAAATTTGAACAAAATATCAAGCAATGGCTTTGCTTGCTCTGGCCCCTTCAATAAATGCGAATTCAGTGATACCCCTTCAACGACGGCAGCCGCATCAAAGACTATGCGACACTTTTCAGGCTTATGGACGTTTTTAACGGCAAAATGCGGTAAGTACCACACAGGCGATTGGCAACTGGAAACTTCATCATCAGACAGGATCCTGGCATAACCCTTGTCAAAGTAGTTTTCCATCTCAGTTCGATATTTCTCAGCAAATTGGTGGCACTTGTTAAGTTTTCGTTCGATTTCATTCAGTCGGGAGCATGCCATCTCAAAGTTATCGGGCAAATTCGGTGTCTCTGATTTCCAGAGCAAACCAGTCTCATAGCGATTATCAATTTTTCGAGTTGTTTTCTCTAAAATCGATGTGGCACGCTTGTTGGCTTCAGATTCGGGCATTTCACGTATATTGTTTATACCAAAATTCTCTGTGTCAAAGTACTCTTCCATCATGCGGCTCATTTCAGCGTCTATTGATTTATCATGTATGTGCAACACGATCGGGCAGTTGTTGGTACCATCCTGTTTCGGGCCATAGGCAACCCAGCCCAATTTGGTTTTGATTGCGACAGGGCTATCCGCTGATGTTACTTCTGCTGGCACTCCAAGGTGGGCATTATCAAGACCAATCAAAATAGTCGGCTTCGCATCAAAGAAGTCTTCAATTGGTAAATTTTTTAGGTGAGGATATTCGGCCTTTGTAAAGGTCTGCGTTGGCAAGCTCGCCTTTCTAACAGTGTGTACATTCTTCATAGCAAAAATGTTCATACGATTATTTCCAAAAATTTCCAAACTCACTTTGCGAGATTTTTCGTTGGCAACTTTATCACCAAACCATTGCAGCGTCAGCGACTGTAACTGTCCCTTTAGTCCCAGAAGAGAAGCCACTTGCTCTTCTATAATCGATATCGACGATCCTTCATCGAAGATGGCGAAAGTTTTGTGTTGTCCATTCGGACCATACAACGTGACAGGTAATATTTTAAACAACTGATCAGACGATGAGGCTCGGTAAGTATACAGCTGCTGGTTTGGCATAATGGTCGGTGGAGGTGGCGGCGGCCTTTTATCCTCGTGAAGGCTGGAGTGGTGTTGACGGTTACACCCATTTATGCGACAGTCTTTTTTGATACGACAGTTGGCGGTTGCGTGTCCTTTATTGAGACACGAAAAACAAAGTTTTAAGGCTTTTACCAACTTCCAACGATCGGCAATGTTGTTGATGGCTTTATAATTTTCGCATTGATGCAGTTTATGTTGACCCCTGCAGTCTGGGCACACGGACTTTGGCGGCGACGTATCATTCTCGTGGACATGCATCACGACTTTGGGCTTGTTGTGAGGTGTCTTTTCCGGCGCTATTGGCAATTTGCAGACAACGCGTGCAACACTCGAAAGCCATTCCGAAAAAGTCTCGATGGTTGGGTATCCTTCCAATTCTTTTGTGTACTGTACCCACTCGTACTGTTTACTATGCGGGATCTTTAAAACCAGCGACTCTAAAGTCATGACGTCACACAGATAGTGATCAGATTTGGCAGCCTTTAGCAATGAAACTGTATTTCGAACTTTTGTCGAAAATGGCACAATTTGGTCTAATTTCGACTCACCAAATGCTGGTAGCTGTTGCAGCTTTGCCAACTGATCTTTTACGATCAGTTCCGGTCGGCCGAACCGGAATTCTAGCTCTTCAGCAGCGTTGGGCACATCACTGGGATGTATTAACATCGACATCACTGCCTCACGTGCAGGACCAGTCAGACATTTTTGTAGCCGGATAAGGTTCTCGCGATTGCTGTAGGCAAACATTCGCGTAGTGTCTTTGTAGTTCGCATAAAAAAGTGGCCAGTCTTGCGCTTGGCCATCAAAACGAGGCAAATCGTATATTTTCTTTATCCTACTTATCTCCGCAACGTCAACGACAGATTCAACTTCTTGAAAATCACTGGCGTTTACTGAATGGTCCTCGTCCGCATCATCCTGTGGACTGCTACCCGCTTGGGGCCTATCTTCAACACCGATGCCAATTTGTTTAGTTACCTTCGAAATGTCCGCTCGATTCGTTATGCACATTGCCTCAATTTGCTGTAGCTTTTCCATAATGATCGTTAGTGTATTTGGCGCAGCACCAGCTTCATCCACTTTCACGCCTTTTTCAGCCGCATCTCCTCTTTCGTTTTCACTCATATTTGATAAATTTCGTTTCCCACTAATATTACCACTTCTTAATTGCATTCAACAGTTTTAACCGTCCACAAACTTTCCGAATTTATTTTCTCATGAAATTGCCACGCGACGACGTGACGGCAAAAATGTCACGATGTACACGATTCTATTTCACAACACCGGCACGAATCCGCACATACTCCGCGACGACCCATTTCATGTAGGCAACGAGCATGTAGCACACACACACACGACGACAACAAAGAAGAGCACAATTTCGAAAACATGTAATTACCGGCACATAACAAACTCTCCTTTCATAATATAAACTTTTATTTACACAAAACCAACACTACAATTCAATTCAATGCCGACAATTTTGTGCTTTGTTAGCAAATACGCGACGAATGATGATGGCTCGTTTCGAAATTGTATGTGCTCTAAATCGTGGCTGTCTCTCTCGTGTCTGAATTGCGACTGACCGTATTTCATCACAACAGTGGGTCTACAATTAATTCTTTGATAAAAGTAAATATATTCATTTTTCTGTTTAAAATAACGAATCACAATTGTTTTTTACACATTGAATGTGTATTTTTTGCTTTTACGTCATATCAGCTGAATAATAAATAGTGTTTTGTAAACCTTAGCAAAAAGAGTGTAAATTTACTAGTTCGCTACTCTCATTTACACCAAAGCTGTAAAATTTTATCATTTGCTCGAATTTGACTTATTATTGATGCAACATTGTGACGAAAGACAGTGATTTGGCTAGACTGAACGAGTCTGATATTTCGTGATCTTTGCTTTGAATAGCAGCAGTTAAGTGCCAGTCTTTTCGTGTAATAAGTGTAGAAGTGTAGCTATAAGTTAATTAGAAGTGTAGCTATAAGTTGAAGTGTAGCAATAAGTACTATAAGTTAATGTGTATAATGTGAATATAGTGTATACATCAAATTAAAATAATTTATAAACTTAAAAGAATTGCAAAAAGTTTTTGACAAGAAAAATATTCAAATTTTGCTTACTTGATTTGATAGGACTCTCGCCTTTTCTTACATTTAAAGTTACCTATTTACAGGCTTTTGTTAGCGATAATTAATTTTGGGGTAGTATTTTATGCTATGGCAGTTACCTGTCTTGAGGGGCTGACTTTTGGATCATTAAATTTTTTCAATTTTATTGAAAATGAAACTTATCTAGAGGTTAGCTGAAATTCCTGCTTCAGTAGTGCAAACTTCCTAAAATTGTTCGCAATAGATACCTTTTGCTGTCATTTGTTTGGGCAGGGTAAATGATCTAAATTTACCTTAACTTACCCTGCCCAAGAGTGCAAAAAACGCACCTTTTATTATCGTTTTTTTAAACATTTTTATGGACATTCACGAACAAATTGC
Source organism: Nemotelus pantherinus (assembly GCA_963978885.1). Classification (NCBI taxonomy): domain Eukaryota; kingdom Metazoa; phylum Arthropoda; class Insecta; order Diptera; family Stratiomyidae; genus Nemotelus; species Nemotelus pantherinus. The sequence goes on from OZ022263.1 coordinate 62,060,148, forward strand.
GCTTTTTACCCTAAAAGACTCGTAAAAGTAGCCTTTGATACATAAATTTCATGCGTTTCCGTCCTAAATTTACGTCTTTTTAGAGTAAAACTACACGATTTGCTCGTAAAAAAAAATTACATATTTAAGACGTAAAATATTCTTTGTACGCACTATTGTAAATTTACATCTTTAATAGTAGGAAACCAGTTTCCTACTATTATAAGTAATCACAAGTAATATTGTCTTTATAAATAAATAAATTGCAAATGAACCAGACGGCCCCAAGAGAGTTGACGTGAATATTTTTGGCTCGAATTAATGTATAGAGTCAGATATAGATTGCAGTTGTTTAGTTACAATGGTACTTTAACAGAATTCACATTGACTAATAACTAGTCGCTACTAACTGTACATTTACTGTGACGTCCTAATTCGCTAAAATATAGGTCAACAGGAAAAGATTAATCTCTCCCATAAAATGTAGATCCACGAACATTATTTGCTTACTTCGATGTCTGCGAGGTCAATGGTGGCGCAGAGCCCACGTCTAACAGTGAAGGCTCTTGGGGAAGATATTGTTGGGAGCAAGCCAAGTGTGTCTATCGTTTCATGATACAATTCAAATTTCTCTAGAGGGTCTCTAACTACTGCTAGAAGGTCCCCATCGCTCCCGTTCCCAAGAAGTGAGCTCAGATGGTGTCCGATTGGCGTAGGACAGTGGAGAAGTTTTTGCCAAAGAGTCCGATGGCGCACTGCTCGATGCTTGTGGTCTGTTTGAAACCTGCCGTTCGTAACGGTACTTAAACTAGAGACGCCCACTTAATAAACCGCTAATAACATCAGAACGAATTGAAATTTTTATACGAAACTTTAGGAACATATTGTTGAATCGTTTTGCCAACAATTTATGGAATAAAAAAAATCGATTCCAGTAATAATAACTGTTATAATAATAAAGCAATGGGGTTGGATTCGTCTCAAAACAAGAGAGATGTTTCTTATTTTCATCCGTTATGAAAGCACAGAGTAGCCGCAAAATAAATCACGCACAAGAGGAAGGAGCTTTGGATGTAAAAGACCAAAGAGGTCCTAGGTATGAGCTGGCAAGCGCGTTTGCTATTGATGTCGCTTCTAGACTGAATCTGAAAAAGGCCTAAATTCACGAGATGAATCTATTTGGAGATAAACAGCTTCGTGCCCCAGAAGTTATGGGGGTCTACACAATCTATGATTCCGATTTGATAGGAGTCAAAAGTCCCATCCTAAAATAAATTTACCAGGCGGTTAAGGACCCGCGGTTCCTGAATAGAAAAAGACAACTTTCTCGGGCTATTGTCCAATTATTTATTATTATTTAATCAATTAAAAAAATGCCTAGTTTAAAAATACATTTGCTAGTACCCAAACCAACCTTCCAATCTTTCAAGAGACGATTCTATCCGATGACTGTAGTTAAAGTTAAAGGGGTAGTAAAGTTTTAAGTGTTACTGTCCGCAAAAATTTCAAAATTTTCGAAACTGAAATATTTGTAACTTATTAGCGTAAAAAGATTAAAACAAATTACCGTAGCCGGCAGCTCTATGCTAATTGTTCAACTAATATTCTACCAAACTTGATTCACAGTAAGATCTACTTACTGCGGAAATTTCGTTTAAGTGTGATGCCTGCATTGGAAAAAGTTTGATGAGACTTGGATCAGTTTCATGTACACATCAATCTGTCGTTTTTAGTTCCCTTGCTACTAGTACACCCGCTTTGTCGCGGCTCGGCTGAATCTGACTTACAAGCTCATGCCTGAGAGCATTTCGATCTTTTAAGGACCAAGCCCTTTCTCCTTGTTTTGTTTTATATTACGGCTACAGAGTGTTTAGTACACGTCGGATTAATAACACGTAGCGACCTTTTTCCCTTGGAGCAAACCCACTCGATTCATTTAAGGACTCAACGCAGCTGCGAAGAGCTAGCAAAGCGGCACACCAGCAACCATTTAGTGTGGATTATAGGTTGCTGCACTCATCCAGATGAAAAGCCTTCACGTCCATTTATAGTGTAACTTACTCTAGGGGCAAATAATACTTTTTTTGCCACCTTGATGAGTTCCCATCACACTTTTAGCAGACCTCTTTCTGGACTTTCGCCTGGTTGAGATGCCCTGCCGTCCTCCGGCATTTAAGTCTGTGCATATTCTTCAATCAAAGGAATAAATCTATTGAAGTTGGAAGTTTGCTTGAATTGCATTCTCAACAAAAATCCGATTCCGTACGAACTGCTTTGAAATTTTTCGGAACAATCGTAGTAATACCGGATTTATATGGGAATAATTTCTCAGATTTTTTATCACATAGGCTCTGTCTCTGTATAGACAATAAATATGAAATACACTGCCGCTGTCATAATAAATAAAATCTTGCATACAGTTTACATGGAAAATATTAATTCTAAGCCTTTTAAATTCGAATTAGCTTTCTGTGCGCTTATTTCTTTGCTCTTCTCTGGTTTGCAACCTCTACCTCCGTAATTTGATATTGAATTTTCTTATTTTCACGCTTTATATCCCAATATGCATCCATATTAAGTTAACACTGAAGCAATTAGCATTGATGTAGGTAATGCTAATATACACAGGTTATAGATCTTAAAATTCACCAAATCCAATTATACTGGTCTTGTTATTTCTTTCCATGACGTAATATACCAACAGAAAAAACAATATCTCCTTCGCTGAAACATAAATCACAAACTATTAGCGAAGTACAACCGAATCACCTGAAAAGTAGCAACAAGTCATTCATTTGGTTTTATTTCATTCGGTTGCTAGTAAGGTTTCACTCATCTGCCTATCCTCTACAACAGCAAAAAATATCAATGTCTATTTTCAAAACATACTCCAGTTCGAGTCACACTTTCGCCCCGAGTAGTAAAGTTTCTTTTTGAATAAAATGCTCCTGAAGTCCATACTCGGAACGAAAACAATAAAGTATAAACACTTTCTCACTATCGCTCGAGGCCTGAATTCGCGCGAGTGTAACTCTCCTAGGAACTCGGAACTTTTCAAGCATCCAAAGTTAATACTAAGTTTAATGCAGGCTGAGAATCATTGAAAACTTTCATACTGGCTGAGACTGCTACGTTTTGTGACCTACTCAAGTCAACGTTAAAGGAATATTGTAGTAGGTTCGAGCGACGTCGTTTGTAGGCGGTCTATGTACACAAATTGTGGCTGGGATGCTATTATATTACATTGTTAAATATTATGACAAAGGCAAAGAAATCGAAAAACTTTGATCCCATTACGAAACTGATGGAAAATTCTTGAAAAGTTCATACGTAAATTGAGTGAGTTTAGTTTTATTTATGGTTCGACTATTTGTATACAACCACACGCTACGTAATACAAAATGCGGGATATATTTAAGGATGCCTTTAGAATTCCAATGCTCTCTTTTCTTTTTTTTTCGTGAACAGTTCGAATTTAAAGTTGCACACTCAGATAAAAAATGAGAGCTGCCATGTTCAGTTATGTAGGTAAGTATTTTCATAAAAAAGGTTCCTCAGTTCGAAAGTGTGGTAAACTTAGAGAAAACAATAATAGGTGCTTTTTTTGCACGCCTGAGCAGATCAATATAATAAATAAATAAATATAATTTTTCTGTGGAATTCAAAAACAGCTCCAAAATATTTACCAGAAATCTTTGAAAGAAGTTTTAATGTCGAATTATTATAATCTGTATTAAACAATCAAAGTTCTATTCTACCACTTTAGCTTTTTCTGAGTTTGATGTGCTTAATATACGTCAGTTGTTACTAATGTTCGAAGAAGAACATTAGTATTATAATCACTTTGGCCAAAAATTCATATTTCTATATATATATATATATATATATATATATATATATATCATCAAAAAATTTCAGTGAAAAAATCTCAGGAACGCGCCATCCGATTGAACTGAAATTTTTAGGACACATTGGTGTATATGCAGAATAGTGCCAGATCTCACAAAAAGTTAAAAATATTTAACCCTTTGGAGCCGGCGGCCATTTTAGTGATATTTTTAATGTACCTATTATTCCGTACACAAATAATTTTTGCAAAAATAAAGTTGACGAAATAAATTTTGAACGTGTTTCACATGTGAATCGGATAATGTTTTGGAATTTATTAACCCCATGTGTGCGCTGGGTGCCTAAAAAAAGAACGGAAAAACTTGAAAATTTTTAAATTTCGATAACTTTTGACAGAACTATGCAGTCATTACGAAATTTTCAGGACAAATTGGTATTATTTAGTTATAGATTTGTGTAGCTTTTAATGAGCGTGCTGGCAACCCTGTAGCTAGAGCAGGCACTGAAAGTGAAAACTTTCAAATCATTGTCTCTCTTGAAAAAATGCCGCTTCTTCAAAAATAAGCCATTCATATGTAAATCTTGTGCTTTGTTTACATAGGCAAAAAATAAAATTTGATATGGTATAACGGGCACGCCTGGTAACCCTTGCCCAATTTACCTATATTTTTAGCATCAAAAACTTCTGTTCACGGAAACTCACGATCCGATTAGCAGAATTAATTGAAATTCACAGAATATATTGGTCTTAAATAGGACCAGGTCTGATAGAAGTGATTTTGAAATGCAGGCAATTCTGCGCCAGTGGTGCCATCTTGAAAAATCACTAAAAAAAGATAACTGCTTTTAGCCCTATAAATTCTGATTGAATCGTTCGATTTTAACGAAATTCACACAGTAGCTGGACTTTACTTTACCACCAAACCAAATTTAACAAAATTTCTACCAAACGTGGTTGAAAAATTCGGTTGGAGCTGCCAGCTATGATAATTTTGGTGTCTTAAATTTGAAAAAATTAAAATTTGGAGGTGAAAACATTCAAACCATGGAATATCCTTAAAAATGTCCGTTTCTTACAATAAAACCAATCTGTATACAAATCTTATGCTTTATCTACACGTTCAGAGTAAAACTTTGGAAATTTCATGTCGTACAAGAACGGTAACCCTTTCCCAGTTAACCTATATTTTTAGCATCAGAAACTTCTGTTCACGGGAACTAACGAATCAGTAATCAGATACAATTGAAATTTACAGAATGCATTGGACTTAAGTAGGACCAGGTCTGATACAAGCGATTTTGAATTGTGGGCAACTCTGTGCCAGTGGTGCCATGTTGAAAAATTACAAAGAAAAAAAACTGCTTTTTGCCCTATGAAATGTGAATAAGTTACCAGATTTTCATGAAATTGACACAGTAGCTGAACCTTACTCCAATCTCTGTTTGATAGAAATTTGGTTGAAAATTTCGATTGGTGCTGCCAGCTATGGTAATTTTCGTGTCTTTGGTTTTGAAATTTACTCAGGAAAATAAAACTTTTGCCCTATTACTTCCAGTGCAGTCATGAAATCAATACAAATTTCATACAATTAATGGAACCTATTTGAAACATTATTCGGGCCAAATTTGGTTGAAAAGCCACGATAGGGCTGCCAGCTATTGTTGGTTTTGTGTTTAATTGCAATATCTTTATTAAGCGGTTTTATCGTAGAATTTTCAATTGGTAATTATATTGTAGTGACTATAAACAGCAAATATTAAGCTTTCGATTATTTGAAAAAACTTGCTGCAGGTAACCCTAAATTTTTTTATACTCCTATAACTTCGAATGTAATTAAACAACGTGAAGCAGATGTGATATATTCTTGTCTTTGATACTGGCGAAAGGTTGCCAGCACGAGTCGGTTGTGCTACTTTTGTATCAATAAATGCTTACAGTTAGTATTCATACCGGAAACATTTACAATGAAAATAAATAACCTATGTTTCAATTCAAAGTTCTGCAAATTTTTCGGATCGCAGCCCGAAACACCAACCACAATTACAGTGCTGCAGGCACTGAGCATTTTCTTCATTGATGTTATATGAGATGCTGCATTCAAAATTTTGTGAAATAAGCAACTAATAACGAATATAATTAACCCGTGTTTTGCTCTCATAAACGTTGAAATTCATGCCAGTGGTAATATATGAAACCTTCTACCATATGAGTTATAATGCATTCAGACCAAAGTAAAACGTGGCATTTGAAACAGTTTGGCCGTAATAAGCAGCTCATGTGGTGGAATATGCACTCAAAACCTGCACGATTCTTATACTGTTCTTCGAACATTAGTGTTTCTAGCAGTTCAGGTGCGCTAGAGTTTTTGTTTATGAACTGCTTAAATACGTCTACTTGCATCTCAATGAGTTCAAAATTCAGCACTCTTTTTATCTTACTCGTTCACAAGTCAAGAGACCTCTAGCTCTACAAAAATATAGGAAGACCAGAACGTCAAGGCATGCATGTAATTTAGGTCCAAAATTATACAATCAAGTACCGACTGAAATTAAAGAATCAATTAATATATCAAATTACAGGAAAGTCCTAAAAAAGTATATTGTTGATAGTCCTTGTTCAGTGTTTATTTTTTAAAAATTAAGTTTCATAATGCAACTCATGAGTATAAGTTATACATGGAATAATTAGATAGTTTGTATACATATTAATTATGTTCAATTGTATTATTATAAAGCTATAGCTAAAACTGTTCAAGTAACGCCGCACCCACTCACAAGTTTGCCTTATGTGGGCTGTGAGCTTTATATCTTAAAAAGGAATTCTGTATTTTTATTTAAGATTAACCTGTAGCTATAATGATTGAATAAATAAATAAATAAATAAATAAATTAATTGCTTGGCCTACTTAGATTTTTTTCAGATTCAAATAGGACTTTATCTATGCATCACTTAGCTTTTTAAATGATGATTACGATTAATTAACCTACCTACGGTAGTTTTTTTCAAATCATCTAAAAAACAACTAAACTAAAAACCATCAGTAAAAAAACACCAAACATTGATAACACTTCCATAACAGATGCGACTACCATCGGGCTCCGCGGAAAAGGACTAATTCCATTTTAGGATAAAGCGACAGGTCTTTGGAGCACAGTCGATTCGTCCTAATGCCTGGCTCTGACAGGTTGTATTTGCCAGCTTACTCAAATTTGAATGGTTCCATTTCGTATCGTTTCTGCTCCTCTTTTCGTTCGTTGAACAAACCAAGCAGGATGTCTGTTTGTTCTGTCAACTGTACTCAACGCGAAACAGATTTGATAGTATAGTAGGGTTTGAAGGAGAGTAAATATCCTTTATTCCGTCATCATTTTCTGCTCTTTTCATAGCAAGTCTGGATCTGATACAGCATTGAAGAGACGTGGGACTATTAAACAGCAGTGATGCTTAAGTAGTATTTTTTTTTTATTTTGTTTTTATCATAAGGATGAAATATTCTCATTTCTATACGATTGAAATTGTGGCTTCGGAAGCAATATGACAGGAGAGTAGAGCAGATTATGTATTTTGGGTAATAGCTAAGAGTTGTACTTGTGAAAGACAAATATTGTGTTTTACCATGAGTTAGCTTTGATAGTAAGTAGTTAGTATTTGTTTATTTTTCAATGCAGGAAATTTTAATCATTGATTGCGCTTTGGTCTGGTCATACAGTTCATAGAATCTAAACTGCTTACAAACTAAAAATTGCGCAACTTAAATTCTAATATATAGTTAGTTTGGTTTATATAGATTTGATTGAGAGATCTTGTTCGTCTAGAGTACAGTTGTCCCTTCTGCCTAAAATAAATAAGTTCGCTCTTTCTATCAGTGATTTTCATACCGCACTTGGGGTAGTAACCACAGAGCTCCTGGACATATTGTAGTTTAAACAAAGCCATCTTGATATTATGGACGTCACATCAAGTCAAGAGATCATCTGCGTATATCAACATCATAGGAGCTTAAGACACTAGGGATGTCGTAAATGAAGATGTTTAACAGAATAAAATAGTGTCCTGCTGGTAGCTTGAGTCAAGAGGAAGGAGCCAAGAACTAGCAGCATTGTGAGTGATGAAAACGGGCCGGTCATATTTTAATAAGATATATATTTATTTATTTATTTAACCAAACAAGGTGTGCAATAAAACAATAACAAATTTACAAAATGTTTTCCTTAGGGGGTTAGACCACTCTAGAATTTTCGAAAAAAAAACTTTTTTTTTTATTTCCTATGGTTTTTTAGGACCTCAAATATGATGTCCCAAAAGATTATACCTGCGAAAAATCTCTAAATACTCGGTTTTCGAATTTTAATACAAGGCCGCCTGGCGACAAATGTCCCATTGGAGAGGATTCATGATACTCATTCCAACTGGCTAAAGCTAAAATTACTTTGGCTAAGTGCAAACATAAGCCAGCCCTTCCAATTGAAGTCTATGAAGCTATGAAACCAGTCTATGAAGAACTGACCACTGAAAATCTTCTAACTCGATGAATCGGCGGTTACACACAAAACAGTAAAGAAAGTTTCAGCTCGACTGTGTCGGCATTGGCCCCGAAATCTATTACAAGTAGTAAAACAGTCTTCAATGTTGTTACGGGTATTGCAGGCTGTGTGTACAATGACGAGTTTTTCAATTTTGCACTTAATGGAAGCAATTTACTTGGAAATCGGCCCAAACAACAACAATTAAAACTGCCGGTTGCACAGTAGTCAACAGTAGTGGTACGAACCATTTAGAAAACTCTTACTGTTATCAGCACTCTCTACTTAACATTTTTTGCTTCAGTGACGCAACATGTGCAGGAATTTGTTGTTGTATTCAATGTACTTAACAAAATTGAATTTGCTCGGATGTGCAAAAAAACGCACCTATTGATGACAGATATTCGACATACAGAGAGATTATTCATCACTTAAACATTCCCCGAAACCAATACGTCGGACAACAGAGCAACAGCTCCAAGTAGACTGTTCGCATCAAGTGACGCTTCAGTTGGCCCTGAAACGGTAACCGCTGCAACAATACCTGCAAAGATAACTTCAGTTTTGACAGTTGAAGATTCTGAGGTTGGAGCAGTGCCTGAGCGCGAATGTTCCACTTGGATGAGCAATATTGAAATAGATCAAAGGCCAAGAGTCCCATCAGTATTTTCTGTTGTCAGTCCTCAGCAGTGATGCCAAATCCAAATTTAAGTCTGGAGATTGCCAGACTTTCACAACGTTTTCCAGACACCCAGATTTTATTTAAAATTTCCAGATTTTTTCAAACTTGCTCTGAAACTTTGATATTATAAATGTTTAAGTAAAATTTTCAAAACTTCACATACCGCAAATCAAAATGTCAAATAAAAAGGTACAGAGTTTGAAAAGCTCAGCTTGCGGTTAGCTCTTTGTCGAATTCTACAATTAAATAAGCTCTTTCAAAGTGAACCCCCAAAAATATTTTGGCTTAACTTGGAAATAACAAGATTAACGAAAATAATATTCAATAATTATATGCAAAGGCATTACTTAGAGAAAACCAAAAGAAAGGATGTTAAATTTCTAAATGAAATGTAATTTTTACCATAGGATGACCTTTACTTAGGGGCTTGCAGTGAATGCCTAGTTAAATAGACTGAAAGATTATATTTTAGTATTCACAACGCACTGTTAAAACTATATTGTGCTTGTGAACCAAATATATCAGTATCAGTTTCATGGATCTTGAAAATGTTGTTTTGAAAAGACAACCTTCAATTATCGCACTTTGTCAATGTTTTCCAAACTTAATAGAAATATCAGAATTGCAGAATATAAACTCACAGTGATAGAGTCTAAGAAATATTGAATTCACCGATTTTGAAACCGGCAGTTATTTTGGAAACAAGTGACAACAGTCGAAACATGAGAACACAAGACATCTTTTCCAATTTTGAGAAATTTTATTTTTCATCTGTTATTCACACTCAATTATTTTGCGAGTGTAGAAAGAACTTTCTCTCAAATTAATATCAATAAAAGATAAAACGAACAATCGATTACAAACAAATACTCTAAGTGGCATACTTTTGTCGAAAGAATATTTAAAATCCAGAAATGAAGCTTGTGCAGGTATAGAATTAAACGAAATCCTTAAATCAAAATTATTTTCGTATATATATTAAAGCATAATCATAGTACGCAGATAATTGCTCTTAAGAATTATTTTTTTGTCTTGCATTGTTTTTTTTTTTGCTGAAATAAATGGTTTTATTAAAATGATATCGTTTTTACTGAAACTAAGCTACGTTTTTCATTGAAAGATTTTTTGAACAATTTTCCAACATTCTCTGTATTTTTTTCTGGCAACGCTGGTCCTCAGCAAGTGATGCCTTATCCTGCAATTCGCAAAATTTCACGCGTGACGAGGAATCGAGGAAAAACGGCTATCGTAACTTCTTCCCGGTATAAAAATGAATTAGAAGAATCAATGGAAAACAAGAAACTAGCAGAAGATAAAAAAAACTCTAGCGCACCTGAACCGCTAGAAACACTAATGTTCGAAGAACAGTAGAAGAATCGTGCAGGTTTTGAGTGCATATTCTACCACATGTGCTGCTTATTACGGCCAAACTGTTTCAAATGCCACGTTTTACTTTGGTCTCAAGAATGCATTATAACTCATATGGTAGAAGGTTTCAGATATTACCACTGGCATGAATTTCAACGTTTATGAGAGCAAAACACGGGCTAATTATATTCGTTATTAGTTGCTTATTTCACAAAAGTTTGAAAGCAGCATCTCATATAACATCAATGAAGAAAATGCTCAGTGCCTGCAGCACTGTAACCTAAGTTGGTGTTTGGGGCTGCGATCCGAAAAATTTGCAGAACTTTGGGAATTGAAACATTGGTTATTTATTTTCATTGTAAATGTTTCCGGTATGAATACTAACTGTAAGCATTTATTGATACAAAAGTAGCACAACCGACTCGTGCTGGCAACCTTTCGCCAGTATCAAAGCCAAGAATATATCACATCTGCTTCACGTTGTTATATTACATTCGAAGTTATAGGAGTATAAAGAAATTTAGGGTAACCTGCAGCGAGTCTTTTCAAATAATCAAAAGCTAAATATTTGCTGTTTATTGTCACTACAATATCATTACCAATTGAAAATTCTACGATAAAACCGCTTAATAAAGATATTGCAATTAAACACAAAACCAACAATAGCTGGCACCCTATCGTGGCTTTTCAACCAAATTTGGCCTGAATAATGTTTATAATAGGTTCCATTAATTGTATGAAATTCGTATTGATTTCATGGAAGTTATAGGGCAAAAAGTTTTATTTTCCTGAGCGAACTTTCAAAATCAAAGACACAAAAATTACCATAGCTAGCAGCACCAATCGAATTTTTCAACCAAATTTCTATCAAACAGAGTTTAGAGTAAGGTTCAGCTACTGTGTCAATTTCCTGAAAATCTGGTAACTTATTCACATTTCATAGGGCAAAAAGCAGTTTCTTTTCTTTGTAATTTTTCAAGATGGGACCACTGGCACAGAGTTGCCTACAATTCAAAATCGCTTCTATCAGATCTGGTCCTTAAGTACTTAAGTCCAATACATTCTGTAAGTTTCAATGGTATCTGATTATTGATTCGTGAGTTCAGAACAGAAGTTTTTGATGCTAAAAATATAGGTTAACTGGGTTACCGTTACCGTTCTTGTCCGACATGAAATTTCCAAAGTTTTTCTTTGAACGTGTAGATAAAGCATAAGATTTGTATACAGATTGGTTTTATTGTAAGAAACGGACAATTTTAGGATATTCGATGGTTTGAATGTTTTCACTTCCAATTTTTTATTTTTTCAAATTTAAAACACCAAAATTATCATAGCTGGCAGTTCCAACCGATTTTTTTACCAAACGTGGTTTGAAGTAAGGTCCAGCTACTGTGTGAATTTCGTCAAAATCGAACGATTGAATCAGAATTTATAGGGCTAAAAGCAGTTATCTTTTTTAGTGATTTTTCAAGATGGCACCACTGGCACAGAATCGCCTGCATTTCAAAATCACTTCTATCAGACCTGGTCCTATTTAAGACCAATACATTCTGTAAATTTCAATTAGTTCTGCTTATCGGATCGTGAGTTTCCGTGAACAGAAGTTTTTGATGCTAAAAATATAGGTAAATTGGGCAAGGGTTACCAGGCGTGCCCGTTATACCATATCAAATTTTTTTTTTGTCTATGTAAACAAAGCACAAGATTTACATATGAGTGGCTGTTTTTTGAAGAAGCGGCATTTTTTCAAGAGAGACGATGATTTGGTGGTTTTCACTTTCAGTGCCTGTCCTAGCTACAGGGTTGCCAGCACGCTCATTACACAAATCTACAACTAAATAATACCAATATGCTCTGAAATTTTCGTAATGATTGAATAGCTCTGTCAAAAGTTATCGCAATTTAAAAATTTTCAAGTTTTCCTGTTCTCTTTTTAGGCACCCAGCGCACACATGGGGTTAAAAAATTCCAAAACATTATCCGATTCACATGTAAAACACGTTCGAAATTTATTTCGTCAACTTTAATTTTGCAAAAATTATTTGTGTACGGAATAATAGGTATATTAAAAATATCACTAAAATTGCCGCCGGTGCCAAAGGGTTAAAGATTATTAACTTTTTGTGAGACCTGGCACTATTCTGCGTATACACCAATGTGTCCTGAAAATCGAATGGCGCGTTTCTGAGATTTTTTCACTGAAATTTTTTGATGATATGTAGAAATATGAATTTTTGGCCAAAGTGATTTTAATACTAATGTTCTTCTTCGAACATTAGTAAAAAAGAGAAAAAGAGGAGTAAAAGAACAACAAAACATTAAGAAAATCGAATTGGCTAAGAATAAGAAAAAAACCAACAATAATCCTAATTCTTCATCAGAATGTGACAAAGATGAAAATAATACCCCTTACATTTACTGCCATGGAAAATACTTGGATTCAAATGGAGGATGGGCCGCATGCTCTCTCTGTGGGGACTAGGCACACTGTAGCTGTGCTGGGATAGATGACGAGGACGATGAGCCTGTATTTGTTTGCGAGTTTTGAAAACAAAATTGCAATATGTCTTTCATACGCCATCTTGCCCCATAAGGTAAGATTTTTGTCAAAGATTTTTAGCATTTTTGTCAAAATTTGTCATTTTTTTTTTTTTCAATGAGTGTAAAGTTTGTTAAGTTCCTTATTTCCAAAGTCTGATTATGTAAGAGTAATTATGAATAAATAAATATTCAAAATACTTAAAAATGTACGTTTTATTACGCTTCAAACGTTGTAGTTAGACATAAGCTAGATTTAGTTCAGTAAATTAAGTTAGTATTGAAGTATTATATAACTGAAGCAACCCCAGGGAATGTACAACATTGGTAATATTAAATAAATGCAAGCCAAAAAGAAAATATATGACATAGTTAAATCATTACAATCCAAGAACAGTTGCAGTCCAAAATACTATAGCCGCTAAACATATTTTTTTTATGTTAAATACCTCTTAAGTTAAGTAATTTATGGACAGTTCAAAAAATAATAAAATATTATTATTACCAATATATAAAATATATTCCATAATAAAGCCAATTGAAATGAACAAAATGTATCACTCTTTTTTAGTTCTAGTATACAAACAACACTCAACCAAATAAAATTTTCGGATGGCAGCCCCCAAATACCTTTCTATACCTACAGATTTCATGCAGTCACCTGATAAAAACGAAATTCACAGGGTATGTTGATCCTGACATAACGCACTTGCTGTTGGTTGCAGTGCTAGTAAAGTATTTCCAGCCCTAAGCATTTCCATCATTTTTGTGGTAGGTAATAATTATTTTTTCCATATAATTTTCATATAATAAGCGCACTATAATGAAAATAAATAACCAGTGTTTTATAATTTTTAACGAATTCGGATAGAATTCCGCATTTATATTTAGCTGTCCGTATTAACCACAGCTATATTCACAAACAATTTCACGCTTGCCAGCCAACTAATTTTCCTCTAATATATTTCAATCAACACTCCCGATTTGCTTTCAATTTTTCATTTTCACCAAACCGAACATTGTGATAAATCAATGTCAAGGATACCCATCCGTTTCAAAATTCACGTACAAAACGCTTTTATTGAGATAATTTTCTGGCAAATCGTTCAACAAACCATGTCTGATATCAATGAGCACTCACTCGTGCGTTTACCTCTACTCAATTGAGTTTTGTGTGTTTGAGGCCGGCTTGCTCATGCTCAGGGCATACTTACCCTTCCGTTTTACCTTTTATCCTTATCGAATTCGAAGAAGCAGACATAAAATAAGATGTCTGCTGTTCTCCGATATGAAGATTTCATTGGTTTTGGGAATATGAAGGTTGAGCATTTGCAAGAAACTGAATCATGTATCCATGCTTTCGATTCGTATGCGCACGGATAACGATTAAATATGATTTACTCGTGACTTATTCACCGTTTCATATTTTGAAAGGATAAAGTAATGTATGATGACTTTGTTAGCGTTTGAGTCTGTTTTTATTAAATCTACAGGATTATTCAATATAAGCTGTGTTGAAAAAGTGATGAAACCTTGATTATTTGATAAAAAAAAAGTTCTAAAACATATTGGATTACTACGCCATAAAGTAATATGCTTTAAATAATTTTAAAACACTGAGCTTGGTCTGTAACTCATGTTTTAAACAATAAATACATCGGCTCTAAAGCTTTTCCAAGCAGAGAATATTTAATACGAGAATATGGATCATTTTTTGCGGAATAAGCATTCGATAGCAGAATCAAACGGAATTGTCTTTTGAGATGATTAAAAATTTAAATTTAACTGGCTAGAGCCGATATATATGTACGTTGTCTATGCTATGTAAATTCCCAATACATAAAGCTGGTGATCTTACAAGCGTCTCAAACTACTATCCCATTTCCATTCTTCTATGTTTTAGTAAGAACCTTGAGAGAGTGGTCTAAGGGAGAGTCTACTCTTTAAGGGAGAGTCTACTCTACACGATTTCGTCAAAGGTTTAACCAGCCTTCTTTCCTTCACATATACGGCCGCATCTATCCCCTTTGATTTTCTCATATTCTGTTTCCGGCTGTCCTTTTTATGGTGTTGATACTTTCAAATATCTGGGTGTAGGGTTTGAGCATGTTTTATACATATCATGCCAAAGGTCTTCAAATTATCTGAAATTATCTTCCATCAAGTCTGCAGTTTTTGATACCAATATATCGCAAAAGTACGATTCTCATCATATAGTCAAATCTTTCAAAGCCTTCGTTAAACCTTCCACCTATTCACACCTTTTCTCTTCATTTTTTTGTATTGTCCTTCAATATTCCCGTCAAGTTTGGTGTCCTCATTATGTCTGTGTAAATAGTACGTTGGGATTTGTTCAACGCAGATTTACTCGTACCTTTTTCTTTAAATTTCGGCTTCCTTATCGTCCTTATAATGATCGTCTTTTTTTCCAACATCTTTCTTCCCTCGAATTACGGATACTTTTCCATTTCCTCCTCCCTCTAAGCCTCTTTAACTTGGTTTAGAACATGTTTATCAAACAACTTGAAGAGGAGGTAGTCATCAGTAGCCATGTTTCCGTCCGTGTAGCAGTTCATGGCACGCGTTCTTCTTTTGTGTTTCTCGCGTACCATTTGCACGCATTGATACTAATTTTTATTCTCTGTTGTAGCGTTTACATAGGCAACACAACGACCTACAATTTGATGATCTACCACCGACGTTACACGCATTCAAAATTTTTCTAAAGAATAATGTTTGCCCTCCTCCCAGGTAAACACGGTAAACACACTCACGAGTAAACTAGTGAAAGCTTTTGTACGGATCTGTCTCAAAGTCTGTCCAAAATCCAAACCCCAGCCACCCTGGTGGAACAGGGACCTGGGTTGTGGCAGAAGACAAGTACGGGAACTCTTCAAGTTAGCTAAAGCAGCTGATTGCAGGGAATGTTGGGACGAATACAAAGACGTCCTTAAGCTCTGTAAATTGGAAATAAAGAAAGCCAGATGG
Organism: Nemotelus pantherinus; assembly: GCA_963978885.1. Taxonomy (NCBI): domain Eukaryota; kingdom Metazoa; phylum Arthropoda; class Insecta; order Diptera; family Stratiomyidae; genus Nemotelus; species Nemotelus pantherinus. Next base: position 62,076,076 of record OZ022263.1, read on the forward strand.
AGCTCCTGGAAAGAGCTGTAGAATTGAAACCACCTCGGAAACGGTGAGACTTAGATATCTGCTGGCTAAACGCCCTATCACGCCAAGCCTGTTATGTAAGCCGGATGGGGAGTGGACAAGCAACAGCTCGGAAATGTGGAAGATCCTCGTAGATACTCACTTTCCGGTTTATCTTTCACTGGTGATCAGGCATCCGACCTGCATGACATCGAAGACATTTGTGAAGTTGTCGCCAAGCAGCGCAGGCTGGGCAATTGATACTTTCAAGCATTTCAAGTCTCTAGGCCCAGATGAGATTCTACCGGCCATGCTTCAAAAGACAGGCAGCTTCAAGACATGCTCACCGTTCGCTGGCTTATACAAATTTACAAAGGTTGCCTAGTGCTACGTCACGTACCTGGAGGAGTCTGGAGGAAAATTAAGGCTCTATTTATACACAAGGCAGGTAAAGTCAACCATGCATATTCGAAGGTCTATAGGCCAATTAACCTGACTTCCTTCCTTCTTAAAATTTTCGAAAAATTACTAGACCTCCATATCAAACAAAGACTTTGATCTCAAGTTCCATCGACAGCCCAAAACACGTACTTGGAAATGAAATCCGTTGAAATGGCTCTTTATAGGGTAGTCCTTGAAATAAAAAAGGCACTCCATTACAAAGAGTACACTTTGGAAGCCTTTCTAGATATTGAAGGCACTTTCAATAATGTGCAAATGCCATTATGGAGAGCCTCCATGCAACCAACACCCATCCCGCTATTTCTAGCTGGATAAGCAACGTGCTTAAGGAAAGGCTCATATCAGCGGGGCGCAAATCACAAGGAAGGTCCACACAGGTACACCGGAAGGAGAAGTTCTATCCCCCCTCTTGTAGAACCTGGTTACAATTTCAATTTTAGAGAGGTTGGAAAGCAAGAGACTCACGTTTGTGGCCTACGCTAATGACACTGCAATCTTAGTCTCGGGTAAGTTTCCGCACACCCTTGGCCAGCTCATCTAGTATGCTCTGGGGTTGATTGAGAGGTGGGCGAATACCGTGGGCCTTGGCATCAACTCCAATAAGACTGATCTTGTTCTCTCCAAAAGGAAGCATAAAAATGCAAATGGGTCTAGCATTTATTAGCATCTGCACTGACGGCTCTAAAGCAGTTGCAGGAATGGGTGATGCAGCATACTCTGCGGATGCAGCTATGGAGGCAGCTTTCACGCTTCTTAATCACTGTAGTATTTTCCGGGCGGAGGTTTATGCGATACGTAAAGCCGCAGATCTAATATATGCCAAAGATACTACATGTGGGGAGATCAAAATTTTACAGAAAGTCAAGCGGCAGTAAAATCACTGATGTCTCACACATACAAATTGAAATGTGTACTCGACTGCATTCAGGCCTTGAACAGACTGGGCAACAATAGAGGAGCCAGAATTTTTTTGGGTGATGAAAATGCAGGGTAATCAAAATCATGTGAGGGTCACACGATCTTGTAGCGACTAAATATCTGCTCGATTTAACGCGGACTGACTGTAAACGACTGGTCGGCATCATTACTGGCCACTATCTTGTAGCAGCACATGCCTCGAAAATAGGACTCCTAATCAGCAACACCTGTAGGAAGTGTCAAGAGCCGGAAGCCTCCGAAACAATCCAGCATCTCCTGTGTCACTGCCCGGCACTGGTGAAAGCCAGACAGCGCTACTTCAGTGAGCCCTGGCTGGTGGATCTATCGTAGCTGGCGGATCAGAGGCTGAAGGACATCCTTCAGTTTACGTCCACTTATCTGGTATCATTATGGACCAAATAGGTCTATGTGTGGCCTTGTGCCAGCTAGTTTAACCTTACCTAATGTTTTGCACCTTAACATTACGATGTAGCTTTTTTTTTAAACTTTTAATTATACTTTTTCAGCTTGGATCTGTTTCTTCCTATTTAATTTTATTTTCAGTAATTGGATTAATAAACAAATAATTAATAAATATCAGGTAAGCGTTGGGTAGAATCCTCTCTATTTTTTTATATCATGGCATTAATATCAGCTGTGTAACAGTAGTGTTTGGTATGACAAAATTTATGGCAATTGTTTTATCACCAGTTGAACCATACTACAACCTTGAAATGCTTATAGTATCTAAAACAATAAAAAATCATACTAAATTTTTATTATATATTTAGATTTTTAGTATCTTCGTGCTACTCTTACTCTTTTCATATGTTTACAACCAACCGCTCTTGTAGCTTAACTTTTTCAAACAGTTCGCGGCGGATTAATTCTAGGAAACTTTTTCGTACTTATTCCTATCAGTTCGGTTATTTTTCATCCTCAAGCAACACCTTTGACATGATAAATTATATTTTAAATTATTTTCGAACTAAACTGTTTTCACCGATACAAGACTGTTGGAAGAATTTCCTCAAATTTATAGCCAATCAGCAGCAGTCAAAATAACTTAGTATTTTCTTGAAAGTACTCGTAAGATGCAGTAAATCAAAACCCATTCAATTTTAAGCAAACAAAATTTGCTAAATATTGCCAATTTAACCCATTCCCTTCAGAACATCATATCATCAACCTAGTTATAAATATAGATAGTCCCTTGCTTCCTTAACCACATCTCTAGCTTGAACGTGATTACTCTCTATATTTTCGTCTAAACGAAAGTTATGCAATTAACTATCAACAGATTTTTACTAAGCATTTGATTAAATTTCATATCCTTTGCATGCACAACAAAATCAACATAGTAAAGTACGTACTCGTAAATATAGATGTGCTTAAGTAAATATTACATCGACTTTACTGACAAACTCCACCTTCAGGAACTTACTAGGTACCTACCCAGCAGCTGCCCGGCTACTTTGAAAACTTGAAGAGAAACTTTCTTCGAAACTTAGCTACATTAAGAACTTGAAGATATTTTAATTACCAAAATATTCTCGCACTAAGATTTCTTAGATACTACGTAGTCGAATGATACAATTAATTCAATGACTTGATAAACTGTAGAGAATTTGGTGATAATGGAAGTGCTGATGGATATTTGAGTATTACTGATCACGCTCAGGAATATGAAACGAGTTCAATGCATTTATTGCGTTTAAGTACAATTGGAAATCTAAATATTTTTATTTCAATTTGCGCATGGAAGAAGATATTTTTGTAGCACCTTGGCTTTAAGTGCTTGTCACAATAATTTCGTTTGATGCGCGCAAAAAACCAACAACACATCATGTTATCTTGAAACTGTGATATCTTCAATAGAACCCAAGATTTTAAAAATTCTTTTAATTCTACTCTACGTCGATTGTCAAAAAATGATATCATTTTTGTGTGAATACAGTAAGTATAAATAATGTACATACATAATAGTACTCGCTAAATTTTTGCGCTTGAAATTAATATTTTTTATCATTCAACGAACATTATCTCCAGGCGTATATACAATAGAGTAATATTATTTTTAAATTAAATTAGAGATCTCAATGGATCCAGCGAATAATAATTGTGTCAGTAATTCAAATGATTCTTCCAGATGTGATGAATTTCAGGGCCTTTGACTCTCAAGCAATTCAAAACGCAATCAAACTAAAAATTCTTCTTTCAGCATTCATAGAAGAGAATTATGAACCTGCAGAAAATTAGGGAGCTGCAACTGAATCCTTAGAGACGGAAAAAAGTTCTTTGAATGAAAAAAGTATCGATTTCAAGCGCTTAAGTCGACCGATTGCCACATGGTTAATTCTTAAAGTATTCAAACAAATGTATGGTCATTAATAATCAGCGTAGAGTAGAATCGAAAAAAATGTTTTAAGATCTTGGATACTTTTTAACATACAGTTTTAAGATAACACCTTCAATTTGGTGCGGAACAATAAGCTTATTGGCTATTACTTACATGTGGTAAAATCTTCTTAGCTAGCACAATCTGTTTCAACGAAACTACACTTTAAGATGAAGCGAAATATTCTCGATTCTCCTTTAAGGGGTTACATGGGTTTCAGAGAATAAAAAAAACGCCATTTTTAAATGTTTCAAAAATAAAAAATAATGTATTAAATTATTATAAATTATTGTTAACAACTAAAGTAACTCTTGAACTATATGTAAAAAATTTTTTAGACGAAAATATTGATAATACGCCCTCTAGCAGCTATTTTACGAAAAGGCTCGAAAAATGCGGTGCCAACGATATCTTTAGCTGGATTCATTTGCAACAAAAAAAATCAAATTGTTTCTGTTAGAGTATGAGTTTGACTTGTACTTGAACGAAGGATTTGTAAAAATATTGAAATCTGAACTTTGGCAACGTCGCGAGTAAAAAATTTAATTTTTGACCCAAAAATTCAATAAATAATGCCATGTGTTTTAAATTCCAATGAACGAAACACAATATCCTTCGTTCAAGTACAAGAAAATACCATTTAAAAGAAGTGAACAAAATTTGGTTAAGATTGGTGCATTAGTTTTTGAGTTATCGTTGGCACCGACTTGAAATATACCGTTTCGAGAAAAACGCGTTTAAAGTTTAAAGTAAGAATAAAACAATTTTTTTTTGAACTTACATAGAATCATCGATACCAGGCCCATACAACAATTGCCCTTCTTCATTGGTTATGTCCAAAGCCTGTACATACCCTGTACATTACCCTAATAGCCCGTTCACACTAGACTCTAAATCAGGCGATTTCGATCACCGCACATGTGAAGCTTTGGATAGCTAAACTCAGTATTTCATTACCCTAATAGCCCGTTCACACTAGACTCTAAATCAGGCGATTTCGATCAAAATGCGCGATCATTTTGATCTTACCCGTTTTATGGATCAATATAATTGATCAGCTCAATTTGTGTTTTTAGCAAGCGGGGGTGAAGCAGAAGGAGTCGTTACGTTAATTCATGTACCACAAATTGTTCAAATTTTCTTTTCGACCATCCACATTTTCCTCCATCTTTTTGCACCGAGATAGTATCTTTTTTTTGAATATTTTGCGACAACACTTTGTTTACCTTTTTTACGCTTAAGGTATCTGGAAACTTCCAGAAAAAAAACCTGGCTTTAACAGCAGGCACCAACCAACGTTTACAGGATGTTTTTTTAGGTGGGGTGAAGTGGAAGTGAGCAGCTGCGCTGATTCATGTATATAGAAATAAGTTAAAATAAGAAATATGCAGTTTTGAATAAAATTAATCAAATTCTAATTTATTCGAAAATCAGTTAATTTTTCACTCATCCGCAAATGACAATGAGTGGAAGTAAAGCTTCATAAAGTCTATGGTACATGAATCTATGCACCCACCCACTCCTACTTCATACGCCTGCTTTAAACTAGAGTTGACTTGGTTCATGTAAATGCAAAACTATTGAATTATATTTTTTACGAGTTGGTGAAAAGTTCTACCATAAAAAACAAGACTTGTTGAGCGGTTTCTCTACACTCCCGCTTTCTAAAGGCTCATATTGAGCTGAGTCGTGTAAATCTGGACATTGCAAAATGGGAAAGGTGCTCAAAATTGGCTGTAGAGCATCAGAACGGATCGGAAGAGTTGAGAAAACTTCAACTTCGGACGAAACGACGGAATGAAAATGAGTTTGGGTAAATCAGGATTTTGTGTGGTAGACATTCTATTGAGATGAGTATGAGTTTAAAATTTTCACCAATAATTTTCAATATTTATAAGTGAAAAGTAAAAGAAGAGGAAAATGTATCATAGAATTATTGCTGTTGGTAAATGTTATGGAAAAAGTAAATATATCAAAACAAATAATGATGGAAGCACAAAAAGTCATTCCGAGATGTATGACGAGTGATTGTGGCTATTCAAAACAATCATTTTAGCCAATAAATTGATGTTCAGTATTTTCCAATATATTCCTATACTTAAATTGAATTATAAAAAGTTGTAGCGATACTAGATTTGTACCGTAGTTTGAATTTTATACGACGAGTAATTTAATATGAGACACACTTTTTATAAAACCATTAAAACTTTTTCAACCAGAGATTTGAAAAACAACGCCTCTAATTTTAAAATGAACTACTAGAGTGCACGCAAATCGGCACTCACTGAACCATGCACTGAACTGTAACGACTGTCATTTGCATGCCAGTTTTCCCGCCAAACCAACCTAAACTCCAGATTGTGTTGAGTGAATTGTTTGCTTTCGCTGTTCTTCATTAAGTTTTGATATTTTACTATAGAAAACGCTCCTTGTTAGTTTACATATATTTATTATCAATGGCTAGACGTGACTACGTACAGGATCGCGGTAAGTCCTAAAGCTATGCTATAAAGTGAAATAGTTAATTGAATTGTTTTCAAACCAGAATCTATTCGCACATTCTTGAGTGAGTTTTGCCACACAGATGATGAGGGAATGAAAACTTTTAAATATGCACAGCAGCTTGTGAAAATTGCCCATAGAGAACAGGTATATCAAAATTTTAATCAAATTGCAGAGTTTTCTTTATCATGTGTGATTTATTATTTGAAGGTGCAAGCTGAGATAGAACTCGACGATGTAAATGAATACAATGAAGATTTGGTTAAAGCGATTGTTGGCAATACGCGCCGCTACATCTCATTATTCTCAGATGCAATATATGAACTGTTGCCGACATACAAACAACGTGAATCTGTCGCGAAGGACTCATTAGATGTCTACATCGAACATAGACTGCTCATGGAGTCACGAACACGGAATCAGATGGAACAGCGGGACGAGCGTAATCGGTTTCCTCCAGAACTAATGAAGAGATAGTAAGTATTGGATTTGATATAATGTAAGTTCTTTTCGAACTTGGCATTGAAAAGTCATGTGGCTTTGGCACAATGAAATCTACAAATAAGTCTGCAAGCACAACTCCGAGTTTCACAATAACACTCATATATGTTATCCTTCCAGTGAAGTCGTCTTCAAACCTCTATCTTCAGAAAAAGCGCGTTCGATTCGTGAAATCAGAGCCGAACATATTGGCAAATTTGTAACTATTCGAGGTATTGTTACACGAACGTCAGAAGTCAAACCTATGATGGTTGTCGCAACCTACACATGCGATCGTTGCGGCTCGGAGACATATCAGCCTATAAATTCGCTTAATTTCATGCCAGTTCAGGACTGCCCATCCGATGATTGTCGTTTGAATAAAGCAGGTGGAAGGCTTTACCTGCAAACCAGGGGCTCGAAATTTATCAAGTTCCAGGAGATTAAAATTCAGGAACATGTAAGAACTACAACTTGTAGATAACGAAATAGTTTTGAGAAGATAAATTTTGCCTTTAGAGCGATCAAGTACCAGTCGGACATATTCCCAGATCACTCACCGTTTTTTGCCGGGGTGAAGTAACTAGGCAATCACAACCAGGAGACCATGTTTGTATTTCAGGGGTGTTTCTGCCTTTGATTCGATCCGGATTCAGACAAATGATGGCTGGATTACTGACAGAAACGTATTTAGATGCAAATGTAAGAACAGTTTAGTTTTATTCAGAATGGGAGTTTTAAAATGAATCTATTACAGCGCATCATTTGCATCAACAAAGACGAACACATGTCTGCAATGGCTTCTGACCTCACGCCAGATGAACTAGCCGCTCTCTCACATGAAGACTTCTATGAACGATTCGCTACCAGTTTAGCTCCTGAAATCTACGGACACCTCGATGTTAAAAAGGCATTGCTCCTGCTTTTAGTTGGTGGCGTTGACAAGCGTCCAGATGGCATGAAAATCAGAGGAAGCATCAATATTTGCTTGATGGGAGATCCTGGTGTAGCTAAATCTCAGTTACTTAGCTATATTAGTCGCTTAGCAGTGCGTAGTCAGTATACCACAGGGCGAGGTTCTTCAGGAGTTGGTCTCACAGCTGCAGTTATGAAAGATCCATTGACTGGGGAAATGGCATTGGAAGGTGGAGCTTTAGTTCTGGCCGATCAAGGCGTATGCTGTATCGACGAATTCGACAAAATGGCTGAATGCGACAGGGTAGCCATCCACGAAGTAATGGAGCAGCAAACAATTTCCATTGCGAAGGCTGGTATCATGACCACATTGAACGCACGTGTGTCCATTTTGGCCGCTGCTAATCCAGCCTTCGGACGTTATAATCCGCGACGTACAGTCGAGCAAAACATACAATTGCCAGCAGCCCTATTGTCTCGTTTCGATTTGTTATGGCTGATTCAAGACCGACATGACCGTGAAAATGATTTACGTCTGGCGAAACATATTACTTTTGTCCATAGAAAAGGAGTGCAGCCTCCTGGACCAACTCCTCCAATCGAAATGAACTTGATGCGTAAATATATAATGCTATGCAAACGCAAAAATCCAATCATTCCCAATGACCTGACTGAGTACATTGTGGGTGCATATGTAGAACTACGACGTGAAGCCAGAAACAGCAAGGATACTACTTTCACATCTGCCAGAAATCTGCTGGGGATCCTTCGTTTGTCAACAGCGTTAGCTAGGTTGCGTCTAGCCGACACCGTTGAGAAAAATGACGTTGCAGAAGCTCTGCGTTTGTTGGAGATGTCCAAGGATTCTCTCAATCAAATCCACGAACATCAAAGAGGACAGTAAGTTAAATAGACGAATATTTTCGGAGCTTTATTCATTGACATTGTTTCTGTTATTTTCAGCGTTCCCAACACTTCCGACAAAATATTCGCTCTGGTACGTGAAATTGCTAGTTTTAGCAAAACAGTTAAAATTTCTGACATAATGGAGCGTTGTACTACAAAGGGTTACAAACCAGATCAAGTGGACAAATGTATTGAGGAATACGAACAATTGAATGTTTGGCAAGTCAATCAGACTAAGACGAAAGTTACGTTCATCTAAATTGTTAACTTAACTGGCGTGTTTTGTGTCGTTTGTAGGGTATGAGATCATTTTCATTTTTTTAATAAACCATTAGTACAAAATTTACGTTGAAAAATAATTTTTATGAAACTACAATATATGCTTCATTGCTGTTGAGTAGAAAAACGATTATAACTATTGACATTGGTTTGCAAGCATTTTCGAGCTATTGTTTCTTTTGGTTAATGGTTTTACCGTGCTTTAGAGCATTCGGGTGTTTAAAATAAAGCATCTGCATGTAAGGGGGCAGCTAAGAGAGCGTCGAGTCAAGGAACGTGTTGAACTCGTTCTACTTTTCAATGGAAGAGATCATGTAGAAGCAGCAACTAGAGAATTAAATCGAGCAGAAATGTACAATGAGATCGATCAAAACAGGTTTGGTTGCTTGACGCCTTTCATCGCTCCGACTTGGTCTACCCTAAGTCTACAAATGACGATTAAGGCTGGTTAACCGTTACCGTTTGATAATTTTGGACATAAATAAGTCTCCATAATGAAGGTATACAAAAAACGGTGTGTTGCGCCGCATATTAAAGAAATTCGATTGGGCTGAACCCGATTACGTGTTGCCCATAGCCTTTAGACAATTTGACCTATAGATGATTGGGTGATATGTTTGTAAAGGTTATTAATTTGTGATCACGGTTCCCTTCTTGTCTATCAATCAGCATAGACAACGTATAACGTCTCTAAAGCTTATCAAAGCAGAGAATAATTGATACGGAAACTCGGTCGTTTTGCGGAATAAGCCTCCGAAAGCAGAATCAAAGTAGAATTGTTTATGTGGTATGATTAAAATTGAATTTATTTATTTACCAGTGCTTGACACTGCCTGAGGGGAAAGTTTGTGACAAATGAAGTTATTCGATTGCATGCAATATGAAATATTTTGTTATGGGTGTTGGTGAATACAAGTGAGAAACTAACGACCATACCACAACTAATTAGCCATTTATGTCACTCCTAATGTATCCTCATTTTGTTAAATAAAGAAAAAATTGCGATGAGAGTGTGGTTCGGACCCTTCCACAGATCCTTCATTCCCTACTCGGGAATGGTCAATTTATTACTAACAGCGGAATTCAAACTAACCCCATTATTTGTCTATAGTTAGGAAATACTTTACAGTTGGTGGTGGATAAAAAGTGCATGCATATATATATATATATATAAATATATATATATATATATATATATATATATATATATATTCTTTTCTCAACAGAGCCCTCTTTCAGCATTCATGCATGAGTATGTTGAAATGGTGAAATTTTCTTCAGTTCAGTAAATCCTAGTTTGCTGAGCTGAAGAAGTGTGTCACGAAATCGGATATATATGTGTATTTATACATTTACATATATATGTTTGATTGTCGACGACGAATTCGAACTAAATAAAAAAAAAAAAAATTTTTTTACTCTCGAAACCACTTAATTAAATTTTTTTCAATTTTGATGTTTGTGTTTTTGTGGTTGCGTGTTTGTTTTTTGTGGTGGTTTTTGTTTGTTTGCTTGTTTATCATCATCGTATTATTTATGGTCTAGTTTTTATATGTTTTTGAGAATTCTTCTTCGATTTTTTGCCCTGCTACCAATATAGGACGTGCAAGGATCAAAAATTGAAGAATAATTCACAAAAAAAAAAAAATACAAAAAGACAACTCATTGAAGATAAACAAACATAGTGATAGTTTAGCTACAGGCAGTTTAGTGACGTCTGCAGTGCATATATATACAATAGAGAGGATAGTGGAGATCCTTGGGGAACTCTAGATAAAATTTGCTTCTCGGATAAATAGAGTTTGTCATTTTTGACACGGAATGTTCTACCCTTGAGAAAAGATTATATCATCTACCTAAGAAGGAGTCTCCGAAACTCATGCATTTTGAAAATTAGTCCTGCATGCCAGACTTTGTTGATAACCTTCGCCATGTTGAACCTAACTAGCTCAATCGATTCTTTGCGGTTAAGCCATGTACGATGTGTTGTACCACCCATGCTAGCTGGAGTTCTGTGGAGTATAGTGGCTTGAAGAAAAACTTCTCTTCCAGAAGAATGTTGTTCTCAGAGACTTTTTCGCTCCAGTGAGCAAAGAGAATGCGTTTGTCCAATTTAACTATTGGTGATAGGAGGCTTATTGGTCTTCATTTCTGAGGGAAAGTTAAGTTTTTACTTGGTTTCGATAGAAAGACAATAATGGCAGCTTTCCATGCATCCAAACAGAAGGAGTTTTTAGAACCCCATTACAAGCTCACTGCCCCTGATTAGTAAAAAATCCAAAAATCTAAAAAATCCAAAATGCATTGTAGCAAGCCGTCGCTCGCATAAATTAACTCGTCAGTGCCCAGCTTACACTGGCATAAATATTTTGTCATGCTTGTATGCCACATTTAGCTTATAAAAGCATATTCCTCTCAGTAATCTTTCATTCAAGATTTCAATATACAGGTATATCACAAACGTTTGAATAAATTACATGATTTGGATAAAGTTGCTATGTCAAAAAAATCAAGGCCAAAAAAATTCAGCCAATTTTTTAGCCGCAACATTTAAGCGGTTTTTGCAGTTCCCCAGTGTTTTGCTGAAGCACAGAAACGTTACATTATGATATCTTATTTTGAAGGAATGGAACATTTTTCAGAAGAAAATAGTTTCATTGATATCGCTGTCATCAGTTCTTGTACAATTTTTACCAAAAATAATAGTGATCACTTTTTTATCACTAGACTTGATATGCCAAGAATTTTATGAATAGCCAACTTACACAAAATACTCTGCTTGTGACATTTTCCTTTCGCTAACGTCAAAATAGTTGCAAATTTCAATCAATTTGCTTCATATTGTCATGATTAAATTTCGGAACTAAATTCTCATTTAACAGTTACCCACCCACTGAGCGAGTAGAATGTTTTCGAAATTCGACAATAGCTTTCCATGGTTCAAAAAATCCACTCCTCCGAAGCGGCCGCCTTTCACACTTAGCACGAGGGACTTTATGTTGGTTCTCTTCGCTGTTGTTATCGGGGTGGTTTTTCAAACTTTCGTAAGTAGTTTTTCTCCATGTGCTTCATATTTCAAATAGTACTCAACTAAAACTGTATTCTACTGCTTTTCAGTTACGAGTAGTATTCGAAAAAATTAAAAAATGGTTCAAATTCGGGTTTAGCAATATCCATCGCAATTCTGGTCGCCATTCGGGTGATATTCATGTATCGCGAAAGATTGCTACTGAATCGTATAATGCTGACGTAGCGAATGCGGGAAAATCAATAGATTTGAAGAAAGAAATGACAAATGAAGATCACGTAGTGGACGAAAGCGTGAGTAGATCTCAAGTGAGAAAATTGCGAAGCAGGACAGCGAAAAATTATGCAAGAACTAAATGATATGAGATTATTTGGTTTTACAAAAATAAACATTTACGAAATTTATATGTTGCAATATATGCATACCAATTTTTAGCATATTCATTGTGAACTATTGTTGAAAAATGAATATTGTTTATCACATGACAAATGTGTTTTTCATTGGAGCGGGAAGATAAGTCTGATGAATGATAGGTGGAATATTGTAAAATCTCGATTGATTACTGAGAACCGAAAAAAGTATTCAACTCCGACAATTGCTGTGGGACCCATATACCATATACTGTACAATGGGTCCTTTGGCCTGAGTGCTTAGAGGTGCCAATGCGCCACCCTGTTCTTTAAACTTCCCGTTTAGTAAAGATGTCTCAGCATTGTCGCCCAAGGAGCCTGAAGAGTGTTTGCTATTTCCTGGGCACTCGGTTTGGAACCCGTTGCGACCAGTGATTTTAAAGCGTCGTCGAGTTCTTCTGATGGTTCCGCGATTGAAAAAAGTCAAGACCACTTGTTGCAATATAGAACAAGAAAACACGTTTTTCCAAGTTAATACTCTGAACTTGATTATTTTCTACATGTGGGAATAAAAATAAATGATTACTTATGGGTACACCTAATATATGAGTATGTGTTTGACGACGATGAACTCTTTTTCCCTCTAAGAATCTATAAAAACCCTTTTGCTAACATTTTTTTTCTCGTTCTCAGAGATCAGAATCCCGACGCTACTATTTTCGCTTTCTTTCTTAGGTTAATATTATTTAAGTTATAAAATAATTACCAAACAAAATAAAAACGCCTTTGACTTAATGTAGAAATTTATTGAACTCTCCATCTATATTTTTTAGTAATAGCAGTGGAATGAAGGAAATTTGATTCGATTACAGTTTTCTTTTGTTATTGGCTTGGCAAAATATATGATTTAGCATTTTGAAGGGCACTATTTCCAGCAGTATTTCATTATTTTACAATTATTTTTTCCATTTTTACACGCACACATACAATTTTCATTTGATCGATTGTGTTCAAAGTGTACAAACTAACCTTCAAACGTGCAATCGCATGGAAAGAAGCAAAGCTTAATTGACGCATCCAATTTACGCTGATGGGATGAAAAATTTCGAATTGAGAATGAAAGTCAGGTACATAAAACACTTGAAGTATAGATATATTCGAAATACCACTTTCACCTGCCATCCTAGAAAAAAGCTTGTTGTTTACAAGCTAGTTTTTTGAATAACTAGTTGATAAATTCGATCGTTTTTACAGTATTGCTTTGCTTGCTTTAAATAACACTTCTTCAATCTGACTAGCAACTGGACTTGTAACATGCAAAGTAGCCTATACGTTTATGAACTCAGTAAGTCAGTACTGTTTCTGGATAACGCGCTATATCGGTCCCTCTTCGAGCTTTCTTCTTATAAGCATTTATTACAGCAACCAAGCACAGCGGTGCATTACGAAACTGCAACAATTTACATTCTGAACACACTCTCTCAAAAGTACCACAACAATAAAGGAAAAATTCAACGAAAGTGATGATAAAATCTTACACATCTAGATATCTTTGATTTAAAGTTAAATAATCCGTGTTACATATTTGTTTTGTTATTCTTTTCGGGTTTCCCTCACAAACAAAAAATATATTCCAACAATATATTTTTCAGTAGAAAAACAATAATCGTTCCTGAGCGGCTGCAGACAACAGTCGCCAGGTTCTCTTAATGCTAATGTACTGCACAAGTGCACGTACGCAAATTAGGAAACCAAATGCCATTATAAGCCACCACAACCATGAATTTTCATGTGATGATGCATAATCGGAATGCTTGACAATAAGTGTCCATTTCGCAAGGGAAAGTCCAAAGCCAGACAGAGCTCCGTATCGCGCTGCGATCGTATGACAGAAGCATGTTAACATTAAAAATCCGATCCAATTGAACAGAAATGCCACCATGAATGCCGTCACGAACATGATATCCGTGCCGAGAAGTCCGTTGTCGCCGCTTGCCAAACTATCGGGATCTTGTGTATCGATGGCGATAAACGTCATCGAAGGTTGTACGCCAGTGGAGGTTGTGGGTCGGGTTTCTAGGTGGGGATTGGGCGGCGGCATCGGATGCGGTGGTAGCTGTGGATATTCGTTGTGCAGAGACTTTTCCATTTGAACTTCTTCGTAGGTGGGAAGCTTGCTGTGAACAATCTCTGTTTCTTCATACGGAGGCGGTGCACTGAAATCTGCCTTCGGAGGCGGTAAGTCCTCTTTTGGCGGTTGAAGTGGTGGGGCCATATTTGTTTACAGATATATGATAGCTCTAGATTTGGAATCTGCAAATAAGAAAAAAAGCGTGTTTTAAAAATAAAGTCACACTTAAATTTATAGACAAAATCCATGAGTGCTTTCATGAAAATTCAAGAAAAAAATGTAAAATTGGGGTGAAAATAATTTATTAGCAATACATAGAAATAATTTTATTGAACCAAGATCAGATGATGTTTCCTTATACATATGAAGATTGTTTTGAACTTTTTTCTAGTGTCAACCTATGCATAATGCTTTGTCATAGGACAGACTTCAAACTTCTTCAGCGCAATAACTGCATTCACCGAATGACAGGCGGGCTTTAACCTCGTAGAGGATGCTTTCGTTTTTCAAGCAGATATATTCGCTATTCTGAGAACCGCTTGCTGGGCAATTGATGAAAAGTGGAAAGGAAATCGTATCGCTATTTTCCGTGTCAGTCAAGCAGTGCTGCCTGCTAACATTATGTAGGCCCTCGACTACCTCAAAAATTGCCAAGAATGCGTTTCAAAATTCAAAGGCTCAACGTTTCCGCTACATGGTACAGAGCCAGCCATAGATGTGCTGAACGCATCTTCATATGCCATTTTTCGGAAGTTGGTAATCAATACCCAAAAAGGAAGATGGATTATTTTCTGATATAGCCAGGCACAAGGAGATTTCTTCTCAGAGTCTAACCATGGGACTGTAGGATTCCTCCTCAATAAAAATAGGAAGAATTGCGGAGCCATGATATATCTGATATGCTGGGGGTTAATGAGTACAATGGATTTTTCCGGACTTCACACACACTCACACACACATTACTCGCAATAGTACTGAGTGAGTTTTTCATGTCTTATTTTGATAAATGATTACTAATTCGTCACGGATTTTCAGTTGATGTTTGTTGGTAATTTTCTTTGGGCAGAATTTAATAAGCGTTTAAATATTTATATTAAGTTTTAAATATTTAAATCCCTTATTGACTGGAAAAAATCGTTACCTTCAAATTTTCAATAATATTGACTTTTAACGAACTAGGAAAATTTCCGCCAAAATGATACAGCCCGAGCAGTAAAAGCGTCCATTCTCGAGCCACCTATGGAATGCCTATGGAATGCTGCATATGACGGTATCTTGTCGTGAAATGTAGGATGATGTGCTCTTGGCAGGTTACGCTGATGATGTAGTAACTGTCATCACCTCCAAACATCTCCACCTAGCTCAGCTCAAATTAAATCAAGTAATGAGAAGGGCTGTATCCGCGCCTTCAAATTTTGGCTTAGTTGTGACCACGATGATACAAATTTCTACCCGAGCCAATTTCTATCAGATCATGGCTACTTTAGGAAATACCTTCATAGAATGGAGAAAGTCATGACAGAAAACTGCAAATACTTTACTTATGAAATTCATGATGCATTCCACACTCCGTTTAAGAAGAGAACGAGAAGCGCTCTTCTCTGCAATTGAAACGATTGTAGAGACTATACTTCATTCAGATGCACGTTGAGTACGTGTTTGCGCAAATGCAGAGACGGTATTGCGGATGAAAAGAGTAAAAAGATGCATTACAAGCTCCTCCTGATAGATCAAAAGAAGTCGTGGAGGCACCTAATAGGTTACTTCGACTTGGCACGGCCAAGTCGAAGTTATGTGAAAGCGGTACCGGCTCAGACTCCTGTGGTCAGCGGGTGATGTTTTTCAGTGAGTGAGAATCTCACATAATCTTGCATCATTAGCAGGAAAATTTTTTTTCGATACCCGTGCAAAAAAACAATTATTTGCTAATCGAAAGATATTAACGATGCTTCTAGCAAGGAGGATATACAAATTGGCCCTGTTTTTGTGTATGTATAGGTATAGTAGAAAATGAGCTCAACATCAGATCAAACAAGATTGATACAAGTTAATCGCGAGATTCAGCTTGAACGTTCCGAAATTTCACGGTTCCGCAAATCTTATCAAATTACTATGTATGTGTCTTATCAAACTGCTAGTACTATTTGAAAGCATTACCTAAAAAGGATACTTGCTGCAGATATTTATTTGCTTTTAGGATTTAATCGATGCCAAAATAAAAGAAGGATTTATCTTCGCTTAGAAGTACGAAAGTTAATGCAAAATATTGGGTTAAATGTACGGAGAACATAATGAGTAAAGAAAATCTGATTATGAAAATATAGCCGGCAATATTAAGTTTATAACAGATAATAAGCTGATATCATGGATGATGTCATCAAGAATAAATTCAGTAAATTAGCACAATAATTCCTAACGAAATAACTGGCAAACATCTAACTTATGATCCTAAAAAAAGTTTGATTAAATCGATGACCACAAAAATTATATTTCATCCAGGAAATTCGTGACCTAACCACCGACCATTTCCAGGAAGATATTTGTTCGTGTACAAGCTTCGCTAACGTTTCATCCTTCGAAACATTTCCACTAAACATCGTAAGGGTTCTGGACCTTACTTGTTTCCTCCTAGTCTTATGCTAAAATATGTACATGGAGTCGTTTGCATATAATTTTCAATAAGTCACTATCTTGTGGAAAACCTTCCATCTAATGCCGATACTGCAATGCAAAAGTATTACCATACAATCAGCTCTAAAAATATTGTCTAAGGCAAGCTGATAATTCTAATAGACCTCCTGAACGAACAATATGGTTTTAGAAAAAGCAGGTCCACTATTATCAACTTCGTGACTCTTGCCTCGAATATTCTTTAAAGTATAGAAAAAGGCCATAAAATTGATACCATCTACACAGACTTCAGCAAAGTCTTTGATTGTATTTATCCTGATATTACTAACTTAAATTAAAGAACTTTGACACCTTGTGTTTTCTGTTCAACTGGTTAGATCTTCGAAATGGAATCCAGTGCGTTAAATTTTAAGATTATTAAAGAAAATGATGTTTTTTTTATGTACCACAAAATAATCATTTGAGATTCTTTTTATTCAATGACCCTTCTAAAGTTTTATCTGACCTTAAACACCTTTTCTAAGTCAACGATCTGAAAATGCACAACGCAATGGAATCGCAATCAGACTCAGTTATCTTTCAATCAAAACTGATAGTCCTTGAACAATCGTGCTAACAAAATAAACTCAACATTAAAGTCAAGAAAATGTGAAATCGTAATCTTTCCCCAGAAAAATATCAATCTAAATTTTAATTACGCCTGAATAATGTGTCACTAAATAATATTAGATATATAATATAATATATTAATAGGCGCGTTTTTTTGTTCCCCTTATCCATAACAGAATAATGCAGACGCATTGGAAACAACAACAACTCCTATTATGAAAAAGGGAGGTTTTGTTATTCCCAATGCGTCTGCATTGTTCTGTTATAGATAGGGGGAGCAAAAAAAACACGCCTAATATATCATAGACTTTGGTATTACTTTGTATAAAAGCTGATTTTTAGTTTGCAATTTGAGAAAGTCTTAGGCATGGCTACTAAGCAGCTTGGACCTTCAAGAATCCATAAATTACAAAATTATTGTACACCGATCTGGTTCACCCATTAGTCAAATACTCATGTATTATCTGGAAACCAACACTGGAACATTGATAGACTCGACCAATTCGAGTCTATCAATGCTCTTTGCCTTGATATATCTTTATAGTCCACATGAATTGACAGTTTACCATCGTACGAATACATACTAAATTTAACTACTTTATTTTCGCGAAGGATGATCATGAAATTTTCTAGAGAAACTAGATATATTTCAATTAATAGATATATTGATATCTATATTTCGATCTACTCCCATCTACACAATTGTCTGGCGACCGGAAAGACCCTTGCGGACATAGACAAGCGAGTTGATTACCTTCGATATATCTCTATATACATCAAGAAATTAAAATAGATATACTTTCTTAAGGAAAAATGGGTATTTCACTGATAACCAACAGTTTAAATACTTTTATTAGTCTGACTTTTACTTTTATGCTTTTACTTTTATAATATACTTTATTATATTGGAATACTTTTATTATATTGGCTTATGAAAACATCGAAATTGAAATCATTTGGACTCTGAATATTTATTTACATTGTAAAATACTATTAATATTCAAGTAGAAGCTAATTTACTAATAATGAATTTCCGGTGCTCGTTTGATTGGAAGAAATTTCGTGCAAATATATTTATAGACAATTTGCATGACGGTATTGATAAATCACGAAGCCAGTCGGATTCTGATTTTTGTTTATTGACACAAATCTTCAATACTGATTATGATACTGAAGATAATCTGTCTCGATATACATATATTGTAAGCATGACACGATATACATTGGAAACTGACCTACATCATGGAGATAGATTTAGGATGAGTCAGGTGCTGTTAAGTATATACACCAACTAAATCTAATGTATAGATAAAATGATGGATGTGATTATTTTTCGTGTGGTTTTTGATATTTTGATATTTTTACGATAAGCAACTCAGCGTGTTTCAAATAGGATCCGTCGATAGCGATATTGATGTTATTTACAGTGACTTGAAAAATTCATCTCGGCGGAAAAATGGAACCAACTCGTGATCATTTTTTTTATAATTTTTTCACAATTTTCGACGTGAATTATCTCAACGACAGGGCATCGATTGAATTTGTTTGACTTTAAGCAAAGAAGCTCTATCTAAGACTAGTCTATAGTCGCATGAATTCCACCATGGCCGTAGTTCATCAAAGACGAATCCAATCGAATCTTATAAACCAATCGTCAAAAACGAATTCTTCTCTACCACAACAGTGCGAGTTCTTACATATCGATGAGGCAAGTTCTTACATATCGATGAGGCAAGTGATTTGGCACCTAGTGCCTTTTTTTATTCCAGCACATCAAAAATAAATTGCGAGGGCAACGTTGTTTCGAAGCTTAAATAATCCGCGAATGCATTAAAAGCGCTTATTTTTTAGGTACCTTAATCAAAGTGAAAAAAGTGATTCGAAAATTCTTCAAACTCATGCAAAATTGTATTGATCTTCATGAAGAATATTTTGAACTCACTAAAGCTATTTTAATGACAAATATTACCTTCTTCATTCCCGACTCAAAAGACATATATTTGCTTTATTTGAGTTTGTTAATCATCATTCGGAAAGGAAGTAGCTACACAGAGCAGAAGTTCAGAGAAATTAACAAAATTAACAAACCATTATAATTATATTTTACAGAAAAGTTTCAGTTCAGCCTTATATCACATAGCGCACCTTGTAGATGTTTCTTTAATGTCATTTTCAAGTTCATTTTCTTCATCCGTATTCCCAAGTTCGAAAACAACCAAATGTTCTTTCACTACACTGTGTACCATTGAAACTGCATAAAACTAAACTAATATCAACAAGTACGTCAGATACGCACAGTATAATTTTTTTCTTGCATATCATTAGCAAACTGTACGAAATCATCATCCGTGTTTGATATGAAATCAGTACTTTATAGTCACGTGCTGGTAAAAGTCTGGGATTTAGTTTTCGTGAAAATGCAAATATTTGTTTTCGCAACAAAAAACAATTCTGCGGACACACTTAAGTACATATAGTTTTAGATATTTTGAGTACGCGTTATATTTTTAGATTGAGTTGATAGCAATTCGACCTAAGTGTGTATGCAGATGAAATATAATGTCTACTGCGGGAGCTACTTTTATGTTTAGAGTTGCGTGATTGGAATTGAAATTTATAGAGTATTATATTTTCATCGAAAAGAATCAGACATAGTTATAGTTCAGTTTTGGCATGCACACAATTAACCCTATGCATAATATAAATTTTATATCAGTATAGAAGCAGAATAATCTCATATTATACTAGTATTATCTTAGTGTAATTTTTCAATATATGTATTTTAATATTCTTTGTTACATATTGAATTTTTTCTAATCACTTTCTTGTGTTGAGGTTATCATAGTTTTAAAAATATTAGATTTATAATGATTATTTTCTACGAATCGGGAGTTATAATATTTTCTTTGTGTAAAATTGTCATTCGCTTAAGCTGAAAATATGAAACCGGTCGTTCGATTTGTCGCAAAGATTACGTACTAATGTATTGCTTATCTAGTAAATGTTTGATTCGATATTGATTCTCTAGGGTTAATTGCTTGCATGCCAAAACTGAGTTATCATTTTTGTCGTTTTACGGTGAATTTGTTATTGAATGGCGTAAACAATTACAACCTGAATCGTATGTTACTTTATGAAATTTCAGATTGAGTACCCATACTTCAAATAAACTTTTGTGTTCTGCACAATTACAAAGCACTATTAGATCGCTTTAATTATCTGCAATAATAAAAATAAATTATTTCCGTTCCCAGGTAATAGCTAACAATTTCACCTATGGTAATCAAATATCATACAAACACTTTCCACACAATACGATTTCATTGATGCTTTGATATTATCACACGCTCATATAAATTTTCAATTCCCGTCAATTTTGCATGGCGTCTTAAACCATTTGCGCTAAATGTTAAATCAACTTTAGACTAACGTTAACCGTAGTCATTCGAATCTTGAAAATTTTCCAGTAATGGCTTGATAAATAATTTTCGCTTAAAATTTAGTAAATTTCTTTAGAATACAAAACAAAATCAGAAAAATCAACAATTCATTAGCAATACCATATATTATAAAAATCAAATTGGGGGACTTAAAGTAAATTTGAAAATGTTCACACATATTAATCTGTTTAGGCGTGACAACATCTACAACTTTATTCTGTTCGTTTTGAATGAGATGAGTAGATTAGTGATGGGAAATTTCGTTACTTTTGAGTAATGATAACGAATCATTACTTTCAATCGTAGTAATCATTACTTTTATATCGTTACTCATTACTATTACTACTATCTGCGAGGACAGCTCAAAAAAATGTGTACCCTTACGACAACAACGGAAAATATGTACTCTTATGGACATTCTTAAAAGATTTAAAAAAGATTAATTAGTAAGAAAACAGTTTTATTTTTAAGAATATAAAAAATTGCTCTTGACAAATACCAATAGAGAAGGAACTTTATACCAAGCTTAATGAAAATTTAAAAAATTTTTATTCGAAATTAAAATAAACCATCATCCGCAAATTTTTTGGTCTTCGTCTACTTCGCCTGTCCGATATTATGTGGCCTGTTTTTGGAAATTATCTCTCACACAGAAGTTGCTGGTACTCCTAAATATTTTTTCGCGAACTTCCCTAATCTTGGATAAGTTTGTGACCTTGTTTCCCACTATTTAAGAGGATTTTGATTCCCCCGATTGTTGGGCTCTTCACTGAATTGTCATATTTAAATGAGGGTCTTCCGAATGTTGGGGTTGATCTGGCACATGCAACTATTGTTTCTAATACAGACCACAATCTAATCTAATCATCAGGTCTAGTTGTTGTGCTTGGGATTGAACTGGCTGTAGATTCTTCAGTCCCAAGATCATTACTTGAAGTTTGAATGACATCAATTGAAGCTGGCATGTTAGTTTGTTCAGCTTCTTCCTTCAGTTCGTCCTTCTCTTTCACTACAGTCAAAGCTGATTCATCGCCGAACTCATACTTTTTGAAACGCGGGTTTAAGTATGTTGCTTTGGTAAGATGGGACCAACTAACCCTGTTGTCATCTTTATGACTTTTCATGGATACCAAACTTTTCCTGAATAATCTTAAACAGTCGATTCTCCACTTCGCCTCACTGAAGCAAGAAGTTTGCGGAAAATTTTATTAAGAAGTGTTACAAAAAATGTTTCGCTTATTAAACATGCACCCACTAGGGGGCCAACCTCCTCGGTAAGGCTGGACATGAGTCCAGGGGCATCTTACCTCCCGCGGTCTCGTAAATTTTACAACCCCGGTGGGGTTGGAGATACCCTCGTGGCAACCTGCAGTCACGAGGATGGCCTCAGCACAGCCAGAGAAGCCAACTGACGACCCAAAAAGGATCTCGACCTGTTAATCCTTAGCAATTTAAGTGCTACTTTCAGTTTTCCCGGACGGTTTTCCGGCGGATTTTGTTTTGCCGAATCTTCGAAACTAGGCCGCTTTTTCCCAGACTTGTATAAAAATTTTGCCCGAAACAACTGAGAAAGGTTCCCGAATTTACCCTAGACAAAAAAAAAGATTTTGGAAAAAATTGACGTTTTTGCCCAATTTCATCCTATCAACATTTTTTTCGCCCTTAAAATATTACTATTGTACTCCCCGATCACTTTGAATCATCGAAAGCGCCGCAAAGGCATTTTTTGCCAAACTATGGTCAAAAAACCCCTTACTCCCCTACAAAACTGAAATTTTTGTATCATAGCAATAGGTCTTGGCCCGTTATGTCCCAAACCACTCTAACCCAAAATTAGCCGATTTCAACTACTTTTGCCGTATCTTCGAAACTTGGCCGCTTTTTTCTAGACTTGCATGGAAATGTTGCCCGAAACAACTCAGAGAGGTCCCGAATTCATGCTAGACCAAAAAAAAGATTTTAGAAAAAATGGACGTTTCTGCTCAATTTTCCCTATCAACATTTTTTCACCCGTAAAATATTACTATTGTGCTCCCCGACCACTTTCAATCATCGAAAGCGCCATAACGGCAGTTTTTGCCAAACTATGGCCAAAAAACTCCTCACTCCCCTACAAAACCGAAATTTTTGTATCACAGCAATAGGTCTGGGCCCGTTATGTCCCAAACCACTCTAACCCAAAATTGGCCGATTTGGTCCGATTTCAGCTACTTTTACCCTAAAAACTTTTTAAATATATGAATAAAATACTTCCAAGTACGAAAATACTTGACAGTACGAAAATACTCGTTACAAAGATACGCGATACGAAAATACTCGATACAAAAATACGCGATACGAAAACACTTGCAAGTACGAAATACTCGTGATAACGAATTCAAAAGCCATCAAACATCCAGCAATCGAAATCGTTACTCATCTCATTCCTTACTTTGTGAATCGATCACGAATTCAAAAGTAACGAAATGGTCAGAATTCATTATCGTTACTCGTTACTCATTTCATTCCTTACTTTCGATCACGATTTCAAAAGTAACGAAATGGTCGGAATTCATTATCGTTACTCGTTACTCGTTACTCATTTCATTCCTCAAAGGAACGAAAAGTAACCATTACTTTGCACACGTAGAGAGTAGAGACCGGTCTCTAGATCACCCCAAGCTTGGATATCATTGCTGCCCGTTGACTCGGTAACGAAATGCATTTTGTGTGTCGTTTGGCCTTAGAACGACGAAGGAACGATTGCGAAAAAAGTAATGGTTACTTTCGTTTTCCGGTAATGATTACTTTTCGTTACTTTGAGTAACCATTACTTTTAAGTCGTTCATTACTTTTTGAACACCACTAGAGTAGATACATTTGATTTGACATTAGGTAAGAAGCTGGGCGAAAAAAACTTAGATCGCAGGTAAGTTATTTTTGCGGCAATAGTAGCTTTTCAGCTGATAAGGTGGGAGAATGTTTACAACCGAGATAACAATGCAATTACAAATGCTTGACTAAAAATATGAAATTGATCGGAAAACAATGAGTTATGTAGTGAAAGTACTGAATATATTGGTATTGAATATATTGGTATTTAAAAAAAAGCCCCGATTGCAAAGTAATGACTCTCTTTGTCTACTTCTAAGTAAAGAAAATATTTATTCAATTGTGAATGAAATATAAATGTTGGGAGGTTCATTTAATGCAAATCATTCGTATATCTACCTTAAACTAGATCTTTCAAAAATTTCATTTTAATACGGAGATAAATTATAACAACAGTTATCAATTAAAAACAGAAAGCACACTATAATGTAAATCATCGCGAGAGCTGAAACTGAAGCTCTGTGTAAATACAGCATTTATAGCGACCATATCGTAACATCAACTCATTAAATGACAACCTATATGTTGCTAAGGGTAGTTTATATGTATTTATTTCTGTAAACCATATTTATTATGGAATTTCTACTTCGAATCTCTCGGCTTAAGTAAGTATTAAGCATTTATTCAAGCAAGCTGAAATAATATTTTGTAAATTTCCGTACAAACAAAAACCGCAATTCTCATGACTCGTAATTCAAAACATTTTCTCATATGCTAATAAAGACTATTATCGAATGTAAATGGTAGGCTTTAAAGTCACCGAATCAACAAAAATTTGACTTTCCTGCGAAATACTCTTTTTTAGGTGATGTGACTGCCAATTTTTATTTAATTTCAAGAAAAACTACTCGACAAACCAACAGCTATTCAAACAAATTTCGACAGCATCCAGGTTTGATAAGGTGATGGCTAATTTGTTTGTGGTATAAATGTAGTTTCTAATAAACATATTAGCATAGGTATTTGTATTAAAATTCTTATGGTATTTATTTTGTTTATTATCATAAAAGCGAAATACAGAAACAAATAGAAATGGCGTGTAAATTGCAGGCGAACAACGAGAAAGAGCAAAAAATTCTCGTATTTATTAAGGGGAGGTTCTTACTTGGCAATAGATAGAATTAATTATATTGAATAAGCACAGGTTAATAAACTATTAAGTATCGTACGAAAACAAATCAAATGCTTCTAGGATAATACGTGACAGATGTGAGAATTATCAACCATGACGCATGCAATAAGCATTCTAAAGCAGAAAAAATGGTTTCGTGACTTTTTTTTCTACGCTAGGAAAGGATAATTCGCATGGATTCCCCTAGCTCGTATGCATGTTGCTCCTCATTTGAGAGATTAGACTTAAGCACCTTATAGTAGGGGAGCCCGGGATGCTAAATTTGCAGTTACTAAAGCGTCATGGAGACCTATTGGATTGTGAAGATTAGGTTCTAAAATGAAAAAAAGTTTATGTCAAGTTTTCCATTTTAGTGGGGGGGAGAGCGTGTAAAAATGTTCAAAAACGTAAAAAAATACAGTTACATGGAAATACTCGAGCGCGTCAGACATTTATAGTGTATACGCGCTTTGTCTTTCTGATAGCCGATAGATATTTATCTGACGATTAACTGGTGGGGGGTGGCCGTAAAAAGAGGTAAAAAAACAAAAAAAAAAAAGTTTTTCGAGCGTGTCAGATATTCAAAGGGAATGTTAAGTGAACTCAAAAAAGTGTCCTATTTAAATGACTGACGATTTGGACGTGACCAAAAGACATGACTGATTTCTGAAAATGTAAAAAAAAAATGTTACCTTGAAATACTCGAGCGCGTCAGAGTTTTATACAGAGGGTTCAACTTGATGTCTTAGTTGTCCTAAATGATAATCTGACAATTATATGGAGGGATATTGTTAATCTGACAATTTGAAAAAAAAATCGTTTCTTCTTTTTATTACTGGATGAAATATATATATATATATATATATATATATATATATATATATATATATATATATATATATATATATATATATATATACATATATATATATATATATATATATATATATATATATATATATATATATATTTATATATATAACGTTTAAAGATGTTACATCCGAAATTACGACCGTAGCATAAGCGTTGCTAGATTTTCTTCGAACACGTTTCACTTTACGATATTGCAAGATATTCATACATTTTTTTAATGTTTCATGTGTAAACTTTTTAGTTTTTTCACAAGTTTTTTTTTCACAAAATACACATTTCACCCTTACATCACTCATTATTAATTCACAAAATTATTTTAAAAAAACACAACAAACAAACCAACGCGTCTGGTCCAGTGAAATCCAACATAAAAAAAGGCGAAACTTCGGCAAAATTAGGGGAAAGCTGAATTTTGGTGTGAACCTTGGCACTGGCGTATTGAACAAAATGTCAAAAGTGCCCATCGATCCGAGTGCTGCGTTACTTTTTATACGGGGTCAAAGGTCACCAAAAGTGACCTTTCCTAAATATCACAGTAACGGTCACGTCTTCAGAAAACAATGTATGACGAATTTGTAGCTTAACAAATTTCCAACAAAAAATATCTGCTAACTTTTTCTTGTAACTATAACCGTTTTGGAGATATATTGATCTAAACATTTGCTACTAACAGCATCTTCTTTCTCAACGAAATGTTGATATCCGATTTTGACTACGACTTGGAATGTTTGTGAGTTTATTTTTCTATGTTTAAGAAGCGCAGAAAAAAAACATACAAACAAACTTATCTACCACACTCCAGGGTAGATGGAAAAGTGTGCTCCGAAAAGTTATCCCCCCCTTTCTATAAAATGGTATCCCTCAGCTTCCATCTGAAATATTCAGAAATGAGCTCATTGCCTGCTTTTTGCCCACTGTTAAACAAGATAAGATCAGTTTTTATCCTGCAATTTTTTTCATTTATTGATGATTTTAGCTACATCGCCCCATGAAAACCGTCAGATTATATGTTTTTCGTAATCCTGATAGGATTTCCTTCAAAATAAAAACAAAATTAATCGCGCTCGAGTATTTCGAGGTGAGGTTTTTTTTTACAACTTTGTGACTCGCCCATTTCCTTAAGCCACGCTCAAATTGTCAGATTATTGAAATATACTCTATTCTGGATGTACTTAACTTACCTTGTCTTAATCTGACGCGCTCGAGTTTTTCTGAGGATCAATTTTTTTTTACTAATCTGACGGGCTTCCCTCAACGCACCCCACTATATTAAGGGCTCATATATGGTAGGGTACATTGCAGGGTGCAGGGCTTCTCCCCATATGATTTTCTGACGCGCTCGAGTAACGCGAGAAATCCCCGCTTGGGCTCCCCTACTATTAGTGTTTTTGTGTATTTCAACAAGTCACTACATTATGATATCTTAGCATTCAAAGTATTCGTCAGTAAAAATATACCTCTGTACGCGCGAAAGGGGTTGGGAAAAAGTCTGAGATCTAACAGGACAGTCAGAGACCCATAAAAATTCGAAAGTAGAAATATTGGCGAAAAATAGGTAAACATAAATTTGGTATAGGAAAAATGCATCCAGGAACAACCAAGAGACAAAAATTAATCGCAAGAGACAACAATAATCGGATAGGAGTTGATTTGTTTGTACAGGACATAACAAGACAAGGATTATTGAGGGAAAGAGTTTTCGCTCAAAGCAGTAATGACTGACTGAATTCGCAGTCATCAAAAGTTGAAATAATACATAGGAGGAGCTTAAGGTCATCCTTGTAAAACAGGGAAACATAACTTAAACCACTAGAAAAACCATTAACGAACAAATCCGAAATCAAGAAAGAAGAGAAATAGGACGGCAATTAGAAACAATTTGTATATTGCACAACTTTTGCTTCGGAAATGAAATATTTAGTAGAAAACAAACGGCTGTGTCCTGGATAATCAAATTAGTTTTGAGAATAATTACTACTATATCAGTTGTGTCCACAGAAAGCAATTATTCGGCATCAAATACACTATGTTCCAAAGTTATAAACGAATTTCAAGTTTTCTGCTTTTTCCGAAATGAATACAGATTGTGATAAACGGTTTTCAGAATATGAAGTGGCATTCAAGACTATTCCAAGACTGTGTAAGTGAAATTTCAAGAATTTGGCGAAAAATGTTTCTATATTATAAATGAATCTAGAACGAGCAATGTTTTTCGAGCTTTTTCTTGTTTTCTCGAGGTTCAGGTTAGTTTACGCACAATCATATCACGAGGCAAATGACTGTTTTCCTTGACCAAGAGCTTCCAAAAACGTAAATAGCTGAACAATTTGACATATCAGAGTAATTATTTCAAAAATAAGTTAAATTAGGGTTGTAGATTTTATTCCATTCGAAAAAAGATACTTGCAGTTAGAGGAATATGCTGGAAAATATTTCACACGACAATGTATGTGCGAAGAGTTAAAAGAGACTGCAACATTTTCACGTCAGCGTCAATTGTCTGGACGGCAATAAAGCAATATCGTGACATCGCAAGGAAAGAAATACAAAAGAACCCTAGTCTGGAAGCCAACCATAGGGAACCGCGGCTTGCTCTCGCCCATGAAAGCATAGAACGACTGTTGTCACAGTTACGCCGATATTGTACATAGTGTATTTTTTTCAGAAATATCTTCTTCGCTTAGTTTTATCTGTACAGGTGATTTTTTCTGACGAAAAAAAGCTCAACCTGGACGACCCAAACGATTTTAACAAGCCTTGGCGGAATCTAAAGAAGTATCCGCGTTTAATTGTCAAAACGCAATTTCGATGAAGGATCTTTGATGGAATGGGGAGCGTTCAATAAGCTCAGTACCTAAGAGCTCACATTTCCATCTACCAGAATGACCAGTCAGGAATGTCAGAAGATTTTGGGGAGCATTTCTTGACTGCTATCCTCAATAAAAACACGTTTCTCGATTTACATGAGGGCGGGATTGGAATAACAAGATAAATGCTATGGATCGGCCCGCATCTTTTCCTGATTTTAGCTTGATAGAGAACATCTAGGCATATCTTGCTCGCAATGTGCACGCTGGTAAGAGACATTTCAATACCATCAACGAGCTACAAAAAAACGCCATCAAAAAGTTTGACACCTGATGTCTCCGACGTCATATTAGATATCAATGTCTAAAAGGCTAAGCGAGGTGGTACTTAGTAATGCGGACCTATCAAATACTGAATATTAGTCTTGATATGATTTTTATTGTTGTTTTTAGAAATAACGGTATATTATTCAGCCTTTTTCAGAGAATTTAGATGGACATGATAAAAACTCCTAGTGAGCTCAAGCAGGAAGTTTTGGGGCAGGATACCAAATCTTGTACTTGCGTAATGAAATTGTGTATCGCTTGAATGAGTTCCCGTTGACATGAAAATCTTCTATTTTAGTTGATCAAGTTTGGTTTTTCGGAAGAAGTGACAAGACTCGCAACAAGCTTTGTCATCAACAGACAGTACTAGGTCAGCTTTAATTAAGTAAATTCTGGCAATGAGCCTGTAAGGAAGAATTCTACCTTTAAGGATTTAGTTTTGAAATCTCGTGATATAAGTGTGCGAAAGCTCTAGCTATTTTGCGCCCTAAGTTATTTATGAGGATATAAGTGTAGGTTTAACAGCCTAAATAACTCGTATAGTTTTTGTATCATAGTAATTTATTAGTATTGAGGCATAGTAATTTATTAGATTGCAGTGTTTCATTCATCATCGGGGCACTACAGCCCGAATTGATCCTTAGACTTCTTAATACTTCGCCTTCATTCGTCTCGGTTCAGTGACCGCGTCCTCCAGTTCGGTGCTCCCAAAAGTGGCCTGCTGTCAAAATCTATCGAATCCTCCCAGCGCTTGCGGGCCCTCCGACTGGCCTGGCTCCGCTCGCTCGCTCCTTGAGAGATCGTTTGGGGATTCGATTGTCGCTCATTCGTTCGACGTGGACAGCCCATTGCAGTTTTTGGAGTCGTGTGACGGTAGAGAATTCCGGCTCGTCATATATGGTATGCAGCTCGTTGTTGTATCGGATTAGCCATCCATCTTCCCGTATTGGACCGAGGATCCTTCGCAATATCCTTCTCTCAAACGTATTCAAGGCTTTTTCAAATGCCTGGGTCAGCATCCAGGTTTCGCTTCCGTAGCATAGCACAGGTCTAATAATTGTTTTATAGATGCGAAGCTTCGTATTCCTGAGTACGCATCGAGATTTCAAAGTGGGAAGCACCGAAAAGAATATGTTATTGGCTAATTGAATCCGTCGTTTGATTTCGTCAAGCTCATTCCCATCCTTCGAGGTACTCGATCCTTCCCTAGGTACACGAAGTTGTCTACGTTTTCAAGGTTATAGTCCCCTATCGTTAAGTTTTGTCTTATTGGCGTCCTTTTCCTTGATTGAGTCATAACTTTAGTTTTTTGTTTGTTAATTTGAAGACTAACTTCCTTGGCGGTTTCGTCTAGAGCTACAAATACTTCCTTGGCGTCGTTGAAGGAATGTGACATAATGTTGATGTCATCAGGGTAAGCTACTAGCTGTGTCGACTTAAATAACAGGGTTCCTCTCGTTTCAACGGGGATTTTTCTGATGACATACTCAAGCGCTAAGTTAAAGAGTACCGGAGCTAATCCATCCCCTTGTTTTAGCCTTGTATTCGTCGAAAACGAGTTGGTTATATTAATCTTCCGAACTGCAGCATGCTGTTATATAATGCAGTTCGGTTGATGCTGTCGTACGCTTGCTTGAAGTCGACGAATATTTGATGGACATCAATGTTGAATTTCCAGCATTTTTCCAAAATTTGTTTGACCGTAAATATTTGGTCTTATTTATATTCTTAATTAATTTTCAATCTTAATTAATTTTCAATTTTTTAATTGCCAATCAAATTATAACGTCTTTTAAAATATTGAAAACTGTCGAAAGCGAAGTAATATTCCTTACTGCTGTGCCCTATGCGTGGGAATGCTTCGGCAATCTTTATTAACCCAGCACCAAAAATGTAGTTGTACTGTAGTAGTTGGTAAGAAATCCGCATACCAAACCAGATGAGTATTGGACCGTTCAAGCGTGTACGAAAAAGAGAGAGAACGAAGAAAAAACTTCAACAAAGTCCTAAAAATTCGGATGAATAACATCCGAAATAAGAGACGAAGTAGAAATTTTCCCCATCAGGATGAATCTAATACCACAGATATACTTACTAAACTACAAGATACACAAATATCAAACCAAAAACAAATGATAGATTATGATATCCAATTCAGGGACGAGAAGAAAATCGAGGATCTGGTATGTGTGAATTTGTATTTGACTTCTATTACATTCGCCTTTTACTATTTTTCGTTCATAGATCTCGAAAATGTAGATTGCTTGTGGAGACAAACGACTAGTATTGGGTCGTCAGTCATATTGATATGTATTTGTATGAGTTACTCATTTTCAAATTTGAGGTGGTACAATGTCATACTTCAAATGAAGTGTCATGTTGCATTCCTTCAATTATCTATAAGTTTCCAGCGCCGCTGGCAGCCATACAGCCCCATGCCATTACGCCGCCGCTATGGTAGGATAGAACATTTATGCTCAGTACTGGTTACGTTTTTTTTATAGATGAGGGATTTTTCATTATTGATTTTAGCATACTTCCACAAAAGATAAGATTTTCATATTTCGGAGAATGATTTAATAGAGTATGTAGTTTTTGAATTCGGCGTTAACTCAAAAATGAAAAAAAATGTAGGTAAAACGTTTATGCTAAGGAGAGCAGTACTGTTACTAATCTACTAAACAATTTCCCAAAAATGGTAGCTAATTACCACCAAATTTTTTGTTTGTGTATCGTGCAAATGAAACTCAAAACTAAACTCGCAAGCATACATGTTCGCCTTGTACAGCAATCCCTGTGCCTCAAGTATCACAAGTAAATCGCTTCAAAGTTGAGCAAAGCACATCAATATGACAAAAAAAGAGGTGGTACAAATCAAACTAGTCTAGCGTACATACATTTTCCATTGAGTATTACAATCGCTGCGCCTCAAAAGTCTCAAGTCAATCGCTTCAAAATTAACCACCTCAATATGACAAAAAATGAGGTGGTACAAATTTTGTCCCGTGTACTACAATCGCTGCGCCTCAAGGGTCTCAAGTCAATCGCTTCGAAGCTTAGAAGCAATCGCCTCATCTCAATATGACAAAAACATGAGGTGGTACAAATTTGAAGCTTGAGGTGATGTGACATTTTGTAGCTGTGTATGGGACATTTTTCATGCATCTTGTATGAGTAACACAACACTACAAACGACCTGCCGATACCACCAACTGCTGCTACCATTTTGTAGGCCATTTTTCTCGAATAAGTTTTCCATTAATTTCACAGATAACGATCAAATAAAATTCGTGTCCTAATACTCAACACCTAATAAGAATCTTTTAATAAGAGTTAAAGCCTATGAGCCGTAGCCTTATAAAAAATTTAATATAACATTATCAGATTTCAAGCACTTATAAAAAGAATATAAGGGTAGCTTTTTATAAGAGAACAGCTCTCAAGGCTTTAAAGTCTTATAATAAGAATTTTACGATAGTCTACTAAAATCTCTTTATTAATGATATGCTCTGTAGAATCCAAAGTGCGTTATTTTAGTATTATAACAGATCCTAAGAGCTGAATTTTGGCGAGTTTGTAAGTTGGATTAGACCTGACCGCCAAAGCTAAGTCCATTTGCCATTCGCCTATCCTGATTTATGTATCCCCATGCTGAACTACATGTTACAAGACTGAGGTGAAGAATAGTGGCGAATATATTCGAACGAAGAATCCTTCACCTCTGCACTGCCGCGTTTTGCAACCCAATTACTAAGATGTGGCCGAAGAGCATTCTTCTGTATCAGGAGCCAGAATTGAAGCCATTTTTGCTAAGATGATCACAGCAGCTGTACAGACTGGACATGACTATTAGCTTGCAAGATATTGAGTAAGAATATATTCAAAATATATTAAACGATGAAAACCAACAGGCCAAAATCGTTTCGTCGTTCGCTTTTAGAATTTTATTGTCAATAGCGCTATAAGCTAGGTTAAGAGTGAATGGATTAAATAAAATAAACTTTTTTCCATTCGTCTATAATTTGCACAATGCACAAGCCCCTTGCAAAGATCTGACACCCTGAATATGACAACCGTTAAGAACGCCGCTCTTTCTGGCCATATGAAAGTTACCAGTCAATCTCTCGAATACAATTATTTCATAAATAACTCTTTAACTAATTAAATAAGCAAAAACGATTGATATCCAAATTTGCCAAGTAACACGATATCATTTGAATAACTTTCAGTCTGCTGGAATGCAAATATCAAACTTTAGAGCCATAACGTAACAATCTTTAATGGGAAACATGAGCGATACAGTATCCACTTTCCAGCTTTTATTTTCCAAATAATATTATATTCAGACCAAAATCAATAAAACATTCAGTTGTATCATAAAATGAATGTAGTATGTCCAGAGTAGCTGTAAGACCTTACTTCTCGCCTTAAACCCCTTCGTAAAACAATGAGCTGCGTTCACATCGGCACAACTCATTAATTTCTAGTGTTATCATGTGTTGGACCTCCAACGATTTGTATCGAGGGGCTTTTATGGCCCCTTCTGAGTCATCTAAATGTGTCTGACAATTTCACACCTTCGCGACGACACCCATGGAGATAAGATGTAATGTGTGTGGCTGACACAGTTCAGGCTCAACTTCGCCGAGTTGATGATTCGAAAACGATTTACATAAACATTGAATACGTGTATTAGATAGCGTGACAGCTAATGTAAACACAAATTGAACTGGCTAACTTTAATAGGAGGCTAATTCAGGTCGCGAACTGAAATTGCTTTCGATTGAAACGGTTAGTCACCCACGATCGAGTAATTGCCTACTTTGAACGTGTGAGTTAGCTATTCATATCTCAAATGAATTAGCTCTAGATTAGAATCTGCAGCCAACAAAGCCGGAGTTGCCTCCAGTATGCCACAGAACACTGTCGCCTCTTTCGGCTAAATTAATGGGACATCGGTTACGAAAATGTTTATTTGACCATGCAATCCGTCGCACATCATCGCCAATCATTTCATTCTAGGTTTTTCAGTTAATCAATTAGCAGACAACACAGCCCGCATATTCATTTCGCCAATTGCTTTGTTATTCAAACATGAATCGTTCGGCTAGCAACGAAACCATTTACATGACCACCGTCCATGACGACAGTGCGAAGAAAGTTTCAGCTGCATAAACAAAACACAGCCCGGATTGTGTAATTTCGGGCTGGAGAAAGCCCTTTACATAGTCGAATGCGTGCAGATATTGGAGTTTACTGTAGAATTTGCACATTCACATAAATAATTAATAGCCATTCTCAGAATTAAAAACAAAAATTCAAAGCAAATAGTCACCACAATTAGTTGTCAAACCTTTTTTCCACTTCCGATTCGACTCGTCAGTTTTTCGCTCGGGGCACTTCACGGTCGTACAGCTATTAAACTGTGCCAGAGCTGTCCTTAATTTTCGATGATGTACAACACTTTCAAATTGATTAGCACAAATGTTTTGAATATACAATAAATAATCCACTTCGAGATAAATCGGAGAAATTCACACTGTAATGAACTTTCATTACATTCACACTGCTGGCTGTCTGCAATCGATTTGTTTCTTGACAGTCGCTCGGCCGCAATCGTCGTTCAGAGGAATAGTTGCTGACGTCAAGTGGGAAATATGGGTGAGAGGGAAGAAGAGCGAGGTAAGCGGGATGATTGACGTTTCGAGCTTTTGAAATTTATCTGTAGGTGACTCGAGTGTTTTTTGGGGGTTTTCAATCGACATGTAAATACTTTAAAGGCTATATTACACTGCAGTAAATCCATTCATTGAAACCTGTACTAATTAAAGATACCAGATGAGAACGAGTTTTTAAAAATATTATGTAACCAGGGAAACATCCGGAGTGGTACTATTAGCAGGATGTATAATTTTAAATATCCTAGCGATTTGATTAAAAATCATAAATTTAATAAAATTCACGACGATGTAACCATAACTAATACAGTCAATTGACAAATAATTGATTTTCACATTCTTTCTACACAATTATCGTTTCCCTGAATACATGAAATGATTGAAAACGTTATATCTAGCGCTAAAAGAATTAAAATCAGTCATTCTTAAATTAAATGTATTAGTTTACTTCCAATGGTCTTAATTTTTATTAAATTTGTTTGTAGTTATGAATTCCTACGGTGGCAGCCAATATATTACATTAAAACAATCGATTTATGCAAGAGGTCAGTTTAAATTCCAAGCTGAAAAAATATTAACATATGGTATCTATTTATCCCTCAAGAAAGACGGCGAGCGGTTGAAACAAAATAATATATGTACTTGCCATTAAAGCATTAAGCTTATCGGACATATATTTTCCTATTAGATTGGACGTGACTGTGTTTGGCTATATACCTATCAAAGATCGCGTCTGCATTTGAACATCTATCGCATATCGGTATAAAATTCCATAAACAAACGAAAACCGCCTGATCAAAACGAATCGGGTCAATTTTATAAAATTTCTTTTTATTCGCAGTCCGCAAACACTTTCACAAACACAAAAAATGCACGCGAACCACATCTTCATCACTCGTAGCCTAATCCTGCTTAGCTTACTTCGCTTCCTTTTTGGCTTCTCCCTTGCCACCACGAATCCTACCGGTACGACGGGCAGCAATAAGACCGACCTTACGACCAGCTGGCGTTCCACGTTTAACTGTCGAAGCTTTACCAATGTGTTGATGGTTACCACCACCGTGAGGATGTTCGACTGGATTCATAGCAACACCACGAACCTTGGGCCAACTGTTACGCTTCACCTTGTACTTGTGATAGGCACGACCGGCTTTCAGGATGGGCTTGTCAATACGGCCACCGCCGGCTACAATTCCGACCATAGCACGATTGGCCGATGGTACGACTTTTTTCGCGCCGGATGGTAGCTTCACACGAGTTTTCCTTGTGTCCGGATTGTGGGCGATGACGGTGGCATAGTTCCCTGATGTGCGTGCCAATCGGCCTCGGTCACCGGTCTTTTCTTCCAGGTTGCAAATGATTGTACCTTCAGGCATAGCGGAGAGTGGCATCACATTGCCAACTTGCAGGTTCGCCTTCTTGCCGCAGTATAAGAACTGGCCAGTGTGCATACCTTCTGGAGCAATGAACAACTCCTTGCGAATCTTGTAGCGATAAGGATCGCGGAAATGCACAACAGCCAATGGAGCTCCACGACCGGGATCGTGAATGATCTCCTGAAATCGAAGACACATTTAAAACATGATAAACAATACTAATGGGACAAATCCTAACCTTCACAACACCCTTAATGTAGCCATGACGTTCAGAGAAATCCAATGGACGCAGTTTCGCTGCTCCCTTTCGTTTCTTGACGTGTGCTTTGAATACGGACCCCGCACCTTTACGCTGTGCACGAATTACACGACCCATTGTCGGCTTTTAATATACCTGCAATTACAAATTAGAAAACAACCTATGAAACACTTGTCAATTGCAAGACAACACGAAAACAGTGAGAACTTTGACAATTGACATAGTTCGTGTTAAATATCTAATAACACTGGTCCATCTCACTGATTAGGATATAAATTACAAAAACTCAGTGCTCGATGATCAAATAAAATAGGATTTTTCATAGATTTACAAACGGATGACAACATACCGATCCAAATGTAACTTCGAAAAGAAATCTGAAAGCTTGTACACGAATGTCATTGGATTTACGAAACAAACAATTGAGTTTGGATGTTCGACAAGAGATGGCGCAGAAAAATTTTGGAATGTAGCTGAAATCCGGTATGAAATGGAATTGAAATGTAAATGCTCGTGAAGTGAATGCACTTGAATAATTATGAATGAATAATTATGTTTGCAGATAAATTTAAAGTTTTCGAGAAAGCATATGGGAAGAAAGTGAAATGGTACGACAGAAGTAATTTTTTACCCATTAATTGGTTAAGTCGAGAAGCTAGGGAACATAACTTATACAAACTTAACAAAAATATTCCGCTTTAACACTTAAGGAATCGCACCCTAATTCAAAGCACAAGTACTCGCTACAGGGACCACTGGATCCGGTACATATTATGTTTATGACTAAACTGTTTAAAAAAAAGAAACGTTTAAAACGTATTGAAGTTTTTATTTAAATAAAAAATCATATTGTTGTGATCTATCGTTAAACACCTTCCGTAGGTTCGATATTCTTCACACTCGTGAAATAAAACAGTTTCTTTTAAAACACTAATTACACTTTTATTATAAACACTATTAATTATTTACACTAAATTCCGTACACTTTACAGATCGCACTATTATAATTTCGCGGTACAATTTAATTATCGCACTATAATTACTCGCACTTTATCGCTTTTAATTAATCGCGCCCGGATACACTAAACTGCAGTATCGCTTTTCAAAGTAACAGCCTTT
The DNA here is from genome assembly GCA_963978885.1 of Nemotelus pantherinus. Classification (NCBI taxonomy): domain Eukaryota; kingdom Metazoa; phylum Arthropoda; class Insecta; order Diptera; family Stratiomyidae; genus Nemotelus; species Nemotelus pantherinus. The sequence continues at coordinate 62,113,543 of OZ022263.1, forward strand.
CGCTGTCTTCGCTATCTATTAACTGACTGCTGCTCCTCTCGCGGCGGTATTTATACTCTGTCTGATGAGACAATTAACTATTGCTGCCTACATCTAGGCATTTCTAGAACTGTGTCTTGGGTTCTCGATCCGTCTTCGAAATTACTAATGGGAAATTCCGTCGCCATGCGAGATCTGACTCATGGGTTTGAGGCTCTGGAATGTTCCCTTTTTATTTTCTAGAGGGTTATTCTACGTTTTATCCATAGATTGTTATTGTTTATTGTTTTCGGTTACATGTATGAAATACACGTATGGAATGTATGTCGAGTATTTCCTCGCCGTTTCTAGCCGTTTCTGGCGCCGCCACAACGAAACACGGCTCGTTTGGCGTGCATGCAACATTACCCCCTCCTTAGACCTGTTCGTCCCGAACAGATTCGTCGTCATCCATTGCGTTGTTTCCTTGGTACGGGGCAAGTCGGTCTACGTGCACAACCTTCATTTTTGACCGGTGTTTTCTATGCATCCGCCTGCCACCCTCGTCACGCCGTTCGTCGTACAATCCTTCCCATTCCGGTTGTACATTCCAGACCAAAACGTTTTTCGGAAATCCAATTAAACTCGCGCTCAAATCGTACAGCTTCGTTTCCGCTTTCTTCACTGCTTGGCGAATAGAGTCGAGCCGTTGACGTTGCCATCGCTTTGAAACGTACTTCCTCGTTGTTTTGTGGTCTTCCGGTGATTTCTTAGTTTTCGATCCAATATGCAGTCTTCGAGAAATATTACCCATTTCACATTTCCGCTCAGATCCGGATGTAAATTTCTTCCTTGTTTCGCTGCATTTTATGTCGCCCTGCGATGTCTCTAACGGTTTTTCTACTGTTTCCGCCAAAACGACTACTCGTCTCGCAGCGACGCATATGTGATCTTCCTGTTCTTCTACTCGATGTTCCCATCCTGGTCGACGAGCTAATGATACTTCGTTGCTCCTCCACTTGATTTTTCGCTCTCCCAAATCTAGGCTGAAACCATGAGAGCCCAGGAAGTCCATTCCAAGTATGCACTCGTCTGTTATCTCCGCTACCAGGAACTGATGCTCGAACACCAAATTTCCAAGCTGTATCGGCAGAACGATTTCACCAAGAACTCGAGTAGAATCACCCGTTACCGTCTGCAGCATGTACCTTTCAGTGCTACTAAGTTTCCACGACTTAGCCATATCCGCTCTCAGAATCGATCTTGCAGCTCCAGTGTCGATGATGATTTTACAAGCTTCGTTACTGACTTTCCCCTGCAAGGTCAAGTTATTCTCACGAACATACAACCTGGCAACGGTGATTGTTTCAAGTTTACCAGTGTTGCAGCCAAACCGCTGAACTTCAAACTTGTTTCCTACGGGTCTCGCTGCCATCCGCCAAGAACAAGTGCCTTTGTTTGACCATCCTGACTCATCGCTATGCTTGATTTTTGCTGAGCATCCTTCACAGTACCTAGTTTGGTACTTCCTGTAGCAGTCACGACTCAGATGTCCGCTCTTTCCGCAGTTCCAGCATCGAGGAACTCTGCTATGTACACATTCTGGACAATACGTCGATTTCCAGTTCCTGTGACAGTCACGCCTCAAGTGACCCTTTTCACCGCAATTCCAACACCGAGGGGCTCCACTTCTCCTTGGTTCCCTGGAGATGTTGGCTTTCCTGCACATACATTCTGTAGCGATTATTAAGATGAGATTGGCCTTAGCACAACTTAGAACCAGACCGAAGTCCAGAACCAAGAGTGCTAAGGTCAAAAGTGGGAATGGCTAATGCCATTCAAGAGGCAAAACAAAAAAAAAAGAATTGCCCCGAGAGCAGGGTGCCCTAGAAATGGCCGTGAAGGCCCCTCGTCCGCATTAGCGGGGCACCCTTTAACCAACCCCGACGGATGCTGGGGTGCCGCTTTGCTAGCTCGCTGCGGCTGGGGTGGGTTCTTGACAAATGGGGATGGTTGGCTCTCAAAGAAAACGGGATGCTACGTATTATTTCATCCGTCATAATACTGTAGCCGCAAACTGGTATGTAAAATACCCAGGGACCAAAAAGGGGGCATCGTTCCGTACAGGAAACCACCCATGGCTCTGCAACATGGGCTGACTAAGCAGACCCAGTGCTCGTGACAACGCACGGAGCCAGAACATTGAAAATCTAAAACGGGAAAATAGGAAAAAGGCTACCTCTCTTTACAAGGAACCCGGGTGAGGCAGACAGCCCCGGGCCCCCGATGGCAGTGGAGCCCTGACCCCGATGGTCTGGGGTCCTCCACCCTCTGATACTGGCCCCATATCAAAATTCAAAAATCTACCAAAAAAATGCTGAAACTAATTAGGTTTGGGCCAGTATCCCTCCCTTTAAAGTAAAATGCTGAAAAATACCGACGAAATCCACGAAAAACTATTTCATTATAGGCCAGCCAGGCCAAACGCGGACCCTGAAAAGGAGAAAGAACTTCTCAGGCTTTCGCCCAATAAGAAGGCCAAAAAGTTTCAACTTTACAAATTCATTATTATTGCTCTCAATCTACAGCTATGGTTTTTGACAAATCGACAGGAAAATTCATCAGGACAAATTAATTTCTGACCAAAAAAAAAACCAAAAATCAAACCGAAAATTCCTGATGCATATTTCTTGAACGATCCTAAGAGATACTGTATAGATACAAGATATATTATATGGAGATATGAACGAAATGGACTTCATACAATTTTCTGGTTTAATACAACTGCCTTAGGCTGTGCAATTTTTTTGTGAATATATAAGTTTCAAAGATACTAAACATTGGTATAGTAATTTGTGGCAAGCCTACTCCGAATGAACAATGCAAGTTGAGTTCATTAATACTGAAGGCGTTTTCATGCGTTTTTCTAGTTTTTTTTTTTTTTGTGACGTAGCGAATATGCATATTCCTCACGCGTTGTATATATATACCCTTTTTTTTTGTTTATTTTTGCTTTTGGTATTAACTCCCAAGCAAATTTAATGTGATCGAACCAATCATATCTATTCCGCGTTATGAATAATGTTTATGTACTTTTAATTTTAAGCATTCTTTCCCTTAGTAATATTATTCCTCATTTATACTATTCTTGCTATTCAACTTGCTTACAAATTAGTACGTTTCTTTTTCATAAATATTTAAATTCATTCGACTTATTACTAGAAACTAAATCAACCTTTGCCTCTTATTAATTGATCCAAAGTGCAATCTTCCGATAGATATACTAACAATAATTTCGGAAATAAAACGAAAGTACGAAAAAAAAAATCATATGATAGTCCCGAACGGCGTATCTGTATAACTTCTCGTTTCCACCAACTTATTTAACATCATTTCAATATTCAAACACGAACATACTTAAAGCAGGCTGCTTTGCGATACTAGATTCGATACATTTAAGTAAATCACGTTTTAAAGTTACATACACTATGGTAAATATTAGTTCTCTCTTGCCTGTAATATGTTTGCCAAAGGCAAAACAAAATGAACTTCAATCATCATCCAAATCTAAATCTTACTAAATTCTGCCCAACTAAGCATAAATGAATAGAGGCAACGATTGCTTACTTGACACATCCGATTCGTTAGTACCCGAATTAAGTTTCTGGTGGAGCGAGCACCCTCCTCACCCTCATTTGGTTCGGTATGAATACAGGAACAATGCCTTGATCAGTGGAGAATAGTCACACCAATTGTCGTCTAGCTTCAATGAGTTTATCGATTCTGAAGAAGCGCACATCTTTCGTTGAGTCCAACAGTTATAAATGCCTATCCATAGATGCGTATGGAACTGCCAGACACTGATCCCAAATAGCGATGGCGCCATACCAGTGTAGTAGCATTGTAGTAGTATGTGGTATTGTCACCATGTTGATTAGTGATTTACTATTTAAATTCACTCCGCCAAACTGAAGAAGTACTCCTCTAAGAATTGTAGAATTCATTTTCTTCATATCTGTTTCATGAAAACTGAAATAAGGGGAATACACCTCTTTGCGAGCCCGTGTAAATTAAATATACACTAATTTCGTGTCTGAATGCCTTAGTCGCAGCTTTAGTTCAACTTAACTAACTGCAGCTCACATCCATAAACCGAATGCCCCATTGAAATTATTGATAGGCAGGATTTCGTTTGCTCTAAATTAATGAAAAATCAATATTTATCGAAACAAAAGGCCGGTGCCGGCCGCTGTGACTGCTGCGGGTGAAGATAGAGGCAGTGCGCACACTCCTGATGATGGTGCTGTATGGGTGACCCAGGGATCTGATAATGGAAGATCACATGGGCCAAGCCCTGCATTCTCGGCTGCAGCAATTGACATGTGCGGCTCATCGGTTAGTCGCAATGATGATGGATTTTGTGGAGGCGCTTGGGGAGCTGGAGGGCGCTCCGTGGTCGCTGTGACGCCAGCCACCTTTGAAAATGATTGACATACTCCACCACCAGGAAAGTCTAATCCCTTTGACAGCACACGTCCAAAGGCCTGAAAATCTTGTCTGGAATTCCCGAAATTCCCTCACTGATAAGACCAAATATCGTAGTTTCACTTTTCTAGTGTCACCTTCGCATTTTCCTATGACTGACGATTATCTCCGCCCCAAACACAACTACCGTCATTCGCATGAAATACCAGCTCCCGAAACGTAGAGAAAAATTTTTGATGTTATAGATTCCAGCACCCAATGTACAAATTATTAATACAAACTTGACGTTTGAAATGAACGTCGGCTTCGTACGCGAGTACACATAAACATTCCATACGTCAACATGGCGACTAGTTAATTTGATGGACACCAAAACTACTTAAAATCTGTCCTAAAGGTTTTGGCTAAGCTGCAAGCCCACAAAAATCTTACTCCAGGTCCTGGGTGGCTCGTCACTGGCTACAAAGGACAGTCGGAACGACTCCCCTTGAACATATTTGTCTTACCCGTGTTTATCCAACGTTTGGGACTCGTTATGGGCAGATGATTCTCTGAGATTTTGCAGTATTTGATCTGATGCAGATACCTGGCATCCAGACAATAGAAAATAAAACTGTATGACGGCACTTGGGAGATTTCCACTTCACTACCGCTTCCCATTTACTCACTGTGTCACCTCCGTTTACCCACGATTTCACACCCACTCAATGCACATGTATGTTGCAATTATTCCACACTCTAATCCCAGTTTAAAAAGATCATCGGAACACGCGAAGGCCACCCGATTCTTTCACAATGTTTTATTTTCATAAAGGAAACCGAAATCCCGAATGATAAAAGCGTTTCAATCGTAACTATTTCGTAGTCTATAGTCACTGTCTCAATGATCCGCGTGTAATAGTGCCAAATGCCCTTGCCCAAATACGCGTTGCTGTCACTAACAGACGATTCAAACTTTTAGTACCGTTCACAATCAAGATCGTCACTCAGCCATGTGCGCAATATGATTACACCTGCGAACGAAAGCGATCCCGAGATAATAATGATAATCTTATCACGATTCACTTGCAATGCACGTACTCAACTACTAATTATTTTGCTTGACTCAGATGCGATGCGACATCTTAGATTCTTCACTAGATCTCTACCCTCTTCGCTGCTCGAGATTCAAAAACGCAATCTCCCCCGTCAGGCCATCTGCCTCCGCCACGCTTTCACACCGACCGGGTCTCACAGCGACACTCCCAAGACTGTCTCGAATGCTGGCATGAGCTACGACACGAAAACAAGATACCGTTACCGGTTCATGCTTTCGTGTCGCCTCATGCCGCCAATGACAAATCGGACTTGCAGTGTCTTGCCTTTCAAATTGAAAAACAAGATACCGCTAGTCCGAATGCGAATGATTCTGGCTAATTTCAAGGGCACTACAGTGCGCGATGAAATTAGCCGTGCAGAGATTTCGAGAAGAAATTTCTGCATGTTACAACACAGGTCTTTCCACAAGGGTAAGGCGTGGAAAGAGCTGAAGGATGGATGTAATAAGGGAAATATAAGGACGTGAACAGGTGATCATGTCGGTTATTATCCAATCCTTTTAAGAAAATCGTGAACAATGTGAACAGAAGTAAAAGGGATGATTATTAACGAAAGGAATTATCGTGAACAACGTATACTGATTTATAATGAAAGTATCTTTAGTAGAGGAAATGGTGAACGCGGTGAACATCTCTAGATACTTTTCATTTGAAGCAGGAGTGACACCTGAAATAGGCGCAAATGGACGATCTCCAAATGAAATTTGGGAAATAGATCGTGAACTGGTGAACTAGTGGGTATATCACTTAGTGATGTCTTTCGCGTGAAAGACGCCCACTGATCGTCCATTTTGATCGGCCAGCTGGTAATAAGCACCGCCGATCTTTTTAATTACCTTACTAGGTAAAAACTTCCGGTCCAGCTTTGCATTGTAGTGCGCGGCTGCGTCACTTTGCCGGAAGTTGCGCCTGTAGACCACTTCGCCAGGCTGGTATGAAACCAACCTGGAACGAAGGTTATAGGCCTTTGCATTTCGAGACTGGGCCTGGGTGGTGAGGTCGCGGATAGACTGGCGTAGGATTGCCAGGTGGTCAGGAAGTGGCAGGGTGGTCTCAGGGTCATCCATCAGGTGTAGTTGCCGCAGCAGGTGATAGATGCGGCCATGAGTTACCATGGGTTGCCCGAATACTGCCTGATAGGGCGAAGTTCCTATCGTTGCGTGAGGGGCTGAACGTAGTGCGCAAGTTATTTCGGAGAGTTTGCCGTCCCATTCCTTTTGAACTGGATCAATGTAAGAACGGACTGCTGCCAGTATGGAGCGGTTAAGACGTTCTGAGGCGTTAGATTGAGGGGAATATACGGCGGTAAAGGTGTGTCCGACACCGAATTCCTGTAAGAAGGTTTGAAAAATGGACGACCGAAATTGTACACCATTGTCAGTTATGACACTCTCCGGGACTCCGACAAGATGAAATACTCTTCTCCTCAAGATGTCGATGACTGCTTTTGCAGTGAATTTCCGGAGCGGCTCAACGAAGGGGAATCGCGAAAGATGGTCTAGGACGATGAGAGCTCCAATGTTGCCAGACTTGGACCTAGGGTAGGGGCCGATAATGTCGATGTACAAGCGCTGGAATATGCGCTCGGGAACGGACTGCAGCGTCATTGGTGGACGAAGGGTGTGTGAAGGGGCTTTGGTGGTCTTGCATGTAAGGCATGATCCCACATAATCACGCACTTGAGCGGCCATTCGTGGCCAGAAAAACCATTGCCGTAATCGGCCGAGGGTTTTGGCCACGCCACCATGCGCACTCAAGGGTGGGTCATGAGCTCCCTTCACTAATTCTGCCGTCATTTCTGACGGCACCCACAACTTCCAGGCCAACTGGTCTTGAAGTCCGTTTCCGGTCGCATACTCGGTCCGCTTGTACACGAACCCGTCTACAACTTTTAGGTCCGGCAGTTGGTCTTGTTCTGCCTGGACTTTCGCCGCTAGCTCCCTATAAGGAGCACTTTGGAAATGCGGCGACTCTAAGTCTAGCTCCATTGGAGTCTCCTCGCCCTCTGCCGGCATCAACGCCTCGGCAGAGAACATGCGCGACAAGGAGTCCGGCACTACGTTTTGGCTTCCCTTTCGGTGGACAATTTTGAAGTTGAAACCTTGAAGTTTCAAGGCCCACCGGGCTAATCGGCCATTAAGGTCTGGTTGGTTCATTAGCCATTTTAGGGAAGCATGGTCGGTCACGATTTCAAATTCGTGACCTTCCACGTAGGCGCGGAACTTCTTGATTGCCAACACCGCTGCCAGACATTCTTGCTCAGTGACGGTGTAGTTTCGCTGAGCGGGACTCAGTTTGTGGGACATATAGGCGATGGGGGCTTCAGCTCCGTCTTCTGTGCGTTGCACCAGCACGGCACCGACTCCATGTTGACTCGCGTCACATTGGATGGAGAAGGGCTTGTTGAAATCTGGGCTGTGCAGCACTGGGGCTGAAGCAAGGCTGTGTTTCAATTGCTTGAAAGCATTTAGCCTCTCATCGGTCCACACAAACTGACTCCGCTTAGAAAGCATGTCTGTCAGTGGTGTTGACAATGACGCATATTCTCTGACGAAGCGCCGATACCAACCGCAGATTCCTAGAAATCTTCGGAGTTGCTTCGTAGTAGAGGGAAGTGGGAAATCCATGATAGATTTCACCTTGTCAGGATCAGTCTGGATAGTGCCCCCACCAACAATGTGGCCAAGGTACTTGACGTCTCGCAAGAGGAACTTACTCTTTTCCACATTGATGGTGAGGCCAGCTTGTCTCAAATGGAAGGCGACCTGATGAAGTACCTGAAGGTGCGCGTCGAACTCGTCTGTGATCACCAACAGGTCGTCGAGGTACACAAATACCTGGTGCTTGAGTTGGGGCGGAATAACCTTATCCATCAGTCGCGACATCGTTTGGGGTGCATTACACAATCCAAACGGCATCACGACAAAATGGTAAAGGGGTCGACCGGGCACAGTGAAGGCTGTCTTCTCCTTTGACTTTTCCTCTAGAGGGATTTGCCAAAAGGCATCCTTCAAGTCAAGGCTGGAGATGAAATTTGCCTTAGGAAGTCTGCTGAGAATTCCATCAATCAGCGGCAAAGGATAGGCATCCTTCACTGTGACTGAGTTGACCTTCCGGGCATCCAGGCATAGGCGCACCTTCGAGGGCTTTACCACCAACGTTACCGGCGAAGACCATGCACTCTTCGACTCTTCGATTACGCCCAACGCTAACATCCGGTCAATTTCCTGATATAGGAGCTTTTCGACAGCTGGTGACACAGAGAAATGTCTCTGTTTTATGGGTTTCTGGTCACCAGTGTCGATTTCATGACGGATGAGCGTAGTCTTTCCCAAGCCCTCAACAGCGAACGAAGGAAAGCAAGCAATCGCAGACCGAAGTCTGCGATGCTGCTCCTGTGTGAGAGGGTGGGCGCAATCGTCGAGTGCGTCGAGGCTGTTGGTGGTGTCGACCTGTGGTGGTGGCGCAAACAGGTCTGTGGCCAGGGCGAAAAGACGGACGAAGTCCACTCCCAGATAGAGATTCTGACTGAGAGTGGGTATTATCCACAGCGTCAACGTCTTGGTGAGCCCCCGGAACGTGATGTCGGCTGATACTCGGCCTACGGCTTGGTGTTGTGTGCCGTCAGCTGTTTTCAACCCGAGAGAAGCTCTTTTCCAGGGAAAAGCGTTCCTCTCGAGGAATGAGCGGGCTAGATCAGCCGCCATCACGCTCACGTTGGCTCCCGTGTCGATCAAACCCGATATTAGTTGGCCGAACAACAGAACCTGAGCGTACGGTCGAACGTCACCTGGAGGCACGTTCAACAGAGTCGCACAATCCAATTGATAACGCCAACGACGGAACTGAGCGTAGAAACGCCTCATTCTCAACGTTGAGCGTTTAGGTGTTCTAGAAGGTTGTCTAATGGTGTCAATTTCAGAGTTAAAAATTCGGTTTCGGACCGCCGTATATTTCCGCCATCTTAAATGATATGGCAGAAAAGCCAAAGGTGTAGGAGGCTCTGCCTGTAAGAGTGGGATCGATAAGGTAGTAGAGTCCCCACTCGGCTGTATACTATCATCATTGGTGGTTGGGCCCAAGGAATTTGGAGACAGATCATCAGTCCTGTCTACCTGCTGGAACGGGGTGGAGCTTGTTTGCCCTGCGGGAGGCGTGAGATCTTGTTCCGCGCTCCCTGCGATCCGTTTTTTGTTTGGCAGTTTACACAATTCGGCTTATAAGTATCTGCCTTTCCGCAGCCGTAGCAGAATACAGTTCTGGGCTCCAAACAATCGTCGAAACGGTGTCCCACTTGCTTGCAGTTCCAGCAAGTAGGCAGGACCGTGACTGCCTCCACTCCATGTTCATCGGTTGAATCCTCGTATTGGACCAGCGGGTACTTATCACGTAGTTCTTCTGTAGCGTGTCTCCATTGGGAGGATCGGCGTCGACCTCCAAGCTCCATTTCAAAGTTCTCCGCACGGATGACGGCCTGACGGAGCAGACGAACAGAGGGAAGGTGTATTTGGAGCAGACCACGACGGATTTCTGGCAATAAATTGCGTCTGAGAATGTCAGCTAAGTCCGCGTCGCCAATAGGGCGCTGTAGCCGGTCGACAATCTTGTAGACGTCCGCACTGTAATCGTCGAATGTTTCTTGAGGTCGCTGTTTCCTTCCTCGTATCTGTTCCATCAGGTCGGCATCCGTGAAGCGATCCGCGAAATGATCGCTCAGGGCCGACTCCAAATCCCTCCAACTGAAGTCACGTCTCGAATTATAGAACCTCCAATACCAATCAGCGGCAGGTCCAATCAAAAGTAAATGCATATGCTGGCATAGAACATTAAAATTTCCGCCCAAGGTGTTTCTGGTGAGAGCCGCTACCCTGTTAATAAAGACTTCCACGGGCATGGAGGATTCACGACCCGAGAATTTTAGGCCCCACCCACCAATGATGCTAGCCACCTTATCGTGGTGGAACTGCACATTATTACCACGAGGGGTGCGAGGTGAGTATGATCGCGGCACTGGTACAAAAGATTGTGCGCGAGGGTTTAGTCTTGGCGACTCTACATTCCGAGTCTGGGACGGAAGGTTCAATTGGGCCATGCGCTCCAGCATCACCCGCATGCCGTTCTGCAATTCGTTGATCTGTTGCTGAAGTCCGCTTAAATCCTGGGGCACTATAGAGCGCGCTCCTGCGGCTTCTGAGGTCAAATCTGATATTGGGGACGCTTTTGATGACGGGCCAGGTGGCTGAACTAAACCTTCCGCCCCCGACTCGGCCTGTAAATCAAAGTCCCTGATTTCCACATCTTCATTGCTTCTCATGCCTCGGGTTCTTACTCCCGGCCGCTGGGTTTTGGGCCGAGCCCCTCGTGGCATAGATGCTGCAGCAGTGGGGGCCTGTCTGGCTCCTAAGGGGAGACTCAGTGGTCCACGGCACAGCGGGCAATCAGTGCGGTTTCTGAGCCATTGCTCCAGGCACGATTCATGAAAAGTGTGTCCACACTTTGTGGTATATGTGTCCTGGGCAGCGGCGAATGGCTGCTGGCATATGGAGCACTGAGCCTCCACTGTGGTGCCAGACAGATCCTCACTGCTGTGTCGCAAAGGCATGTCTAATCTGTGAAATTTGATAATTGATGAAAATTCAAAGAAAATGCACGATACTCGTGACTAACGAATTAATTACGCTTATAACTAAGGAGTTGCTGCAAATTCAAATGGCAACCCAGTGCACAAAAATTTGTGTCTAACCTTTTCAAAGAATCTTAACAGATAATAGGCCAAAGTGCCAAATTCAAAATATATATATAATATATATATAGGGGAAGAAAAAAAAATATATATATGATATATATATATACGTGTGCGCACACCTGTGGTGTGACTAACTCTTCCAAAGAAACAATAAAGCTCTTAAAGCCAAGTGCTAGAATTCGAATGAGAAAGATATAGATTTCAAAAGAAAAGTTTTAAACTTTCCAAGTTAGGATAAAAATTTAATATTTGTCAAAAATTTTAATTTTCAGAAATGGCCTTCTTATTAGACGAAACCCGATCCATTCCTCCCCATTTCAGGTCCGTTGGCTGGCTGGCTTTTGATTTTAAAAAACGCAAGAAATTGAAATTCTAATTATGAAGTGTTAGACTGGAACAGTGTGAAAAATATTAAAAATTGTCAAAGTAAAGTGGATGTGTGATTGTGAAAGTATTGAAATTTTATACGATTGAAATTTGTAAGTAAAAACTTTAACTCGGGTCGGCTCCTGAAGGGTACCGCCCATTATGGGGGACTGTTTACCCACCCGAAATTCCTCGAAAAGAGAGGAGCAAGGGACCAAAAACAACTATGTTGCTGCTTGACTCAACCTCAGCAAATGGTTCAAGTCTGGTCAAGCTGCAGGGACGTGTAGGCGGCACCACGCCAACCCCACGTAATCCACCACAGCTTGAACCAAACTCAAGCCAAAAGCCGAAGCTGGATCAAGACAGCAAGGATATGAAAAATTTGGGACAGCTTCCCAACATAAAGTGGGGCAGGGGCCCTTCGGTTGACCGGGACAGGAGCGGCGGTAAACCACCACAACCTGTTATCCGCGGCCAACCTCCAGGTTGCACCCAGAGTCAAAAAACTCAATAGGACGAACACAACGAGAAGCTGCCCAAGAGGTAAACTAACTAGGAAATGATTTTAAAAGGAAAGGATTGGGAAGGATCTTTGCGGCTAGTAAGGAAAGAGCGAGCGATGCAGGTCTTAATTCAAGGGGTTTGTTCTCTCGAACGAAGTATATCGAATCGCAAAGGAGGCGATTCTAAGACCTGCTAGTGAGAATGGAAATTTTGGGATTTAAGACGTAAAGTCTTGAGGGGAGTATGAGTCGAAACTCATAAGTATTTTCTCACTTTGGTGTGGGTTGCCCAAAACAAGTTTCGGGCCCCACGTTGGGCGCCATTTGTAGCGATTATTAAGATGAGATTGGCCTTAGCACAACTTAGAACCAGACCGAAGTCCAGAACCAAGAGTGCTAAGGTCAAAAGTGGGAATGGCTAATGCCATTCAAGAGGCAAAACAAAAAAAAAGAATTGCCCCGAGAGCAGGGTGCCCTAGAAATGGCCGTGAAGGCCCCTCGTCCGCATTAGCGGAGCACCCTTTAACCAACCCCGACGGATGCTGGGGTGCCGCTTTGCTAGCTCGCTGCGGCTGGGGTGGGTTCTTGACAAATGGGGATGGTTGGCTCTCAAAGAAAACGGGATGCTACGTATTATTTCATCCGTCATAATACTGTAGCCGCAAACTGGTATGTAAAATACCCAGGGACCAAAAAGGGGGCATCGTTCCGTACAGGAAACCACCCATGGCTCTGCAACATGGGCTGACTAAGCAGACCCAGTGCTCGTGACAACGCACGGAGCCAGAACATTGAAAATCTAAAACGGGAAAATAGGAAAAAGGCTACCTCTCTTTACAAGGAACCCGGGTGAGGCAGACAGCCCCGGGCCCCCGATGGCAGTGGAGCCCTGACCCCGATGGTCTGGGGTCCTCCACCCTCTGATACTGGCCCCATATCAAAATTCAAAAATCTACCAAAAAAATGCTGAAACTAATTAGGTTTGGGCCAGTATCCCTCCCTTTAAAGTAAAATGCTGAAAAATACCGACGAAATCCACGAAAAACTATTTCATTATAGGCCAGCCAGGCCAAACGCGGACCCTGAAAAGGAGAAAGAACTTCTCAGGCTTTCGCCCAATAAGAAGGCCAAAAAGTTTCAACTTTACAAATTCATTATTATTGCTCTCAATCTACAGCTATGGTTTTTGACAAATCGACAGGAAAATTCATCAGGACAAATTAATTTCTGACCAAAAAAAAAACCAAAAATCAAACCGAAAATTCCTGATGCATATTTCTTGAACGATCCTAAGAGATACTGTATAGATACAAGATATATTATATGGAGATATGAACGAAATGGACTTCATACAATTTTCTGGTTTAATACAACTGCCTTAGGCTGTGCAATTTTTTTGTGAATATATAAGTTTCAAAGATACTAAACATTGGTATAGTAATTTGTGGCAAGCCTACTCCGAATGAACAATGCAAGTTGAGTTCATTAATACTGAAGGCGTTTTCATGCGTTTTTCTAGTTTTTTTTTTTTTTGTGACGTAGCGAATATGCATATTCCTCACGCGTTGTATATATATACCCTTTTTTTTGTTTATTTTTGCTTTTGGTATTAACTCCCAAGCAAATTTAATGTGATCGAACCAATCATATCTATTCCGCGTTATGAATAATGTTTATGTACTTTTAATTTTAAGCATTCTTTCCCTTAGTAATATTATTCCTCATTTATACTATTCTTGCTATTCAACTTGCTTACAAATTAGTACGTTTCTTTTTCATAAATATTTAAATTCATTCGACTTATTACTAGAAACTAAATCAACCTTTGCCTCTTATTAATTGATCCAAAGTGCAATCTTCCGATAGATATACTAACAATAATTTCGGAAATAAAACGAAAGTACGAAAAAAAAAATCATATGATAGTCCCGAACGGCGTATCTGTATAACTTCTCGTTTCCACCAACTTATTTAACATCATTTCAATATTCAAACACGAACATACTTAAAGCAGGCTGCTTTGCGATACTAGATTCGATACATTTAAGTAAATCACGTTTTAAAGTTACATACACTATGGTAAATATTAGTTCTCTCTTGCCTGTAATATGTTTGCCAAAGGCAAAACAAAATGAACTTCAATCATCATCCAAATCTAAATCTTACTAAATTCTGCCCAACTAAGCATAAATGAATAGAGGCAACGATTGCTTACTTGACACATCCGATTCGTTAGTACCCGAATTAAGTTTCTGGTGGAGCGAGCACCCTCCTCACCCTCATTTGGTTCGGTATGAATACAGGAACAATGCCTTGATCAGTGGAGAATAGTCACACCAATTGTCGTCTAGCTTCAATGAGTTTATCGATTCTGAAGAAGCGCACATCTTTCGTTGAGTCCAACAGTTATAAATGCCTATCCATAGATGCGTATGGAACTGCCAGACACTGATCCCAAATAGCGATGGCGCCATACCAGTGTAGTAGCATTGTAGTAGTATGTGGTATTGTCACCATGTTGATTAGTGATTTACTATTTAAATTCACTCCGCCAAACTGAAGAAGTACTCCTCTAAGAATTGTAGAATTCATTTTCTTCATATCTGTTTCATGAAAACTGAAATAAGGGGAATACACCTCTTTGCGAGCCCGTGTAAATTAAATATACACTAATTTCGTGTCTGAATGCCTTAGTCGCAGCTTTAGTTCAACTTAACTAACTGCAGCTCACATCCATAAACCGAATGCCCCATTGAAATTATTGATAGGCAGGATTTCGTTTGCTCTAAATTAATGAAAAATCAATATTTATCGAAACAAAAGGCCGGTGCCGGCCGCTGTGACTGCTGCGGGTGAAGATAGAGGCAGTGCGCACACTCCTGATGATGGTGCTGTATGGGTGACCCAGTGATCTGATAATGGAAGATCACATGGGCCAAGCCCTGCATTCTCGGCTGCAGCAATTGACATGTGCGGCTCATCGGTTAGTCGCAATGATGATGGATTTTGTGGAGGCGCTTGGGGAGCTGGAGGGCGCTCCGTGGTCGCTGTGACGCCAGCCACCTTTGAAAATGATTGACATACTCCACCACCAGGAAAGTCTAATCCCTTTGACAGCACACGTCCAAAGGCCTGAAAATCTTGTCTGGAATTCCCGAAATTCCCTCACTGATAAGACCAAATATCGTAGTTTCACTTTTCTAGTGTCACCTTCGCATTTTCCTATGACTGACGATTATCTCCGCCCCAAACACAACTACCGTCATTCGCATGAAATACCAGCTCCCGAAACGTAGAGAAAAATTTTTGATGTTATAGATTCCAGCACCCAATGTACAAATTATTAATACAAACTTGACGTTTGAAATGAACGTCGGCTTCGTACGCGAGTACACATAAACATTCCATACGTCAACATGGCGACTAGTTAATTTGATGGACACCAAAACTACTTAAAATCTGTCCTAAAGGTTTTGGCTAAGCTGCAAGCCCACAAAAATCTTACTCCAGGTCCTGGGTGGCTCGTCACTGGCTACAAAGGACAGTCGGAACGACTCCCCTTGAACATATTTGTCTTACCCGTGTTTATCCAACGTTTGGGACTCGTTATGGGCAGATGATTCTCTGAGATTTTGCAGTATTTGATCTGATGCAGATACCTGGCATCCAGACAATAGAAAATAAAACTGTATGACGGCACTTGGGAGATTTCCACTTCACTACCGCTTCCCATTTACTCACTGTGTCACCTCCGTTTACCCACGATTTCACACCCACTCAATGCACATGTATGTTGCAATTATTCCACACTCTAATCCCAGTTTAAAAAGATCATCGGAACACGCGAAGGCCACCCGATTCTTTCACAATGTTTTATTTTCATAAAGGAAACCGAAATCCCGAATGATAAAAGCGTTTCAATCGTAACTATTTCGTAGTCTATAGTCACTGTCTCAATGATCCGCGTGTAATAGTGCCAAATGCCCTTGCCCAAATACGCGTTGCTGTCACTAACAGACGATTCAAACTTTTAGTACCGTTCACAATCAAGATCGTCACTCAGCCATGTGCGCAATATGATTACACCTGCGAACGAAAGCGATCCCGAGATAATAATGATAATCTTATCACGATTCACTTGCAATGCACGTACTCAACTACTAATTATTTTGCTTGACTCAGATGCGATGCGACATCTTAGATTCTTCACTAGATCTCTACCCTCTTCGCTGCTCGAGATTCAAAAACGCAATCTCCCCCGTCAGGCCATCTGCCTCCGCCACGCTTTCACACCGACCGGGTCTCACAGCGACACTCCCAAGACTGTCTCGAATGCTGGCATGAGCTACGACACGAAAACAAGATACCGTTACCGGTTCATGCTTTCGTGTCGCCTCATGCCGCCAATGACAAATCGGACTTGCAGTGTCTTGCCTTTCAAATTGAAAAACAAGATACCGCTAGTCCGAATGCGAATGATTCTGGCTAATTTCAAGGGCACTACAGTGCGCGATGAAATTAGCCGTGCAGAGATTTCGAGAAGAAATTTCTGCATGTTACAATTCTTCCCGTACTTCACTGACTCTTACATTTCTCCGCGACGCCAGCTTCGCCGATTCGTAGATGAGAGCGTGGGCCAAAGACTCCTTCAGCGTCCGTTTTCCAGCTAAACGAAGTGCTATTTGAAGCTCTTCATCACGCACTGCCTGGATGAAAGTATTTTTCGCCGTATCATCCCGGTGCTCTGGATCAAACCTAGGGTAGGACAGAAGTGTTAATCGCTCAATGTCCTGAGCCAACTCCTGCAACGTCTCCCCTGGCTTCTGTATCCGTGTTCTCAGCTGTGATCGATGAACTTCCTTCAGGTGATCTTCGCCGTACCTCATATGCAAAGCATTCGTTACGCTTGAATAGCTGAAGCTATCGTCCTCTGGAATTGTTAGAAGAACTTCCGCTGCGGCTCCTCTCAATGACACCATCAGTTGTAGCGCTCGCTCTCGATCGCTCCAGTTGTTAAACTCTGCAACTGCCTCAAACTGCTTTTTGTAGATGGTCCAAGAGGTCTGCCCATCAAACGTTGGTGCTTTGAGCGCTTTCCCGGCTCTTGATTCAGCTGGCACAATTCCTATACCTTTTACGCGTTGCAGATCCGATTCCAGCAAATCCATTTCTTCTCTAAGCACTGCCAGCTTCCGCTCTTGCTTCTCGCACTCCACGTTTAACTCTGCCAATGTCAGTTCACTCACTTTTGGCATTGTTCTTCGACTAATCCTCACGACTTTTCACAATTATCACTTTAGTCCACTCAACTTTTCACAAATTTCAATTAGTCCGCACAATTTACAATGCTCACTGTCCGAAACTGTTAACTTTTTATTTAGTCCGCGCACTTATTAATTTTCACTTTTCAACAAATTCACTGTCCAGTAATTTCACTAAAAGTCACTTTTTAAATCACGAACGCGACAGAATCCCTTATTTCTGACACCAGTTGTTGTGATCTATCGTTAAACACCTTCCGTAGGTTCGATATTCTTCACATTCGTGAAATAAAACAGTTTCTTTTAAAACACTAATTACACTTTTATTATAAACACTATTAATTATTTACACTAAATTCCGTACACTTTACAGATCGCACTATTATAATTTCGCGGTACAATTTAATTATCGCACTATAATTACTCGCACTTTATCGCTTTTAATTAATCGCGCCCGGATACACTAAACTGCAGTATCGCTTTTCAAAGTAACAGCCTTTCGCTGTCTTCGCTATCTATTAACTGACTGCTGCTCCTCTCGCGGCGGTATTTATACTCTGTCTGATGAGACAATTAACTATTGCTGCCTACATCTAGGCATTTCTAGAACTGTGTCTTGGGTTCTCGATCCGTCTTCGAAATTACTAATGGGAAATTCCGTCGCCATGCGAGATCTGACTCATGGGTTTGAGGCTCTGGAATGTTCCCTTTTTATTTTCTAGAGGGTTATTCTACGTTTTATCCATAGATTGTTATTGTTTATTGTTTTCGGTTACATGTATGAAATACACGTATGGAATGTATGTCGAGTATTTCCTCGCCGTTTCTAGCCGTTTCTGGCGCCGCCACAACGAAACACGGCTCGTTTGGCGTGCATGCAACAATATGGTTCTATGGCAAGATTCAGAAGTCATGAGACTTTCTGTAAATATATTAGATATTCAGAAATCTTAAGTTCACAAACCTTAATTTTTCAGAAAACTTAAGTTCATTACAAACACCATGGTCCGTTCTAAAATCTTAAAATTTTACTTAAGATTTCCAAATGAAAAGTTTTTCTGATTCGTTTCTATTTAGTTGGTTGCATCTCGTCTTGTATTAGTACACGGTTCTCAATTTTTGTCCGTTATTCTCTGTTTAAAAACATCCCAACATGGCAAATCGTAAGCAAAAACGATTAAGTTTAAATGAAAAAGTTGGAATATTTAATCGGCTGGAAAAGGTGTACGGGCGAATCGGTTAGCATTCGAATTTGTTGTATCTCAGGCTACAACCTCACAACTAAAAAAACAAAAAATGGAAATTAATGCAGCCGATTCCAAATCGCATGAACAGTTAGAAAAGAAAACTTTCCATAAAGCGGAGTATGTGGAACTGAAGGAGAAACTGTACGATTTCTTAAGCAACGGGAACGAAATTGTTCCATTAAATGCCCAATTCTCCGATCATAGGCCATAGATTTTTTTCCTGGAAAAAAATATGAATGATTTTAAAGCCAGTGATGGCTGGTTCCGAAAATTCAAACGTCGACATGGAATCCGATTTTGCGGTGAAATATTGTCTAGCGACACGTCGACCATAACACCGTTTATAAATCGGTTCAGAACATAAATATAGGAAATGTGCGATAGTCAAATTTACAATGCCGATGAAATAGCGCTCTTTTTTTCGAATGTTACCCGATATAACTTACGTCACGGCATGCGAAAAAACAGCTCCAGGCAGAAAAATTCGCTCAGAACGGATGTCAGATTTTTTTTTGTGCCAATGCGGACGGAACAAACAAAATGAACCCGCTGGTAATTGAGAAGGCAGCGAATCCGAATTGTTTCAAAAATTTCGAGAATCCTTTGGACTATGAACACTCGCGGAGATCATGGATGAGTACAGCCAGTTTCTTGAAATGGTTCCATGGCACATTTGTAAAAGAAGTGTTCCCGGTTTATTGAAAAAAAAATCGAATTAAGTTTAAATTATTATTGAAGGTACACCGATTTAATACGGAGAACAACCTGCATCCAAAGGCGGTTCTGCTGTTAGACAACTGCTCAGCCCATGGATCGAAGATGGCAATATATTTGCTATGTTGTTACCGCTCAACAACTCTGCTGCCGTACAGCCTATGAACCAAAATCCGATTAGGACTGTCAAACTAATTTACCGGAACCGATTGCTCTCCAATGCCGTAGCACAAGAAAACACATTGGTACACGAGTGGCTTGCGAATCAATCGGTCCATTATGCAATATTACTTTTGAAATCTGCTTGGGAAGAGTTACCGCAAAGTGTAATTGAAAAGTCCTGGGTCAAAATAAAACATTGGGATGACAATGAATTTGAAGAAGAGGATGATGTTCCATTGGCACAACTTATACCAACGCCCAATGAATACAATGAAACATTGCAGGAAGCACAGATGTTATTGTCAATGGTTGCTGTCAATTGTCCTGTTTCTATGGAAGAAATTGAAGACTTATTATTTGAAAAGTTTCCCAACGGGGGATCATGCGATACGGTTTCCAAGAGCACAGCAATACAATAGCGGCTACATTAGACGCGGTCCAATTCATTAACAGCTCATTCGATAAAGGTAACTATGTAATAGCCATTTTTGTCGATCTCAAGAAGGACTTTGACACAATTTACCACAGAATTTTGCTTCAATGTCTCGAAAAATATGGCATTAGTAAGAAGTTTAACTCGATAATAAAAGATTGTTTATTGGATAGGTGGATTGTGACAAAACAAATATAGTGCATCAGTCAAGAACGTTTCATCAATATGGGTATACCGGAGGGATCAATTCTTGGACCAGTACTATTCATCCTGTATGTGATCTGCATTCAACATCTCCAGCTATCTGGCAAATTAGTCCTTTTTGCTTATGACACACTTCTTTTATATTCTGGAAAGGATGAACCATCTCTTGAGTATAAAATTAACAGAAATCTAGAAACATATCAAGTGTGGCTTAGGCATAGCGAACTGCTTATAAACAATAACAAAACCAAGTAAATCATTTTCCAGCAAAAAAAATAAATATCCTATAAACCCCTTTATTCAGATAAACGGAATTTGTCTAGAAAAAGCTGAATCACTGAAATATTGTGGCTTAATCCTAGATGAGAAAATGTCATGGTAACAACACATTAGGCACATCAGACATAAAGTCGGACCAATGATTGCAGTCTTAAGAAAATTTGAGTTCTTGGAAACCACAACAAAATTAATAATGTTTAATGCTTATATACTTTCAACTATCACATACGGAACTATTTTATGGAGTCAGACATCAAAGCAAAACATCGAGTTGATTGGAGGACTTATTTCGAAAGCAATTAAAATTATATTTAGAATGCCGACTCTAACACCAACAGTTACTGTGTACACTAGAACAGGATTGCTAAATATTCAACAACTAATTAATTTTGAAAGGGGAAAACTATTTTTTAACATCCTGAACAACAATCTGAAGTGGCTTAACACCCCCCGCACTGTGTTGGAGATAACTAACCGGGAAACCAGAACTGCCAGAAATCTATCTCTTACAAATTAGCAAAAAATATAATAGAGTTCAAGACATACTTGAAAACTCACATCAAAAACACAAATCCTTAATGAAGAAGATACCAGAGTTTTTTGTAGACTTTTCTCTGGACACATGTCAATGAGAACAAACATATAACTTAAGATATGAAGTATAATTAAAATTAATAGCAATTGTATCTTCCTTATACCAATTTTCAATTGTCTGGGAAGTACTAGGACGATATGTTTGATAATATGTTGATGCACACGGACCGTGCATACTGATTGAGTGATGGAGAGAGTGGAAGGAAGGAGGAAAAAAAAAGTTGAAAGTGACGAAAGTCGCTCATGGAGCAAACACCACCAAACCCCCAAATTCCATTTGGTGGAGCCATAAATGCGATGAATAATTTAATAAGATGCAGCCTGACTACACAAACAAACATATGTCAAATCTTCTTGACCTTAGAAGTGACATCGTGAAAAGTCAATTTACTAAATCGCAGAAGCAAATGTGGATTAAGAACTATTTTTCAAACAAAAACCACTAAAAAATATCTATAAGCTAATCACTTTTGAAAAATCCACACTTTACAAATCATATGGTGTTATTCTTGTATTTTCTAACAATTTACAGTTAAATCTAGGAACCGTTCAGAATTCTTAGCACTTGAGAATTCTTAATTACCATAAGAACAAACTAAAGATTTCTGAATGTCTACTGTACTTATTTTAGACAAAAACAAACGATTTTTTTAAATGTTCATAATACATTTAATTATAAGAAATAACAAAAATATTCACCATCATAGAACAAAAACAAACGAAAACAACGTTTAAACTATCCAAAAATAACTTGCTTTGGAGTAAAATTGCGCCTCGCACTAACTGACTATCAATATATGCTGTGCTAAGTACTAGGAGCGTAAACGTCACAAACGTTCAACTTTGTAAGTTGTTAAGTGAAATATGAAGGACTGGGTCTTTTAGACCCATTAGCGATTCCCTAAGTGTTAATCGGATTGAACTTTTCTTGTGGAAAGACTTGCAAATAAAGATCAATCAGCCGAATGTACGTAGAAAGCGTAGAGTCTGAATGCATTTCTCACCTTTTTGACGTAATTTCGTTAGATTTCAAACAACCGTTGACGTGACTTTTCACACAACACTTTTTAAATTTTACCCAATTCAATTCGATGCCGCCATTTTTTACAAAATGCTGAAATTCTTTCCAATAAACACTCACCAATAATCAATAAAATAAAAAACCAACATTTCATTTTGACAATATTTTGTGACCGACTATATATTTCATTTAAAAATAATAAAAAAAATTGGAATAATCATTAAAACACAAAACAACAGACGAAACGCCAATTTAAATTACATTTTTTTCCGTTTTCGAAAATAATAAAAATTATAATAACAGCAAACTCGAAATAGTAGCAGTAGCTCGGTGGCAGAAAAAAAACCCATGGATGCGAGCAAAATCATTCTTCTTGTTTATCATATTTTACATCATACAAAAAGTTAATTATATTTCAATGATCTTGTTTTACTTTGAAATTTGTTTCATTTCTACTTATTCCGTTCTCTTTATATGCTTTTGTTTTGCTTGTTTACATTTCAACTAACCTAATACTGTAATCAACACCGAAAAAATTCATAAATCAACTAATGGAAGGACACTACAATCCAATAAGTCCATTTAATCAAAACAAACTGGAAAGATAGATCATTATATAACCGATTATGTTCGAATTTAACCATATTCTCTCAATCTAATTTTTCTTTTAAATTTATATTCAACATTTATGCGCGTTCGCTTTCTTTTTATACTTTCATTTTATTTATTTTTTACTTTTACTTTAAAAAATGATAATATTATTTTTGTTTTTCACATTTTCTTTCATTTTGACTCTTAGAAAAACTTATTCTGTACCTTACACACTAGGACTTTCAGATTTGCGAATTTTCAATTTAATTTATTTATATTTTTCATATTCTTCTAAATATTATTTTTTCACGTATTTTGTAAAAATTCTATTTGTGTATAAATGGCGTTTCTTTGCATATTCATAATATTAGGTGTATATATATTTATTTATATATATATAAAAAATAATAAAACAAAGTATTTTTTTTTTAAAGAACTGAAAAATAATATTTCTACGCACAAACAAAAATACAAAGAGGAAATACTTTTGTTCTTAGAATTTAAATATATGTGTGTTTGGACAACGACGTACTTGTAGGGGGGCGGGGACTCAGTACGCGCAAGAGGAAACTTTACTCAGACAACTATGTGTGTGTATGTATTTTTGTATGTATACGCTTTATCCAATTTCAACCAATTTTCTTCTTCTCACACATCTCAATCTTATGAATATCCACACGTGAAATTCGATAAATTGTTTAAGCTAAAAAGAGAAAGAAGAGTGCAGGAAAGCAAAGAAAATAAACGGAAACAAATCGTGTAAATCAGTTGAAAGATTAATAAAGCAAATTAAGAAAATAAAACCAAAACGTTTTCTACATTGCTTTTAAGTAAATTATTATCATTTTGAGAGCCATGCCATGTCATCTGTTATTTGTTTATTTTTGAAGCGATCGCGGAAGAAACCATTTAAACTGTTTTCTTTTTAACTAACTAGCGCTGTCTCAAATTAACGAGTCCACCTCGATAACAAATCTTTTCAATTGATTCCTTCTGTTTATTTTTCATCCGGAAGATAAACTCTGAATTAATCCCTTTCAATAAATTATTTGTTCTCGCTTAATTGTTGTGTGTATGATTACTATTATTATAAAAAATAATGCCATCTACCAATTAGCCATTCCCGGCTTATTGAGCGTCATGAAGTATATCTGACACGATGAAGCACCTTTGGCACTGCTGAAGAACACTTTGTCGTTCCTTTCGCACAGGAACTTTAGCCGTTGAGCTTTCTTGTGCATGAACACGCCATCTAAGTGTCCTGTTTCAACGGAACGGATCTAGAGAGAAATCAATTGATTTTATTGAATCTTTTCCGAGTGGTGGGCCTTTAAACTTACCTCAATTGCCTTATTGCCCCAGCCCATTATTTGACCAGTACCAATATACGCTACTGATGTAGGCATTTCGCCCCACTGCAAACACAAGTGAAAACATTATAAATATTTGTTTTGCTGTGTCTTCAATCGATTCGAGTTCGCTTACCTGCAGCACAATATTTTTCGATACACGACCGCTAGTTGTGACGTAGACACCTTCATTGTCATAGCACAGTAATAACTGCATGCCATTCGAATTGGGAAGCGTCACTATACAATGCGGTACAATAGAGCCCTGAGTCTGAGGATGCGAAAACAGTGTGTTCAGTTACAGTAACTAAAACTTATCAAGACGTCTACTCACATGTTTAGGAAGATATATATTGTAAACTGCGGCTGAATCTAAATCGACAGCATGAAATCCTTCGGCTGAACCATAAATTACTTTAAGTCTTGACTGGTCTTCGATTGTGAGATCTACAAGCAGCGGGCGATGATTCAACTCACCGAAATTCTGAAATTTATTCCGAGTTGAAAATTTTGTTTGAATATTTTACTTATGTGTGCGTTTAAATTACCTTAAAAGCCATGAATTTATGATAAGGTTTTGGAGCCCACGCATAGATTTCAATTGAGTCTTTTAAAGCGATCACAAGAAATTTGATTCTTTCATATTTTACTATTTTGAAATGAATGGCGCCTTGTAGCTCACCCACATTTATCCAGCCATGACGTCGTTCAACTTGCTGTAATGAGAAGGAATATATGTATACTTTTCGTGAAAGATCAAATATATCAAAAACACATCTATAAATGCCACAAAATAGTATATACTATTGTGAAAGATATCTAGTGGCATAATCTAGCCTGAAGTTGTTCGATAAATTAATTAAAACTTAGCTCCAGGGGTTACTATGTATATTTTGGACAGTAGATTGATTTTAAGGCCTGAAATTCAGTGCTTATAGCCATAATTTTCCATTTTCAAAACAAATATTTATTTATTTATTTAATTTATTGTTGCTTTTCCATCGATTCGTATAGAATTTATTTATTTTCATGACTGTCTACATTTATATTTCAATTAAAAATTATCTAATTTTTTTAAATTATATTTATTAGTATAATAAATAAATTTCAATTAATTGTGACGATATTTTATACATTTATGGCCTTAGTTAAGTTAGATGTTTGAAGGAACATGTGAATTGTGTGCTATGGACCCATAGGTGCATGTATGTGTTTATAAACAGAAATATGTAACCAAGTAGGTATTCTAAGTAAAGTTGTACATAATCATCATCGCCGTTACATTTGAGTCCGGCTATGGAGGCTCCTAACAAGTCACGGCTAAAGAGTTCAGACGGTCTATTGCTAAGCACCCATATCTAGAATTCATACGTAAAATTCATAATTCATACTGAGGCCAGTTTATTGCACAATATTAACTTTGAAGGTATGGTTGAATTTCGGGATTTCAAGAGGTTTGATAGACTGTAGTAGACTTTGTTAGATTTAAGAAGATCCCGCATATTTTTTAGTATTGGGTCGTCAGTCATATTGATATGTATTTGTATGAGTTACTCATTTTCAAATTTGAGGTGGTACATACAATGTCATACTTCAAATTAAGTGTCCTGTTGCATTCCTTCAATTATCTATACGTTTCCAGCGCCGCTGGCAGCCATACAGACCCATACCATTACGCCGCTGCTACGGTAGGATAGAACGTTTATGCTAAGTACTGGTTACTTTTTTTTTGTAGATGGGGAATTTTTCATTATTGATTTTAGCATACTTCCACAAAAGATAAAATTTTCATATTTTAGAGAATGATTTAATAGAGTATGTAGTTTTTGAATTCGGCGTTAGCTCAAAAATGAAAAAAATGTAGGTAAAACGTTTATGCTAAGGAGAGCAGTACTGTTACTAATCTACTAAACAATTTCCCAAAATGGTAGCTAATTACCACCAGATTTTTTGTTTAAGTATCGTGCAAATCAAACTCAAAACTAAACCCGCATCCATACATTTTCGCCTTGTATAGCAATCCCTGTGCCTCAAGTATCACAAGTCAATCGCTTCAAAGTTGAGCAAAGCACATCAATATGACAAAAAATGAGGTGGTACAAATCAAACTCAAACTAGTCTAGCGTACATACATTTTCCATTGAGTATTACAATCGGTGCGCCTCAAGAGTCTCAAGTCAATCGCTTCAAAATCAACCACAGCACCTCAATGTGACAAAAAATGAGGTGGTACAAATTTTGTCCCGTGTACTACAATCGCTGCGCCTCAAGGGTCTCAAGTCAATTGCTTCGAAGCTTAGAAGCAATCGCTTCACCTCAATATGACAAAAAAAAATGAGGTGGTACAAATTTGAAGCTTGAGGTGATGTGACATTTTGTAGTTGTGTATGGGACATTTGTCATGCATCTTGTATGAGCAACACAACACTAATATTTTTCCTTCCATATTGTTAAGAGCTGCTACTATTGACCTGAATAGTTAAAGAATTTTACAACTGCGAATTCGTGCTGTCATCCCAATTTTTCGCAAACGATGCCACCATGTTCTTTTTATTTCCCCTCATTTATGTGCAGCCTCAGTTCTTGTGCCGACCATTCGATCCCGATTAGTGATGGGCTAAACTGCTATTTTGAAATAGCTATAACAACTGCTATTGCTATTTCTTAATAAAATTTTCAATTATCCGCTAAAAAATGCCAGTCTGTTTTTTGAAAGACAACACTGTTGTGGCATTGCGACGTGTTTGGTTTTCATATGTCAGAAATAGGCTAGGTTTTCGCGCTATGGTTCTTGTGCTATTTAGCTATCAGTTCGTTGGCTTTGCTGCTTCGCCGGAGTTTCGATCGCATTAAAAAAGTGCGAAGGTCTAAGGGCCTCCACTTGATATGTAGAATGTGTGTGGTATAGAGCCGTCTCATCAAGTCAGCTGGACACCAAATGTGCAAAAGGCCTAGTTAAGGAAAACGGCGTACAAAGCCCTTAAATGTATGATGCTATTGCTATTTGCTGCTGCTCACTGATATCTGTTATTATGTTTTCCAAATAGCACTTAAGAAACATATCAGATTATCGGATTTATAAATAGCTTTAGCAGTCTGATATTTAGCAGCCCATCAATAGAATTTTGGCAAAGACGTACAGCAATGCCAGCTATCCGTGAAATTCTTTTGGCAAAATGATATGAAAGTTCAGATTACGATCAAAGGTGATCCCAAGATCAGTAAAATGCTTAAGAGAAATCAAACAAATAACATACAGAAAGGAATTGGTGCGGAGTTTCAGAGAAAACAGCAATGTACGACACTTAGAAACATCTAAGGATAAGCGATTAAAGATACACCAAGCAGTAAGAGCATGTAAATCTTCCTGAAGGAGCAACAAGATAGCAACATTTAAGATTGTTCGAAATAGTTTTAAATCATCAGTATCATCAGAATGACGATATAATGCTAGGAAGGATTGTTGATGAACAAGTTGAATAAAAAAGGTTCAAGGATAGGTCGTTGGCTCACATCAGAAAAAAAAGAGAAAAAGGTGAGGAAGACAAACCGGAGAAGGAGACAAAATAGGTGGGATACATTAAGACGGAAGAAAACCGAGAGATTAAAGGGTCATCGATACTATAATGGTTCGAAGTTCCGAGTCGAAGGCTTTGGGAAAATCTTTACAGATGACATCTATCTGGTAATTACGATCTAACGCCGAGTCGAATACGTTAGCAAATTCAATAGGGTTGGTAGACGTACATCGACTTTTAACAAAGACATGTCGTTCAGGAACGAAGACATGGCTAAGCGTATTATATATTTTATTAAAAACAACACTTTCAATGATCTTTGGAAAAGCAGGAGAAGATGGATATGTGGCGGTAATTCGAAGTAAAGCTGCGTTCACCAGATTTGTGAATCGGAAAAATGTTTACTAGAGTCCAGGAAAAAGGAAATTTACCAATACAAAAACTTATATTCAATGAAAAGGATAGGAGCGTACAAAAAAGTTCGGAATGAAATCAGAACAATTGTAGTCAAGAGACAACATAAGCAATTCAACTTCGAAAAATAGATAAGGAGGGAAATTGAAAAAAAATCTAATAAGAGGTCGAATTAATAATAATAGTAATGAGGAGAAAACATTGCTGAGAGATCACAAGGACAAAGTCACCGATGAGTTTAATATTAAGGGTAAGCACTCGATCGCCGTCAGATTTATTGATAGCTAAGCAATTTCAGTCAAAGCGATAAACAGTGTGCGATGGGAAGAATTTGTAATCAAAAATATTGTCTGTTAGTCAAATTTCCGACAAATAAAGCGGGGTTTCCTTTGCAAGTAGAAATTTAGTTTTAAAGTCTTCAAGCATGGTCCTCATGCCACGAACATTCTCATGGTGGATAAGAGTTCGGTTGTTTGCATACGGAAAATAATACTGGATTTTTAAATAGTTCCACCACTGTACCATGTGGCCAAAATTTGGAGTTAGTGACAATATACAAGCTGGCAGGTAAAGTTGATTTGAAGGAAGCCACATATGTTTTCACCGCGGGGCATTTTTCGTAAATTTAACACAGTCAAAAATATGAGGAGTTTAGCCCAGCTTCTTCCAGATATAGCGTTCAAGTCATCACGTTTTATATGCAAAAATGTGACACGAAAATGTGAAGAACTAGATCGTCAGCATTATTATTAACAGTACAACGTAGATGAGTTGTAGGTAGTTTAAATGACTGATTCATTGCTCGATCATTAAGTAGAATGTTGCTATTGAGTTTTTTCACAAAAGTACTAAATGGCGACGCAAAGGACGGTTTGCGGATTATTTTTACTTCGCAGTGAAAAGTAGCGAATTTTACTAGGTTAACTTGCAACGAATGACAACAGTTGCTTGAATAGAGAACGGATGCGACACTCTTTGTACCTCCTTCTATGTTTGCTCTTGGCAGCATAAAAACATTTTACATTAGAATTTCCACTCGTAGTGCGGTTCTTGCTTTCGATTTCACTGCTCATGTTTTTCTTTCACAGGCTGCTTTTTCACAGTTCACAGTATCTCTTCTCTGTTTTTCTGGGCATTTCTAAGATTTCTGTATTGTTCGATATGTATAACTCATACACATACTCACTAGTTTGTATTCATAACCATTCCAGTCACTCTGATCCACTAATACCACTACTGCTTAAGATGGCCTTAGCAATATTAATTCCAGTATTCATAAAGCATGCCGTGTTCTATATAGTGCATCCGGTATCCTGGCCCCAGGACTTACTCTATATCAAGCTCTTCGAGGGCGAGTCCTGACGCAAGACCAAAGATGTTACTACTACTTTTGTTGAGCAGCGTAGCCGTGATCATGCGATCTTCCGCCGCGAATGCAATGGGCTTATACAATGCAGTCGGCGCTAGTTAAACCATACCACAAAGATGGTCGTCCGAGTTGACGTTCTCACTTCGGGACGTTAGCACGATTCATCATCATCGGGGCACTACAGCCCGAATCGAGCCTTAGCCTCCTTAATTCTTCGCCTCCATTCGTCTCGGTTCAGTGACCGCGTCCTCCAGTTCGGTGCTCCCAAAAGTGACCTGCTGTCAGCATCTATAGAATCCTCCCAGCGCTTGCGTGGCTTACCGACTGGCCTGGTTCCGCTCGCTCGCCCCTTGAGAGATCGTTTGGGGATTCGATTATCGCTCATTCGTTCGACGTGGCCAGCCCATTGTAGTTTTTGGAGTCGTATGACGGTAGAGACTTCCGGCTCGTCATATATGGAATACAGCTCGTTGTTGTATCGGAATCGCCATCCATCTTCTTCCCGTATTGGACCGAGGATCCTTCGCAATACCCTTCTCTCAAACGTATTCAAGGCTTTTTCAGATGCCTGCGTCAGCGTCCAGGTTTCGCTTCCGTAGCATAGCACAGGTCTAATAATTGTTTTATAGATGCGGAGCTTCGTATTTCTGTGTACGCATCGAGATTTTAAAGTGGGAAGCACCGAAAAGAATGTCTTATTGGCTAATTGAATCCGTCGTTTGATTTCGTCAAGCTCATTCCCATCCTTCGAGAGGTTCGTCCCTAGGTATACGAAGTTGTCTTCATTTTCAAGGTTATAGTCCCCTATCGTTATGTTTTGTCTTATTGGCGTCCTTTTCCTTGATTGAGTCATAACTTTAGTTTTTTGTTCGTTAATTTGAAGACCAACTTCCTTGGCGGTTTCGTCTAGAGCTACAAATACTTCCTTGGCGTCGTCGAACGAACGTGACATAATATTGATGTCATAAGCGTAAGCTACTAGCTGTGTCGTCTTAAATAATAAAGTTCCTCTCGTGTCAACGGGGATTTTTCTGATGACATACTCAAGCGCTAAGTTAAAGAGTACCGGAGCTAAACCATCCCCTTGTTTTAGCCCTGTATTCGTCGAAAACGAGTCGGTCATATTATTCTGGATCAGCACTTGTGACGTGGAGTCGATCATGGTCATTTTCACTAGGCGTACCAACTTTGCTGGGATTCCGAACTGCAGCATGATGTTATATAATGCAGTTCGGTTGATGCTGTCGTACGCTTGTTTGAAGTCGAAGAATATTTGATGGACATCAATGTTGAATTCCCAGCATTTTTCCAAAATTTGTTTGACCGTAAATATTTGGTCAGTTGTCGATCTTCCACGTCTGAAACCACCTTGATATTCACTAACAATTTTCTCAGCGTGATGGGAAATCCTTAACTCTAAAATTTTGGTCAAGAGCTTGTACGACGTACAAAGTAGTGATATGCTCCTGTAGTTTTCGCATAGCAATTTATCTCCTTTCTTGTGAATGGGACATAGAACGCTTTTTCGCCACTCATCCGGCATCGTTTCTTGTTGCCAGATGCTTGTCACCAATCGATAGATTGCCCTTAAAACGGAAATCCCGCCTGTCTTCAGGAGCTCCGCGGGGATACCATCGATGCCCGGTGCTTTGTTGGATTTCACGCGGTCCATGGCCTGTTGGACTTCATCTAATGTAGGAGGGTGAGATGAGGCACTGTCAGAGTATGTGCCACTTAATGATGGCGATTCGTCGGGTGCGGGGCATTTCCGTTCAGTAGTTGCTGGAAATAGGACGCCCATCTTTCCTTCACCTGTTCTGAGCCACTTGTGATGCTTCCATCGGCAGCCCTGCATAGGCTAGTTCGTGGTTTAAAGCCTTGTTTTAAGTATTTCACTACTTTGTACGCTTGTCGAGTGTTGTTAGCCATAAAGTTGTCATTCATGCTATTCAGCATGGTGTCAAAATGCTTTCGTTTCTTACGTCTAATTATTCTATTAGCTACTCTCCGAAGATTGTCATATTTTTCTATCTTGGCTCTAGTCGGTCGTTCAATGTGGATTTTGTAGGCCGCATTCTTTTCATCCAACGCGGCTTGACATTCCTCGTCGAACCATTCATTTCTGCGTTGTCCGGCTGTATATCCCACTACATTTTCAGCTGCTGCGTTCACTGCGCTTTTGATAGTAGTCCAAACATCGTTGATAGACGTGGTGTTAGGCGTGGAAGCTAGTTCCATTTCCAGAGCAGATCTATACTCGGCTTCCATCGTCTTGTTCCGAAGCTTGTCGACATCGAACTTGCGTCTTGAACTTGCTCTGGCTTCATACGACAGTGATATTCGACATCGATATCGAGTCTTGACTAAGTAGTGGTCAGAGTCGCAGTTGGCTCCACGGAAGGTTCGCACATCTAAAATACTGGAGGCCCACCTTTTCTGAATCAGAATATGATCAATCTGATTAAAGGTGTGGCCGTCGGGGGATGCCCATGTCCTTTTATGGATGTCATGATGCGGGAAACACGTGGAGCTTACGACGAGATTTCTGCTACTCGCAAAGTCATTGCATATGTCGCGGATTTTAAATTTTTTGAAAATTCAAAAATAATATCAGGAAGATAGAACTAGAACATACGAGGGTCATCAAAATCGAAAGAGCAAACCTAACCAATTTTGGTCAAATCTTAGAAATTTGTTTATAGAGAAAGAACTATGTTAACAGCTCAACACACTTGTATAAATTTCTTTAGATCTATCTCCGAGAAATAATTTAAAATAATTAAGCCACACTCACATCTGAAAGTCCATCAGTCCTTAGAATTTTCGATTTCAGCCATGATAAATAGTATACTCGAACTCGATTTTTCTTTCCCGATATTGTCACTAAGATATTTTGTCCTTCTAAAACTTCCATCTGCTGAAAACGTCTACGTGATATAAGTTGATATACCTACAAGGGAAAAAATCAATTCAATTAAATCAAATTCAAATAGCTTTTTTTGGCCTAGTCTTACTTTTCCTTGCCCGGAACGATCCAATAGCATTAAACCATTTTCAGTTCCTATTAGTAAATTCACGCCCCAAAGCGCGGCACATAAGATTTCCGAATTGAATCGTTTCTTATATTTACGAATTTCAGGTGTATCGCTGGCAGCATCGTGCGATGTCGGCGTAACATTTACATTCACATGACTTTCACGTCGTGACGGACCCGATCCAGACGATCCGGCACCGAAACCGAATGTCAAGAAACTGCGTTGTTTCTGTTGTAAGGCATATGCGTGGGGCGGTAGTGAAGGTGGAGTTTTATTATTATTAGGTGCAATGATTTTATTATTTAATGATTGATTAGGACTATTGTGTCGTGACGACGAAGACGACGCAGTGGATTGTGGAGAGGAATTGAGTATGAAGGATTTCGAAGGAGTGGAATGCACTGATGAATTGATGGCCGCACGATACTGAAAATATATAATAGGAAATTTAGTTATATATTCGTAGAAATATTTTTTTTTGTTCATTGTGTTTGTTAAAAAATATCGTGCAGCATGCTGTTTTCAATGAGTATAATTTGGCTATCCAGACTTTTGATGTTGATTTACTTTGAATTGGACATCGTTTATAAAAAAAAATTGTAGCGAAAATTTATCAAACCGAAGAGTAATAAATTGTATAAAAATTAAAAATACGATTAAGTCAACATACTCAACCGTTGAAAAAATTCTTAGCACTTTTGACTAACAGATACTTAGCCTTAGATACTAAGTACTGATAAAACTCACAAAAATCTCGATAGCCATTGTATCTCACAACAAATCGTTAGTTTCAAAACAATCTGCCCGCACTTAGAACCACTTCATTGCTGTTAAAGAAAAGTAAATGCATCACAAACATAATACGTGATTAGTCTTTCCCAGACGCCCTGCGAAAAATTAAAAGAGATACAGGCGCAAATAACTTAACCAAACTTGATGAAATTTAAAATATATAATTATATGATTTATTTGAATATTGTAGTAAAGCTAAGCGCTTGGAATGAGAGATGATATTTTTAATTTTGACTTCTCGTTTGAATTGAACCCTATGAATGATTAAACATTTTACCGTTGCATGATTTGTCTTTTAATGATGATGCAATTTTCACATAATTTTCTTCAAAAAAGCGATAGGTTAAAAATGCGTATTTGAGGAAATATTGTTTTAGGATTTGGTTAATCAAATCGAAAATAATAATAGAAAATAAAATACGTACAGGAATGTATCTCTAAACGGTTCAGATGACGAGTTACGAGTTGGTAGCGATCGTAGTAATTGTACATAGAAACGATATAAATGAAATTTCAAAATAAATAGAAGTGTTATAGGTTGTATAAAGGTTGATTGGATACTAGAATTAATGGAAATTATGAATTATATTATTTTTATTATTACGAATTTTCGAAAATATTCTTAGAAAATGTATAGGAAATTTACTTCGTTTCAATAGTGACTAAGCAGAATACTAATCAAGTGAGCTAATACACTTGGCCAGTTAAGTGTTTTGCCATAATCTAATTGATTATGTGAAAATTGTCCCAGGTTTCAATGTGCTTTTTATAGTACCATTTGTTTTCTTTAAAAACGACCGTGAATGATATTTAAAAATAATATCCGTGAATGAAATAAGACATGCCTCTAAACCACATTTTCATGTTATTCACTAAAACTAACACAATATTAAAAACAATTACGTGTCACGCACTGACTTTTATAAAATTCAGTATAATTTTCTTTGAACCATATAATACGATTTAGATTTAAATTATCGAATCAAAGTGAACATTTTTCGAATAAAAAAAAATGTAACTGATTTCACCAAAAAAGTAGCGCAACTAAGTTTGTCTCTACGAAATCATCATTCCAAAAAAATAGTTGCATATAGAGCAAATACACATTATCATAAATATATTATTATTATTTTCGAAAGGAAAAGTAATAAAACACAAATTCGAGTAGCAGTGTACATAATAAAATTATGGTTTAGCTAGTACATAATATGTAGTAAAAGAATACAAGTGTATATATACGTAAAAAGTAGAAAAAATCCTATTGCCAGACATTCATTCATTATTTTGATTTGTCGCAGATTCCGAATATACTTACTACGTTGTTTAACGATTTATATAAAATATTTTTCTGATTTATCATATCCAGTGTGGCCATCAGCTCAAAACGTCGCGGAAAGACAAAACACAAAGAGATATATAGTGGTTAAGGTTTCAGTTTTATGTTACTTATTTTTTTAAATTATTTATACGTTCAGTAAAATTTATAATATTGATCAAAATATAATTTTATCGTGCAATGTGTTCGATTGAAAAGTGTTTACAAGGTGCACGTATACATTCCACTAAATGCTTCAAGCTAAATTTTTTTTAATCATTTAATTCATTCATTGTTTTTGTTTGGGAATTTTGATGATTTGAAATATAATCTCATTGAAAATAACAAGGATATTTGAAGATTTTAAATAATTTGAAACAGATATAAGAATGAATGAAGTAAATATATTTTAGATCAGATACATGTGTAGGAAAAATAAAAATTCTAATTGCATATGCAGATTTATGTAAGGACATTTTTTATAAGTTATATATCCTAACTAAATCTTCTTTGTAATTGTCAGTATGAAGTTTTATTTGATGTCCACAGATTGAGGCACAGATTCAAATAAAAACACATTAGATAATTTTAAGAATGGATTCACAATTGGTACACAAACTTAAAAAATCACTGTATAAATGGTTGACAGTTGGATGAAAACGATGTTCCGAACTAAGATCAACTAAAGTTCTAACAATACTTTTAATTACATATCGTCACAGGAAGTATTCGATTGATGCCAAATCAAACAGCCTCAGTAGTCAATTCACTGCATTCAATTCACGGTGCATTCCGGTAGATAATGATGTCGTTAAATCGAGTCCTCAGAAAATGATTGGCTTCAAGAGTATAATAAATAGTGACACTCTACGGAAACCACATATTGTCCAGATAAATGTCGTTAATACTTTCGAAGAAATAAATACTAATATTTTTTTTTAATTTTTTATTGTTGTCCGGTAACGCTAGACATTAACTGTTACGCAGTCTGCAGCTTCATTTTTTGAAACAATTGGACCGAGAGTGGCACTTGCATAACAGCTACATCAACTACATCACTTTTGTGAGTGTAATTGAGACTCGTAAGTCTATTTCAGATTTGACACAGACACAAACCATAATGAAAAGAAAACTTGAAGTTTGCTCTATTAGGTGTTGTTATTAGGATAGACCGATATACCAGATATCCAAACTAGCATGATTCGAAGCGGACTTTCAGCTGACATTCCACAGCGTTTTCGTTAGAATCTAGAATTCTTCTAAAACAGCCCCGTACTTAAACAGAAGTTATGTTTACATTGGACGGGAAATGTTGTAAGGACTGACATTATAATTATAGTGGTGATGAGGTTCGCCAAATTCTGAAATAATTAAGATGATCAAGAAATTTTTTTTTAATAAAATATTGAGTTCTTGAATAGTTCTCGATATTTCTCGGCGGATAGCGTTATCGTAGCCTTTTTACATCGGGCAACACTAGGGTCAACTTTACCACGAAGCTGCATCATTAGGCTTGAAACGACAGCATATGTTATTCCACAATAACAACATATTTTTTCATAGCGTTGAACATGTCGTATTTCGTGTCAAAAAAAATTTTTACGGGGAACTTTACTGTATTACTTCTTCCAGAGATAAAAAACTACAGCTGAAGCAAATAAAACTCTTGTGGAGACTTATGGCGACTATGCTCTGTCGCAAATAACATGCAGAAAATAATGACTTTGGTGTTGAAGATAAAGAACGCTCTGACGTAGTGCAATCGAAAGTTTTTTTGAATCGTATCGTAACTTTTGATAAAAAATGGATACACTACGATAGCCCAAATCGTAGAAAATAGTGAGGTAAGCTCGGACATGCATCAATTTCGACCACAAAGCCGAATATTATTAGTTGCAAACTCATCCTTTGTATTGAAACCATCGCGGAAGATCGCTGTCGACTACAATTGTTGCGTTGAAGCCCAACATTGAAGGAAAAACGAACGGACCGAATACCAGGTGAGATACGACAAAATAATTTTTCAGGATGACAACGATCGGCAAAACCGGTCAAAACCTACTTGGAAACGCTCAAATGGGAAGTCCTACTCTACCAGCCATAATAAGCGGAGATTGCTCGTTCCGATTAACCCTTGTTCCGATCGATCACCCATGCCCTGACTGAGTAACACTTCCATTCTTACGAAGATCCTAAAAATAAGTCTATTCGTGGATAACCAATAAACATTATTTAAAACTGAATACTTTCAATAAAGAATTCATTTTCACGAAAAAAACAGCGTCAAGTTCCCAATAGTATTAATAAAATAATTGAATGTCATTCTTAAATATATGTTTTAATTAGTTAACGTTTGACTCGATGGTCGAAAATTTACAAAATTAAAGTTTTTTGTCAAATGAACAAGTCTCTCGGCCTTAAAATCATCTCGTACACTATCAGTTTAACACAAATGCCTCCATTTTTACTTAAGACTGGTTGATTTATTTATTGCATCTTCTGAGCTCCCTCAACAAGACCTAAATTTTAGTCATACTAACATAGCTAATACTGTGTTTTTTCATATTTTACTGACTAACTTTGAGTAACCTAACATCTGCATATGCAAGCGTTAAATTCCAAATAATCCTAATTCTAAGATCTATTTTTTTTTATCAAATTGCAACTATACTTAGTAACATCTACTTATACAAACTAAAAAAAATCATTTAATCAAAATATCAACAAAAAATCTTCTTGCATGTCTTATTGATTAATACATAATTCCTGTTTTATTAATACATTAGTCACAAAAAATTAACTAATAGATTATCTCGAAAAATGAAAAAAAAACTGAATTCAACAAAAATTAGACCATGAACAAAGCAGTAGCACTATGTAACCAATAACATTTAGCTACTATTTTCGTGTAAAAATGTTTCTTTGTTGTAAATTATTTCCGTTTTAATTGTTTTCTTTCATTTTAATCTAAATGTCAACTAATGTCTTATGCATGATAGTGAAAATTCAAATTTTCCATTTAATATCATAAGTGAAATAAATAATTAAGATATCTGTACGTACCTCTTCACTGGATGACTTGTCATGTCGTGGGGGAGTCGCAGGCGACGCTTGACTTAACAAATCGGGTAGAACACTACTTGTTCGAGTACCAGGTGTACCTAGACCACTACTTTCGCCGCTTCGGTTCTGGCAATAAGAGAATATTAGCGAAATATGTAATATCATATTGTGATTGAATATTTTTTGCATTAGAAATATTTATATAAATTTATTATAGTTATTATTTACTGTTTAATTTTACTGTTAGAAAGCATATTATTGACACTAGTCCCTAAGAAAGATGAAATATTATCATTTATTCAAAATATTGAAGCATTTATAAGTCTACGGAGTTAGTTATAAAAGTCATATACGATTTGCCAAGGAATTAATTACATAGAAAAAAATCGATTTGAAATGTTAATTTTTTGTAGCTAAATTAATTTTACTTACTACTAAGCTAATTTAGGATACTTTTAACAAGTACTTTTAGTTCGAACAATGAAATGCAAACATTTACACCAGCAAAGTGGTAATAAACCCGCCATGATAGCCATAACAATGTTTAATGTGTAAATGAAGTCACAAAACAACGTAGAACAAATACAGCTCCATCCCAAAATTAAAACCAACTACACTAGAATGCAGCAAATTTGATTTTGATTTCATTCGCTTCATTCGATTGAAAGCTTCCAAAATGTTTACATTTTTCCTTACAAATTCGAATTAGCTCCACTAGCAAATGTTAAAGCTTCGATCCAATTGTGTTGAAATTTAGGTTTCAATCACCAAATTCATACGTTTTTTTTTAGTCTAGCATTACAAATGGTTGCAGATCGTTATGAAAAACAAAAATTAAATTGGAAAATACAGGAAATACATTACGGGATAAAGGAAAACGGATATAATTTTACGTGCAGGTATTTTTTTGGATAGTGTTTATGGGCAATTTGCAAAATGCCCTACTGTACGGCTTCTCGCTTGAAAACATGCTAGTCTATGCAATGAACGCGTAGCCTTGAATAAGATAAATGAATTGAAACTTCAATAATATTGTGCAATAAGTTCCAAATGGTTCGGTGGGATGTCTTTATAATTTCGATGATTTTGGATTTATTGCAGATATATTTACATGCAGAGTTGAAAATTTTTCTTGATTTATTTATAATTAGTATGTAATCGTATTCTATTTTATGATGATATGGTTAAGATAAAGCGACTGATGATTGCAAATGAGGAGTAGTAATGTGTTTATGTCATGTAATGAATTAATGCAATTTATATTATTAACTATGCTTTTGGGAACGGAGAACGCTTTTTTCCCAGCTTAATAAAATGGTGCGTCAGCTGCATACGCAGAATAAGGTTCATTGAGGGATTAAATTACGCTCAAAAAATTTCAACTGAAAAATTTTAGATGCACATAAAATTTTGAGAACTTGATCCGAAAACATTATTTTGAAACTTTCGACACCTATGTTCGCACTGATCTTCACTCGAAAATTGGATTATTCGCATAGTATTCATTTCTGCTAGGCTTTCTTTTAGTGTGTGATACAATGAGGTTTCAAATTTTTTCAGTCTGCAACATTTCCAGTTCTGCTTACAGAATAAAGTGAAAAAACGAAGAAGGGGCAAAAGGTAATAAATATGTTTGCTTAATTCAAACGACTGTAAAGGGGCCGACATTTTTCAATTTGAATTTACTTCACATTATCAATGGCTGCTAAAAAGTGCATTGAGAAATTGTAAATGTTAAATACAAACGAATAGATCCAACAAGTACTGTTAGCCATCAAACAAAAATACTCTCAATTATAAAAACACATCTCAAAAGAATACAAACAATCTGTATAAGAACAAACTTACTGGGAAATAAATCATGACCAATCAAATCAAAAATGCATACGATATCCTAAATTTGAGAGCTTAATGTAATTGTTTCTGGAGTTATGTGAAATTCAAAAATATTATTCATAGTTACTTTTTGAAATCCGGGTCCAACTATGAAATAAGAGAATACTTAGATAACGTTTAACTATACTAGACGATATTCGAAGGAACTGAAAAATAATCACATAAATATTCACATTAAGCTATCAGTATAAGATACCTTTTTACAAAAACCAAACAACATAAAACAAACAGAAGAATTTTCAACCAAACACTAACGGTCAACATAAACAAAAGTCAATTGGTGATTTTTCATGTGCATACTTGAGTGTGAAATGTGAAATATACATACATAGTTTGTTTACAAATATGTAGTATGTAATACATCATATCATGATAAAGTACATGTACTTAGAAATGAACTAAATGCAGTGATATGTACGAATATGATCTATATTAATGATGATTCAAAGCCTAAATGCCGACAGACAGCATGCGTTTTACAGTACATGATCATTATCAGAATACACAAAGTTTGGATTAATAATTTTATATTTAATATGAGATTTTTCATAGTTTACTTATTCATGACATTCATTCACAAAAGTTAATTTTAATTTTCTCCTATACACCGAGCGATCATTATAACACAAATCCAATTTCAACAATGATTTTTTTGCGATCAATAATAAGAAAATGCAATTTGTTTACGAATTAACTATTGTCTAAATTTTTCACGTTTGCTGGAAGATGCAGTAAAAAGCTTTTGCCATTCCTAAATGCTGTGCTGCTTGTTTTGTACAAGAAAATTTAATGCAGAAATAATGTTAGTGAATATTTTATAAACAATAAAGACCCATATGCCATGTAAAACAAACAATAAACTATCAATAAATTATATTACATTGATTCTAATTGTTCTGGATTATATTTGACGTCTAGATTAGTTTTATCTATATTAAACAGTTGGCTCATTCATGAATTTACTATGGAAATATGAATAAAACAAACATGAAACATAGTACATATTGAAAAATAGATTTCTATCATCAGCTAAGTTTATGAATGTGAAAGCATCGAAACTAAATCTTGCGCAAACATCCGAGTCACAATTGCCAATCGACAATTTTATATCTACATATGGTTGTTTTGGAAAGACACTTCGATACTAATGCTAATAACACTTATTATATAGACACTTTAATATGCTAGTTTTTTGTGTAAATTTTCTTTGCACAATCATACTAAAACTAGGATATTTAAGAAACAGCTAAGCTTAGAAATTAATTAAAGTATGTATAGACTCTAGCGGTCTGTGCCACTTGAATTTGCTTTGCATCTGTACAAAAAAAATAAAGTATTAAATCTTTTGTCTATCTATCTAAGGCTAGTTTAGCATAAATATTAAATTTCTCTAACACTTAATAGCTTTTTGAGTTAGTGAGATACTGATTTTTGAGGGTTCTGTTCTCATTAGGTACTTATTATGTCCCCATCTTCTATCAATCTTTTTTCTTGCAAAATTCTTCTAGTCTTCTAAGAAATGTACGTGTTTGTTGAAGCATAATGGCAAATAACAGTTTAGTTAGTCAAAATAATTCTTTATCACCCGGCGATCTTTCATTTCGTCTAAGACAGATGAATTAATTTTAAATTATTTTCATTATTTTCGATGTTAATAATACAACACGACTATTACATTTTTAACGTGTTATATCAGTTGCGACAAATTTGATGAATAAAGTAAAAAAAAAAAAAATTTACAACCACACTTTTATGGAGTACGAACATTAATTAGTTGTGGGTATTTTGTATTTTCACACTTTTAAAAACTTGGAATTTTCAGCAATTTCTTTTTAATGTTGGCTTTAGAAAAATGTAAATTATCGGTTATATTTTGTAAGTTGGAATCAGTTCAAATTTATTTTCAATCAAAAAATCTTAATGCATAGAGTTTAGAATTTTATCAGAAAATTGCTTAACAATATAGTTAAACTTGAATGATAATAATAACTTAAGAACAAAGAATCCAGGCGATTTTAAGAATAGTATTTTTTGGCCACAAACGAATGAATCCTGAAAAATATTAACTTTGTATCGAAACATATTTTGTCTAATAATGAAACGCCATATGACTTTGAAAAGTTTAAAAAGAAATAAACAACGAAACACTCTTTAGCGATAATCCTGCGAACATATTTTTCTTATATCGATACCTTAAATTTCTGGTTAGATTTCGAAAAAAAATTTAGATAAGCGCATCTAAGATGTCTCGTAAACATCAAAATAAAATTATATTGTTGCATGTACGAGGGTTGATTCAAAAGTAATGATAATCGAGTATTTCCAGTTCGTATAAAACTTAAAAAAAAATTCTACCTCATATACCCACTAAGTTAGCATTAAAAAAACATAAATAGGCCACGATTCCAGGAAGGTAAATTCATTTGAATACGAACTGTCGAAGAGAGAAGATCAAAATGGAGAAAAACGAAATTAGAGCTGTCATTAAGTACCTGCGTTTGAAAAAAATTTCTACCAAAGACATAGACAGCGACTTTGTGGGAACACTAGGGGACTCTGCTCCTCTATATTCCACCGTTGCACGCTGGGTCAAGGAGTTTAATCTGGGAAGAACATTCACTGAAGATGAACACCGCCAACGACGTCCATCCACGTCCCTCACTGAAGACAACGTGAAAAAAGTCGAAGATGTCGTGTGGGCAAATCAAAGAGTGACCATCAGGCATGTAACTGTAATCGTTGCTCACGAGTTACATATGAAGAAGGGGCCGAAAATGTTAATCGACGACCAAACGAAGAAACGACTCGACATTTCGAGGGTGAATCTCGAAAAGTTCCAGACAGATCAGAGGAATTTTTTGCCAGGTTTCCTGATCATGAACAAGACTTGGATCCACCATTTTGATCCAGAAACCAAACACCAATCGAAGACGTGGAAGCGACCCTATTCTCCGACGCCGAACAAATTCAAAGTGTCGAGCTCGATGGGGAAGGTTATGGCATCAGTTTGTGGGACGCTGAAGGAATTATTATGGTGAAATATTAGGAAAAGGGAGACAGGAAAAAAGACGCGGTAAACTGCGAGCCGGAGCGCTGTTTCATCAACACAACGCACCGGCTTACAAGGCTGCAGTTGCGATGCCTGCAATTCAAGAAACAGGATTTGAACTGCTTGAAAATCCACTCTATTCGACAGATCTCCCTTCGGGGCAAGAAATTTGAAGATGATAGCAAAGTGATCGCCGCTGTTGGGGCGTTTTGGGAGAGTAGAGATAAATCATTTTTTTCTAACGGTATCTTGGATTTGGAAAAAAAAGGACTAAATGTATTAACTTGTTAAGAGACTATGTTGCAAAATAAATATTTTTTTTCAAGTTTAATCAGCTGGGTTTATATTGATTATCATTACTTTTGGATCAACCCTAGGACATCACCATAAATTATGTTTCACGCTTTCAATTCCAGAAATATAGAGATATTAATTTTATTTGGAATACGCAGTGCGTCGCAAATAAGAATCACAACTACATATATGAATAGATACGATTGGTAGTGAAACCTTCAGCTCCTCGTAGGGCCTGAAGGGTTGAAATAGATAGCGACATCGGCTCATACAAACTTTTTAAGAGTATGAATGGTGTGGATTACTTGGATTGACTAAGCCACTTCGCTGGAATTGGAATGCTGCCCTGAAACGGTTTCTAAGTATCAAGAATTCAGAGGGCCATCCAGAGAGATTGTGTACCTACAATTAACAAAATAGTGCACCGGTGAGAACTAGTCCATAGGAATGCTGATCATGCACAGAAGTGAAAGTATTGGATACGACTCTACTGTAAAAAGTTGTTTTGGGTGTGGTGGGATTTTCTGTGTATCTTCAATAAGGAAAATACCCTAGTACGTAAAATATCAAATGTCAGAAGGTAATTATTTTCACGTGCTGAAACGTGTATGACAAGCTTTCAAGGAACTAAACTAATTATGAATGCAAGTTATTTTTAACAATGTGTTGCACAAATTCATAGTGCTTAAGTGCAGTAATTGTTTATCAACTATGAGTGTTTGGTTACATGTTACTAGATAGCATTAGTAATATTAAATGCAAATGTGTTGTACCTTATTTAATTAAATACAATAAAGTGAAAATACTCGTA
Source organism: Nemotelus pantherinus (assembly GCA_963978885.1). Lineage (NCBI taxonomy): Eukaryota > Metazoa > Arthropoda > Insecta > Diptera > Stratiomyidae > Nemotelus > Nemotelus pantherinus. The sequence goes on from OZ022263.1 coordinate 62,157,112, forward strand.
TTTCAGACAATAATAATACTAATTCACTCCTTATCCTTGTTTTTGTAATTGTGCACTAACATCAGCTTTATGATGCTCATAAAATTATGAGTCAAATTTATACTCTTGCTGCCTACTCGAATTTTAGTATTTACTTATAATTTACACTTTGTCGAAAAAGAAAGAATATTACCAGCACTTCTATAGTGCTGGTAATATTCTTTTTTCCCTGGTAATATCCTTTTTTCCCTGGTAATATCCAAGGAAGAAATGTGAGTGTATTTAGAAAAGAGTTTCAATATTTCTAATGAATTCTTAAAATTAAACGCACATCTCTTGGCTTGGCAAATATCCTACATATTTTCCTTAACATCTTACGTGGACAAGAGATACTACAAAATTATTTTATTATAAATTTGTTATTATTAATACGATGGTGCGAAAATTATTCAATTTATTTTAGTCGATTCTATTGGATTTGCTTATAATGATCTATAGTTTTCATGGCATTAAACAATCACAATGTAGTCTTTTAATTCATCTTTGATTTTTTTAAATTCACTTGAATAAGTAATTTAGACTATGCTTTCTCAATAGAAAAACAAACAAGATTTATTTTGTTTTGCCATAGCTCTGCGTTAATATCTTTACCTGTTGAGCGAGCAACATTTGTTGACGCGCAGCCGAGTTCCGGACAAATATAACAGATTCTGTTTTTTCGCGACGTGGCCTTAAGAAGTCAAGATTCTTTGATGTTAACGAGCTTGTCCAGCTCGATTCATTTCGACCACTTGGTGCCGTCGAAGGTGTATCGTTTTGTTGTTGTTGTGACGAATTTGAAATTTGTTTTTTGGTTGCTTGTTGTGCCTGAGGTTGTTGGTCATTCGATTTTGCTACAAAATCGGTCAAAACTGGCTCGCCCTTACTACGATTCCTTTGGAAAATCGCACTAGATCGAAGCTGGGCGGATATAGAAGCAGGAGTCACACGATCGCTTAATATTGCCGAGTGACGCTTCGACAGCGGAAAGAAATCAGATTTCTCTCGACGAAAGCCTCGAACGAAGTTCAAAGGTAGTTTTGAATCACTTTCCTGTCTTTTGTGATTTTTATTACTATTGTTTTGATTACTATTGCTGCTAGAGCTATTTTTATTTGCGGCGGACGATGAGCTACTCTTCTGAAGATTCAGCAAGTTCGACTTGGCATTGGCAGCTAGCAGCTCGCTCTTTACTCGCTCTTCTAACTTAATTCGATTGTTGTACTCTTCGGCCTTTTTCTTGTCAGCAAAAGCTGCCACCACGGACGACGAAGGCGGAGCGGATATTTTTCTCTGTTGTTGCACATTTTGCGCAACACTACTACCACCCGGTACTGAGCTGTTTATTCGATTATTTCGATCCAAATAGCTATTCGATACCAGCGTACTACTTTTCGAGCGATCCAAAGAAGTACGATTGGGAAAGAACTTCTCAAAGTCCCAGTCACGTAGGAGGACGGTTTCCTCGTTATCATTTTCCGAGGCAGTCGAAGATGTTGAAGCTACTGAAGATTGGGTCTCGAATTTCTGCACAAAATTTTAGTTTTGCTATGTTTTCATTCGATTCTTTCTAATATTGTGTGTTAACACTAAATGCAATTTTATGTATTTTTTTTTCTTTTGTTCTGATCTATTATTTCAAATGCAATGCTTTGTTTATGTGCATGTGAAAAACATTCATGTACATCAATGATTTCTTTTTGTTTTTGTTTTCTTATTGAAGGATCAGAGGTAGGATTAAGAGTATGGAAAAATAGGGGATGTGCTTACAAAGTTTGAATCTTATGATTGATATGAAATTTAAAGGATGTTTTGAAAGAGGATTATGGGGGTTGGGAGAAATATTTGAGTGTATGGGGGGATATTAATGCATAAGAACGGTTTGATGATCAGTAATAAGAAAATAAATTAAATCAAACTAATTTAAAGGAAAGTAAATTTAAATTTATAATCAAATTTCACTACAGAACCACAACCACTTGTAAATTTGTACATTTATCTATCTTTATTACTTGAATTGATTCCCTTGATTTTCGAAGATATGAATATTTGTTTTGCCAAAATTTGTAGTTTTTTCTTACATCATAATATTCCAATGCGAAAATACTAAAACATAAATCATTATATTTAATTCTAGGGACATCAATAACATTTTTCAGTGATTTACAAAATAATGCATTACATTTTGCGAAATTTGTATTACAAATACAAATTTCCCAAACCCTTTTCTAAATTTATATTTAAAAATATTGTTTGTATAATTTATCTCCTTTGTGAAACCGAATTCACACAATTTTCTACAAAACAAATATTCATCGTCGATACGAACAAACTAATTGTTCTATTTCAAATAAAACAAAAAAACGGAGCGAATTTCATATCTTTTTCAACTTTCTATTCGAATAACTCCGATTAATATTTATTACTTGTCAAAAAATCACCAATTTTCAAACTTCATAAATTATTTTTCTGCGCTTCTGAACTATATTTTCGAATAAGTGTGAAATTTACAATAAAATGTATACTTACTCTCTTCATGATGAGTGTACGATCACCTGCCTGATCGTCATCGTCAGGTGTTGGAGGCAACGGCCGATTTGGAGGTCCTCCTGATCCATGTGTGGGTTGTGCATTTGATGAATCCTCTGAGAGCGGAACTAGTCCAGGCCTGTATGAAAATTCAGGGCTAACAAACCGAATCCAAACCAACAACAAATGTAAATATTGAACGTAAGATGTAAACAAAAGCCCAGATTGAATTGAATAAATGAACAAGATTGAAAATTGAAGGAGTAAATTAAATGGAAACGAGAAAGAAGAAGAAAATGCTAAGTTAATGTTGATTGATTTTGAATTGCATAAGCTTTTGTTTTTTGTTTCTAAATTATATGTGAGTCGTCGTTCGCCATTAAATTACGGTATTTAGTTTCAACAATTGCGCCCTTTCAATACAAATTTAAATCAAAAACATGAATTTAACAAAAATATCTAACACAGAAGCAGTAGCAGGTTGTTTTTATTCCTGAGCTACTTGCGAAAAAATCGGTGCAGAAAATGTGTTAATGGCTAAATTGTGCCGTTCAATGAATGTTCAATCTATTTTACATGTTGTACATAGTTCAAAGAGAAATATGTTGTCTGTACAGCAGTAAATTTGGCATCCACATAGGCATCCACATGTCAATTTTCGCTTATTAGCTGATTACAGTAGTAAGAGAAACTGAAGTTTGAAAATTATATAAAATAAAAGATGAACCTTCTGGCTGTCATTATAAAACAGAATGTCCACAAACTGTCTTTGATTGGAGCAAAGCCAAATATGTTAAATATAGGAGACACTAAGGCTCCAATAGCATTATGAAAAAAATAGATGCTGCTCAAAATCGTATGTAACGTGTCTATAAAGCTGATTGTAGACTTAGTTCTATCAATCGATTAAGATATTTAAGCTTTCAGGTACAATGAGTCGTTTAGAGCAACCACGTATTTCTTGAAAAAGCTGGATAGTGACAAAAAAAATTGAAAACGCTAGCATATCGTTGGTGATGACTATGTTCAAAATTTGCGCCCAAGGTTCATTTTGTAAGAAGGATACTTCAAATGTATTCAAAATCAATTGCATTATCTATTTTACTGTGGAAACGGGCACAAATTTTGACACACGCACGAAAAGGATAGTGAGGTTTCTTTGCCGATTAGGAAAATTTAGGGACCGCTGCAAGCTCAGACCAGTTATAATCAATCAAAAGAGGACGAAAAAAGTAAATTATACGTAACAGTTGTAACAGTACTGAAATGTAATCTAGTCAGTTTGATATTTGGTTTACGCACACATCTTAAGGCCCCTATTGGCCCCTATCCAAATGGCCTGAGGCCAGGCCAAAATCTCACCGTGTGTGGGAGAACTCGGAAAGAATCACGGACTGAAGGAACCAAATTGGATTTCCAATCAATCCAAATTCCATGGACTCAGGCCATCGGGCCGTTTTTTGGCTCGACCCTGTGAGGGGAAATAGACCGAGTTTTGACAGTCCATAAAATAGACTGGTCGTGTGTGTTGAAGCCTCAGTTCAAACAACGTTTCAGTCTTGCTTCACACGCTGAACTGTGACAAGCCCATTGACTGTTTCTGTGATTATTTTATTTAATCTAAATAGTAAGCATAATGGGTAGTGGTGGTCATGATTTTTGTTGGAAGTTTATTTTTTGTGAAATTAGCGTAGAAAATGTGAGCTCTTCATAGCTGCAACCGCTTGCTTAGTACTACAAAGTAGCGGTCAATCATTCGTCAGGAGTGATGGCGTACCTCATATTCGTATCCTTTCGTTTGATTAATGGGGTGATCAACTGTAGCAACGAACTATATGTCGTTTCAACCATTCTTAAATAATTTTGTTAATCAGAAGGCTCAAGCGTGAGTTCTTTTACCAAATTTACGTGACTCATTTGTTTCCGTTTGGCAAGCCTTCCTTTTTGCTACTTCCTTTTTGGTCCTCCATATGCTTCGGATCCATTAATAAATTAAATATAATTTTTTCTTCAAGTTGTTCTGTATGTTTTTCTAATTTAATGACAGAAAATGGAATAGACTGACCGGATCGAGACTCTGTCGTGTGTGGCGAGCTAAATTGGACTTAAGCCAAACGGACTCAAGCCAAATGGACTCAGGCCGTTTGGACTGCTCGTGAATGGGGGCCTTTAAAGGTGTGCACGATTGTTCGATTTAATTTGTTCCAAATTATATTTGCGTTTACATTATATCGATTTATTAAATCAAATTTTTCTTTGCGTAAATTAAATTTTTAATTTTATTTCGTTTAGTGACGACTTCTCTTCCACTGATCAGTTAATTTCTGAGAATAAGTGTATGCTGTGCTTTTCACTAGCACAATTGATGGTTCCCTTAGTATTAAAAAAGGTTGTTGATATGTTTGTCAAAGTGGCAGCCTAGTCTCAAAATTAGAGTCGAATTCCGTGTAGCAAAAAATGTGCTGTGAATTTTTCGGTTGATTGCGTTAGGCTTTAATAATATCAAATACTAAGCCGCATTTGATATTAACAAAGCACAAATGCTCTGAAGATAGAGTATATTATAGAGTATTGTCATATTTTAGGGTTAAGAAGTTTGGACCTATACCATAGTTGAATTAGCCTGATTCGGTATTTATAGCTTTCAAAATGAAAGATTTTACTAAAGCACCAAAGCTCTTGTTAGAAGCTTTGTTTCAAGGGTAATACTCCCTGTTGTTCAGTGTTGATATACACTGAAGAAGAGGGAATATTATTCTCGAAACATAGCTTCTAGAGGGAACAAATTTTCCCATTCAACATTAACATTATCGTAGTTTAATGGCTTCACTCGCATTTTTTCGGCAAACAAACTCATAATTACAAAAAAATAACTTACAGTGGTTTAGGCGGATCGCTAGCCAACAGTGTTCCATCGTTACGACCACGATCATTTGGTTCGTCCGGTTCACTGTCCGTATCACTACTATCAATCGGATCCAAAGGATTTATAGGTTCGGCATGATGATTATTTGAAGTCGGAGGTGCAGGTGCCGGTTTCATTTGACTCGAAGACGACGACGAATTCGAATGACGAACATTGATTGCGGGGGCTGCATCGGATGAACGCTGACGTTGATCCTTCGATTCTTGTTCTGACGATTTCTGCCGTGACTGTTGAGAGACGCCCAATTCATTTAATTGTGCTGCTAACATGTCCAAATCCTAATGTGGTGGTAAGGACGATTTTTTTGTTTGGCGATTTTGGTGGTTTGATGATGATTGTAATGAGAGGGAGGCAAAAACAAAAGAAAAGAAGAAAAGAGAAATCATCATGTTGAGGTGACGCTGAATAAAATAAACACATTTTTCGTTCAAATTCCGAACGAGTGGGTAAGTTGATACGGCGTTTTTCAGAGTGTTTAAGTCGAAGCAAGAAAGCGTTTAGTGTGTTTTACTTAAATCAATAAGAGATTTCGAAACAAGTTTATGTAGAACCATAAATTTCACTTGAAATGTTCAAAAGTCCGAAGCCTTTTATGTCAAAATCAAGACTGCGAAAACAGAAAGAACTGTCCTAAAAGTGAAGCTTGAACAGTTTAGCAGGTAAATAGCAAGGCATGCGAGCAAAAAGGCAGAAAAAGTAAAGCTGATAAGAAATTTAAGCAGAATAAAATGCCACAAAAAGAGCAAGTGACTGCTTGTTTTTGTCTCTTAATAAGCATTTTTTGAGAAAAGTCTAAATTTCAAGTTGCTTACTCAGACGGATCGTCATTGAACTCACAGAAATTTAGGCAAGAAACTCATAAACCACACTGAGAATTTCGCAATACATGCATAGAATGTTATTTGCACAGGTTAGAAGGCTAAAAGAAACTCTCCCTTGATATGTTCGCCAGAGTATGTAAGATAGTCGAAGACATGCGAAGCAAAGAAAATATGCGTATGCGAAGAAAAAAGCATCTTCAATTGCGTGTTTATTTTTGTTGTTGAAAAGGAGTCGTGCAGGAATAAGAAAGCGAAGACAAGATGAAATAAAAATAGACGTAAACCATAAAAGAAACAAAGTTGGCCAAAGGAAAAATAAGCAAATGTTACGCGTAGCATTTTATCATCAAACAAATATCAAATAAATATAAAATCAATGGCACACATACCTCAGGTCTTCTAGGTGGTAGCTATATGATTGTTTTAGTGTTTCATTTTTTCGTGTGTTTTGTTTTCATAGAGTTGCATAGCATTGTGGTAATTTGTGTTCGAAATTTCGTTACACATCCAATTGCATGTTATATATTATTTTGATTTTTATCGCATCACATTGTAAGCCCGTCGAATAGTGTCGTTTAGCGTGTTGTTGTTGTTGGTTGACATTTTTCAGAACAATAAAATCAGCAATGTTTGTAAATAATGATTGACACATGTGTTAACAGCAGTATACAACGATATAATGTCACGAAATGAGCCATTCAATGAATATATACATACAGTGGAAGTAATAGAACGGCAAATAAATCACATGAAATAAACAAAAAAATTAAATACATTTAATTTCATAATTAATGTTGATGATTTTAAATTGATTTAAGAGATTTATTATTTATGCATTGATGAAATGATAAAAACATGAAAGAGTGAATTAACTTATGTAAATCACACATGTTGTATAGTGGCCAAGTTTTGAATTATTCAGTAGAGTTGAGTTTTTCCTCAAAATATTTTGAATGACGAAGATAGGATACATTTTAATTTCAATCATATATCAATAACTTTTAATAATCTTAACCATATGCATGGCAATAGGTATAGAAGTGCTGTCGCGAAGAAGAATTTACAATATAAAAGAGCTCCTAGTGTTATTACAAAAAAAAGCAATTTACCAGAATGTAATACTTTGTCGCTTTTAAAATAGGGAACAAGTTGCAAATTGTATTGCAGCAATCGAATCAAGTCGATAATTACCTTTTCTCGACGTCTATCGAAACAGTTTTGTTTTGTCTAGAATACATACGCACGATATTTTTATGTGTGCGAGCAAATCGAAAAGACGAAGAATGAAAACGTTGAAGAAATTTTTGGAATACATTTTGGATTGCATTATCTTAATTTCGTCACAAAGCATCCATTTAGGATGATCAGATATTTTTTTTATGGGAGTAAAGTTAACATTTTTGGTCGAACACAAAAATGTGTGCATGCGTAAAAATACAGATGAAGCAAAGTGAAATAATTATCATTAATAAAGAATTAAACTCCATAATTTTTTGATAAAAACCACATCAATGGTTAATAGTTCGATTGAACCTTATCTGGGTGTTTATAGAGTGTTGCATAAACCAAATAGGCTAGTTGAGGGTTAATGAAGTTATCAAGAGTTTTCTTTATGTACTTATTGATAAACGTATTGCAAAAATACCATGTAGCTTGCGTACAGATCGATAGCCGACAATCGATAGCTTTCATTAGATAGCCGATTTGATTTTACAGATGAAAATTATATTTCTCTCATATAATATTTTGAGAAAAATAAAAATCGATTTGTGCCCTACACATCAATTTGGATTTTTCTCATACTCCCAGCATCACATACACAACACGAGTGCATCTAGTTATAAAGCCCAAAATTCTTACCACTGGTTTAAGCATATTTTGGGAATTTCTTTGTTGTTGCTGCGGTGTCTGTTGTTGTGCCGAACTAGACGAACTAGATGAGCTTTTCGGTGTCGGAGGCAGTGGCCGATTAGCATGAGGTGGATCGGGAACGATAATAAGTCGTTGCGGCAGTGCAGGACGAGATGGTGGTCCGGGTTCTTCAATTTGCTGTCGTTGATCACGCTAGAAATCAACACAAATCAATTCGTAACAAAGCGATTGGGTTTTGTAACTTACGGATTGTGGCTTCTGATTTCGGTTGACTTGTGGCTGTGGTTGTTGTTCATTGTTGGAATTGGTGCGTCCTTCTTGAATTTGTTGAAAGTTACGTCGTAACGTATCGCCGCCTGGCGCTTGAATAATGGACGATGGTTCACCGGCAATTTGTGGTTCTTCGTCGTCGTTATCGGAGCCGGAATAGTGATAATCTTCACGTTCTTTCTCTTGTTTTCGTTTCTTACACCGATCGATATGATCTTTTAGTTGGATTCTAACTTGCCGTTCAGTCGGTTGGTCTTTGATAAAGGAATGCCGTAGTAATTGTTCCGTGTAAGGCCTCTGATGATAGTCTTTCACTGCGAAGAGAAAATATACATTTTTTGAAAGATTATTTATATGTACCATACATTTATTTAATAAGAATTTTTACAGACCGGAGTCCAATTACAGAAATAGAAATATAAGATGAAAAATCCTAAAATAAAAAACAAGAAAAGAATAAACCTAATAATAATGATGATAGTAATAAAGATAATGACAATAAAAATTATAATGAAAATGATTCTGAAATTAATTCCTATTCTGCGCATAAGTGGTAGAGAAGAAGCATTAATCAGGAATCAAAGCGGGATTAGACCTAAATCTTTAACTTGAACAAAATAGTTGAACACAAGTAGGCAAGTCACCAAAAGGGTGACAAGATCTGAGGACAAAAACGGGCAAGTGAGTAAATTAATTTAGAATCAAAAATCACACCAAGGTCATTGAAGTTGTCTACAATAGTGAAAGATAAATTAGAAAGAGTGTAGGTCATCATGAAAAAAAAGATTTTTACCCGTATAAGACATACGATGACAATTCGATATGTTTAATACAATCGATTTTCTCCAGCTCCAATCATAGAGAGCGCGAAAACCGTTTTGAAGTTGGAGGCAAAGGTTGATAGATTCAATTACTGTGAATACTCTGAAAACATCAGCATACAGAAGGCAGGATGAATGAGTAACTGAGGGAAGGTCATTGATAAAGACAAAATATAAGAGATATCTAAGAATTGAACCCTTCAGAACACCGGAAAAAGGAAAGAATACGGAAGATGAGGCAGGAAGCACATATACGGTACAAGCACGATAAGAAACATAGGGGGGAAAACCAGGATAAGCGGGAGTTGGTAATGTCAAAACAATGTCTCTTCGAAAAAAGTTTGTGATCAAATGCTTTTGAAAAATCAGTGTACTCAACATCGACCTGTTTTTGCTGATCTAAAGCAAAAGCAAACAAGTTAGAAAAGGTTATACGGTCAGATGTGGAAGATCTGCCCTTGATGAATAAATGCTGCTCAGAAGCAAAAAAGACATGAAGCCCGAGATAAGCCCAAGCAATTCTTTCGAATACTTTATCATAGCAGGTAAGAAAGGAAATTGGCTTTCAGTTAGAAATGCAGCCTAGGTCATCACATTTATAAATCGGTAAGATATGAGCAGACTTCCATTGTATCGGGCAGCAGCCCGAGGAGAAATTCAGTTTGAAAATAATGGGCAAAGGGAAACACAGCGACGAAAATACTGAATTGGCTAGCAAATTCGGGATACAATCAGGACAGCTACTGGTATTTATGCTTAGTGATATGAGTGTGGAAGCGATTTCTAAAGGATTAGCTTAAATAGAAGACAAGGTTGAAGAATTAGAAAGTGAGGAAAAAACCCCAAAAATCTCCAAAAACTCCAACTTTTAATTATTCTGACGTCATTACAAATTTGTTTCCATCTACAAATAATATATTAATGGGAATAGGTACATGTATGATAGGAAATTTGAAGTTTTTCGTTAATTATCTCAAAAAGTAGTCCGCGTTGCACGTCGATGAACGATAAGAAAATTGATTGTCAAATCGTCGTTAGACTGATGTGATTCTAATGTTCAGTACACTATCAGCATATGAGCATGTATCGATCTTTTCATTTGATTTCAATTACAAGCGTTTTATGTACACAGTTTCATGACAATAATAGAGTATTGAACGTTGTCTTCATTTTTTCGCATGCATATGAATAATTAATTGACTAAATAATGATGTACGTTCGAATTTCACCTTTTCATACCGAACAATAAATTCAATCTGTTTGAACATGCATAGCTGTGAAACTATACTTAGTAATTTTCACTGCCTGTACAACAAAACGAAGACAAGTTCATTGAGGCTATGCAAACAATTGTGCTTTCAGCTCGGGAAATTTCAAACAGAATCATGCCTACACATACTCGCATGTACTGAACTGAGCAGTGCTGGATCAGAAGCAAATAAACATTAGGATTTGATATTTGAAAATAAACAGTACACCTTCGCAGTGGGTGTTGAAGATTTCCCAACTACAACAACCAGGCAGCAGCTAATCAGGTCGATTCTCATTAGTGAAAGGCTCTCTGAGTGATGATAGCAGCAAACAATATCAAGGAGACCTTGTGTTGAATGTAATTCCACAATTAACACTCGCACCCTTCGCCATCTAGTTAGTTCCTTTCAACTGTACAACTGTGGCTTGTTGGACAATCATAGCATGCTATGAAAATTTGCTTGCATAGTTTATGTTGTATATTTGAATCGGAATGGATTGTTTGTTTCATGGCAGCGAAATCGCATTAGCGCGTGGTATATTTTACAAGCAACCACTGTTGTATTGTAAGTGTGTCTTACTGCAATTATACATTGTGTTTCTCAAATTTTCGCATTGTGTTTTAATTGCTTTTTAAATATAATTGTGTTGAGCAAAGCAAATGTCATGAGTTTTTGCCGCTGCGGCTATTGCTATAAAGGTTGAAATAAATCGATGAAATTGTTGACTAGGTGTTGCGAAAAGTTTTTTTTTGCTTTGGATGCAAATGCAAATCGAATTTAGTGAAATGAAATCTTGAATGAATGCAGGTAAATGTAGATTGAAGTGTGGTTGTTGCTTCCGAAAAGAGTAAAAAGGGGAGTGTAGCACAGTGCTGAGATGCTAGTTCCCCTGGGTCTCCGATTCGAATCCAGCCATGGATGATTAACTATGGTCACACACTGAGCTTTAAGTTACGTCAGTATGAGTTAGTATAGCTGAGTCAAATTAGTGACAAAGTATATGGTAGAAACATTTCTTTATTACTATCTAGATCAACAGATAAATATCCAATTCAGGACTGGACAAGTCATTCAAGACAAGCGTAAAAGAAGAGATTAAAAATAGATATACATTTACGCAAACAGCATGTTGATGTTAAATGAAGATCTGGTAAAGCGTTCCGAGTCACTAAATGGAGATAGAAGTCACAGAACCATTAAAAATTGTATATAGAAAAAAATCAGCTAGGAATAATCTTCGTGACAGGAGGGTAGGAATTTCTAGGATGAAGAGTCGCATACTATACTCAAAAGATAGTGTTCGAAATTTAAAGAATAATCGGATAAATCTGCATTGTACCGATAATGAGGCCACCAAATTTGGCAAAAATACTCGAGGACACTTATAGGAAGGAAATACACAGGCTCACACAGGATGAAATGTCAACATAAGATCTGGACACCACAATTGCGAGGCTTTAGACATCAAATTTAAATCTATTATCAAAAAAACACCAAGATCCTTGAAATTATCAACAGGACCAAGGAATGAGCCAAGGATGCAATAGGGAAACGCAACGCGAGTGAATGTACATGTATAGGACGTCTGAAAGCATTTAGCAACATTAAGATTAATTAAATTGACAGAGGACCAGTTGCCCAGTGCACAGCTCTCATCCTGCAGCAAAAAGCAACCATCAATTGAACGAATAAATCTACAAAAATTGAGATCCTAAGCGTACAAAAGACACGGGGAGTGAAATAGAGAAGGAAAATCGTTTATAAACACGGGAAAAAGCAGAGGGCCAAGAATCGACTCTTGTGGAACCACAGAAGTAGGATAGAAGAGGAGAAAGAACAACAGTTAACAACCATGATCACGAACCCATTGAGCTTTGAGAGGAGGATTTCATGGTTTACCGAGTCGAAAGAGTTAGTAAAGTCTGTATATAATACATCCACTTGGCTTTACTGGTCGATGGCGGGAGCCACAGTATCAATGAAGAATAGTAAGTTGAATACTACTGTTGACTTGCTTTTAACGTAACCATGTTGCTCAGAAGCAAGAAAATGTTCAATTATCGAGTTTTCTTTATTGTAAACAGCCCTTTCAAGAAGCTTCAATGCACAGCTCGAGCTACTATCTAGGTTAGCTAGTAAACCTTCGACTGCTAAATGGCTCGCCGGAAACAAAAGCAAAACCAATAAGATCAGATAATGAAATACTATCAGAGAAAGATAATCTAAGCAGAGAAGAAGCAGATAAAAAGAAATGCACAAACATCTAATGGGCATGATAAATGGAGTTACATTGGTTAAAGAAGTGATTGGCCACAGTGACGATGAAAATGCTGATGATGACAATTTAAATGTAGAATTTAGGGATTTTGATGAGTTTTCGAAAGAGATATAAGAATTGGTCGAACTGAAAAAGAACAAGAGCCTTTTCAATGGAAACAGGTTCGCCTCAACTACTGCTAGAAAGTGCGTCTAATCAAGGGCAGTTTTTTTTGCTGATGGCTTGTTCCTACTATAGCAAACACAACTCTCAAGCGGCCCAAAATAGAAAATATGTTCACTATATTCAAAGCAGTGTTGCATCCAGAGCCTATATGCTTTATTTTGCGTCAAACAAACCAAGAAGTTCAAAGTTTTAAACATCTCGTCATACCTAGAACAACGCAAATGCAAATGAGACATTGATAAGTTCTTTGGTTTGTCTGATTGAAAAATATACATATTCCTATCTCATTTTTGAGGCTAGGTTTGTTGATATATGACGACACAAAAAAAATTAGGATGAAATTTAGACGAATTCTGTGTAGCAGCCAATAGACTATTTTAAAAAGCGACAATGCTTTAAAATATATCCTTATGATATGTAATGATATGTATCAGCGAAGTGTTTGACTAAAGTAAACAAGATCTAATGAAACGTACACTCGACAGAATAAGTATCAAAGTTTTTTCGATTTCTGACGCAATAATTTGAAAAAAAAAACAAATTAATAATTAAAAGTAAACCAAAAAAATTTATATTAACTTGTCATTATTTTACTTCAAAAAATTCTAAAATATTTTCAGGTTATATTGGCCCAGTGGATCCATATTTTTATATATTATAATTAATGGAAGGATAGAGGGTTAATACAGGTAAATTTTAAATGTAAAACTAAAAACAGTAATTTTTTGAAATTAAATGATTTTTTTTTGTTTAACGATCAACATTTCCTTTAGAAGCTATTTCAATTTTGAAATGTATCTAGCTTTTAAAGCAAAAATTAATCTTTAAATCGAAAGATTCGCTTTGATTGAAATTGAATCAGATTAACTTAATCAAATTTCTATAGTTATTATACGTGTGTATCTACTTAAACTTACCAAGAACAGTTTCGATAAAACCATGAAATTTCTTTGACCATTTTTTCGATTTTAATCGTGGCGGTAGATTTCGAGGAATTAAAAATAGTGCACGCATTGGATGTAAGTCACATAATGGTGGCTGAGATTCGGCCATTTCGAGTGCCGTTATACCCAATGACCATAAATCTGATCGATTGTCGTATGTGGCTTCGGGATTTTCATCACATGCAATAACTTCGGGTGCCATCCAATACGGTGTACCTAAAATGGAAAGAAATAATTAGATGAATGCTATTATCGAATATTTTAGAATTTGGTGGATTTGTTTTTTTCATATTAAGTCAATTTCGGTAAATTCTCTTCTTTATTACATTCAAATACAGTTAAATCTCGGTACTATGCCACCCGGCGGGACCGAGCGAAAGCGGCATAGTAGCGGGAGTGGCAATGGTATCGAGGGAAAACGTCTCGACGAACTGCTTTTTCTGAATACAAGTACATATTTTGGGCTTGATTGAAACTAAGAATTTTTAATGTTTCTCTATCATTGTATATATTTAAATTCAAAATTTACACTACAAAGGTACACTACTGAAGAATGATACATAGCATCCGGATTTACTCTGCCAAATTTTCTATCAGTCAAGCCCAAAGCTCTCAAAAATTGTTGACTAGCGCATCTTTCTTGAATGTGATGCCGTGGCGTTTTTTGAAATTGTCCAGCCAACCATCGCTCGCCATGAATTGTTTGGAGGTGCATCAGCTCGGCCAATTAGATTGCCTTCTCCTCTAACGGATCGCCGCTGACTTGCAGATTCTTCCCTCTTGCTTGTTTCAACCATATTAGCACGCCCTCATCAACGTTCGGATTGTGAGCTTGCGTTACCTTCATGCGCTTCAATGGAACTCCAATTTTGATGGCCGCCTTGATTGCATCCTCCTTGCTGCATCCTTCACGGTAGTTCTCTTGACTTCGATGCCCCATTGCTTGCTTATTTCCCTGGCTAGCTTAGACTGATTCCGCTCGTTCTTCGCGGCATCGATGATCTCCTTCTTCTCCTTCAGCGTAAACTCAGTTCGCACGGACTTCTGAGCTGACATTGTAGGCTACTTTTTGAGCTTCACTACAGTACGAGATCACAAGTGCGTGCGTGTGCAAGAGAGATACCGAAAAGATGAATTTGACTGCCCTCTTACTTATTTATTTATTCAAATCTCATTTAACAGAAAATCCAATTATAAAATGAGACCCAAAAAAAAAAACAAAAATCATGAATATAAAGCAAAACAAAGGAATAAAAATAATAGAAATAGAAGAAAAAGTAAAGAGAAAAATACACAATAAAAATAACTAAGAGGCTACGTTAACATATCAATAACATGTTTCTTAAAAGATTGAAAAGACATGGACAAAGAACCAAACTGATGCTCATCGTGGCCTCTAAGTATCCCAGGCATTGGTGAGTTAAAATACACAAGAGTACGCGCAAAGGGAGTAAGGAAAAGCGATTGAGTTCTAACCGGGCTATCAGAAACACGTAAGAAATGACACACGTGAATGTTGGAAGAGAGTAAGCCATGATAAAGCTTATAAAAAAGACATTCATCCAGGAATATTCTGCGGGTACTCAGCAAATGGAGATTTAAGAAAAGCAGACGATCATCATAAGGACGATAAGCAACATTAAACTTGTACAAGAGGCAGCGAGTAAACTTACGCTGAACGGATTCAACAGCATTAGACAGGTACACGAAACAAGGAGACCACACTTGGGAGCAATATTCAATAATACTATGAACAAGAGAAATAAAAAGACGAACACATGTGTTGATATTGGTTGCAAAGCGAGAGCAGCGCAGAACGAAACCAGCTACTTTTGAGGACTTAGCAACAGTAAAAGAAACATGCAGATCAAATTTTAACTTCGGATCAAAGATGATGCCAAGGTCTTTATGTTGATCTACATGCTTCAAAAGACTATCACTCAAAAAATGTTCAAAGGAAATGGGATTAGGCTTATTGGAAAAAGACATCACGAAACACTTGGAAACATTAAGAGCAAGGGAGTTCGCAGAGCACAAATCACTTTAAACGAAAAGATCCGATTGTAACTTACAACAATCATTTTGGGAAGCGCCAGCACAGAACATTTTAAGGTCATCAGCATACAACAGAGAGTCAGAATGAAAGTTACAAGGAAGGTCATTGATAAACAATGTGAAAAGGAGGGGACCAAGGATGGAACCTTGGGGAACACCAGAAGCAGGAAAGAAAGGGGAGGAAGAACAACCATTAAACACAACAAGGCAGACGCGATCATGGATGTAGGAAAAAAGCCAGGATGTAAGGGAACTGGAAACACCAAAATTAGAGATCTTATCCAACAGCACTGAGTGGTTGGGTAAATAACATCAGCTTGAAGACCATTGTCCAAAGTGCACGCGACCAAGTTAGTGAACTCCACTAAATTCGTAGTCGTTGAACGTCCCTTGACGAAACCATGTTGCTCTACAGAAAATAAGTGACTAAAAGCACCATGAATTCTGTCATGAACAATCCACTCAAGCAACTTCAGAAAGCAGGACAGGAGGGATAAAGGACGGTAGTTGGCCACATTGCCAATATCCCCCGATTTTAAAATCGGAAAAACATTGGCAGCTTTCCAGGTAGAAGGAAAAACACCAACAGACAAACTCAAATTAAATAATACAGACAAGAGTACACATAAGGAAGATGCAAGAGACTTAACAAACACATTAAGAATGCCATCAATGCCGCTGCTTGCTGAGTGATCCAATGAGGATATTAGGATTTCCATCTCCAGAGGATTGTTCATCACAAAATTCTCATGAGAAAACACAGCCGCAGCAGAGCTCCCTGAAGCAAAGTTAAGAGAGGAAAATGAAGAAGCAAAGAACTTAGCAAATAAATCACAAATGTCTTGAAGGATAGAAGCCAAATTTTCCTCCAGAAAAGAAGATGAAGAGGGTCAGGATCAACGTAAAAAAAGGATGATGCGGAAATAGATAGATTAGAAGAAGGAAAATTAGAAAAAACAAGGTCTAACAAGCGATTATTATTATTAGGAATGTAATTAAACTGGGATAAGGAACAAAACGAAAGAAATGATGAGAGGGAAATTGAAAGTGCGTTCGTAGACAAAATGGTTAAAGACGAGAGGTTCCATTGTATAGAAGGCAATTTGAAGACACCACAAACAATAATAGGAGACATAATAAAATCAGACAGCTCACTGTAAAAACATTCATAGGTGGAGAGGGATGCACTACAAGGCACATATAGATACAAGTAATAAACAAACGTTATGTGATAGGGAAATACGGGCAGCAACGCACTCAACAGGATGAGACACCACGAAGTAAGCACAAAGTGAACTAGAGAGAGATTTACGAATGGCGATTCAGACTCCACCACCGTCTGTTTTATTCGTTAAATCATGATTGCGATTATGTCTGAGAACATTATGCAGGGGAAAGAACTCATCACTAAAAAGATCTGTAGAAAGCCAAGTTTCTGTCAAACAGACAAAATCATCGGAAGCAATTATAGAGGCTAGCCTGATTTGTACGAATTTGGTTCTCAGTCCACGAACGTTCTGGTAATAGAGGTTGAGTTTGCGAGTGGCATAGTAGCGAGATTAGGGGGTGACATAGTAAATTGATTTTGGATGTATTTTTGCCGGGACCGTGCGCAACTGGCATAATAGCGAGAGTGGCATAGTAGCGACGTGGCATAGTAGCGAGATTTGAGTATATATTCATTTTTTAAATGTTATAGAGTAATTAAATTGCAATTTTCAAAGTAATCCAAAATATTTATTTTTTAAATGAATTCACGTAGGTAATTGGAATTTGTATAAGAGCCTTAAAGTCGAAAACGGTGTTCATACTGTGAAATGCTAAATGCTGTGCTTTTGTAATACGAGGTGTCAACACGCATAAAAATGTTTGTGCCTCTTACTAGAGGGTGTATATATCCAGACAAGCACAATTCCTGTGCAATAAGAAGGAAAAGTGTATTTTCTATCACTGAATATACATTTCTTATAGAAAAATGATGAGAAGCTAATCCAAATTCTGTGATTCATTTTGAAAAAAATTATCAAAAGTTTATCTTCGTTTGGATCTGCATAGGACAGTTATGGAATTTAACTTCAATATTTATTTTTCTTTAATTTTAAAAAAATTAAGCTTTACTAACTTTTCCATGAAATTGTTTATATACTTTTCCTAACTTCACGCAAGTACAATTATCAAGTTCAACGATCATTATGCACAAAGGAGTCACGTCTATACTTAAATCTCACCGTGAAATAAAGCAAGCGTTAAAATCGAATACAAGGTCATGTACATAATCGTACATCAGGCCAAGTTTAAAAAAACATTTAATTCCATGTCGTGATTGCCTGAACATGGATAATGGCAATTATTTCGCTTATCTTAGGCACGTTACGCGTAGGGATTCCAATCCCGAACCATATTTTCAATCCCGGGATTACGGGATTAAAAAATCTCAAATCCCGGGATCCCGGGATTTGAAATTCAAAATACAACACAACAAAATAAGTCAAGTTTCTAGTAAACAGATTATATAATTTGCCATCATTTCAAAACTACAACAATAAGTGAGCTCAACACTGTATAAAAAATTGCATTATTACTAATTTATATTATTGATGCAAATAAAAACAATAATTTGAATTATCCAAAACTTTGACAGTATGAAGACAGATATTAAAAATTACATCTATTACAAATTACAACAAAAAATCACGACCAAAAACCACAACAACAAAACACAACTCTTAGAATTGAGATACATAATAAAGTAACATATAAAAAATTCGGCCAAAGTTCATTAGGTTTTTCGGAAGTAACATTGAAGCAAAGCATCTAAGGTATCGTCTCCAAGCCTGCTTCTAAATTTATTCCCGATTTTGGACGCCGCGGAAACGGTCGAGAAATATTGGTACGCCTGCTCCAAACTATGCAAGTGCCACCACTTTCGAAAAGATTCATTTCTTTTGCAATTGTTTTAATTAGATTAGTTTCTTGCGGCATTTCATGATTGATTATTTCATACTTTTGCAGCTCTTCTTGTAGCGTTAATTGACGACTACCTTGTTCTGATAATATGGGTATCTACTGGGTTCTCTTCATTTCTTTGGCTACCAAGCATAGGGTTCAGCATCTAGATCATTGAAGTATTTTTTTTAATATTTGCGTTGCTTGGTTTCAAAAATAGAGATTTTATTTCACTTGGTAAATTTTCGCTGGTACAATGTGGATTCTGGAGATAGCTTAGCATACCAGATAGCTCGGTACACTGACGCTGTTTTATTTGGTCCAATATTGCAATTTTCATTGCATTCAGAAGAATAGACCGTTTTTCTCCTAACAGCCTAAATACAAATCTTGATGAAGTATTAACAGTGCATAAATTTGCAAGTCTGCGACTAAAGGCCGCCACAGCCAATTTTACAGGGAGTAAAACTTCAATAATTTTCTGAATCGAATCAAACTCTGTTGTTTCTAATTGCTCCGAATATTGCAGGCCTATTAATGTATACTATTTTTCAAAATGGGAAACTATTCGAGCATTGTCAAGAGACTATTTCATCTTGTTTTACAATCCATTTAAAGGAGACAGTTAAATGCCTTGCTCGGATCCAACATAGTTTTAAAGATCGTTATTATTTTTCGTTGGAGCTTTTTTAAAATATAAAACTACCTAACGAACTTTCTTTATGCATGCGCTGATGTCCTTCGTCTGATCTAGCGTGTCTTGCAGGCGACCGGTTTCAACGTAGTTAGCTGATTCAGGACCATCCAAATCTTCGTGGTCGTCGTTCAGACTATCAGCTGCTTCATCAACTCTTTAATCTGGAATGGACCTCATATTATAGCGAACATCGCAAACTGCCAAGTGGATGCTATGCGCCAAACAAATATGTTGCTCTGTACCAACTAGTCTGCCTACTTTTCGCATTTCGTTTGACCCATCAGTTACGATGGTAACAATGTCTTTTCCTAGAGAAACATTAAACTCATATCTAGGTAGTTTCCAGCTGTCATTGATATTCTTACTCGCACCAAGCTCCAGTAAGAATTTACTAAGTAGATGTTTATATTTATATAGCGCCTATTTGCAGTCAAGGTCCATAGATCAAACATCAAACTGAATAGTTCACCTGAGATACTAGCCCGTTATATCTTATTTTTTATTATTTTCTTTATCCTACTTGCATAGCCAACAACCTTTTTTTGATTGTTGTTAAGGATTTTGGTAAATCTGTGTATGCATCCGCTAGTATTAATTTCCGCTAATCATTCGATGTAACGAATGCACTAAATGCGAAACAGTCCATACTTATTTATTTACAAACCCCTTTGTATTCTCTTGTTAACTGTCACATCGATTTGTTTTGCTCTATTCTTTACGCATTTTGATGTGAGCTAATTGTTTTCTCATAAATATGGATTCTATTTGCACTTTTCGAGTCTTGCTGTAACTTGATTGCCGATAATGCTTGACTCCCGGCCCCGAAATTCCAGCCAATTTCTGATCCCGAAAATCCCGGGATTAGAAGTCATCAATCCCGGGATTTTCGGGACCAGAAATTGGCCGGGATCCCGGGATCCCGGGATCCGGGATCCCGGGATTGGATTCGCTAGTTACGCGCGACACATTCGAAACCTCGCATTATAAACAATTTTAAAGACAAATCATAAAGCAAACTTGTTTATGACTCACAGATACAATAATATGGGTACGCTGCTTAACGCATACACACTTTGCAAATATCATATGTAATCATATAATGAGACACTATGCCGATGCGAAACCACTTTTTGCACTTTTTTTTCTATTTTTGTTTTTTTTTAAGCCCACATTTCAGCAGACACATAATTCGAAGAAGGAATTATAAAAATCATACCTGGCAAATAGTAAATATTTATATGGGCGGAACGTAATAACAGTCGTTTAGAGTTCGCGTCGTTGTTCGAATGAAGAAGGAAGTTCAATGGAATGTGCGTGATGGATTAGTGTTTGCTTTTAATTTTTTATAAGAAAATGTCAAACCAAACGTAAAATGATGTGAATATTAAACACTGAAAATTTATGCAATAAAATAATATTAAATATTGAAAGATTTATAGTGTGAGAATTACATGTTTAGGTGATTTTGGTGAAAATTTTGACACCACTGTCATGCATAATGCGATAGATAAGATATTTATATTAAATAAATGTTTCTAGGAATTTATGATGGATATTTTCGAGGAACGATTTTTGAATTTCCAGTAGCACGTTAGTTCTATAGACGACGATAAGTTTTGAAGAAAAATAAATTATGAATGGAACCGTTAATCTAGTTTTTTTCTAATTTTTTTCTATGATTCAAGGTCAACTCTGATCACCACTACTTAGTGTTCTCTTTACAACACCTTGATGGAGAAAAGGAGTCCCAGAAACACAGATTGGGCTAAGTACAATCGACTTTATGTCGACAAAGTATGTTGAAGTGGGAGGATAAAGTCGCCGAAGGCGAAAAAACGAAGTCGAGGAAAGCGATATTATGTAGTTTTGAAGAAGCCTGTCCAATCAGAGGAGCAGCGACAGGAAGACGGTTGCTTTCCTTAGTGGAACAACGAACTACAGAAGCTGAGGAAAGATATCAGGGTACTCTTCAGTCGAGCTTGTTATACTGATGACATACCAGGAAATTCAAAAGTCGTGTAGTCGGTTTCGTGAAACTCGTTTTAGAAGCAGATTCGATAATTAATTTCATGATTTGAAATTTGTATAATTGCTTTGACGCGTCAATTAATATAACGCAACGAAGCAATAGTTGTTACTGACAATTTACAGCGGCGAAAAATAAAAAAAAACAGTAAAATTCAGAATTTTGTTGAAAAATAGAAAGCTTCGTTTTTGAAAGATGGTTGCTATATATTAAATACAATTCTCACTACTAATAAATGCTACATTACATCACTTTTTTACTGCACGTAAATTTTACTGGGACATGCTTGCTCATTTTTTTATTTTGCCTTTGACAATTTTGTGTTCATTATTTTGTAATTTTCTTTTATATGCACGAATAAAAATCATTGAAGCAAAGTAGCTTCGAATAGCGTATGGTTTTCTGTATGTAGACTTTTGTGGCTTGGTATGTCTGTTTTTTCAAAAATATTAATTTTCACAGAATGATAATAGTTTCTGACATCGGATCTTGAGCTTTTTGCATGATTTTGCTGGCAAAAAACATTCAAAAAGCTCTAAGCTCATTGGAGATTTGCGAACAAGATTCGACTGCAGTCTAGTGTTGTGTTACTCATACAAGATGCATGACAAATGTCCCATACACAGCTACCAAATGTCATATCACCTCAAGCTTCAAATTTGTACCACCTCATTTTTTTTTGTCATATTGAGATGAAGCGATTGCTTCTAAGCTTTGAAGCGATTGACTTGAGACACTTGCGGCGCACCGATTGTAGTACACGGGACAAAATGAGTTTATGAATACATCCGAGCTTCGTTTGAGTTTGATTTGTACCACCTCAATTTTTGTCACATTGAGGTGCTTCGGTTAATTTTGAAGCGATTGACTTGGGATACTTGAGGTAAAGCGATTGCTGTACAGGGCGAAAATGTATGCATGCGAGTTTAGTTTTGAGTTTGATTTGCACGATACTTTAACGGAAAATTTGGTGGCAATTAACTACCATTTTTGGGAAATTGTTTAATATATTAGTTTCAGTACTGCTTTCCTTAGTGTACACGTTCTATCTACAATTTTTTTTCATTTTTGAGTTAACGTCGGATTCAAAAACGACAAACTCTATTACATCAATCTTCAAAATATGGAAATCCTATCTTTTGTGAAAGTATGTTAAAATCAATAATGAAAAATCCCCCATCTATAAAAAAACGTAACCAGTACTTAGCATAAATGTTCTATCCTACCATAGATAGAACACGATGACGGCGGCGTAATGGTATGGGGCTGCATGGCTGCCAGCGGCGCTGGAGACTTATAGATAATTGAAGAAATGCAACATGACACTTCATTTGAAGTATGACATTGTACCACCTCAAATTTGAAAATGAGTAACTCATACAAATACATAGTAATATGATTGCAGTCTGTCCCCAGTATACAAGCTACATGGAGGATGACTGGGTCGCCTAGAAAAGAGTTTCACAAAGAACATATAAAAGTCTAGAGATCTTGAGGCTGTGCAGGGTTTTGGGAAAGGAGCAATCAACTAAACAATCCAAAAAGGAATTTCTACAGGCTTGGAAATTATTTTCTGGGCACTCCGGTGACTAAAATGCTTCTGTGCCTCTGACGAAACTTCCTGCTTTTTGCAGCAGTACGAAATCTAGATCTGCTGTCACCAGCGAAAAGGTCCGATATTCAATTATGTCTTTTGATGGTTTCCAATTACCTGGGATTCCAATTGCCTATGCGGTTAAGCTAAGGGAGGCAAATGGCTAACTAGACGCTCACCTCAAGGGAATTTGTTGAGCATGCTTAGCCTTGGGATATGCAAGATGACAGAACATACCCCAAGGCTAAGTAATATTTCTACCAAAACCTGGGAGAGATCCAACGAAAAATTAGGTCGATTAGCCTAATATCGTTTTAATTAAAATGCCTGAAGCGACTAGTTGAGCAACAAATGCGCACTAAGCCACTTAAAGATAATCTCATAAATTCTATACCAGCAAGCAGTCATGCGAATCGACCCTTTTTTTGCTGGATTCCAGGGTTGAGGAAGTCATTTATAATGGCGAGTATGCGATGGGGGCTTTGTGGTCAGTAATGGGGCCTTTGGCTGTGTCCTTTAAGGAGCTATGTGAAACCTCATATCCTAGTCAAATCGATACAAATCATGCTGATGCATAGAATGTTGATGTCAGAAGCTGGAGCCGGCTGTTACATGGGAACGGAGGCAAAAAATGCGTGTCCATAAGGGACTATTGACGATTCTCAGGAGTATGCTAATTGCCTTCCAGCTAAATAAACTGCACCAAGAACAGCTTCATGCGCAAGTTTATTCTGATCAAGTCGCGAGACTAGCTGTCAGTAAGGATCCGAATGTGTTATGTAGAAATACACAGCGTGCATTGGATTTAATTGATAGTTGGTGCTGGAGGAAAGATCTTACAAAGATTCATGGTAAAACGAAAACTATTTTGTTCATTAGGACAATATTTTTTTCAGTCAAATTGGCCATTAGGTAAAACTACCTCGTGGACGCTAGGAAGTCCTGGGCTAATGAACCATCCTGAGCAACAACAAGATAGTCCATTGTCTACATGGTCGCGCGTCACATCAGGCAGCTATTAGCTTTAGCTCGAAGTTCTCTGCGTTGTGCCGTGGGCGTTCTTATGGGCCACTGTCTCATAGGACAGCATGCACAACGCTTGAGCGCAGGGTTCAACGACTTCTGTTGGAGCTGTGGCTTGGAGGACGAGAAGGAATCCATCCTCTATCTCATGCACCAGTGCCCGGCTTTGGCGAGGAAGGTGGCGGCACTTAGTGAACCGTTTCTCTCAAATTTGGCCGATCTATCACTGGTTAATTAAAAGGGGATAGTGCGGTTTATCAAAGGAAACAGATTGCTTCTTGACTTTAGTGACTAAGAGAGAGAAAATTACTGTGGCATCAAAACGGTCCTCTTTTATGCCTAGGGGTGTCTGTCGGCAGGCTTCTATCGATTGGCAGCCACTTCAACATACTTAACTAGGATAAGAATATTGGAACGATTAGTGCTTTCAATAATGAAGGTTAGAGCTCTTCAACTGTCAGATGAAGTCAAATAACTAGAAGTAGTCTTGGATAAGAGATTGGTCTGGAAGAAGCATATGGAGGTGAAGATTGCTCGACTCTTTCTTACTGTTACTCGAATGCTTTCAGATAGTGTAAGAGAGCTTTCGCCACCACATCGAGTCTCAAGCCTCATGTAGTTGTGTAGATCTACATAACAATCATAAAACTAATGATCACATACGCATCTGTGGTGTGGTCGACTAGTGTGAAGCTCTTGTATGGTCGTAAGATGTTAGCCACACTACAAAGGACGATGTCACTGGTTATTTGTGTTGCTGTGAGTACTAACCCTGGAACGGTTCTTGATGCTAAGAGTATTCAACGTCATGATGTTTGCCTATCCACCTTAGAAGAAGCGGACTCTGTGGAGTATTTCCCTTCCGAATATCCAGTGAATGCGCGTACCAGATGCCAATGCTTCGGCTGTGATGTTGTGTGTATGGAGAGGATACCTTCTTTTTCTAGACTTTAGTATTATGAGAACAATGGATCATGCTGGCCCAAGCGCCTCTCCTAGCCTACACTCCCTCTCATAGTGTGGAGACTTCATTTTCCTCTACCCCACAGGGTCCGGGGATCGAAAACGGATGCTGAAGGCTCAATCGGGAAAAGGGACCCCACACACAAGAAGCCAGTATTCTACCCACTCATGCTTCGAATACTATTTAATCTTTACATTATTGACAGACTGAACATATGTGCACAGCTGATATTTTGCAACTTAATTTACTTTTAAATAAGTAATTATCTCTCAATACTTACCAATGAATGTATTTCTTCGTCCTATTGTACGGTCTAATTGTGCTGATACACCAAAATCAACTAATTTCACTTCAGCATTATCCGTTAATAACACATTTTGTCCTTTGATATCGCGGTGTATAACTTTATTTGAATGTAAATAGCTAAGACCACGTAATATTTCACGACTAATATAAGCTATCCATTCTTCTTTCAGGCTCTGACCCTTTGTCGATTTAACGAGATCCGTTACGGATCCAGCACCACAATATTCCATAACCAACCACAGTTGATCGTCTTTGCCGGGAAGTGACTTTTTAATAAATGCACCATAATATGTAGCGATATTACGATGATTTGAGTATTTCTTTAATACATTTATTTCTAATTTAATTTCTTCCTCCTCGTCTTCGGTTACGTCCATTACTTTGATGGCAGCTAGTTGTCCAGTCTTTGTGTGTCGACCCTGGAAATAAAAGAGAGAGAGAGTGTGCGTTTTATTATGAGTTTATTGATAGTGCGGTGCGTTTAATTATAAAATTTCGCTGCTATTGAAATAATAATAAGAAGAAACATACAAAATTAATTTCAATCAAATTTCGTTTGGATACATAATAGAGCATAGCTTTCTCAACAAACCTCCATTCAAACATAACAAGTCGCCTCTGACATAAATCGTCAAAATCACTTGTTGTAGAAACAGATGGGCCTATTACACGCTAAAAATAAGAGCAATCGACGCTAGCCTCTAGCATGGATCTGCGCCGGACGAAACTCGATCAGATAGTAGTATTCGAAAGATCGTTCATTCATTGCACTTAGCAATTCACCACGGAATTGTATTTGATAATACGCGGCAGATATAGCGCAATGACCAGACCACGCATTATATAACCAATTCTCCTCCGCCGTACGGGTTGCATCTACATATTTCATTGTACCTGACGAACACTACGGGTAACCTACTACTACAAAATATCGCTTGAAATCTATTTAATTCGAACAAGATACAGTTACAGTATGATAATCATATAATGGTCAAGTAATGAGCAATCTTGTTATGCACGTAGACAGATACGAGCTCGAATGTTCAGTCAGCCAGTCAGTGTACTCGTACTGGTGTGATTGCGATGACTTTACTGAAAGATAATAAACTGCTCGTTACTTTCTCTGATTTCATTCATTCAAAGTACATACATTTCAGAACGTCGAGTATTCCATCAAACGAATGAATGTTTTGAATCTCGTGTTCTGTGCGGCGGTTCTGCAATGTATGTGAAACCGCAATTACACGAAAAACAACATATCAAAAATAAGCTGCAGACGGCTTGTTTACATATGCATAAGTCGTCGTTGCAAAGGTTATCTTCGACTGAGATGCATTTCAATCACACAGAACAATCCGATCCAAGATAATAAATGCAAAATTGAATTATACATGTACTTGAGCGATGAAAAATAACTAGCTGAAGCTCCACCGGCGAAAATTGTGGATTTCACAGGCAAATACAACGGGAATGGATATTGTGGGATTGTTTTCGTGGTAATGAGTGATGTGAAAAACCAACGACGACTAGATCAACGCTTGTCATTCAAGAAAAAGCATGCTTGCTAGGAAAATGCATAGAATTTTGAATATATGAATAAAAAACATAGATCCGAAAATAGATAGGTATGTATTGAAATTCACATGAAGATAGATGCAATGGCAAGCCGATTATCACACATTTCTTGTCTGCCTATTTACAATACAATTGAAATTTGAATTAGAACAGAACGAAAGATGGAAATTTATCGTAAAGCTGAGTGATATTGTGCTGTAGAAATGGCTTGCATGTACTCTGTATCTAATGACTTTTCTGTCTTCCATGTAATCGCAGAGCACGATATAGTGAATGGCCTGAACGAATGAATGGAAGTGAAGTCTTCGCATTGAGTCATTCGTAGTTGACCTTAATCGTGACTCGAGTGATTTAGTTCTTAACGGAAGTTAGCATTCTATAGCAATAAGTAGTTTGTTTGTGGTGAAAATTGATCTGGTTTTATTGCTAGTTTCTAAGATATTCCACTAATTTTCACAAACCATTAAGTTTTGAATGGAGCATTAAGTGATCGTTTAACATTGCAGCATTTACAACTTGTAAAAATTATATAAGTTTATTGTGGAGGAATTTCGGAATCAAATAAATCGAAATCATCAATAACTAACTTTATGATATGATTTACAGCGAGGTCAATTTTAGTTCAAAACACTTTTTGAGTTGTATGAAATGAGAAACGGACAGATAAGTAAAATAATCCAAAATTGAATTAATTTTTGAAGGTTAAGTTGTAGGGTTGCTCCATTGAACGCTAAACAATCAAATGATTAAACTAAAGTTTATTTTTTTTGTAGCATATATACTTAGTATCTACAGCCATGAATTATGTTAAAACAGAAACGTAGCGTTTTGCATTGTCAAAAATAATAAACAAAATTAAAGATTGTTAGATGTCAAATTCAATTGATTATTTACTTTTTGTGATTCTTTTTCAGCTTGCTATATGGTTACTTAAAAAAATGTGGGCTATTAAGCATCCATGTAATTGATTTGCACAAGGACGGGAAATAATAATGGGGACGTAGAGGAGCATGTACTCTTAGTATATACCTACACGACAGGGCCGCTCTGCCAGAGAGGGTGATCAAACTCGAAACGGAATCGCTCAGGAAGAACAAATCGATGCTCATAAGAACGGACGCAAATGCACATCTCACCGTTTGGGACGGCGAGGACATTATTGAAAGTGTTGGGTCTCTACTCAGTCTTATTATAAATTATAATCTAGTCTTAGCAAGTCGGGGAAACGTCCCTAGATATCAGGGACTCCTCAGCGAAAACGTGATAAGCATCATTCTGCATAATGGGTCCAACGAACAATTGAAAGAGAACTGAAACTTGAAAGACCATCATCCTCTGATCAATTTTTATTTTTTTATTAATTTTACTTTGAAATTCAACCTAAGATTCTCTTCTGTTTCGTAATATAAGGAACACCAACTGAGAGAGAGAACTTCACCCAGGATTGGCTCTGTACCAGATCGGTGTAGCAGTGAATACATTCACGGAAAAACGTGTATCCTAACCACATATTACAGAGATCTGGGTTGTCGTAGAAAACAAGTACGGAAGATGTTCAATTTAGCCAAAGTAGCTGATTGCAGAAAACGCTGGGTCGAATGCAAGGAGGCTCTAAGACTTTATGAATCAAAAATACGGAACACTAGGTGGATGTCCTGGAATCAGCTGTACGGCAGAAGAAAAGGCTAGCATTAAACTGCAAAAGAAGCAGACTAGCATTAAAAAAGAAAAGGAAAAAATGTCAGCATTTAGCATTTGACAAGAAGGGTAGCAATGAAAAGCATAGGGAAGCTTACATATAATAGGTAAAGAAGAAGAAAAAGGGTAGCAATTAGGCAGAAAAAGCAGGCTAGCATTTAAAAAGAGAAGAAGGCTAGCGTTCAAAAGTAGAAGAAAAAACTTTCAACATTTTAAAGGAGAACAAGAAGGCTAGCATTGAACAGGAGAAAAAGACAAAAGCTAGCATATAAAAGGAGAAAAGAAGAAGGCTAGTATTTAAAAGCCCAAGAATGAGAAGGCAAGCATTTCAAAGGAAATGAAAAAAAAATATCAGCATTCAAGAGGGAAACAAGAAGAACAGCATTAAAGAGGAGAAGGAGGAGAAGAAGCAAGTTAGCACTCAAAAGCGGAAAAGGCAAGCATTAAAGAAGAGAAGAAATTGGCTAGCATATAAAAGAAAAAGAGGAAGATCAACATTTAAAAACAGAAGATGAAGAAGCTCACTATTTCAAAGGAGGAGAAGACCAGCATTTTAAAATAGAAAATGAAGAAGGGCGGCATTTAAAGGAAGAAGAAAAAGGCAGCATTTTAAAGCAGAAGAAAGTTATCATTTAACAGGAGAAGAAGAAGGCAAGTCTAAAAAGGAGAAGAAGGAGGCAAGCATAAAGAGGAAAACAAGTTGGCTAGCATTTAAAATGAGAATAAGCAGGCCCGCATTTAAAAGCAGAAGAAGGCCAGCGTTTAAAAGTAGAAGAAGGAGGCCAGCATTTTAAAGCAGAAGAAGAAAATCAGCATTTACGAGCAGAAATCCAGTATGTAAAAGCAAAATAAATAGAAGAAGACGAAAGCCGGCATTTAAAAGCAGTAGAAGGCCATCCTTTAAGAGCAGAAAAAGCAGAAATATAGAATTGATTAGGAGAAGAAGAAGTCTAGCATATGAAAAGAAAAGAAGGCTAACATTTAAATACAGAAGAAGAACACTAGCATATAAAAGGAAAAGAAAAGAAGACTAGCACTTAAAAGAAGAAGAAAAGGAGGATTAGTATTTCAAAGGAGAATAAAAAGGCCAGCATTTAAAAGGAGAAATAGAAGACCAGCATCTAAAAGGAGGAGACGAAGGCTAGCATATAAAAAAAGAAGAAGACTAAGGCTAAGATTTAAAAGCAACTTTATATGCTAGCCTTCTTTTGCTTCTTGTTAAACACCTTCCCACTCCAAGCTCGGAAACGTTCAAGATTCTCGTAGATTTAAATGCCATCATGAGCACTGGTGGGCAGGTGCCCAGCCTTCATGATCCAGGAAGTATAGGCTAAGTTGTGACCAGCCAGAAACTAGTCTGGGCCATCGACACCTGCAAGTCTCTCAGGTTCGGATGGAATTCTGCCTGTCACGTTCCAGAAGATAGTAATCCTCACCATATTCTGGGTTATACATTTATAAAGTTTGCCTAATGCCAAGTCTGGAGGATCGCTAAAGTTATATTTGCACCCAAGCAACCATGTATATCCCAAAGACTACAGACCAATTAGCCTGACTTCCTTCCTCCTTAAAGTATTTGAAAGATTTTTAGATTAAGGGGAAACTTGGGTCTCAATGGATCTCACGAAAGAGAAATTTGTAGAAACGGCTTTCGAAGGGGAATTTATTTAATTATTTAAATTTTATAGATAAAATTCTTTTACATGGTTGAAAGAAAAAAGGAAATAATAAATTATGATTAGTAATTAATTAAAAGAAATTTATCATAAAATGTTTTTTTAAAAAGATGCAAAAGTGAGAAGCAAAGACTCAAACTGAAGCTCGTCATGCCTGCGAAGCCTCTGAAAAAGGTACATTGAAAACATTCCGGTGTCTATTACAGATCACGCAAGAACTGATACGAATAGATAATGGAGGACAAACAACTGTTAAACAAACAATTTGTACAAAAAACATTGGTCGAGGTTCAGTCTAAGGACGCTTAGGAAAGGAAGATTCAGTATTCATATGGACAATGGGTGATACTGAACTTTTGCAGTGGACAGCGAGTAAACTTGTGTTGAGCAGATTTAATGGCATCCAACAAGTATAGAAAACAAGGAGACTACACTTGGGAGCAGTAATCAAGGGTGCAACGCACTAATGATGTAAGACCGAAAATGAAACGAAAGCAGCAAGTTTTGATGCTCTAGATGTAATCTAAGAAGCACGTGAATCAAATTTCATGTTATAAAGCACAACACCAAGTTCTCTGTGAAGCAAGAAGGGAGGGTCTAATAGAAAAGGACAAAGCGAAGCAAATTGCTGGCAGGTCATTGATGAAATGGAAAAACAAAAGAGGACCAAGAATTTAACATTATGGAACATCAGAAGAGGGATGCCAAGGAGAGGGAGAGCAACCATTTAACAGAACTTGGCAAGTACGATTGAGAATGTAGGATGAAAACCAGAAAAAAAACCCGGGGAAATCGAAAGAACGCCCTTGATAAAACCGTTTTGAACTTTTGAAATTCGATTGTACACAGCACGGTAGGCATGATTGTAAGGCATTTTTTCTAACAGTTTAGGAGAACATGAAAATGGGGCGATAGTTGAAACCGTTTTCAATGTCACCCGACTTTAGTATCGGGGAAAACATTGGCCAACTTCTATTATGAAGAGGAAACATCGAAAGAAAGGCTTTGGTTAAAAACTATGGACAAAGGAGCAGATAACAATTATGGAAGAGCTTTTGCAAATACGTGAGGCATGCCATCGCGGTTAAGTTAAATTTGGCAAAAAAGCATTGCAGAAGGCTACAAACGAGAAAGAAAAGAAGCTAGCCGACATAATACGCATTTCTAGGGGACAGATAATTGCTGCAGAATTTGGGTATTGTTTGTTAGAATGTATGAATGAATGAACGAACAGAGTGGCTTAGCATTGTGGGAGAAGAGAGTCGGCTCTATTTTAGCAAAGCAGCTACTTTTGACGAGCAATATATATTTTTTGCCACAGAACGTAACCAATAATATCACTGACGTACCACAAGAGAGGCAGAACGCAAGAAATCACCACGTGCTCTATTTTCTACCAGAAGACTAGTGCTAATAGAAGCTGAGAATGTCGATCGTGGGCTCTGGCGAACAAAAACCATGGGTAGTTAACAAAATGTGTACTTTTCAAAATTTTAAAATTACAGCTTGAACAAAGTATTAAATTGTTCAAGGGTTTGCATTATTTACTGATAAGCGACATTTTCTCAAGAGACTCGATGATTTGAATGGTTTTTTCACGAGGCTGCGGTAGCTACATGGTTGCCTGCATATATATCAGAAATCATACGTGCTTAATTCTGGTAAATACTAAAACATCCTGTAAATTTTATCAGTAATTATCACAATTCGAAAAAAATCTTGGTCTGCTTTTAGGCACTTATCACCCACACAAGATTAAAAATTCCCAAAGCAATATCATAATCAAGTTTCAAACACTATCAATTTTCATTTCGCTTGAATATTTCTTCCGAATTCCTTTTATATAGGAGTATCTAAATATTCACTAAACCACTAAACAGTTAAATATATTTTAATTTTAATAAAAATTACTCTTAAGATTACGCTGCATAAACGAATAATATCTAATCATTGATAAACATTATAATAATCTTCTCAAATATTCCATTTTTTTCGCCTCACTAACTGTCGACTATTTGAAATCTAATCTAACCGGAAATAACAAAAAACACCTCCACATTCCAATCGCAACATTGCATTTCATCAAAAACTAAACAAAACTGCAAAAAATAACAACTCATACCGCTATGAAACATTTCAACGGTATATCGATATCCAACAAATTCATCAAGCACACCTTTAATACCATATCGTCAGTCTGAAAATCCTACACGGTAGATATAACTATCGCAACGGCTGCAAATTCCATGAGCCCAATCAAGCATTCGACTATCTTAAACTTAGAAGCCCCATACATGATTAGAAGTATTGTCGAAGTGATTGCACTATTCTCACAAGCTACTCGTACTACTATTTCGCTCCTAATGCACAATACTGCATTCAACAATTGCCCCGTTGTCAAGAGTGCGGAAATTGCACTGTCTCAAGTTGTTTAAACCGCTTCGACCCCCCTAGCTACTTAAGAAACGAACGGAGCGTACGAAATAAGATGTCGATGCAGTAGTCGAACCGTTGTTAGAAGTATTGAATTCCTGTAGTTGGATCCTTATGAAAAGATTCCTTTTGAGATTATTTAAGATGGCAATAGTGTCTTTGCCCTATTGATTGCTTCCATTCCAACGTGGGTAATGTGATCGCCCCTGCAATGCAACTGTATTTCATTTGTTGTTGTCCAAGTGATGTCGAATAAATTTGATTTACTACTCCCAATTTTCTGTTTAATTTTGATTGTTACTGAATTCAGTTCATTCTCGCTGTGAATTTATAGAAGAATTTCATTTTCGCTCAAATAGTGATTAAATGTGGAATGTGTGTTAACAATCTGGCCTCTGAGTTCGACGCCAATACAATATTAACACAAGCACGCTCCGTCTAAAGTAGATTATTCAAATATTTGTGGAGATTGTTAAGATTTATTGCAGATTAGGTGAGTAAACTGACATGAAAATGACTGCATATGAAGGCGTGGTACATAATCGTTAATCGGCATGTGGATCGGATTTAAAAAATAACTGCTAGAAAATTTGTTTATTTAAAATTGGATATTGCACGGAAATATTCAAAATTAGATTGCGCAAACTTTTTTAAAGCAAGTTCATAGTTGAAGATTTTAGTCATTTTGAATGCTAATCAGAACGCCTGACTCGGAAAATTAAATATTGACAAAACAAATGCAATTTTCACTAACGTATTCATACGTGGTGATGCACTTCTTTCAGTTTTATTTATTAAAAATTTAACTGATATTTTTAGAACTAATCGTAATTTTTCAAATACTATATGTATCTTGAACGAACAAAACAAATAAAAATTAAACGAAAATTATGTAAATATCTTGCGTTCTCTTATTCGGTTAACTTAATCTTTTATGTATTACGTCGATTACTACAGTGAAAAATCGAAAGGCAGTGTATTGTTATGCCAGTCGTGTCGACACCAAATTTGTTTGACCAGCAGTAACAACAACAATGAAACATTCTTTGATATGGTTAGTGCACATTTTTTATTAGGAATCGACCTTGGATTCGACTGTTTTTTGCATAATTATGCAACATTGCAACAACGAGTACATCGCCATCATTTCTGTTTAATGAGTAATAAACCATTTTTGTTGTGTTGCGATTGTTGAATATGAAAATGCAATTTGGTTTATTACGTCGGTTGAAGATATTTTTCGTAGATTTAATTTGTATTCTTAACGAGGAAATAATTGTTTTTTTTAATTAGGATAGTTTAAAGCAGAAGATCAAAATAAATAATGGAATAAATGCTAATGCAAACACCAACCGGAGGTCTGTGTAGTGAATTGAAGGCAAATTTTTATTTTCAGCTTTGCAGGTTCAACAACTAATCAATCCTTGGACACACCAGCAACAGCAAAGTTTGAGAAGTAGACTAGGTAGAGCTCCTGCTGCTAGCGTATGTGATCCATGGCTCAAATCTAGTCATGATCACACAACAGGCTTTGAGTTGGCCTAGCTATGAGTCGGTACCTGACTTAGATCAGGGGTAAAGTGAATCGGAGAACTTATAATTTCACACTCATATGCACTGATTGTATATAACGCCCTACCAACTAAACCATCAAACTTGAAAAGCGATGTTATTTACTTTATTGTACTTTGAATGAATCGAAATGAAAACATATTGAAATTATTCTTTCAACTCTTTGATCTGATTTTGATTTTCAACGTGGATTTACAGTTGTACCGGTCGCAAAATATGCGGAGAGTCTGTTTGGTTTTTCGAGGATCAAATCATTCCTGACAACGTACAATTAAGTGAACTCTCCCTTGGGTTTCACAGAATTGAGGACGATAAGGGAGATAATTGTGAAACCTGATCCAGATGTACCGTACAAGGTACCGCGATAAGAGAGCTTTCATATCGCGGATACTTGACAGTGATTCAGCGAAACTGAAACACCCGTTGACGAACCTCAGCTTAAGGGACCAGAGGCCTTCCCAGCTGATTCAGGCAATAAAGCAGTTGGGAGGTTCTCCAGTGGGCTATGATTTGTTGAAAGCTCTCTGGCCAGCCTTGATAAGATAATGGACGAGATTATCACAGGTGGGCCAACTAGCAAAACAAGTAGTTGCCCTTACACAACTAGTTAACCGTCACACGAAATTCAGAGGATATCAATGTGTTCTGTAAGTTTCGTTATGGCCTGTCTGAAGTTATCGCAATTTGAAGTGTTACAGATTTTTTTTGCCAATTTTTAGGCACTACCGCTCACAAAGGGTTAAACATTTTCAAAGGTTTATTATCATCATTATCGGCGCTACAATCGGGTTCCGGTCCTAGCCTTCAACAGATTTTTCCACCAGTCCTTATCGCAAGCCGATGTCATCAAATTAGGCGCCTTTAAGCTCCGAGCGTCCTGGTTAACGCCATCTCTCCCGCGCAAGCAAGGTCTCCCACGTTGTCTCCAAAGCTTTATCATATTCAAGTTAAAAACATGCTCGAATTTTATTTCGAAAATTCGGTTCTTTCGAATCATATTTAGCAGTACCTACTTTGCGACACGAGTAAGATAGTTTGCAATACACGAGTAGGTTAGATTGCACAGGTTATGCTGGAGCTGCAAGCAGTCTTTGAGTGAATCGATTACTACGAAAACTTGCAGGTTCTCTGCGTACAGAAGAGAAAGGGAGTTTAGGAGATGCGGTAAATTATTTATAAAAACCGGAAAAAAGGAGCTAAAGATCGATTTTTGCGGAACACTTGAAATGAAATAAAAGGGTGCAGAAGAACAACATAAGTACGATCATAAATGGTCATGGAGTCAAACGCTTTAGGAAAATTAGTGTAGAGAACATTTATCTATCTTTGCTGATCGATAGCACTATCAATAGTGTTGGTGAATGTCAGTAAATTTGCCTTTTGTTGCTCTTTTGTTGCGCAAGTTGCTCATCGGCGAGAAAGCGATTGAGTATAGGATGGATCCTGTTATTAACAACTCTCTCGAAAAGCTTGTTGAAGCCAGGTAGAAGTAAAATTGGGCGTTAATTGAAGATGCAAGAACGATCGCCTGCTCCGAGTACAGGAAAAATATTGGCAGATTTCGATAAAGAAGGAATAACGCTAGATACTAGACTCTGAGGTTGAAGATAATGGACAAATATGATACACAAAGTGAGTAGGATGCAGACTTTGGCAGTATGTTATTCATGCGATCGGAACTAGGCTATTCATTAAGTATTCAACTTCTGAACGATTAGTACGAAACGAAGACAATGATCTAAGGTTAGTGCGAAACAACAAAGGAAATGAAAAAGTAGCATGTTGTTGAAATAACATGTTGAAAAGCAAGATCGTTTTGACGGGAGCTAAATGAAGAGAAATGCGAGCAAAGAACTCGGAAGTCTCTTCGGTTGTAATGGCAGAAGTTTCATCTAAGATCATATTATGAGGGATAATGGATGGTTTTTAAAAGAACGAATAAAGTATCAAAAGGTTTTTGAATAGTTGGATCCAACAGACGCCTTAACTCTGGCAATGTAGGCTCAAATCGCATCTTTAACCACCATTTTTGCATGAGAGCATAGTTCTTTAAGCCCATTTAGGT
This sequence comes from Nemotelus pantherinus, assembly GCA_963978885.1. Lineage (NCBI taxonomy): Eukaryota > Metazoa > Arthropoda > Insecta > Diptera > Stratiomyidae > Nemotelus > Nemotelus pantherinus. The sequence continues at coordinate 62,193,639 of OZ022263.1, forward strand.
CTTCGTGCAAGGAAGAAGGTTTGAATATACTACGCACAACATGATTTGCCTTGAGAGCAGCGACAAGTTCAGGGGTAAACCAAGGACAATCATTTCGTAGTCTGGGGCCACATGTGCAAGTGAAACGACGAAAAAATGTAAGAGAAAGGCGTCAAGCCTATGGGGCCCATCGTTAACGTCCCAACAACGAAGAATTGAATAATAGTTATTATTATTGATTTTGCTTACCATTCCGGAGAAGTTAGCTTCATAGAAACTAAAGAAGATTGAAAGAAAGTTTTAAAAGCGCTGGAGGATGATGATGATCTGGAGGATGATGAAGCAGAATCTACATAAAATGAAGGCAGAAGAACGTTGGTTGAAATAAAAGCAAATATTTTGCGATTAATATTATGCACAACAATTGATTTGGAAAGGAACAGCAGGAAATGAAGTAAGTTAAGTTCACGGTATAATTATTGCCTGAGATGATGGTATCTCAAAAGGAGATATTCCACTTTATGGAAAGCATATTGAAATCATCACCATTAAGCGTGCAGAAAGAAAACGACAGACGAGACAGAATGGGAGTTCCGCAAAGGAAACTTCATAGACTGAAACAGGAATGTTACAGGGGATGAAGATAATTGAAGTTACAAGTAATATTGAGGTAGAAACTAAAAGAAAAAATCTGAGCTATTTTCTCAATATTGATTGGTTTTTTTTTTAGTTTCTATGTTGTTCCAATGGGTTAAACTTCGAGGGTTTCTTCAGTGAGTATGAGCCTAATGTTAATCTAACGTAAACCTCTTATTTATATTGTGTGGTTTAAAAGGTTTTATTTTTTAGGTGACTTTCCTTCTAAGGACTCAAATCAGCCTAAACAATGGTAATGCGAAGTTGCCCTGGTCGGTATTTAGTTATTTCTTCAACGGAGTTTTCTAGATATTTAGGCTTTCGTATGCATCTAGTTTTCGTAACTTCTGAATCTCTTTGATCACCTCAACGTTGTCCCATGTTATGTTCTGCTTCTCCTCCAGGATGTGCTTTGCTACTGCTGATCACACTAAAGCATTCTTTCTTTTCCTCGCTGAGGTTGCTTCCGGCCCAGTCAATCTAACACCAGCTAACCGTTTTTGACTGATGTATATCTGTATTGGATTTCGGGCAAGAAATCTTGTAAATGTAATTTTTCTCTTTTTTATTATTAACCTGATCTAGCTAAGAGCCTAATTTTTTATCCCTACTTGTTGGAACTGCTTTGATATTAAAGCTTCTAAGATGATTCCTGACCTTGAAAATTAACGAAAAAAATATTGGAACGGGTTGGGTGCGCAATCTCGTATTACAATATCTCGTTTACAAAATCCCGATTACAAAATCTCGTATTACAAAATCCCGTAATACTAAATCCTGATTTAAAAATCCCGTAGATTTGCATAATATAGAATCAGGCGTGGAACTACGGAATTTTTCATTCAGCTATTTTTTCATTGTAGCTAAAACGACGATAAGGAAAATGGCAAAGAAAAATTTGGCAAGGTACCAAAAAATTAAAAAAATTATCAGAAACAGGTCTGAAACTGAGGAAATCGATGATTTGAGAAGAATCGCGTACAATATGTCTTTATGTTGAAATTTATTCCTAAATAAAAACTTAAATCACTATGTTTTTGTTTTTATCATTATATGAATAGGTTTCATACAGGATTTCGTTCCACAAGATTTTGAGTTTCGTGAATTTGACGTTCGGGATTTTGAATTTCGGGATTTTTAAGTACAGGATTTTGTATTTCAGGATTTTGGAATATGGAAATTTTGAAACATACGGGACTTTGTTAATTCGGGATTTTGTGATTCGGGATTTTGATATGATCCCTATTGGAACTCATGTTTAATTCGTTCTACTTGTGTGAACAGCACTTGATTTTGTCCCTTGTGTTTTTAATAAGATTCCCCATTATTTTCGTGTCAAATCCATTTCTCCTTGCGTATCTTTAATGTACAATTTGTAGAAATATCAATGGCCACATGTGGATGGTGTTGCTCTCTGAGTGTACGTAGGTTTTTGACAGATATTGTGCTGAAATAGAACAACTTTTCTGATATCCTCATCAAAAATTCAGGAATGGTATTGTTTTGTTCTTTTCGACTTCCATTGTGATTTATTTCACCGAAATACCAGGTTTTCGTCCACATATCTCAGTTATAACCGAGGTAGCAATTTTTCTTCATGCAGTTTTTTTCTAGTCTGTCAATGAATACATCACTCATTAGTGGAGGTCAATGAATACATCATTCATTAGTGGAGGTCAAAGATTTCTTATGGTGACACTGGTAGTAGGTTTGAAGTACTTCTCTCTTAAGGAGACCACCCCACTTGTAAGTTAAATAACAACATAAACTAGTCTTTAATCGCTCCATATGAAAAAATATCCTTTTTTTGCAAAATGGCGGATAGTCAAAGTCAACGGTTCGATTTTCGTTTTTCATTTTTTTGGCTGTATAAAAAAAGTTTTCGTCGAAAAAAAAATCGAACGACTAGACTAGATTTTTGTGTATTTAATCAGCCTGCAAAATTTCCAAAAGATCTGTTTAGTAGTTTTTAGAGTAATTTTATTCACCGACTTCAGAAATACCATTTTGAGAAAAATAGCGGCAGGCGGTAATGTTGCCTGCTGCCTTTCAAAGCCAATATCTCATTCAATTTTATTCGCATCGACTTGAAATTTTGAGGACATATTTTAAGATAGTTATACTTTAAAAATATGAAGAGAAAAAAAAACCCAATTTTTTCAAAGTCGCAAGTGAGGTGGTCCCTTAATATGAAATAGCTTTTACACATACAATTTCGAAGCAAGTTTGAAGTTCTCCTCCACTCCGGAGAGTTATTTTTGTCTAATAATTTTTTTTCTCTGTTATTTTTCTCTAATAATCTTAAAAGAAGCACAATGCTTCTTTTACAGCATGCTTGGCAATAAAGCCTTGATATCAAACGATACAACTAGCTCATCATTCTCTTTTCCGCCAAGCCGCACCATCACTTCCTTCCGATTTCTCCCCGTCCTATCGCTTATTTTTTATAAGGCACTAAGCTCGTCCACTATCCACTTTGCAGTTTCCCTTGTTGGTGCGTTTGTGGCGGTGACAATATCCTTCAGTTCCTTTTTGCATTTCAAGCCATGACTAGTTGGTATAACTAGTAGTCATTATCTTTCTCTTAGCCGCTTTAATATAATACATCGGTTTTATAGCGAACTTTTCAAGTATCATTTACGTCTTACCAAGATTTTTCCGCTATCCACGTTCTTTTCTGATGACTTCTTCTTCGGCAAGGCGTTTTACGGCTACTTTGACATATTCCACCAAATCTTCTCTTGGAAAAGCTGTTTCTTTGACAGCATAATTCAGGCCTTGGCTTAGCAGCTCCATTTTTTTCTGCGAATTGGACCACAGATTCGCTAGCCAAATAGCTACGAATAGTCTCTACGTCATTCTATTCAATGATCAAAACGCCCACACTAACAAATAGAGTGCAGTCTAGAATTGATTTAATATGATCTAATTTTTATAGCTTTCAAAGCCAAATATTTTAATTTAAAGACCAGTTTTTTCTTTAGAAGCTGGATATATTTTAATATTTTGACCGATATCTGTATTTCAGGGGTAATTTTCTCTTATCTTCAGAGCCTATCTTCGACATATCTGTGAAGAATTTAAACTATATCTTACTTATAAAAGAAATGTGGGCTTTAAATTAGAATTTTGATAATTGTTGCATTCGCTGTGAAAATGCAGATAGCCTTAGCAGCATGTCTCGACTCATTTTACGCCAATTTAGAATGGTTTGGATATTCTTTCGAATGAAAAAGGGACGTTTGATGTCAAAAAGCATTTGAATTTGGCAGAACCCATAGTAATTAAAAATATAGTCAATTCAAAATTAAAATATTTGACACTTTATCGGACAGTAATCAACAGTCTCTACTTTTTTCATTCCAAAGAATGCCCAAATAATGGAGACTTGTCAAAATGTATCTTCGCACGGAACTTAATATTGGGCTTTACCTAAAAAAATGCTTGCACGATTTTGCCATGTTCTTTCGTGTGCGGAGAGAGTCCAAGTTTGTTATGAATTTTCCTTTATACAATCCAGTTCCAATAATTCATTTGACATTTAAAATAACAATAAACTATATTTTCAACAATAATGCAGATTATAAGAATATTATTCGGACATACGGTTGTCAAAATTATCAAAACTAGATTGAAATAAGAGATCTAATAATGATAAAATATTTTCATTTATTTTTCATTTCAAAGAGTAACTTTAGAGAAGTGTGTTTTTTTTTAATATCATACATGGAATTCAGTTGAGGCCTTTTCTTCTACTTTCATATGTATCTAATTTTCCATTTGGTTTCTTGCGAAAAGTTGTTCTCACTAATACTACGAGCAGTATCTTTAAAACTTTCTGACAATCTGTAACTTACGAATTCTTTACAATAAAAGTTTTTATGGTTTGTACTTGAGAAGAATCACCTTGCCTGCAGTACGCCACTTTAACAAGAAAAATTGGTTATGGGCTTCTGTGGCGCACTGCAGGTAACACACAAAGTCACGTGCATGAGCATGAAAAGCATTTTCGAATGTTTTAGCAAATTACATGAATGATTCAGAGATTGTTTTAGGCTCTCAGAATTATGGGGAGCTCGTCAGTGGTCTGGTATCAAATATACAAAATTAATTAGCGAGTTTTATTGAACTTTAAATTAACAATAATTTTGAATCGACTTTGTGTGAAAAGATCATGGTTACTAAAATATATTTGTAGCAGTGGATTTAGAGTAAGGTCTAAAATAGTAGGTATTGTGGATAGAAGTGCATTTTTGAGTATTTTCCGAGCGTGTTTTTAATAAAACCCAACTATTATTGTTTTGTGTATTCGTGCTGTTGATTCTGCAGACATGCGAATGGTAGACAAAACATATGTGACAAATATATGCATACTTATCATTGCGTTATTAAAACATTCATTTTTTTCAAACGAATAATATCCTATTTGCAAGTAAATATCGTCATTTATCTACCTTTCTCCTGTTGATGCCTGACGAATTTTTTTCAAAAACCGACACATAAGTTATTCACTTAAGGAATTTTGAAAGCAAATTAACAAAATCCCAAATAAGCGTCCCTAGGCTAGCCAAGGACTAATTACTAATCAGTTAATTAGGGTTATGTTTTTGAACAAGGGTCTATTCTCAATAGGCGACAAAACCTTAAATTACCACTGACGATTAGTGACCAGATACTGACATTAACTCGCATAATACCTCCTTAACCCTTAATTATCAAAATAAATGCTGGCGGCAGCCCTCAGTGTGACTGCAGCGATATCGTTTTGAAAATCGTCTTGAGTATACTGTTTACGTAATATGAGTCTACCCTGATCTCCTGGTTTTCTTCGGGCTCGTTGCTATCAGCTCAGCAGATCTAGCATAAAATACTCTGGTTATCCATTATGTCTGCTTCTACTTGCCAGCGCGGCAGCATATACAGACGTGTATGAATAGTATCCGTTCAAGTATTGTACGAAGAATGTCTGATGCATTGCAAAACTTTTCTATATGCTGCGCTTGTTTCTCCAGCTCCTCATGCATAAGTTGTAGAAATTCAGAACTTCTGAATGGAATTTTTCGACTTTTCGGGAATCAAATATGTAGTACCGCGTTGGTCGGTGGATAGCACATGCATATAAGGTAGCAACAACGATAAAATTTTCGTGCAATCTGAACGTACTGCGGCAACAGCAGTAGCAACAGCAAACTAAACTAGTGCCCAGCTGCAATTTAAATCGAGAGTGGTTTTTCTCAGCTATTTTTCTCGTTCATTCTTTCTTTCGGATTAATGAAACAAGCTTGAGAATATTTAATGATTTTATGATTGCCACTTATGTTTCTGGTCAACAGTTCAAGGCTTTTGTTATGCGGCTCTTCTTCTGAAAGTGGTTTGAGGTACATACCTATATATGTAACACTCGCCGCTATAAAATACATAATAATAGAGCTTGGCTTGTCAGTCAGTCATTTAGCCCTCCTTCGTTGTAAACAACAATGAATTGCGGAATTCAGTGATGAATAATGAAATATGTGTGAACTTGTTGCTGCCCGGTCGTTTGTAAGTGTCCAAACGATTTTCGGGCAAGTAATCTCTTCCGGCTTCTTTTCGCTTTCGTTTATTTTTCGATTAAAAACGTTTTTCTAGTAATTTTGTTATGGTCAATTTACTGGGCACGAGATCTGGTTTGAGAAGCTGTGCAGCTATCACGTGTTGAAAATATATTGCGTTATTGTTTTGGATGACTACAGAAAAACCGAAGAAATGGATTTATAATTCGGTTTTAATTTAATTCTTATAATTAAGTGAAATGTACAGTGTTGAATTTGTAGCGTGAAGAGGTAAAAAGAGAAGGTCATATAATAGATGCTTCCATGGAAAAAGAGAAAGCATGGTGAATGAAGATATTGCAGATGCCACGACTATAGGTTATCTTCTACAACAGGGCTGGGCAAACGGTCGATCGCGATCGACCGGTCGATCGCAAACAGTTCGACAGTCGATCACAGACATTTTTAATAATTCACTAGGTTAATTTAAGATGTGAACTAAAAATTTAGTAGACGATTTATTCAGCACATTTTGGAATGGGCCTTGGCTTAATAGATCCAATCGGACAGTCCACGCAGTTTCAGTTCACACAAAATATCGCAGAGCCTTGGTGGCGGAGAAGCCAAAGGGAAAATCCGAGATAGCTATGCTCTCGATTTGTGCAATTTATAGATTTATATCATTGTAGTAAAACTGCTTCACTAAATCTCGTATACGTATACAGTTGTTTCATTTCCTTAAATCTCTCTGTTCTAAAGTACAACTTTATATTTTGGGTTCCCGCTATACACCTTGCCTGCATTTGCATTCGTGTCCCTGCTACCGAGGTAGTAAATTGTCGCACACAGCGCAACAAAGGTTAATCTCAATTTTAGATCAAATAAAATCTTAAATTAAAATCTTTTCACGCCAATTTAGTTTGTGCAGTTCATTCTTTCGAGCTAAAAAGTGGCATTTGGTGTTTGAATTTGAAAATTGAATTGTGTAAATGTCTTTTCAGTAACAAAATCGTTCGAAAATTGAAATTCTTGACATCTTATCCGTCAGAAATGATAAGTGTCTACACGTTTCTCTATTTTCAAAATCTTCGCTCGAAAGAATGACCAGATAATGAAGACATGTCAAAATTTAGCTTCACGATTAACTCAGTACTAGCCTAAAGAATGAACTGCACAAATTAAATTGGCGTAAAATGATTCGAGACATGTGCTAAAGCCATCTGCATTTTCAAAGCGAAAGCATCTTCCAAGCAATTTTTCACGCTTAAAAGTGAGTACAATTCTTGCTTATTATCAAGCTAAATTTGCGCCGAAGTAAATTTCACGTGAAAATTTGCATGGAAATTTAACATGAAATCGAAAACAGCTGAGGAAGCTTTTCGCAAAGATTTCTAAATCTTTTGCCTGAAATTATTGCATTTTTGGACACATTAGGACAAAAACATGAACAATTGGAAGATCTAGTATGGGTAAAGAAAATAGCATTTCTTACTGATTTTATGGGCCGTTACAGCTCGCTTCATTTACAATTACACGGAAAAGGAAAATATAGTTGACTTGTTGAGTTCGGTAAATGTTTTTTAAGTAAAATTAAAACCTTTTGCTTCACAACTAAATCGGCAAAATTTTAAAACATTTTCCATATTTAGAAAAACATATTAAAATTACTGGTGAATGTAAAATGCAAAAGCTGAAAGACATCCTTCAGTTCGCGAAAAAGTCCGGGGCCTTGGATGGCCGCTTGGACTGAATTTTTTTTTTCTCCTAGCCCATTTATGTATCTGGTATCACTATGGACCAATAGGTCTATGTGTGGCCTTATGCCAACTGGTACAACCTTAACCTACTGGTGAATATAGCATTGAAATGTTTTGTCCTGAACTGGAAAATTTCAATCCAGAATTCGAGAGACGATTTGCAAATCTCAATAACCTTCAACCGATTTTTGAATTTATTTCATTTCCTTTTAGAGAACTCGATAACGAGGATATTTGCATTTTTTTCTTGCTTCCATTTATCTATGTGAAGCAACGTTTTCTCAAATAAAAAACATCGAATCGCAACTTAGGAGTTCTCTGACTAATGACCACTTAATGGCATCTATTTGATTGTGCATCAGTGCTTACAAGCCTAACTCTACAATACTTTTTGATGAAATGGAGAGTCACGCATATACATCAAAAATTAATCCAAAATATTTGTTAATAATGTACATTGCACAAAGTAGTAATACAATGTATTTAATATATTAATATCAATAAAGACCTTAATTAAATTTTTATTTGTTTTTAATTTAACCCATTTTTCGAAGTCGATCGCACAAAAATTAAAAAAATTAATGTCGATCATACCAGTATTAGGTTTGCCCACCCCTGTTCTACAATATATCAACGTATATCACCCTTGAATTTTGACGAGTTTGCGTCTTGCTTTCCGTGATTGTTTTTTGTATTGGGTGAGGGATATGAATGTCTCGACGTCTCCTTAAGAGACGGACGGCATTCAGCAACAATTCTGGGCACTGGACAAGGTCCAGCAAAGAAATTTATAGCCGAATTGGCCATTTGTGAAAATACCAATAATGACTTCCAATATTGTATTTCACAGAAGCCAGTCAATAGCCTGAAAGATAGTCACTACCTCTAACTGAAATACACTAAAATGGCCCAGGTGACGAAGGAACAGTCTTAGATTCAGCTATACATGAATAAGCCTACTTTTGAGAGTAAAACCATCAATTCATTCATCCATGAAAATTCGAAACCGTTGGAGCGGTTTCTCCTTCAAATAAGATTCTAACACTGTCAAATTCAGTTCTAGCTCATACCAGAACACAATGGAGCCTCACAGCAGCTAGATTAGCTTGTTGAAGTTAGTAATGCTTCAACAAGCTAATCTAGCAGCCAATGAAGCAAAACGAAAAGTGCCGAACTAGAGGTGGTTCGGATAACTCTATCACCTTAAATGAGGCCTACTTTCGCACTTTTACTAATATCAGTTGACAGGCGAATATGAGAGCAGCCTCCCAACAGAACGCTACCACTGTGGTATAAAGCCATGCCACAATGTGAAGCTTTACACCCTAAATCGTTTCTATGATTCTTTTGAAACAGTGAAGTGCTCCGAAAGCCTTTCGTGCTCTTTCTGCTATGTTATCGTTCCATAGTAGCTTCGCGCCAAAGATCAGTCTCAAATATTTGACCAATTGGCTTAAGGTCAATTGGTCAAATATTTGAGACTCTCGATTTTATAGTTTCGATTTTGTAATTTTGTAGGTTCTTGTAAATAGTACTAGCTTCGTTTTACTGGCGTTAAGATTCAAGTCGCGTTTCAGGCTCCAACGTGAAAATATATCAAGAGATTGGTTTAACCTCTCCAAAAGCGTAGAGAGATATTGTCTTGTCGCGGCTATGGCTAAGCAGCCATTTTGTAGCCGGGTCAGTGCAACCTCCTCAGATCGTTCCACAATAGGTGGTGTTCCCGTGTTGATCACTTGTCGTAAGTGAACAGTCCTAAGCGAAGATGATACCACTCTGTCTTTGACAAACATCAGACCTGATGTGAGCAAATACCCCCTCATCGTCTAAAAAGACTACATGTGAATATTCCTTAAAGCGAGCAGTTTTTACAGGCCTTAATTGATATAATTGATGATACTGTGACAGCAAGTTTAAAAAGAGATGATTTTTCAGAATACTGAGTGAAGCGGAGCGAATATATATCGGGCGCTCAAATTTCCCTACTTCAGCAAATAAACACCAATCTTGTTCCTCGCTAGCTGTCGGGAACATACGAGGAACAAAAGCGTACATTATATAAAAGGTTTTTTTTAGACGGTTCCGATTTCAAACTAGAATATTTTTTTTTTAGCAAATTTTGACTCTTCACATTTATTTTTGTAAGATGATCTCAATGCAAGAGGTTCCATTTTTGACCAATTTTTGAATCAACTGGAGCCGTATATCGCTAATGACGTGAGATATGTTGGCGTATAAAACGTTCGTCAGCGTAGACCAACGATTTCACGTATGTCCAAATGAAGTAATCCAAAGGAGTCAAACTGCACGATCCCGGTGGCCAATCTACGGGTCCATTTCTCGAGATAATGCGATTTCCCAAATTCGTCTTCAATAAGTCGATGGTGCCGGTTGTTGTATGGCACGTAGCATCGTCTTGTTGAAACCACATCTCTCTCACATCTATATAGCGTTAATTCGGGAACAAAACTTGGTTTATTATCGCTCTGTACCGCTCGCCATTGACAGTTCTGTGCTCGCCGTGCTCATCTTTCAAGAAGTGTGGCCCTATGATGTCACCAGCATGCAGTGCGCACCGCAACGGTGTCTTCACGACTTGATGGGGATTTTCCTCGAACCAGATGCGGCAATTTTGCTTATTGACGTAGCCATCGAGCCAGAAATGAGGCTCGTCGTTGAACAAAATTTTCCTGTGAAACAGAGGGTCAACTTCCAGTTGATTTTCTCACTTTCAGTTGATTTTCTGAACGTGCGACGCATCCCATGGTCATACGGCTTTATTTCTAATACCAATTGGACCTTGTACAAAGTTATGTAGTCGATGCTGTGGCGTAAATCTGTCCATGGCAAATTTTAAGACTTTTCTGAGTAAAAATGAAAGTGACATTGACAGCTGCCATCAGATCATTTGACAGTGGTTACCATTTTATATTCTTCGTTACCTCCTACGGGCTGCTAGATATCAGCCAAAAGAACGCCATCGGATCCCGATTCGAACCCACCTCAGAACTTTATAGCCCACCTCAATTTGGAATTTTAAATTCATAGAGGCATCGAAAAGCTGATGGCCTACTTCGCTTGTTGTGCCACGTATGCTGGGTATTATAATTCCCCGGAAAATGTAAGTTCATAAGGAGAGTTAGTTAGTTATCGCTGCTCGAGTTATTTCACCTGATTGCATTCTACGAAGCTTAGGACCTTACGAAGGTAATTTGATTCATTGATTCCCTCTTGCCATAGAAGGTTCTCCACAAAGTTCTCTTCGCCATGCGCACAGTATACTTAAAAGCCTTCAGTTTTGTTTTATGCCGCGTTAACACACATGGCAAATGTTGGCGAGCGGAGTGTGTAAATGGGTCACCTTGTCTATTCTCGCCTGTTTTTTTCACGTGCGAAAACATGGAGGGAAGTAATTTGCCAAGTTCCTCGGCGAAACGTTCGCCATATGTGTAAACGCGGCATTATACATTGACCAGTCATTAGATATGTTTGCGTTCTTAAGGCGGTCGTCTAGTGTGTCAGATAATAAAAATCGATTTTATTTTTTTTCATAAATAACATCTAAAACATGTATAGAAGACGTGGGTAGAAGAATTTTTCGAAATTTGAAGCCGTTGAAAAGTTACAACCGTAAACCGTTGGAGGTATACAGTATTACCGTAGGAGGTTTACGTAAACCGTAGGAGGTTTACGTAAACCGTAGGAGGTATACGCTGACTTTGGCATCGAATATTCTCGAGCCTAGCTCCTTACCTGGCTCTTTTATGTAACTAAATTGTACACAGTACTAATTGTCAACTAACGGGTACCCAGAACTGTTCACAAACTCAATAATCTGGACTTTCGCTCCGAAGCATCTTCATTCTGGTGCAAAAGTCGTCGAAATCGCCATATTTCTTGCTGTGCTAATCTTCAACGAAGGATTCGAACCTATCCTAAAGGTGATGGAAGCCATGGGAGTAAATATTGGTCTAAATGCCCAAGCGTTCGTTCATCAACGTAATGATTTTCGCATCGACCGCTCAGAGAGACGCTTGAGCGAATTCGCCAAACAAGCTCGGATATCAAACAGAGAAAAGAGAACGCCTTGCATTACTTCTTTGAAGAAGACGAAGATGTACTCTATGGTCCAGCCATAGCAGATTGATGGTCAGACCATTTTTTTTTATTATGAATTATATATTATATAAACTGCTGCCATGATATCTTAAAAACTATTTGATTGATTCTGCGCAAATTTGTACAGTATTTTAAGTACATATATAACTACAAAATGACTCAAAATAATTAAGATTGCTTCATTACTTTTCATTTTACAAGCTATACAAACCCAAAAAAAAACACGAAAAATTGATTTTTTTTCTAACGCGTAAAAAAAAATAAGCTTTTGGAAATCTAACTTAATTTTACTTCCATGTAGAGTCTCAAGTCTCACGATCAAAACTGCGTTAGGTTTTTTGATTTCAGATAAGCAGAACGGCCGGAATCATGGCAGCAGAGAAGTACCTCTTTTTATGTATGTGTTCCTGTTGGGCGGTGTATCTCCGACTATTTTGTATATGATGACTTCAAAAAATGCACAAAGTTTGTTTAAATGTTAGTAATGGTTTGTCAAAAAAAATTCTCCAAAAAACGGCCTTCACATTAGACGATCGCCTTAAACTCTTCTCTGCAATGGAGAATAAGAATTTCCTTTGACTTTGGGTGGAACGCACCCTTCCCTAGCTGCAGAATTCAGAGTAATAGCAAGGCTATGCTAGATAGGTCCCGGATAGCACACCTGCATGACTTTCCATTAATTCAGGCTTTATGTGTACCGTCCGCTAAGTAAGGCAACGCCGAGGACCGTCCTCTGATTCGAAATGAGAAAGGTCGATTCCTTATCCACATTTGCGACGGACAGGTGTTGTAGGCCAAGATACCATAGACAGGTTGTAAGCACTGTATAGCTTTACCTTGACTGTTTGTGTCGGAGATGCCCCACACTTTATGATGAGAGTCAGAATGACTTCTTACATCAAGAGGCACGCAGGACTTACTTTGACGAGGTCGCAGGAACAATTTTCGCCATAGTCATTTGCCATCAAACAAGAAACCAACCAACATTCCCTCCGGAGTTTTTCAATTCAACTAGCCTAAGCTAACATAAAAGTATTTTACGAGGTCCACAAAAAAGTTTCCATGAACTTTCGTGACAGGTCGTAACAAAATGGCGTCCACCGTTTACATACATTCGGTGCTCAGATGTCTGTGGGGGTACTTGGAGGTAGCTCTAATTGGCAGTCAAGCCGGTTCATATGCAGTAATCTTCTCACCACTATCGCCACAAACGGGCTTTTTGGACTTTCGACCACAATATCGTTGTGGTTAATAAAATTCAAGTACCTAAGTTCTCATAATTTTCAAAAGATGGAAAAAATTGTGAAGAATCCCATATTTTTGACTTGATCTCAACGAACATTTGGTTGGTTTGACCCAACTCTTACAGCCTCTACAGACGATCGAACATGTTCTACAACTTAGCGAGCGAACCAGTGCATTTGCTGTTGTTAGCAGGTAAATACTTACCCTTTAACAACAACAAATGCACTGGTACGCTCGCCAAGTTGTAGAACATGTTCGATCGTCTGTAGAGGCTATTATGTAAATTAAACAATACGCAACCAAACATTTAAAACTAAACATGTATCTGTGTATAGTATGCCAGCTGAAGTGTTTTCTTAATCTATAATAACTTCTATTTGCCATTCCAGCATAACAAACAGTTTGAAACAAACACGCCAAGATTTATTTATGCAGCTGAAATAAATTAAATAAGTCTTCTATGTGATGATATCGATGTTTACACTATTCTATCAAACGTATTAACGGAACTATTTTCATTTATTTATTTGCTCAGATTATCTTCTACATTCTTTGATTCTACTTCAAAGCCATATACTCCAGATAACGGTTCATAGACACATGCATACATTCGAAAGAAAAGTTATCTAATTAACAATATGAGACATCGGAAGATTTATCATTTTAAAAACGGTTGACACATACACACTTCGTCAATTTGCAGGAAACATCTAATTGACTTCACTTGCCCAGTTTAGTGGTGTGGTTTAGGTTTTTTGTTTTGTTTTCAATTCTATTTTTTTTTTTTTTACTTTCGTATTTCGAAGCGAAAAAGAAAGTTTTTGGTTCTTAACCATTCAACTTTAACTTGCTCGAGGAGTATCTGCAGATTTTTTTTTTATCTCTCTCCGTATTTCGTATTTTCTATACTGCTCATTGACAATCTTCCATCATTTATCATTAGACAGCATTCAACCATTAAATAGTTGACTAATATAAAAAAATATGTTTTACCAGAGAAATCTGACTTGACTGTTGTATCCGAAGAGCGAGAACAGAAGCAAGATACATATTATGTAGATACAGATACGCAAGTATATTGGAGTGCATATGGACGAATGTGTGAGTGTGTTTTTGTAAACGACCGATTATATAGAAATGTGAATGAGAATTTTATTTGCATTATTGTTGAGTTCATCGATATAGAAAGCATGAGGAAAATAACTGAATTGACAAAGTGGTTCGGAATGAGCTGAGCATAGTCGAGCGGAATAATCCATAATATATTTTTACACGAAACTAACTGTGAAGTTTAGTTGGGGTTGCAAGGAGAGTGGAAGGAATGTTTTATGCATGATTGGATTGAATTTGTAGGTTGATAGGTGTGGTATGCTTGTATAGTAGACAGTTGCATTTTGAGCGCTGGTGGCCTTATTGGTTACGAATTATATGAATCAAATATCATAGAAGGTATTTGAATGAAAACCTAAATGATAATCAACGTTATAGCCCAATCTATAATTACATCATTATATTTATCAATCAAACTGGTTTCTGGTTTATTTTCGAACAAAAGTGCCATAATGATCCTCCATGAAGTAAAACAATAAGATAGTTCATTCGATGCTCTAATTATCCATCAATTCACTATAAAATCACTGGGTTTAATCATCATCAATTCCATCCAATTCACATCTCTATAATTTCTAACAACCAAATATTATTCCTACCTCGGCCATTAATCTTAGCATTAATCACTAATTAGGTATCATTACTGATAAGCACTAATCGTTTCTCCATTCAAGCTTAAACATACTCGACTGCACTTTCCATTTTCGGATTCGATCCGTCACATCACGCCGTCAAAACGTAACCATATACATCCTTAGTACATTGGAAAGTAAATTTTCTGCTGATTTAGCTGGTATTTCAGATAAGCAACTTTGTAGCAACCCAACGGGAATCGCGGTAATGTATGCTGGCGTAATGCATGAATCAAACAATGCTGGTAATGCACATTTCCGATTTCCAAAGCTATTTTCCAGCAATTATAAGATATACTCGTATACATGCCTTGGAGCATGGGGAATGCTGCAAGGGAGAAAGCTCATATGTTATAACTAAAAGACTGGCCAATGAAATTCACTCGCAGAAACAAGGGGAAAAGAACTTGCGAGCATACATCGGTTATGGGTAGTCTGCTATATAAAGCGGAAAGATGAAAATTTCGGAGCATTTCAAATCATCACACACGGGTAAGTACAATGTATGAAGACAATTCATAGTAGCTAAGAGCATGCGCTATTGGAATTTCTAATGAGCGTCACAATCGCTCAGCATGCAAAAACCACACATGTTGAGATACGACCAGCTGCCAGCCAAAGCTTTAATTTGTATTCACCGTAGATGACGGAAATGCGAGAATACGATGTCGTACTTTCCACAAAGCTCTTATACATAAAGCTATAAGGCTAAAAGCATAAGTTTCCCCTTGTATAAATCTTCCCAGCCTAGGACATGCAATGTTAAAAAGAAACAACACGTAATGGTCCGGTAATGCTTACACGCATTACGCGAAATGCTTACCGAATGTACCCGTAAGCATTATTTTTCCCGTTGGGAAAGTCGAGGCGTGGTATCGGCTGACTGTGTGTTTCGTCTAGAAGAATCAATGTGTTCACTGCTAGCACACTTCAGACCTTCTGGTGCTGGCTTTGTAGATCTGTATGAAGCCTTTACCGCCACAGTCGATTGCGACAAAGTCGTAAAGATACCGCCTGGTGTACGGCGGACTGAAGAGATTACATAAAAACCAAAAAGCAAATAAATAAAACCGAAATAGAAAAATGCCGACTGAATCACAGATTGTAATAAACCACACAATTAAAGACAAAGACAAGGCACAAAGGCGTAGAGAGACCTGCAGAAGAGTCAGAAGAAACGGCCAAGTCTCATCCCCAAGTTCAACGACTGACATTGCCACCGCGATTGAACTCAGTCGGAATTGAAATGAGCATAATGAATAGATTTGTCGTGATTTTTTCTCTTCACTTTGGCTTGATTACGTCTCGGTAAGAATTTCACACACACACATGTACACGTGTGTACAGTGTTTGTCCATCAAATGGGCTGATTCAGGAGAATCGATTACGAAGGGTGCTTACAAAAGAATTCCAATTGAAAGAAACCGAATAAATAATTTTGTGCCGGTATTTACTGAAGCACTAAATATACTGACATTCATCCGAAGACTTGAAAGAGGAAAGGCATCCAAAGCCACTAAAGACAATTATTTTCAAATCTATTACGCTAACCAGATAAATTGTATAAGAGAAGCTCTTCGACTTCGGAATTATTTCCAGATTTATCTTATTTGGAAATGAAAAATTACGTATATGCCAGCTTTTTGCCTATTGCATTCTCTATAGCACCGTGGAGCTGCTATTTACCTCAGTCATCTTTGAATATGTGGCCCCAAAGAATCAAGGTTATCATATGAAGTTCCGTTCACAATTATTATCAAAGTAATTTCATAGTCCTCGTCCTTGGCAAAAAATACTTTGCTTTTATCCTAATGGTATGACCACAAAGCTGTGAACATACAAAATTGAGTTGATTATATCATATACAATATGCACCCAAGGCACGTTACATTATCCTTGAACTTGTATCCCTTCCATATTTCATATGTTGCCATGTCAGTCATATGAATCGACTTTATGAATAAGAATTTTATTCACGAACCAAGATCCATGGAAATGATGATAAAGAGATTGTAGTGAGTAATCCCGAGCGAAAGAAAATCGAGGCACGTGGTCTGGATGTATTTCCCAACTGAATAATGCAAATTTCCTCTCATGTTTGAATATGTGATGGTGTGCGTGCTTGGATACTTAAATATATATATATGTACATTGCAAAAATATTATTCGAAAAAACAGAATTCTTTGGATGACTTATGTTGAAATGACGCAAGATACAAACTGCTAAAAGTACCTACTAACTTTCGTATGAAAAGTGATTGGATGAGCTCGATGAATTATAAAACGTTTATTGCTTGTGAAATGAAGACGTTCTAAGTCAACTTGATTTAGTTATCGTTAACAGCCTCGCAACCATGAAATAGGATGGGTAGTTTCAAGAAAAGCGACTATAACATCCCATACAGATGCTATCCAAGGCACTATAAAATAGGTTTAAGGTATTTATTTTATTACTAATGAAGAACATTAGTATTAAAATCACTTTAGCCAACAATTAATATTTCTATATATATATATATATATATATATATATATATATATATATATATATATATATATATATATATATATATATATATATATATATATATATATATATACATATATATATACATATACATATATATATATATATATATATATATATATATATATATATATATATATATATATATATACATATATATATATACATAGATATATATATACATATATATATATATATATATATATATATATATATATATATATATATATATATATACAGTTGCTCACAAAAGTCAGCATACACTGCTTAAAAACGCGGAATTGGCAATATATAGGTAGAAAAAAAGTGAAAAGACGGGTGAAAGACGAACTTAAAAGGAATATCAGAGACATTGTAATCTATTTTACACAGAATTAATGAGAATATACATATATATACACATATACATAGTAAATAACAAGAAATTCCGCTGAAAGTGAGGAAACAAAAGTCAGCACACACCACAGAAAATTCAAACGAATCAGTCTAAGCGATGAGTCATACTAAACATTAGTACATTGCAAGTCGATCAAACTTAAGTGATTTGGGTGCCTTTAATGCTTAAAAATGAGTACACGGAAGGAAACGAGTTTGGAACTGCGAAAAATCGTCCTTAGGGAAGGAGTGGAATGGAATTCGTATGGCAAAATTGCTAAAATAGTTGGAAGAAGTTGGGCAACGGTGCAAACAATCATACGGAAAGCGGAAACGGAAGGGAGAATACAAAATAGACAACGAACAGGTAGACCGAAATCCTTAAGTAAGAGAGATGAGAGAGACTTGTTACGGAAAATAAGTAAGGAGCCACAAAAAAAGTGCTCCAGCAATGGCCACTGCACTTGCAAAGGCAACAGAGAAGCAAGAGAGTCCAGAAACTATACGTAGAGTTTTGCGTAATCAGGATTATAACGGTAGAGTTCCGCGCAGAAAACCTTTCATTTCTCCAGTTAATGAAAAGAAGAGGCTTGACTTCGCTCGCCTGCATCTTAATAAGGACGAACATTTTTGAAATCAAGTTCTGTTTAGTGATGAGAGCAAGTATAAAATTTATGGCTCTGATGGGCGCGGATACGTGTGGAGGAAGCGGAACTAAGCATTGGCAAAGAAGAATTTGCGTCCTACAGTGAAACACGATGGAGGGTCAGTCCTCGTATGGGGCTGTGTGTCGGCCGCTGGTGTGGGGCAATTAGATTTTATTGATGGTACTATGGATCATTACATGTATTTGAACATATTGCGAGGCGATTTGATACCTTTTGTGCCGAAATTAGGCCTACAGCCAGGTTGGATCTTTCAGCAGGACAATGATCCAAAACATACAGCTAGAAGTGTCAAGGAATGGTTGCTGTATAAAGTCCCTCATCAGCTTCACAGTCCGCCTCAGACTCCCGATTTAAACCCTATAGAGCATTTATGAGAGGAATTGGATCGCAGAATTCGTGAGCCAGCCGTAAGAGCAACTATTACTAGCAAAGACACCCTGAAATCTGCTCTGCTGTGTACCTGGATGAATATTCCACCCGAAATTACCGGATATCTCGTTCGTTCGATGCGAAGCCGTTTAGAAGCTCTTATTAAGGCTGGTGGAGGGCCTACAAAGTATTGAGCTCACGTTTTTTGGTCATTCTCGTTCTTTTCGACACATGGCTCGTGGTGTATGCTGACTTTCGATGGATGAATTTTCTTAGTTTTCATGGCTTATTTCTTTCTGTGTTCGGAATTTCTTTATTGTTATGTTATGAAACTTATTTTTAATGCCAATAAAGCTACTTTTACGTTTTCATTGCATTCTCTCTTTTTCCACTGTACCATATTCGTGTTTTTACATGCTGTATGTTGACTTTTGTGAACCACTGTATATATATATATATATATGTTCAACAAATTTCAGTGAAAAAATCTCAGGAACCCGCCATCCGATTGAACTGGAATTTTCAGGATACGTTGGGGTATATGCAGAATAGTGCCAGGTCTCACAAAAACTTAACAATCTTTAGCCCTTTGGCGCAGGTGGCCATTTTAGTGATATTTTAAATATACCTATTTTTCTGCCAATAAATAACTTACGCAAAAATAAAGTTTATGGAATGAATTTTGAACGTGTTCCAAATGTGAATATTATATATTTTTTTTGAAATTTTTAATCCTACGCTAGGCGCCTAAAATGAGATTGGGAAAATTTGAAAAATTTTGAATTGCGATAACTTTTGACCAGATTATCAGATCATTATGAAACTTACAAGGCATATTGTTGTTACTAAGTTGCAGACTCGTGCTGGCAACCCTGCAGCTACGGCAGGCATTGAAAATGAAAAAGGACTCATCCATTTGATGCAAATATCCAGGATCGTAACGCCGGACCATCAAATTCTGTGTTCGTACCTCTTGTCCGCGGAAACGATGGCGAAGGTTTTCTTTCAAGCCTTCGAAACGCCTTTGGAAACACCGATAGGCCGCAAGCCGAAAAGTGCAGAGGCTGTTTTAGGGGTTATGGAGACGACAACGGTAAAATCCACAAATACGCGTCTCCCCGAGAGATGCTGAGAAAGTGCTAGCAGGTCCTCCGTAAGATATTTCAGCCCCCAACATGGATGGAAAGAATATATCTAAGCATCCTAGAACTGGAGGAAGCTTTCGAGGTAATCTCCGCATGCCGAGAAAATTATAAAAAAGCAGATATAGGCTACCGGCCGGCGCGACTGAAGTATCAGGTTGCTCAGGCAGATACTGGGACCTGGTGTTAAGAAGCCTCGGCTTTACTCACATAGAGTCGGGTTTCGCGGAGATGCAAGAGACCAGGATATATTAGGTTAGGTGGCTCTCAATTGTAGAGTCTTGCCGAAAGACACACATAGGCGCACTACAGGTCCATTGTAATACCACGGGCATACAAACTCTCTTTTAGCCACTGTACTCTGGGAACCATTTGGTCAAAGTAAATCAATAAGGGAGAGATCTATCAGACCTAAGAGGAATGACGCCCTAATAGAAGCTATTCTCTTGGCCGCAAGAGCCAGGCACTGGCACATGAGATGGAGAACGGACTCCGAATATTTGAATGCACATAAGCCAGTTGATGTCTTGAAAAATAGCCACTATTTCCGCCTGAATGTCACGGCAATCATCCGGTTTAGGTTCACCTCATCTGAGTTTACTTTGCTTCCAGGAGTGCGAGATGAAAGTTCGTGGCCCAGGAGAGTATCAGACAAAATTTTAACATGCCCAAGCTCAGTTCTAGTCCATGTCGAGATGCAGTGCAATCTATAAGATTGATTATTAGATTAGTTGGCAACCAGTGAAGTAGCACGTTCTGGCGGAAATAGAGCGATGTAGTGCTCGTACGAAACTACCTGCCGTAGATGTTCACGGAATTCTGAAGCTCCTGACTCCCAGTCAAAACTGAGCTTATATACCTCAAGAACCTCGCAGCTAGCAAGGAGGTAGCCGCAGCCATAAGACGAGAAGTTGAACAGGTTGGAGCCGGCAAGTGAAAACCATTCTTCCTCTTACTCCTTAATTCTAGGGAATAGAGAAGGGCCGTGGTGAAGCTGGATGAGACACTAGTTCTTAAAATCCTTTAGTTTCGTCGAGTCAGGATGGGGATGTCCGCGTGAGTAAGTAAGCAGAAGTGGTACGTTGCTACCGATGTATGAACTACGACCACTCTAGATGTTATTATAAGCGACCCGACCAAGGCGCGGAGCAATAGGTGCTGGAGGTGTAGTCAGATCGGCTATCGGGCAGCAAGTTTCTCTGCAGGCTTTTAACGCATGCTCTATTCCGAAAGGAGAGTCGCAGGTTGCGCCAAACACATTATGAATTGGAGTGAGTGTATGAGCTTCAAGACGCGCTGGATAGCAGCAAGTGAGGAAATGAAAGGAATCTGCAGGGCCGCAGAGCAGTTGGCGGCATACCGAAAATCCGTCCACTTGGCCCTCAGATGCAACGGGGGATTTATCATATTTTGTATAAAGAAAAAATAAAACGATTGTCTGAGCATTTTTTTTCTTGGCAAGCTATTCAATTTTTCGATTAAATACACTTGTGTTGATAAGAAGAAAATATATCCTTTACAAAAACAGTATTTCCTTTAGGATTGAGATAACATTATTGTTTGTGTTCTGGACATTTTCAGCAAAAAAATATCCTTTAGCATGTTTTTTGTCAAATTCAAAAATTTTATAAAATTCAATACTCAAGGGGCATGTTATCATTCATTTTGGTTTTGCCTTCTATCAATACTTATTGCTATTGCTAAAGAAAAGTGGTTCCATCGCAGTGCGTTTCGAGTTCTTTAAAGAACAAAGCAAGCAGAGAATTCTTTTCATTTCATAGTCAGTTATTACGAGAAATAATCGAAACAATTTGTTAAAGAAAACGAATCATTTATCAAGTAGGATAACGCAGATTATTGAGCTAGTTTTTAACCGAAACTTAAATTGCTCTAGTTGCCCGTTGATTTTCGCTTGAGATTATTATTTACGTAAGTTGATGCAATTTAAGTCACTTACTCGAGTAAGTCACTTGCTCATGATTTCCAAATTGGTATTCTTATGCCCGATTTATACATTGGAACGAGCGTCTCGGGTACAAGAGTAAACAAGACTCAACAAGACATTGGACGAGACTCAACAAGACATAGGGTGTATTGTTTACTTAGGATATTGCACCGTACAACACGGACCATACACCATGCACCTTTCATAGGGTGAATTGTTTACTTAGGATATTGCACTTTGCATCTTTCGACAGTTGTGAGCTGTTTTGTTCAGTTCAGTGAACGATGACTGAGGTACGGGCTGTGGCTATTGCAACTGCCTGGTGTGCGTTGAGTTATTTCAATCTGGGACACGCAAACACATGTTTGAAGTCCCGGCGAAAAATTCGAAAATTTAAATGAGCACATGCTACCCTCTCGAATCCCTTTGACTTGATGCATAAAACCGACTTCGCTTCCAGCGGCTTCGAACTCGGACGAGACGGTCATAAACACTCAGGCACAGCAGTAAAAGGATCATTATCCCTTCGTAAAACAAACAAGAGCCGACGAGCAAACCATTTACACACGCGTGCTTGCCATGAAAAACACAGCCGAGACTAGACAAGGAGACCGTTTACACATTCACCTTGTCTTCATTTGGCATTACTCGGCGAGCATGTAATTCCGGCTTTAGGGATTTCCAAAGCTAATCGGCGCACAACAACAAAATTTCCAGGCTAACATTTCATTTTTTTCCATCAAAACAATGTCTTAATAAAAAAAAATAATTCAAAACAACTGCTATCCGCTAAGCAGACACCTACTTTCATACTACATATTCATTGATAAATATACACTTTCAACCTAAATACACTGAATCTTAATCTCATTTAATCCATCACTCGTGTACGATTAAATATAGAAACAGTCATCGTGTATGATAATAATGTGCTCTGAATAACATTAACAATTCAATTTCCCGGGTACCATGTAAAATTTCAATTTGAATAAGAAGTGTCTCTGGGTAAGTGTATTTTCTCTTCAATTTCGTAGCACGATTGAAGGTGATGTTGGGCGTTTTCTGTTATGCTATAACTTCCTTTCACGCCTTCAACGTGGTCCTAATCTTTCGTACACGATCACTGTTTGGGTTGCAAACGTTTCGTGCTCGAGTTCTTGTCTCTCCATTGAAACTGTGTCACATGTCATCTTTGCATTTAAGCTTTCCGAAAAAGGTTCGCTCTGCTGGAGTTCAAGAAAAGAAAGAAAGGAGATCAGATTGTCACTGTGAAGGTTTACTCTATTATCCATTTTTGGTTGATGGTAAGGTTGATGGTCTGTTTGAATGGGTTTGTATATTCAAGACGTATCGATATCAAGTTAAATATGCACATCTGTTTGTTAACGTTTCAATTTAGTATACAGTAAGTCTGACGTCAATGCTAAAGCTATAATTGTGTGAGTGATTCTATATCAAGACATCTCAAAGAGAATTAAATCTACCGCTATGTGTTACCCAAATGCTAATGTCGACAATATAGTAGATTCATTTTTTTCAACTTGTTCTAGAGTTGAAGCACAAAACAAAATCTTACTACGGAACTGATTAAACAAAATTGAATACCAAAGAATGTAAATATTGCTTAAAAAGACATTAGCCATGATGAAGATATTAATCAAAGCCAATACAACACATTTCGTATCTTGGATTTGAATGATGAGAATTACTTAATTTGACTTCGATGCGTTCTTACAGCAAGATAAATTCAAAGGATGATAAGTCGAATAATCTATAACTGAAATAGTGGCTGGACTCCAGAAACAAGTACAATCCTCATACGCATTCAATCTGCCTGAATCCATAATGCCCCCATTCACGAGTCCATTTGGCTTGAGTCCGTTTGGTCTAAGTCCAATTTAGAGTACCACTCAAGATAGAGCCTCGATCCAGTCAGTTCATTCTAGTCTGTCTGTGTATTTATTTCTCCTCTGCTGCATTTTATCTGTTTTCTTTCATTTATTTAGAGAAAATTACGGAATCAACTTTCTGTAATTTATTAATGGATCGAAAGCTTTTGGAAGAATTAAACTATGTTTGCAATAGCAGCTTGTATATACTACATTAAGAAACAAAAAACAAAAGGAAGCTTGGTGGTCCTTTGTTCGCAACAATATTAAAATACCAATGCCAAAGCAGTGGCGGCTCGTCAGGGTGGGCCCGGCCCTCCTGGCCATGGCAGTCCACTCAACCCGAACCGCATCCAGTGCCTTGGCTCCAAGCCATTGGTCCCAATCTGTGTAGACGGCAGGACCAACGCCAAGACCAAGGACCAACATTCGATCAAACTGTCATTGGCCGTTCGTTGGTTGTATGTGTACGCGCCTTTAGACTTAGTGCAGCGACATACGATTAGGCTTTTCCTGGGCGGCAAACCATCTCCAGTTTTTCCCGTCACCGTGATTACACGACACACGTATAGGTTTTTCCCGAGCAGTATTCGGTCGCGAGTCATTAATGTACAATTAATGCAAGCTCAGTACCACGCAGCTACTACTCGGATGAATCGAATTTTAATAAACGGTTCCGGGAGAATCTAATCGTATGTCGCACTATATTGAATTCAATGGGACTATAAAGTCCCATTGAATTCAATGAGTTTTGCATTCTTTCGGTCGCAAAACCGTCGAGTCAGCTGTTGCCAAACCGGGGACTGGCACGGTTGCTTTCAGGCTCTTAAACCGGTTCGGTTTTCACTTGAACCTATGTCGCAGCTAACATAATCACTTGAGTTCCATTTAGCGAGGAAAAAGACGTGCGGGGGAAACCTAATCGTATGTCGCTGCACTGAGGTTTCAACACACACGACCAGTCCATTGGACGGATTGGAAAAACTTGGTTTATTATTTCAACACATACGGTCGAGCCAAAGATTGACCCGATGGCCTATGGACTTTGAAATGATCAAACTTGGTTGCTTCAATCCATGAGTCTCCCACACACGGTAAGATTTTGACCTGGCTTCTAGCCATTTGGGCTGATGGGCAGCTCGTGAATTGGGGCCTTTAAACCAAATAATTTACATCTCTATTTACATTTATTACTAGGCGTGATTGCATATAAGTCCTTTTTATTCTTCTTAGAGAGAAAAACTCTTGCAAACCACTTTCATACTCTACGTAGCGAATTAATATCATACCTCTAAACGACCTCTATATCTATACACGCCCTGAAGTGAAAAAGAAAAACATTTCGAAAATTGCAAGTCCGTGAAAATATACATGTAATTCAAATCACATAAGCCCTTGCTTTGTATGCAACCCTTGCTAGTTCCGCACAACTTGGCATTGATTTCATACAATCCCACCATAAAGAGCTGCACTGGCACAGCGAAAAAGGATGCAAAACGGGAACAATACCCTACTGTTGATTTGTATTATGTTTGGCGGTAGCGAAAGTGTGTGAATTGTGTGCCTGTGTTACAATGGTAAATCAAATTTGCTAACCCACGTACTGTTTACTGACTACGGAGGATTAAACGGATCTACCAAGCTACTTTATTGCCTTCTGCATGCCATAAGACCAGTTCGCTGCAGTCGCGATAAATTCGCAACAGTAATCAAGGCTTGAATTAATTACCAGACTATTCATTTCACTATCATGTCCCTGTGTGTTGGGTGAATTAATGTCATTGTTGCCGTTGCCCTTGTTCCTGCAAGAGCTCGTCCGTCTGGTGGCAGCCAGCAAACATATTGTATGATTTCCTGCAAAAACCACACAATCAATACCACGTTCATATTGCGCCAATGGAACGAGTGAATATCGATTTTCTTCTTGACTATAACTACATTATGTTGAGCCAACTACCACCATTACCCGGCGACCGTCAGCACCTCACCTTGGTTTCATTTCATGAATACGAACAGAAATAGTATGGCAGCATTGAAACAATACACACAAAATGCATTATTCAGGACAACGTATCACTCAAATTTATTGTAGACTGAATATTGTATTTACTAAGGTATGATCTAATTTAGGGCGAGAAAATGGATTTTGGTGAAATGGATGTGGCAAAGTTGAGGAAGAATCATAAATTGACTTTAGGTTGTTTTATTGGTAGCTTATTTCATCGGAGGTTAGAGAGAAATAATGGTATTGATTTTCAGAAGGAAACCCTGCCTATGAAAGTCAATTTGGAAGTTAGAGTTTGACAAAACCACCGATAGAGCTCATTATAAACTCATTCCTCCCGTGATTTACGATCTATAATAAGCTAGCTAATTTTGCGGCTTGTCATACTTAATTGCGCTTGAATAATCTGGTCGGTAATGCACCGTATGAAGGTATGGTCTATGGTTCAAATCCAGACATGATCATACACACTAGAGTTTGATTTCACCTAGTTCTGAATATGTGCCTAAGTTAAATCAATTGTTAACTAAGGCGTAGAAAAAATTACTCGTATAAATTCATGGTGAAACCAGTCTCTACCGATTTGAGTCTACCAGACCCAAAAAGTGCTGCAGTACAACTACTGACTGCAACTAATAACTGACTGCTGTTTTCATATTTTTGAGGGATTTCATTTTTTTAAAGTTCTTCAAAAAAATATAGCAAACACAATTAGTTATATATGTTGTTCATTTGTCAGATTAAATTGCCACTTATCGCTACTGCATATTTGCATTCTCCTATTCGATAAATTATTTTATCCTTATCAATAGTTTCATGGAAATAATCACTCCACACTCATAATAGATTATGAAGTGAAACCTCTACATGCTTTGCTCTACAAAAAAAAACTCAAAACGAGCTGTAATGTGATAACTTTTCTTTAGCAATAGAAATAGTTATTGATAACAACAAAAAACTAACGCAAATTAAAATAATCCCCCAAAGAATTGTATCTATGTTGGATTTCACCAAAAAATAAAGTCGAAATGGATATTCTTGTCCTGAAAATGTTCAGAATACGAACGATAATTTAATCTTAATCTCAAAGAAAAAAATCAAAAATTATCTCAAGATAACATTGTTGTAAAGGATTTTTTTTTGTTATCCACATATGTCCGTCGCATTGAATAATCGAATAGCCTACCAAGAAAACAAACAAGTACTCCGTCATCACTTTCGTTTTATTTTTACGGACCGACACTGTTCATTATAGAAAGTATGACAAAATAGATAAGGATTTTAATAAAACAACATGTTCATTCTTTAAAAGCTAGTAATGAACTGAACTTTTATTCCAAACAGTGTTGCCAACAGATCACAAATGATGAATTCTATGTTTAAGTTTATTTGATATTGTCAGATATAAATAATGTTTAACAGTTTTACATGCAATTGAAAGACTCTAAAAGCACAATTGCGTCGTTATATTTTAGAGAATCGGACTAAAAAAAATACGATAGGACATGTAATTGACAACAAACTCAGCACCGATCGCACAAAAACAGTCTGCACAAAATAATATATAGAATAACAGAAAGGGCTCATTAAATTAACAAAAATAAACGCGAATAAATTTTGCGCTTAGAAGACACACAATGAATGACTTTAAACAATCATTTTATAGAATATCGAAGTATATTCTAAGTTTCTCAATTTTTTTACTGAGCCGCTCTTTCAACGTCTTTCGCAAGTGCTATTAGTCGTTTAGTGTGCTCTTATGTATGTGCTGCTTTCGGCAGGACCAAAGCTGAGCAAATAATTTTTTTCCATTCATGGAGTTGCCTCAAAAATCTAACATTTCCAAGCTTAAACTGACTTGAGCTGAAAATTTATATTAAATAAGCGAGAGGGAGTTATTCAAAGGCATAGCGACTGATTCTGGACTCGTGGTTGAGATTTCTTTAAAGGGTTTTACGGTCATGGCAAACTATGATTTTTTGTATGAAGCATACAATACTTTGTCAGATAAGTATTTCCGAAGCTCATTTCTATAAAGTCCCGTGCATTGACGGGGGACTTTCCGCTCAAAAGCTTTAACGGGGATGATTTTCGGAAGAGAGTATACATAATTCCGTATGCTTTAGAAGAATTGCTAAGGACTGAAATATAGAAAAGGGTCATCAAATAGCCTTAGATATGGCCCTTTTAGAAGACTTGATAGAGTGACCTCGGATTCTTAGCTTCAGATTTTTAAGGACCCTCCTTCTGGAAGACAATTGTCGTAGACTCCTAAAAAAAATAAACTCGCTTTTCCTCGCGTTAATTTTGATTCCCCATTTAGCGTGATATCGGCAGAGAGCACCGGCATATTGCTGGAGTTTTATTGTTGCCATCTTTGGATTGTGCCTATCATACCACGCTAACAGGTCGTCAGGGTTATTAATGCTCGGAATATCAAAAGTAAAACTATTAAAAAGAATGGGCCCAACGATGGAGCTCAGAAGGACACCTGAGTCAAGGGAGAAGAGCGTGGAGTTTTTCCTATTGTGGGATACAAAAGCTCATCTGTCGGGGAGAAATCCGCTGATTTCTTAGGTTTTGTATCGAAGCCAATATTTGTAGGACCACCGAGCTTATAAAAACATCTATGCCAATAGGGCAATCGGAGACATTGAATACAGTTAATTCGGCCAACCAAGAACCTTCCTCACTCTACATTTTATTTGACTTGAAAAGTCGGGACTAGCACTGACTTTTTTTGCCTACAAACAGTTTAGAGAAGTGTGTGCAGCCGCGGCGGAAATATCACTGTCATCAGAAAAGAGCCTACCATCAAACGTGAAGGTGATTCTATTGATTTCCCGGTAAATATCTATATCCGGCGCAATCGTCCCGAGTCTTTGATCAATCTTCTTGTTGAGATGGGCCCTGGTTGTAACTATACTAAGCTGGGTGCGTTGAGGATGGATTCCACTCAGGGGTTTTCTCAGGCATTTTTCTTGGGGGGGTGTGTTCAGAATTTTAGGAGGGGTGTCTCTTTGGAACAAAGGACACAAAGGTCTCTTTGTGTAGGAAAATTGTCCATGTTAGGGGGGGTGTATGCACTTTCCAGGGTGGTATTAGGGGGGTGTTAGGGGGGTGTAGGAAAATCTCTGATTCCACTCATCTATACTCATCATTAAACACGTTCGATGGTAGATACGTGTAAAGCGATTTTTGAAGGATAGTGACAAGAGTCTGCAAGACAATAATTTCATCCTTAAGGTTTTGATAAACGAAGTTCCTGGATGTACGAGGGACAACGATATCGTCAATAGAGGAGCGCAGAACAACATTGATGTTGTTGATGGCCTGGTCAATTCCAAATACGAAGAGGTTTTTGTCGCGTTTGATGATTACGTTTTGTAGTTTGGCTGAGACTTCTTGTTCAAAAGCTTCCCAATTGTTTTTCTTATAGGGGATGAAAAGCTGAGTCTTACAGGCTAGAAAATGGAAACCTCTTGTTCTTCCGAGAGTCATGGGCATCAACATGTGATCAGATTCTGCCTCGAAAACAGAATAGCTAACCGAGCCAAAAAGAGGCAATATATTGAGAAATTGAGGGGAAACAAGAAATAAGTCGATAATGCTACCAGATATCCAGAAGTTTGGTTGAGGTGGAACGACAAGTCTAAGCTTTAGATGCTTAGTCTGCAGCCGTCTCTGAAGAGAAATACCAAAAGAGTTTCTTACGACATTGCCCCAGTTTGGGTGCCTGCCTTTGAAATCGCCACCAATGAGGATAAGGTCAAAGTTGGAAGTTGAAGACAATATATGATTGAGGTTATCAATGAACTCTGACGAGGAACAGCTTTAGTTGGCATATATGCCAACAAGGGCAGTAGTATCCCCAATTTAGTTCATATATGTTGAATTTGACATCAAGCACCTAAGATTGCTGATTGACATCAAGCACCTAAGATTGCTGATTGACATCAAGCAGCTAAGATTTCGGTTTTAATTCAACTTTTAGTGACTAGGAGAGTTCTGTGTTTTTTATCAACGACATTGTCCAACATGTCTCTACGTGCAACACAGTAAAAGCAAAAAAATACATTATGTCGGGATTTGAGTTTGGTTTCACATACGAAGAGAATATCAGGCCTCTCAGAAATCAAGTATTTTTGAATAAAGTAACTTTTGTTGACAGGAACGAGAGAGCAACTATTTAGAGAATCAATTTTAAAAGACGATCCGTTTCTCGCTTGGACAGTGGAGCATTGTAAATTTTGTAAAACAACTTTTAATCTTTTTAATAAAGAATATAAGGTTGCAGTCGAAGATGTTTTCGCATTCAGAAAACATAATTGATTGAGCTGTAGCTTTGACACCTTGATTCTGTGCGAAGTTATTACCGCTCGATATTTTAAGAATTTTCTTTGCCTACTTCTAGGCACTTAGTGTTACATGATGTTAAATTTTCCAAAATGTTATCATGACCAAGCTAATTTTTCAATCCAAAAACATTTTTCCAAATATATTGTTTCAACAAAAATTTAAGAGTTCCTAAAAATTCGCTTAAACGCCAGTTGTCGACAAAGGGTTGAATATATAAATCTTGTAAATTAGAAAGAGTATTGCAGCTCGATAAATCAATAGCTACTGAAAATTTTAGCTAGATTGGATTAAGTAATCTATCTCCTGGAGAAAAACTAAACATTAAAAGTGAAAGAAAACTAATTCAGATACACTAAGAATGTTTGAGTTTTTAGTGTTTAGTAAAATAAATCAAAAAAATTACTTCTCATACTATATGTTTAACTTACTTTGTATACTTGTCCGTATGTTCCATTTCCTACTACTTCAATTAATTCAAATATGCCAGCTGGTTCCTGGAAAAAAAGATGAACAAATTATTAGAGAATGTTTAACTAGATAATAAAAGTGTTAGATAGAAGTATTAAAAGGTATTAGTAATTCCAAATATACTTTAAATTTGGTTTAGGTCACTTAGATTTAAGTTCAATTAGTCCAAACACCTTTTTGTAGATACCTTCACATAGCACAACATATTTCAAAGAATTTTCAAGAAAACATATTTCCATGAGTTGACGCCTGAATGTATTACAAAGCGATTAAATCGACGATTAATTAATCACTCAAAAACAGTATTTTGTAATAAAATTAACGTATAACGCTCAATTAAACGCAGCTCAATTACCTAAGTATCGACTAAGTTAGCGCATTGCACTCACTCGACAAGAAGTTACGTTCAATTTGACTTTTGTGGTGGATGAATTCTTCGACTTTTTATAATGAATTCAGTGTCCGCTGAATGATGCTGCAAGTATTTTCCATGAAATGCAATCAACAATGACAATCCCGTCCAAGAGCACAATCAAAGTAAAAGTCGCTCTTCATAAAAAGTACCTACAAAACTTTAACCCAAGAATAGTAATCTCATTCACTCTAGCAGCCAAACCACGAAGAAGTAGACGATAACAAAATTGAAAACCGGATTTGAAATTGTACGTACAATTTAAGTTTTTTTTCAGTCTGTCTCTTCGAATAGATATGATATTTGCACAAATAAGCGAACATACAAGCCATTTCATGCATCAAGAGAGTACAGACAGATTCAGATAGATTTTCTTGGTACCGTAAAATATGGTTACACAACGTGGTTTCCATTAGTTGCGGTTATTTGTTGTTTACAGGTGTATAGTACTACGGCGGACAGACGGAAAGGAAACGAAGTTTAAATAGAAATAGCGAGAAATAGATGTATAGCAAAAAAGCCGGAATATTACAAGATGGATTTCAAGAATTCCAAAGATATCATGTCATTAATTTTGATACAGGCAGTTGTAGAGAAACAGAAGGAGAAGGCATCTTTCATTGGCGTTATTCCAATAAATTGTATTAGTATGCCTTATTTTGGTTAAACGGTTTTGCTTCCTAAGGGTTTTCAAAGTTGCTATAACTAGTTATGGACCTTTAATTATTGTTTTATTTATGCACATGAAGATTTAAAGCCTGGAAGAGAACCACAAGCTCGTTGATTGAAAAAATTAAAAACTAGCACAGAATCAAGAAGCTAAATAATTAGTCTTAAGTAGTAGCTGGTAGCCATCAAGGTTTCTGGTCAAATTCGCTCACTAGATTTTGAAAATATTGCGCGGTCGTTATAGTGTTTGGTAGAGCAGTAATTTCAGTTTCAAGGGCGATGACGGAGTGGATTGAACTTGCTTTTTGCCTGAAAGATTCTTGACTCTGGTATAGTTGATGTGAAAGCTAAACAGAATTTTTTCATTTCCTAAAACGCTTCGGAAATCTAGTAATTTGGCAAGGAGATGCTTTGGTATTGGGATTCCGCTCAATTGTGCCGCTATTATTGTGGTTTAACTCGGGTACTAATTTTTGAACCAAGTTTGCATATGTAGTCGCATATGCAGATAAATTTAATGACGAGGACGTTCTGGATTTGATGACTTCAAGATTCCGGTGGTTAAGTCTGAATAGGGCAATCAGTGTATAATTCAACACATCCGCTGACTTTTCGGCGCGCAGGAGTCCATCCTGAACAATGTTGCAGACGTTCTGAGTAAAGATTCACAGCTGAACTGAAACTGGGTTGATAAAACTCTTTCGAACGTCTTCATTAGAGACAAACAGTAGCGATCGATCCCAAAGAGTCCAGCACAACGACCAGTAAGAATGCGGAAACTATTCTCGGGGGACCAAAGGGAGGGAATCCCAACACTAAGAAATATATAAATCTAGCAGTAGTGTCGGTTGACTTTGCACCACAACCTCGAGTGCTTTGACTGGCACTTCGTCAGGGCCTAGTGACTTCGTTTTTCATTCAAGTTATATTACTGTTCAGCCTCTCTTCCGTGAAAAGGAGAACATTCGCTTGGATCTTTCGCTCGTCTATCTTTGAAGAATCCATGTAAGTCCTAGAGCATATGCATAGTCAGTCAAGTCTGCGAGTAACTAACTTGTACTCCAACCCTCACGGGTCTGAAGTTAGCTTCCTCGCAAAGAGCCTATCATTTGTAGCGTATTCTCCTCTTTACGGCATTTGCCAGTTCCTGTTTTGACAATTTGTGGACTGTAGAAAGTTCGGCAAACTGGGGGACATTGGTGCCCAATTGCGCCCTACACCTGTACACTTAAGCGCTGCGCCGCAGTTTAGTGATCTCTTTGTTTTAACAGTAGATTTTTTCGTTTTGATATTGAGCGAGCGATTGTCGAATTGTATATTGGTAATATATTATTTATTGTCGTTTGCTTTGTACACTTACGAGTTATAGTTGCACTGTTTAGCGATAGACGGGGACGAATCACACACCTGGTTTTATTAGATTCGAAAAATAATGTACAGTGGCAGACAAAAGTCTACATAAAGCATTTTATACTAAGTTTCTGAGTGATTGGAAGCTTTAATCAAAAAACCATTGATGCAGTTTTTTTGCATTATCGAAAACATATTTAAAAAAAAACAAAAATTTTTCATAACATACTTACAAAGAAATTCATAAAAGCGAAAAAAAATAACGTGACAAAAGTCTACGTACAGTCAATGCTTGCTTACTAATACACACAATTTTAACAGAATTTTTACAAATATTTTTAGTTTTAGTATTTTGTTGGGCCCCCTGCAGTATCAATTACTGCTTGCAGTCTTCGGGGCATAGCGGAAACTAAATTACCGGTTTCTTCTGTCGTTATTTTCTCCCATTCTGCTATGAGTGCATCCTTCAGCGAATTCTTGTTTTTTACGGAGATCTTTCGAATTTGTCGCTCAAGGAGCTCCCATACATGCTCTATCGGATTTAAATCCGGGCTTTGGGCAGGATGTTTAAGCTGTCTGGGACGGTAATATAACAACCAATCTTTGACGATATGCGCTCTGTGCTTTGGATCGTTGTCTTGTTGGAAAATCGACCTCCTTCCAAGGCACAACTTCTCCACCGATGGCTGCAAATGTTGTTCCAACAACGTCTTATATACAAAGCGATCTATGGTGCATTCAATAAATGCTAATCTTCCCACTCCAGATGCTGCTCTGGCTCCCCAAACCATGACATTGCCTCCACCATGCTTGACTGTAGGCACCAAGTTTTTCTGGGATCTAAGGCAGTGTTGTGCTTTCTCCAGATTTTGGCGCAACCATCACAACAAAAAATGTTGAATTTGGACTCATCAGTAAAAAGGACTCGCTTCCAAAAATCCATGTCCTTGTTAATATGAGCCTTTGCGAATTCTAGCCATAGAAGTCAGTTTTTAGCTGATATTAATCGTTTTTTTCCAGGGAAATTCTGCATCGAAAACCATTTGTATTCAACGCTCGCGTAATAGTCCTTGGATGGACAATCTTGTTACTCACCGTAGCTATTTGTTCCGCTAAATTTGGAGCACTTGTTTTGAGATTTTTACCCACCTCCTTCACAATTAGACTGACTTCTCTCTGCGAAAGTTTTTTCGGTCGACCAGTTCATGGTTTGTTCTTAATAGAACCGGTGTTTTCAAAGTTTTTTATTATTGTTTGCACTGAACTTCGTTTTAAGTTTAATAGTTTCGCTATTTCACCATACGACTTATTGTCTTTTCTGTATTGATTCCTGTATTGAATTTCCGCACATCTTTCCCTGACGACATTTTTTCGACCTTACACTTTAAAACTAGCAATAACACTATAATAGCGTAGCAACTGCACTTGCACAACAAATAAACGAAAAAAGTGTTGTTATGTTTCCCAGAACATTTTGCGTATTAGTAAGCAAGCATTGACTGTACGTAGACTTTTGTCACGTCATCTTTTTTTTCGCTTTTATGAATTTCTTTGAAAGTTTGTTATGAAAAGTTTTTGTTTTTGTTTTTTATAAATATATTTTCGATAATGCAAAAAACTGCATCAATGGTTTTTTAATTAAAGCTTCCAATCACTCAGAAACTAAGTATAAAATGCTCTATGCAGACTTTTGTCCGCCACTGTGATTGAGGAATTGTACGCTGATAATGCTAATAACAGTAGCCTCAACTGCTTTGCAGGTCACTGGGATGATTCTTCCTCCAGGCTCGCATTCAGTGACACCATCATCTCACATTTGTTTCAACGAAGCGTTGTCCAGAATGAGCGTGATTATCTGTGCCTGCTTTCAGCGCTCTGAAATGTGATGTAGTTGTGACTACTATCTGTGAAGTTCTTCATCACCGTCCAATCGCTTATGAGGCCAACCAGCGTTTCCGATGCCATAGTGATACTGGGAATAGATTTCCCAACACCGGGCCTTTGGTATTTTTGTGTTTAGCACCAACAGATTCAAACTCGATACCATCTCTGCTATACACCATTCTCGAGCGTTTTCAGCGGGCATACCCTCCTACAAAGCCCTAGTACTGAAGTCAGCCAAGTGGGCGAGTTCCTATTTCTGTAGAACTCACTGATTAGAACGATCTAAGTCTTGTTTCTGTAGATGACCTGCGTGAGGAAAGTGTCAGCTGCTCTGCTGAAACATTATCACGCTGAAGAATTATCATTTTCTCCCCTGCTGCTTCTTTTTGGCGCCAAGTACATTCTTGAAAACCTTCGAAGCGCTTGAATTTATTATGTATTTAATGTCAACAGAGACATGCTTCTCGAAGCAAAGTATGCATTTGGGTTTCGCAGAGCAGCATGTCGCACGGTGGTCAGATTAGATTCTTTTCTAGTAGCTGCCACTATGATCTAGGCTTTTGCAGCTGCTCCTGGTGTGATCATAGCCCATAGGCCGGAAGCAATGCACTACCTTTATCCATCTTCTTACTTGGTCGTGACTGCTCGGACCTTGACTAATGCCGATTGTAAGAATTATTACAGCTGGCACTCCGTCTAATTTTACCACAGCTCTTCTTTGAAGGGAACCAAATGGCCTTCATTTCTACAGTTCTTTTCTCTCCCAAGTCACGCTTTATGGCTGCCATCACGTCTTCGCCAAATGAGAGGCAGTCAAGATCCATTACCTCGATTTCGGGTCTAGAGACCATTTTTGAATTGAATTGAAAAATATTTTAGTTTAAATTAATCGTACATTCTTAGCCTAACTTAAAGTTTAATTAACAAGAATACTTACAATCTAGCGGCTATACTATTTTAGCCTACTGGCTCTGGTTGGTTTTTTTTCCTTTTTTTCGGTACAATTTTTATTTCCTTACACTCTAATGGTATTACCCAGCCTATACAGCAGCCTGGATTGCCATAGCAATGCTTTTCTTAAAAATTACCTTACGCTAAAAGTACGATCTAACTTATACCTAATTATAACTAACTTAGCCTAATTAGACCTAAATCTTAACCTAGGTCTTAAGTCTAGCCCCTTCTGTTCGTCGGGTGGCCTGTGTAGGTGAACAGCGCATCCGTGAGCCGCCGCTGCACTGCTATCTTCGCGGCTCATTAGAACCACCTATACGCCCTAATGACCGAATCAGTCCGTTCTCATATCCTTCTGTTTGTCTGTAGAATCGTGTCGTTAATTCCACAACACAGTCCTTAAGTGGCTTCAATCCTGACTCCTGATATAGGAGGTTCTTGGTCTAGAGACCATGTGTTTTACAGACCCCTAAACTCCTACAGCGGTTGGGACTGAGCCCTGGAGTTTCATACGATCATTAAAGTGCCAAATTTACAGCAGAATAACGGCGAACTTGTGTGCCGATTTCGTGCAGCTAGACTCCTTTGCGAATCGCACTTGGAACTTCAGTGTGTGTTTTCCCTAGAGCTTCTTGAGCCATCTCAGCCTGCGACTTTTTGTCGTTGCTTCCGGCCACTTTAATTCTTGCTTTGCGGGATATTTTTCATCAAAGCCCCCTTCGTCTCGGCAAGTGCTTCCGTATTCTTTTTTGAAGAGGTCTTCCTGCTGTTTTTCTCCACCACGGCTTGTCCTCCACTTGCCGAGTTCAAGAGCTCCTTTTCTTGCACTGACCATTTGTGTCTCCTCAGTGCTTGATTCCGGGGTTTAGTGACACCAGGGACAACTGATCACTTACGAAAAGCGGTCTACCGAGTGCGTCTGCTGGTACTCTTTCAAAATTGTAATTATAAAGACTGAAAATATTGAAAAAAGTACCAAATATACTTCTAAACCTCGTTCGTTGATAATTAAAGTGCAAACTACGCCAGATCAGTTTTTCTAAAGGTACTTTTACAGTTAAAAATATTTATCTTGCAACAAAATTTAGCTTGGTTAGCAAGGATGCAATGTAAGGTACTTTTAGACAGCTTAGTTACATACTTATGCACATAAAATATAATAAAAACAAAATAAATAACGGCAACTTATGATTAAGAAATGGAAAGACTTAAAAACCGAAGTATGAACACTCATTACATATAATGTAATTCAAAGCAAACCAAGATGTAAATGAATTCAACTTTGAATTTGAAAAATTCAAGCATCTACCTACATATTTCGGAAATTGTTTCTGTGTATCTTTTTGAAAAATTTACTAAACCCCCACCCATTTGCGCCCACATTATTTCCCAATAATTTTCTTTCCTATCAAAACAATTTTCATCTAAGCGCCAGCAACAGGCCGCATTAAGAGCCAAGCAAAATATGAAAAAGAAAAGAATAACATGCGAACGGGTACTTTACTTTCGCAGCGATTCTCGTCAAAAAGCTCCCCTGCTGCTGAACGAACCCCATCCGTGTCCATTAAAATCATGTTTTCATCAGCATTAAGAGTTCAACATGTTTCGGTGGATGCGGATGGATCCACGCGTTATAAACACTCAGCTACTGCTGCTCCCGCTCTCTCTCTCTGTGCACAAAAATATTTGAAAATATTTGAAAAACAATGAGTTGGAAAGTATATGTACTCGTGAATAATGTACGCGAGGAAGAGGAAGACCATGTGGTGAGCTGGGTGGCTGTTGTGTATTTTTAGAGATTTAAAAAATTAAATTAGAAAATAAAAAGGATTTTGTTGTTGCAACATGGTGGTTAAGTGGTGTGCTCTGGGGGAGAGATTTCAATAAAATTATAGATGTCGATGATGGTGATTAGGAGGACGTCGATGAAAGAAGACAAGTCATTGAATGCCGACTAATTGAATGTCATGAAGAAGATAATGGGACGGTTGAGGATTTGACGAGGGCTTCATTGGATGTTAATTTTTAATTGATTAATAAGAACTGATAAAATTATCATTAATAATGATTAATTTTAAACGCATGCTGAGAGTTAGACAGTGGGTTTTTGAACCCAGGGCACAAAATTCGAGTTCTATTCAGTGAAAAGAAGTAGCCTAAGAATCAGTCACTCTTGCATGCTTGCAATGTTTATTTATAAACTATTCATGTGTTTTAAACTTACACAGAACGAAAATTCCGCTACAACTATGAACAACACAACATGCGCCCCATGTGGCCAATATTTTCCAGTGCGGACAGGCGGCGACCGGGCAATCGACATCTTAAGATGACGATGGCAATGACGACCGCGATGCAACAATGGTTATTGTAGTTTTCACGTCGTCGTTGAATAATTTATGAGATGCCACAATTTTACAGTGTCAATCCATCTCGGATGGCAGACGTCGAACGTCGTCTTCTCGGATTGTTTGTCATTTTTGTGTGATCTATGTTTTGTTGGATGATCTTTGCTTTGTTTACCGCCAAAGTTGCAATGGCACAAAAAAGAGGCATAGACGGTTGAGATGATCTCCATTTTCATGATGAGGACGAATGTCCGGGTGCAGAATAGGATTCGAGATTCGAGTAGATTTAAATATGAATGGTAATGGAATAAGTATTTTTCGAGAAAATATTGTTTAGATAGGCTGCTTAAAATAAGATACTTTTTCATGTGACAGCAGTTGTTTAGATGATAATAAACAGAGGCTTGTTATGGAATTCATTGTTGAATTGTTTGATTCTGAATAAAATTTAGAATCTGGATTTGGTTGCATTGAAAATATAAGATATAACAAAATAATGATACAAAAACGATGCAGGACTCTTTATAAAAAACTACAATATTTCTTACCGAAATTTAAGAGTGCCCACAACTTGCCCACAAAACTTCTCATAAGCATTTTTTAACATATTTTCCGATTTCTCCCTGTAAACAAACAATATAATCTGATGTTTATTTGAAAAAAAATTTCAATATATATTCCCTTTTCAACAATATATTTGTCCGTTTTACTTTATTTTTTTCTAGGCCATGCATTTGATATCCGTAGATACGAGGGTTGATCAATAAGTAATGATAATGAATATAAACCAAGGTAATTAAACTTAAAGGATATATTTATTTTTCAACATAGTCTCCTAACAATTTAATACATTTAAACCGTCGTCTTTTATCCTAACCCAGGATACCCTTAGAAAAAAATTATTTATCTTGACTCTCCTAAAATGCCTCAACAGCGGCCATCAATTCGCTTTCATCTTCAAATTTCTTACCCTGAAGGTGTTCCTTGAACCGAGGAAAGATGTAATGCCTGTTTTACACATATGGCAAACTATTCGTCGAGGAACTTGTGAAATTACTTCCCTCCATATCTTCGCATGTAAAAAAAACAGCCGAAAGTAAACAAGGGGACCATTTAGACACTCGGCTCGCCAACATTTGCCATGTGTGTAAACGCGGCATAAAAGTCAGTGGATGATGTAACAAATTTTTTTCCGAGGAAAGATGTAAAAGTTCGAATCCTGTTTTTTTTAAATTGCAGCCATCGAAACTGCAGCCTTGTGAGTCGGTGCGTTATCTTGATGAAACAGAGCTCCGGCTCGCAGTTTGCGGCGTCTTTTTTTTTTCATTGCATCTCGCAATCTTTTAATTTGGTCTGCGTAGTAAGAGCCTGATATAGTGGCTCCTTTTTCCAAATATTCCACTATGATAATTCCTTCAGCGTCCCAAAAAAAATTTCCTGACAAAAAAAAATCTCCTGATCGGCCTGGAACTTTTCGAGATTCACTCTCGAAATGTCGACTCGTTTCTTCTTTTGCCAGTCGGTTAACATTCTCAGCCCCCAACACGTAGAGACCTTCATATGTAATTGTGGGCAACGATTCTTTGAACACTGTCATTCAAAATCCCTGTGACCTCAGCTACTTGCCTGATGGTCACTCTTCGATCTACCAACATGGTATTCACATTGTCTGCAGTGAAGGACGTCCTTCGGAGTGTTCGCCTTTGTTGGACGTTCTTCTCTGCTTAAAATCTTTGGCTCAACGTGCAACGGTGGAATATGGAAGAGCAGAGTCTCCTAATGTTTCCACCATGTCGCCGTGCTTGTCTCTGTTAGACAATTTTTTCAAACAGAGGTACTTATTGATAGCTCTAATTTCGTTTTTCTCCATTTTGATGTTCGCCCTTCGACTGTTCGTATTCAATTAATTGTACCTCCCTGGAATCATGGCCTTTATGCCGACTTAGTGAGTATATGTGGTAGTAAAAATTTTTTTTTTCGAATTTCATCCGAACTGGAAATAGCCGATTATAACTACTTATTGATCAACCCTCGTATCTTAATATGTATCGGTAACATTACTTCGAATAGCTCCTGCTGCCAATATTTTCATTTCGATAGACCCTGTGATTAAATCTGTGAGACACATTATTTACTCAAGTTTGTTCACCCTTGCATCAACTGGTTTTTTTAACATGACCATATTAGGGCATATTGCTTCAGATTAGCTGGAAACAATTGGTGTGATATAGCAAAAGTTGTGTACGGTAACGGAATAATCAGTGTAACCGACATTCGAACGATTCTTATAATTAAGCGGGAGGGTCAATTTTTTCAATAAAACCTAGATTATAGCAATTTTAAAAAGGAATCTTTTATGTCGGTGTGGAAACATTGAAGAACTTTGACATTTGCCAACCGATTGACTTAACTAGACATGTTTTTGAAACGTCAATTTGACCCACGAATCGCTTTACACGGAAACAAGGCGACGAAATAGTGACGCTGTTCACTGAAAATAGTCTTTCAGTTGTGTTAACTCAACGAAAATATCGAACCCAAAAGTGTCGTATTAGTGGCGCATTTTGAAGGATGATTTGCATTTTTTCAGTATAAAGTGCAATTAACACAAAGAATATTGCCAACAAACCGTCCAAGTCGTTTGGAATACGGCCAAACAGGCTGAATTTTTTTCAATAAAACCTGGATTTTGAGGAAAATGTTCATATACCATCTGATCAAATGTGACCCGGACTGGCAAAAAAAAACAATATTTTCACGTATTTTAATACAAATCTTTATTATCGCCTTCAAAATAGGCTCCTTTTGAGCCAATACAAGTATGCCAACGCTTAATTCAAGTTCCCATAAACTTGTTATAAGCCTCGGCTGGGATTGCCTTCAGTACCTTCAGTGAATTACTTTTAATGGCTTCAATGGACTCATGGCGCGTTCGCCGAAGCGGATTTTTCAGTTTCGAAAACAGAAAAAAATCACAGCGAGCCAAATCTGGCGAATACGGTGGCTGAGTGATGACTCTCGTTTCGTGTTTGGCTAAAAAGTCAGTCACAATCATGCTAGAATTTGACGGCGCATTATCGTGGTGGAAAAACCATGAATTTTCTGTCCACAAATTCGGTCATTTACGACGAATTGCTTCACGTAGACGCCTCAAAAGTAGTATTCCTTATTGACCGTCTGACCCTGTGGAACGAATTCATGGTGAACCACACCACGGTAATCAAAGAAAACGATGAGCATGACTTTGATTTTTGACCGGCTTTGACGTGGTTTTTTCGGTTTCGGCTGATTTTTGGAGCACAATTCACTAGATTGTTGGACAGTTTCGACGTCATATTCATACACCCACGTCTCGTCACCAGTAATGATGCGTTTAATGAATGTAGGGTCCTCATGTCGTTGTCAAGCATCTCTTATGCGACCTCTACTCGACGTTGTTTTTGCAAAAGATTCAGGTCTTTTGGTACGAGTCTAGCATTGACACGCTTCATACCACACGCCAAAACGTTAGCCAGGATGTGTTGAGTCGATCCGTAAGAGATGTTGAGATCCTCTGCTATCTCTCTGATGCCAACACGACGATTTTCAAGCACTTTTTCTTTAACTTTTTCGATGTTATCGCCATTAACAGAGGTGGATGGACGACTCGCGTGAGGCAAGTTATCGATGACTTCACGACCTTCACTGAATGCTTTGTGCCACTCAAATACTTGTGTTCGTGATAAAGTAGAGTCCCCAAAACACTGCTGCAACATTTTCAACGATTCCGTAGCCGTGATTCCATTGGAAACACAACATTTTAAGCAAGCTTGTTGTTCAATATTTTTGTTCATGGTAAAAATCGCCAGACAAACTTTTCGCGTCGTAAACAAACAGCTGCCAAACACACACTAACTGACATATAGAGATGAAACTTCACACGAACAGGTTGTACCAATTTAAGAAAAAAAAAATGTTATCGATTCGGTTTGCGCGCCCAGTTTAAATGGACCAGTCCGGGTCAAATTTGATCAGATGGTATTTATAGCGATGTTTAAAAGGTACTGCTAGATGTGCTACCCTTTACATCAGGCGTTTCTTGAGGTTCCACCTTTAGCCCATTTTTTTTTACCTTGCTTTTAGCAATGACATCCCTCATGTTTTCAAGTCTAATTTTATTTTTCACGTTTTTGCTTCGTTCACCGATTGTATCGAATTCGAATCCAATTTAAAAGCTTTAAATGAATGGTACTTTGCAAAGGGACCGACAAAATAATCTTTTTCAATTTTAGGTCAAATCGATTCAAATGACAGTATTTTTATGTGAAATGCAGTAGAAAAAACGTTCAAGAATGCTTAGTTTGATTTTTATAATTAGATTTTATATTTGTCGATCGACTGGTCTTTTTTAACCACTCTACATAGGCATACAGATATGATAACATATTTGTATAATTTTTTTGCAAAAAAATATTGATGCTAAATAACATTATTGAGATTACTTCTGAGATTTTCAATATTTAACCAAACAATAACACAAGTCATACCAGAATTTCCTATACATTACACAAATCCAAGTGATCAACCATAGTCAAGTTATTGATGATTAGTCATATTCAAGTAAAGCACTTTTAAGTGTGCAAGCTATGCCGTTCCTATTCAGGAATTTCATACAAAAATATGCAAAATGTGGACGCTAACAAAAACTCGATTCGCTCCGCGTGTTTCGTTTGTGCTTTGTTTAGATACTTTAGTCAGACTACTTGTATCGAGAAGCTGTACATACATATGTATGCATGCATATGCAAATAAAAGTGGATACTTTTCAGGTACACATGCTTGGCATTGAAGTCTTTGGTAAAAATATCAAAATAAAAAATATGCAGATTAGTTTATGATGTATTCAGAACCTATACATTTTTCGTGCTTAACATTATTTCGTTTCGTACACTAAAATTTTTTAAAGCAGATATGCATTTTATGGTAT
Source organism: Nemotelus pantherinus (assembly GCA_963978885.1). Taxonomy (NCBI): domain Eukaryota; kingdom Metazoa; phylum Arthropoda; class Insecta; order Diptera; family Stratiomyidae; genus Nemotelus; species Nemotelus pantherinus. The sequence continues at coordinate 62,236,978 of OZ022263.1, forward strand.
TTTTTGAATGTGTTTATTAAAAGTTCGGATTAAGCTCACATTTTTCTTCAATAACTGGCAAAATATTATCGCAGGTATAAAGATTTTTTAGGCAAACGTTCACGAAATCAAGTTCAAGGATTATTCACTTTACCGTCGCATTCTTAATTCATTAAAGAAATAAAATCGTAGCAAAAATATTCATCACACTACTACTTTTCACAAGATCGTTCAAATACTTCCATCACAAACTGTTTTCCTTGGAGCTACATAATTGTAATCTAGCATATTTTTTCCAGTGCACTTGTTCATATTCATTTGTATGCTAATTCGAATAGCATTTAGAAATCGGTGTTCAAATATTTTATGACTTGGCAGATTTAAAATAAAATCGATATTTAATTAAAAACCTGTTGTACTCTTGATACTCTGATACGTATCTTAATGAAGTGAAACTTCGACTTCTACCTGCTGGCTGACTGGTTTGTTATTGCCGGAAGATGGGTTGAGCGATTTATAAAAAAAAGATTCAATACGAGATGATTTTATTTGAATGCAATGTAGTTCTGTCGTTATAGTTCTTTGTTAACAGAAAAAAACTGATCAACAAAGATAATGGACGCAGTAAAAGATTTATATTTTTACTTAACGTGGAGCTATTGTTTCAGCATGATTAGTTTTATTTTTGTTCAGAAGTATCTTCTTGCCAGCTTATTCATTTCATAGAATTTATATAATCTTTGTCAGAATCAGTTTCAAAATAATTTGGTGTACTTCTTTACGTTTTCTTATTTAACAAAACAACAAAAGATTGAATATCAAATATTTACATTTACATTTCAAATGAAATTTCAATTTCTGCTCTACTAAAAGCATTTTTAAAATTAAAACATTTAGCAAAATTAAAAGCATTTTTTTGTTTTTAGCTATATCGATTATGTTGTCAAGAGGCAATAGTAATTGAATATAATGAGCATCTGTAATAAGATTCTTATGCAAAACGGTTAATTTATTATTCATATTAGGTGTATTTTTTTGCACACCCGAGCAGATCAAATTTTGTTAAGTATATTGAATAGAACAGCAAAGTTGTTGTTGTATTCGTCAATATACTTTACAAAATTTTATCTGCTCGGGTGTGCAAATAAACGCACCTATTATTATATCATTGAAAACCTAAAGTATATTTACAATGAAAAGCTTAAAATCCAGTTTATGCTCCAGAACATTTAAATTCATTTACACTTTTAGTGACAACCCATCTGCACCAGAGATTCTAATAGGATTCCATGTTAATGTTCTTTTGGGTTGCAGGATGTTAAGTCGAAGATTATTTTGTGAAAGCATTGTGTTTACTTGTCATAAACTTTAAGACATCCTATGTAAATAGAGGCCCGTCAGACATAGAGAAGAAGCTTGATATTTTAGACACGCATGGCAAATTTTGGCGAGCCGAGTATGAAATGGTCACCTTGTTTATTCTCGCCTGTTTTTTATCACATGCGAAAACATAGAGGGAAGTAATTTCCCAAGTTGCTCGACGAAACGTTCGCCATATGTGTAAACGAGGCATAAAACGAACGTTTCGTGAGGGCATCCGGCACAACAGTCGGTAAGACGTTCAGCAAGACAACTTGGCGAGCGAACCAGTACATTTGTAGCTGTTAAAGGGTAAGTGTTTACGTGCTAACAACAACAAATGCACTAATTCGCTCGCCGAGTAGTAGAATATGTTCGATCGTCTATAGAGGCTCTTACCCCCGTCCCAGACATGACCAGAAATATTTCCGGAAATATTTCCAGAAACATTTCCGAAACATTTCCAGAAATATAATATTTCCGACAATATTTCTCTCGCCGTCCTACACATGACCGGAAAGTTGATTGATGGTTTGCGTGAGCCAGAGCTCAAATCAGAGCTGCCGCTTTTGAAGCTGCATATCTTGTCAATATTGAAAAGCAAGACGGCTCAATGTGACCATCTATGAAGCTCCATTCTATTTTTGCCATATGTATAGAGATGGGCAAAAGCGCTCATAGCTCACCACTTACCACTCACTTTTACAGTGCAGCGCCTGAAAAAAGCAAAGCATAGTCTGCGAACGAAAGCTCTCGTTTGACTAAACTTAGTGAAATGTGCAGCCAAAAGTATACTGAGAGTACGGCGCAACACTGTAAAAAAGAGTCGTGAGTGGTGAGCTAAGAGCTATTTTGCCCATCTCTACATATGTATCACAACCATATCTAGCTATCATTCTATTCACGTTCCCTCAAAAGCTGCTTTTTCCCACAAAAAATGCAAGTCTCATAAAACTTGCACTCAACGGGCAGCACAGTCCCGAAATTTCGTCACAGCCATGTGACTTTCCGAGACTTTCCGACGATCAGTCCGAAAGTTCAACAGCTGATCGCTTTGCTGTGGACTTATTGCGCGGTGGACTTTCCGCGACTTTCCGCTCGACGATGGGAAAGTCTCGGAAAGTCGCAAGGGTGTGACGTAATTTTGGCACTGAGCTGCCGTTGTGAGAGCAAATTTAATGAGACTTGGATTATTTGGGTCGAGAATGGTATTGTAGCTAGGTATGGCTGTGATACATATGGCGAAAATAGAATGGAGCTGCATAGATGGTCACATTGAGCCGTCTTGCTATTTAATTTTGACGGGATATGCAACTTCAAAAGCGGCAGCTCTGGTTTGAGCTACGATTACCGGTACCCATGAATGAACTTTCCGGTCATGTGTAGTACGGCGAGAGAAATATTGTCGGAAATATTTCTGGAAATGTTTCGGAAATGTTTCTGGAAATATTTCCGGAAATATTTCTGGTCACGTCTGGGAGCGGCCTTATGAAAGGATATCTACCTACCTACACGATATGCATATATGTACGCTTAAACTTCGCACCAGTCTGCATGATGTGAAATTTAAGTGGTAATATCGTGCAGCTAGGTAGCATTTTCTATGTTCAAAAATTTGTTTACAAATATTCAAACAGTGCGCCTTGTACGCATGCTTCTTGTCCGAAATGATGTATCTTTCTCATGATTTCATTGGCAAACCAAATAGTTTTGCAAATATCATCGGAACCAGCACCAGATCTCATTTTCAAATCCCGACATAATTTTTAGCGGCCCCGAGGTAGGACGAGACGGTCATAAACCCTACCATAAATTGCTGATTATCCCTTCATAAAACAGGCAAGAGCCGACGAGGAAGCCATTTACACACACGTGCTTGCCATGAAAAAAACAGCCGAGAATAGACGAGGTGACGATTTACACTCTCATCTCGTCTACGTTTACCATATTTCGTGGAGAGTATAATTGCGTTATTAGATGAATTTTGCCGATAGATGTCTGGCTAATATGTTTGTGTTTTTGAGGTTATGGGTTTGTTTTTGGGGGTGTTTTTTGTTTGTTTGTTTTCTTGATTGTGTTGTCCTTTCGAGCATTTTTTTTTGTATAATTTTGTGTGTTTTTCTTCAATTTTAGACCCCTGCTACCACCTATTCGCCCTTTGATGGTAAAATTTCCTGATCGTGGTGCATCAAATCGAGTTTTACCATGCACCTATTGCTATCAAACTGCTTTGGGTGTAAATTAAAGGTCTTAGTTTTTTTTGTGCAATTTAATCGCTTGGAAATGATATCGCATGGACCGATGTAATAAAAAAATGAAGAACATATACTGTTTGCTGGGGTGTAGTTATTTTCTTTTTGATTTATGTCTTCATTATTATCATATTTTCACATCACAGAATGCGTTGAACATATTGAGGTATGCTTGAAAACTGTATTGATCTAAAATAACTGTTGAAATGAACTAAAAAATGTCGTGGATTTGCAAACGAAAAATTTCAGGTTACCCCACATCTACGCTCAAGATTAATTCTGGTCCTCAAGAAATATTTGTTTTTATGGCGAACTATTTCCAAGAAGTTTTTGTTCCACTCACAAGCTCTTCTATCGTAATACTCTTCCAAAATACCACAGCTTACTATTGCTGAGACAAAAATGTTAACCGAAAAGTCATAAAAAAGCTTGACGTGCAGCCTGAATTCTCCTATTGCTGCCAAACTTCATATCTCACTGTTTAGAATGGATTGCTTCATTCTTGCTTATAGTTTTTTTTTAAATCTCTATTATGCGGTATATTTCCTTCCTTCTGAATATCTTCTCCATCCTTCCATCGATTCTCAAAAGTATCGAAATTTTTCGACAAAATTGATTGTGTCAACTTCACAACTCTAAGGTCTGTCCCAGTAAAATTTAGCCCTTTTATCTTTGTGAATATTTTCGTGGGTATGCCTGCTCCAGACATTTAAGCTCTATGTGGCAACCTTCTATATAAAGGATAGAAAACTATATTAGTATTCATTCGTCCAATAGCTATTTAACTGATTACATAGAGTCGAAACAAGAGAAAGTACTGGAGCAAATTATTTTCAAATACGTGGAATATCTGGAAATGAAATTTTCAAAGATTGTTAAGAGTCTTAAAACGTCACGTTTAACGGTCAAACGAGTAATAGTGAAATGAAAAAAGGGGCTAGATGTTACAAGAAAAAGAGGATTAGGCAAAAAATCTGCAAGTATAGACAAGAACTTAGCGAAGAAAATTTTCAGGAAGTTTGAGACCAAACCCAACATTTAGCATTAGTTGTTGGTACATCGAAGTCAACGGTCGTTCGAATAAAAAAATTTTACAACATGAGAACACGTAAGGTGCAGAAAGTTCCAGATGGATCCGAGGAAAAGGAGAAAGTAGCAAAAAAGAGATCTCGAAAATTATACGCTCAATAGGTCACTTCAGGCATATTCCTGGCCATGATTTTACACTGATAAAGCAAGGAATACATTTAAAGAAGTATTCAAGTCGAAGAAAACCAGCAAATTACCTAAACAGTACATGGTGTGCCAGGCACTTTGTGATATAGTCTAAGGAGCAATATTTTTATAGCAGAAGACACAATCAATGCCCAGGTTTACAGTGTGGAATGTCTGCAGAGTTGATTGCTGCCTTTCATTAATAGACATGAATGTTCCATGTTGTTTTTGTAAGACTTAGTATCAAATCATCATGCTAAGAAAAGACAGGAGTGGTATGAAAACAGCCACGTCACTTTTGTCCCCAAGAAGGCCAATCTACTAAATTGTCCCGAGCTTAGACCAATAGAACAGCACTGGGTTCAAATAAAACGTGTATTGAAGAAACCCAATGGGAAAGACTATAAAAACAAAAACTTTACAAAAACAAAAGGGATGAAAGCATACGAAATCGTTGATGAGGCCTCTGTGAAAAACTTAATGTCGAGCTTCAATCGAAAAATTCAAAATTTTCACTCCAAGTTACACTAAGGTGAACAAATATAGTTTCTGTTTATCTTTGGGAAGTAAACTAAATAAAAAAACTAAATCCATTCTCCTAAACTCGAAAGGTTTCATTTTATGTAATAGGGTCAAATTTTACTGGGACAGTCCTTAATCTAACCTCTCCTTATTTAACCAAACCCTTAGAAAAAGGCAGATCAACTATGATCTAATCGCATACATGTTCTCTGCAATATAGAAAAACTATCTCAAATTGACATCTTCTACACTATTTCAAGCAAGCCTTTGACGGTCTTCGCAATGGTATCCTAAAAATTAAACTACTTAAGTTTACTGTTTCGGGAACCATGCTAAAATGGTCCAAGCAGTTTCTGCTGAGATCAGAAATGATAGTTTTAAAATCTTAAGGTTTCTTGTCAAAAAAAAATATCGTACCCCCTGGCGAATCACAAAATGAGAAGATTTTTAAGATGACTTTTAAGCTGAGTAGAGCACCAGATACTAAAGTGTTAATCCGACCACGATTACGCACCGGGCTTTAAGTTAAGCTAGCTCTCAGTAGATCCCTGAGTTAAATCAGTGTAAAATGATACAACGAACTCATCACTTGAAACTCGTAATATATTCATCGTGAAAGAGGTTTCCACCAACTTTAACTCCCTGAATCTGACGCGGATTTTAGTGGGACTATTTCACTTTTCATTTGAAAGATGATAGTAAAGGTAATTGAATTTGATCACGGTTCCCTTCGTGTCTATAAATCAGCATGGACAACTTATATCGTCTCTAAAGCTTATCAAAGCCGAGAATATTGAAACGGGAAACTCGATCGTTTTGCGTTTTGATCGGTTTTTGCTTCCGAAAGCAGAAATAGATCGATGGTTTTAAGTTGGACTCGATTGTTGATTCGATGGTAATTGTGCAATCGAGAGAATCGAAAAAGGTATCTCGCCATCGTAACAATCGAATAAAACATCTCGCAATAGACCATTCGGTCGGTCAAGTCATCGACAATCGGGTGAAGGCAATCGAGTCACCCAAAAAGCATGTTCACCTTCGGCTGCAAGCTGAAGCATTGTGTTGATCTTAGCTACAGTACTCGGGTACCGCACCTGTCTTTAGCTATAGCTACCCCCAGAGCTACACATTCTTTTTCTGCTATAAACCGGTCTTCAACAATCGAGTACAGCAATCAAACACAGCAATCGAACACAGCGATCGGACACTGCAATCGAAAGCACCAGTCGAGTATAGCAACAATCGAGTCTAGCAATCGAAATAAACAATCGAGTAGAACAATCGAGCATATCGATTGATCTCTCGATATTTTTGTGGCATCGATTACAATTATCTCGATTGTTAAAACATCTCGCAATCGCACATCACTAATCGAGAGTAATCTCGATCGACATACTAGCGCGAGAACGCAAGGAAGGGTACCTCTTTCGCTCAGAGCTGAGCAGAACTGAGGCTCTGGCGCACGCGCGTACGCTTACCCTCTAAATTTCGCAACAAAGTTGGAGTGAAAGTGATAAAGGACACTCGACGGCTAAGCTAATTTGTCTCATTGAGCCTTGGCTTAGCCGGACCAACGGAGAGTTAAACTTTTACCTTTGTCAATTCTTGACAGGGCACCGTTACTTCAGGAAATACCTGAACAGAATGGGAAAGGTGATCACACCGTACTGCCGGTACTGTCTGACGGAGCTCGATGATGCTCAGCACACATTCTTTATGTGCAGTCGCTTCGTGGATTTGAGGCGCACCATTGAGTCCACGATCGGCCTGGTAACGCATGAGACGATCGTTGATTCAATGCTGACCCATGAGCTGTGGTAGTTTCTGAAGTCCGTAGTTACCGATGGGTGACTCTGCACAACCGGGTTGAAGCAGTGCTTAGGCAGGTTCTGAATCGGAACTTCGTGGGCTTGTAGATGGTCCTTTGTTTTAGAGAGTTCACGCACACACCCCGGAGATCTGGTAAACATATATTTTTTTTGCCATTTTCATACTAGGGGAAAAAAAGTAATATAGATCTAAAATCAAATGTTACTGAGACAAATATGTCACCAAAATACATTCGTTCGGATATTCATATGATAATTTTTGATAAACAGAGTTAATGAAGAGCAAACACTTTTTCTGCAGTTGATACATTCAGTTTCAAAATATTTAACACTTTTCTTACATAAAGTTTCAAATAAAACTCGAGTTTTCACAAATTACAGTTGTAGCACTATACAACTTTTCACCCCATAGCGACGTCAAATAAATTAGTTTTCGTGTGAAAACAACACAAATGTACTGACAACATCCAAGAGCAATCCTTGTAAAATTGATAGCCACCTCTTAAAATCGCAAATATATCATCATACTAACTTTCAGATGTTCGTTTTGTACCTGATAATGTGAAAACTCGAGTCCATTTCTCGAAACACTTTCAGAATGCTCGATAAGTTATTTGACCCTACCGGGAGTTACAACTCAAGTTAGTTGAAATTTATGAGAGTTTGCATTTTCGAGTTGTTGCTTGGCATAAAACTGAAGTCATGTATTTCGTTTTAGACCTTTACAGCCCTGTGCATCTAAACTATTTTAATGTGTTTCGGTTCCATTTCCAGTCCGTTACGAGGACAGCGTGGCACTATAGAATTAAATCGATTTACTTATTCTATATTTTACTGCGAAAATTTTTCATACTGATAAATTTTCAGTTAGACAAGCAAGTTTTGTTAATGCTACCTCGAACAACAATTGGCTGGTTCACTATCAAATTATGCGTAGGTTTCGTAGATCAAGAAAAGAATGGAATAAAATTCTCATTTCGAAATGACAACGACATGTAGGAATAGACGAGGAATTATGCACTGAATGCACAACGTTCATTTTCGAACGATAATAACTGAAAAATAACTACTATGACTGCAACTGCCACCACAGAATTCCATCCTTTATCCTCTCTGCTGGCCTAAGCTAATCTTGCCGGCTGTGCACTTGATGCACTGCAATGCACACAATCTTCGTCGAAAGATAATTCCGAATGCAAACCGTAGGACAATGACACTCGGAAAAATATCTTACGAATGCAATAAGAACATTTGAAAAGTGTCTGTGGGCATCTAAGATGCATGCGATTCCGACGAGGCTAGATCGTGAGATGAATTTTCAATGTGAGGTGACAAAATCATTTTTCTTTTTTCTTTCATATTTTCAGAAGCAATTATTGCTTTAGGTAGTCGTGGGGAAAAAGTGGTATCAGCTTGAATAAATTGTCTGACGGACATAGTAATGGGAAGTCAGATTGCAAGTCGCCAGCTCAGCATAAGTGTCTGACTGCACATTGTTCGTAATATTTGCCGAACGTGCACCTGGTAATCAGGAAAATAAAAGTAGTAATGGATTTTTTCTTGTGCCATATTAAAACGAATATTAGAGAATATAAGATGACAGATGAAAAGTATAATTGAGCGTGTGCTACAAATCAGCAAAAATTAGTTAAGTTTCTCTTCACATTTCAATAGAATCCTATGTGTTGGAATGCTCTAGTTAGCTGTAGGGCTTGAAACCGATTTTTTATTGTGACAAGAAGTTATGATAGAAATACTTATCTCAAGTTAAACGAAACATATCTATTAGTCTGTTTTATAGCGCCTCAAAAATATTCGTGGCAGACGCACTTAAAAAATGCATCCCCCCTTGAAGATGCGATTTTGATTGCTTGAAACCAATTTGGTTTTCCGTCAGAAGACAGCAGTCTTTCTATATATTAGCAAAGTTAAGTATTAGTTGGTGATTTTCATAATAAAATCCAAATTTCCAAGAAGCTTTTAAGGAATCTTTTCATACAGCCTAACCGACCAGACATTCCAGCCTCGATAAAATGTCGTCCAAATGTCAATTTCATTCAGGAGCACTGCAAAGAAGTGTACTGGGACCAGTGTTTTATAGCATCTTCACATCTGGCCTTTCCATAATCGATTAACAACAACCAATGCAGACGATTTCGCTATTATACAAACTTCAAGCATTTGCCCATAGTGATATATATCGCTAAAAAAAGAAATTTTGACACATGAATTTGTTTGGATTTCCAAAATAAATAAAATAGAAAATATGGACTCCGAATTAAGGGGGAAAATACATGTAACTGCTAAAAAAAAATCGATTTTTTTTATTACATCAAAATGTTTGAAATGCTCTTAAAATATACAAAAAAAAAGTTTTGAAGCGATATTCGTATTAGTTCTCTAGTTATAGACAGTTAAAGGCAGCGCGGCGTTCCCCAGGTCGGTGGAGCTTTAAAACTTTAAACGCGTTTTTCTCAAAGTAGTACTTTTTCAACTGCCGTACAAAATATCTAAAAAAATATTGAATCGATTCGGCTCAAATTTATACTTCATCTACAAAAGAGTATTATCTCCTCGTTGAACCTAAAGGTTATTGTAGTTTCAGAAAAATAATTTGTTTATTAATGTTTAAAGCGTGATTTTTTTGAAAAATAATCGATTTTTATCTTTAATCTAAAATTAATGTAAAAATTTAATTTTTTTATAAATTTTATTGGTTCACCTATGAATTATATATTTCATTGGCATATTTTTTTTCTCTGAATGTTGCAAGTTCCCCGGAAAAGGCGTTAAGTTGTACGAGGCAGTTTTTGATGTGTTTTTTTTCATTCGTTCGCATCGCCGCCATTTTTCGTTCGCCGCCCCCTTAAGTTCTTCTATTCAGTTCAATATAAAAAAAAAAAAACCTCTTAAAATGTTTATGCCTTTCTTCTTAAAAGCAGAACGAAAGATTCCTTCCATATTTTTTTGAATTTGTTGCTACTACAAAAACAATAGATGCATAAATTCAAATGTTTTTTGTTTCTTGTATGCAGTGAAGATACAAAATTTGAAAGGAAAAACTATTTAAATTGGAGTCATGTGGGGAAAAATTGTCCAATCTATAAAGTGAGGAAAATTTTTATTGGTGATTCCAAAATTATGGGAAAAACGCCGAATTTAAAGTATCACCCTTAATGTTGTTCTGTATGCGCCAGAACTTGTTGTACGTACTACTAGAATTTGGTGTGTGTATAGAAATAGCAGCATGATGATGAATTTCGATGGGCAGCTTATATGTTCTACATTTTCAGAGGAAATGCTTCAAAAAAATCAAAATACTTTTTTTTTGCATATACGAGAGGCGACAGATAATTTCGCGGCCTAAGGTACTAATTGAATGAAAAGTATAATCGTATATTTTTTATTTTTAAATTTAATCCCCTTGAAGTTAAATACACTTCTCTCACCTTGAATATTTATATTGCTTATATACTTATATCTTGAATACTTATATAAAAAATATTTTTTTCAATTTCGCTTTAAAATGGTTTTCTATGGCCGCCTTCATCTCACTATCATCCGAATATCTTCGTCCCCGTAACTATTTTTCTAAATTTGAAAAAAGGGAAAACATCACTAGGAGCCATGTCCGAACTGTAGGGTGGGTGGTCAATTCCTGTGAATCCCATAGCTTTCAAGGCATCCCTCGCAATCGGAGCGGTGTGAACGGGCACGTAGACTTGCAGAAACAGCACTCCGCATGCTACCTTGCCACGTCTCGTCGGTACGACTGGCTCACGTGGCTGACCCAATAAATTAGCCATAATCTTCGGCGCCGATTTTTCCACTTTGAATTTCTTTCGTGGCATTTCCTCCTTTCTTATCCAGTGCATCGACTCTTGTTTGTGCGCGGGATCATACTGACGACGGAATCATACTGACATACTGATACATCAACGGTTTGGATTACAAATGTAATCCAAATCACTCTGACACAGCTCCAAAAAATCTTTACAGCTCTCCAATCATTGCTGCTTGTCGAGCGGTGTGAGCATTCATGGTATTCTTGGTATTGATGGTATCATTCATGGTATTCTTCGATCAACCAGTACTAATTCTTCGACTTTTTTGACATTTTATTCGATCACGACCGTCACTGGTCGGCCCGAACACGGGTCCATCCATCATATATATGAAGGTGCAGAATCCTGAAGAACCCATGGAGTTGCTTCAAAAATTTCTTTCAGCTTATTTCCTTTTTTAACAAGGAATATAATCATAGCGCGGTGATCCAAATTGCGAGAATTTCCAGTTTCCGTTGGCATGGTGTCGTTGCTTGTTCTAGGGATGAAGTGTTAAGGGGTCAGGTACACTTGGGACGTCAAAAAAAGCTCTTTTTAGGATTTTTTTTAGAAACACATTAAAATAATTAATAAAACATGGTTTTTTCCTATAAAGAAATATATTTGAAGAAGCTAGTAATTTTTTTAAGGCAAAAGGTTGAAAATTAGTCGAAATAGAGCAAATTTTCGAGGGGTCCAAAAAAAATTGTTTTGCCGTGATAACTGTAGCTTGTTACTGGATCATCCGAAATAAAAAAAAAATCGGGGATTATTAGTTAATGACATAGTGCTCCGGATGAACGAAGGACTTTGACAGATTTTGATTTTTCGAAAAATGGCGGTTGTTGAAACTTATCAGCCGCCCCTCGTATGTACGAAATATACGAGGGGCTGCTGAAATAGTTTTAGTAAATTTTATACAATAATTTTAGTAAATTTTATTCAATCCCCACAATCACTTAAAAAACGTGCAGCTAAGCTATTTTCTCGCCATGGCTCTATCTAACCTAACAGGCGGAGGCACTCAATATAAGGCCAAGAGAAGGGGCTAACTTATGGGCATAGAGAAATTTCCCATTTCCAACTCTGAGACTCTTATTGTCTCAATGCAGCGGACTTGGCAACTGAAAGAACTCTGGCGTTCAAGCTCTTTTCAAGGAGAGCAAGGGTAAGTGCGCCTTGCTAGTTATAGCAGCGGACCAGGTCTCAGTCTCAAAAATAGCGAACAGAGACAGAAAACACTAGCTTCCAGTATGGAGAGGTCACGTTGAATGTCAAAAAGACAAATTACCAGAGCCGGCGATCACTCTTATTACTAGTATGGAATATGGTGGAATCGATATACAGACAAAACCAAGCTCCAGTTATTCGGAACTAATGAAAACAATGATTGAAGTGTTTACAGGCTCACTTGCACCATACCAAAGCTGCCTCGGCGAAGTAAGCAGCAGGTTTGCTTCAACACCTATAATATTGGGCTAAAACAAGAGCCCTGTGTAATCAAATGGAGAATATTTGGCCCGCACGTTAAAAATAGAGCTCGAAGGCGGCGATTGTAATTAAGACAAAGTTAACTTTTTTCTAATCCCAATGCGGAAGCCAGTAGGCTTATAGAGTTTGGAACATTCAGAAAAATATCTCAGTTTCAATAAAGAAAAAAGGACGATAGAATAAACGATTCTTTGCAAAAGTGGCATAAAAGCTCTACGTGCAAGCGCTTGCATCTTCCTGGCAAAAAGTACCTCCGTAGAATTGGTAAGAAGCAGGACGTCTACTGCAGAAACGGGAGTGAGTCTAGAATATGATATCAGTGAATATGCTTTTGGCTGCAAAGAATGGCACAGGTAGACTTAACTTTTGCACAAGTTTACGAAGCGAAAGTTTTTACGATGATAGAGCTTTTGAGAGGTCCAAGAAAGCGGACATACTTTTTATAGACGAATTCTCAATCGTTTTGTATCCAACGCCAAACAGACAAAACATGAAAGTTAGAACAAATGATCCAAGCATTATTGAACTAGCTCAATTAGGAAATGAGATGATGGCTCAAGATCATGATTGCAGCAGAAATCAGTTGACTTCACGTTAGAATGACTGAATGACAGCAGACGGTTTCCACAAAGAAATGTGATCGTTTTAATGCAGGAAGGAGACGGAGGGCATACGACAAAAGCAAAGTCGACGTTTTAAGCTGTTTGGGAAGACTGGGCTGGAAATTTTCATGACTTTAGCTGAACCGAAAAAGTTTTTCGATCACAGAAGAATCATATTATTTGATATGATTCTTCTGTGATCGGAAAACTTTTTGGGTTCAGCTAAAGTCATGAAAATTACATACAAAATCGACACATTGTTATTTCTGCATAATACAGAAAAATTTCCACACTAATGAGAACTCAACAATATGGCCATGTTACTGGATTGTACACAATATCACAAGTCGACTGCATATTATTGTCGTGCTAACTAAAGATTGAATTACATCTTACACAAGGTTACATTCTCTATGCTTGTCTACAAGAATAATTATGTTTTTTCATATTTGGAATACCACAATTAAACTTATTAACTATAATTCATACACACCTCCAACAACACTTAAAAAAATTCAAGCATGCATCGTTTACAGTTTCAACAAAAAATACAAACAATGACAGCATTTTTCTCATTCAAAATCTCACAATTAAATCTTTTTTTCTTCGTGAAATTTTCCACATGTGCAATTTACGAGTTTTGTAACTTAATTCCATCGTATAACATCATCTCGTCAGAGACATTTTCATTAATTCTTCAAACATTTATTTTCCACATTTACTAAGTAACGGTAACAATAATATTAGCAGTCGCAGCAAGTGTTGAAACCGTAATTATGAAAAACTGACAGGTAATCTGTTTCGGGCGATTATGAAATGGCACTTAATCAAAATATCAAATGTTTCAATTTTTGGGAGAGAAAAAATATACATGCAGAGAAAATCAACAAGAAAAATAGAACAGTGTCATTAACATTGAGTTGGATCACAGTTCCCTGAGTTACGCGATCGTCCGCCAACGCAAAATGTTCTTCGCTCGTTTCAACAACAAATCGAACTTTTGCGTAATAAAATACGAATGCATGATAATTTCGTTTCGAATCTATGCAACTGATGGTTCAAGATTGTTTGTTGGTTCATGTTTATGTGGTGCGAGTTTTCTTATTTGAAGTCGCATAATAGATGCTATAAATGTATATTGGAGGTTAGTTTTTTATTTGTATTATTAATCTTTATCAAAAATTTAAATTTAACAATTTTTTTAGGATTTTAATTTACAGTATTTTTACGGATTAAGAATAGGATTTTTCTGCAATTTTAGAAACTAATACAGTTTTTCTAATGTGATTGTTAACTTCTCTTTTTTTTTTATAAAGTAGACCCGAATATATAATAAAGTAGTTCAACACTAGAGTGTTTCTCTCCTTATATTTTTCATTCCAAAATATTTCCCAAGAGAGCAAAAAAATTCCCCCTCAGACTCCACATTTATCCAAATTTCCCAATTGCTTTTTTACGCTACAGTCAATCAAGCATCGACTACTGTACTTTTTCACACAAACAACCACCCATGCATTAGGTTGAACTTGGACCCGATTAATCGTTAAATTTGAATTTCAAGCGTGAGAAATTTTTAAAAGCAAATTTATTCGAAGTGTATTGAGTCGATGCTGTCGTCGTCGAGGGGGCCAACCGTCAGTAGCAGCCAAGAAGAACAGTTTCGTAAATTGCTGCCTAATGGAGTGATATCAAAGCGACGCGTGTTGATTGCTGTCCAATGTGCATGTATAATGTCCGTTTTTGTTGCAGTCGACGGGTGTTAACTGAAATTGTTCATGTTGCAGATCATGCTTTGCTTCTCTGACTCAGCTTAGTAACGGCATCTAAGCCACTTGCGATTTGCTTGAAAGTTCGTTCGTTGCATTTGGATGGATCTGATTTATGTCTCATGATTGAGCAAACAGGCCAGTTTCTAGCAGTAATTAATAGTTTAATGGATTTTTTTACTTCTGCTATGGTGTACAAGGCTGGATGTTGGCATCTATCAGAAGCTTGTGTTTCTGAGATTTACGGCTTTTATTACACTTTGTGGTTCTTGTACGAATTATCTTATCAATGCTTAAAAGCATTCGATTAAAATCTTTGTTTTTGTTTATGGTGACTGATGGTTTTTCTGGGTGGCTAGGTATATGTAGTGTTTAAAGAACAATTCAACCTGACATTATGTCCATTAAAAGAATATTATTGAACTGGGGCAGTTTCTTTTCTTCCTCAAAATTAACCATGGACTGAAATTTTGACATCGAGCACTGGTCCAAATCCTGCTTAGTTGGAAATGGATACTGAGCTGGGCTTTCAATTCAGGTAGCTTCGAATAGATATCCCATTTTAATCAAGGACGATTTATCATGATTAAACTAAATTCTCAAGGCCAAGCAAATGATGCGGAAATGGAGTCTGTATAACTTCGAAACTCAATAAGGATAGGAAAAGGTTGATTCCGCAGGTAAAAAATTAAACTTCTCATTTGTACACATTTTCGCTATAGTGATTGCAACCACGAAGTATTCTCGTGTCGGATCTTCCGAAAATCATCATGAAATCAACATAACTAAAAATTTTACCATAAGTCGAGCTGTCTATTTCTTTTTGAAAGATGTCACCAAAATCACTTTTTCACCAAAATTCATGGTGTTTCTTCCCTGAAGATAATTACTAAGATTTTATACCACGGAACTGGATCATGTGACGTCTATGATGCGTTATTAATATTTAGTTGGATGAAACTTAACTGGAGGACTTGAAAAATCAATTTCGAAAAATGAAGCTTAGTATTTTCTAGGAAGCATTTGAAATATATGCATACAG
Organism: Nemotelus pantherinus; assembly: GCA_963978885.1. Taxonomy (NCBI): domain Eukaryota; kingdom Metazoa; phylum Arthropoda; class Insecta; order Diptera; family Stratiomyidae; genus Nemotelus; species Nemotelus pantherinus. The sequence continues at coordinate 62,252,859 of OZ022263.1, forward strand.
AATCTTAATATATTTAGTCATTTATCTTCTACTCCGTTTTTCGATTACATTTTTCTTTTTTTCTATGAATGGGAATTAATTTGATGAAGGTTCGATAGTCTGTGAATGGGGACATGTTTTGGAAATTTCGAGGACTCATATAGTATATCGTAGCCGATGGAATATGTTTATTCGCTTTCATTAGTAATGGCTGCGGTTTTTATTGTCTATTGTGTATATTGGCTATTCAGTTCTTCATCAAAATTTTCTAAGGAGTGTTCCTAGTTTCATAGGATAATTTCAGCAGGCATATTTTTGTAACAGAGGCTTTTGTAGACCCGTCTTCTTAATTCATTTGACCTCTTTGTATCCTTTTGCAATATAATTTGTAAGATGGTCTTAAGAGCCATCGTACTCAGTAGAATTGCGAGTCAGCTAAGAAGACACGTTGGAACGCACCGCATCGCTCATGGCACAAGACGGACACCATTGTGAAAAACAAGATGACATTGAACATTGGCTGTCGAAGTCGAACGCTCAAGTTAAGCATTCTTCTGTATTAGAAGTGTACCTACTCCAAAAAATTTGCAAGTACATAGAAATTAGCTTCTTATTTACTCTGTGTAGTATAAACCTCTCTCAAATAACCTGACTAAAGTATGGGGTAAAATACGAAGAGTGAATAATTATGACGTGGTGGGAGAAGATAAGAGCAATTATATCGGTCGTAAGAAAAGCTTTAGCCCTTGCGGAAAAACGTGCTGATGCTATTGCGGAAAAGTGCGTCCACACCATGGCGATTCCTAGAGAAAGAGAAGTTTACAATGTTACGAAAGCGCGAAAAGCTGCCGCTCCAAGACCAGGAGAGAAATATTACAGCTGAGTATACAAAGCAGCTAACGAAAGAAGATAACTACCTATATTGAAAGACGAATAAGGATGTCTCGCATTCGAGTGCTTAAGTCCCTTCAAAAGGAGATTGTGGAAAAAGAGATATGGTTGCGGAAACGGAGGCATGATTGCGGAAATATGAAGTGTTGCCTTTCGAAGAAGATGCCGGTTAGCCCTGACTGAGTATACTGCCGACAGTAGCCAACAATCAGTGAGAAATTTCATTGACGAATTTGGGGGAGGTTTTGTGTTTAGCCAAATTTAAAGGCAACAATAATCTGATTTACTTAAGGAGATAATTATGTAGAAACGCCGGAGTAGAAAGGCAAGATCTTGCGAAAATTTTAAAAATAACTTATCAAAGAATTTTATACAGTAGCTATAATCGGAGAGATTTATCAAAGCTTGAAAACCAGAAACAAAGCTACAGCCAAGTGGCTATGATTCTTTAGCCTTGTTTTATTCCCTATTGTAGATGGCAAAAAACATCTGCTTACAAGACCCCCGGGTAACCTATCAGGCCGTGGGATATGTTAGGTTTGATTCACTAAAAAAAAAGCTATCTGCGAGCAAAAGAAGTTCCGAACTGGGGCCCACAGAAGCATCACTTCAACGTGACCGTGCTGACTCACCTACCGGAAACAAAGGGCTTTAAAAACTACCACAGGTCATGGGTCGGTAGGGCAGCCCTCCTCCCGCTCAATGTATGTTGGGACTGTGCGACAGTTCTACTCGTTTCGCACTATTTCGTCTTCAGCCTTGCAAGGGAGACTTGTATGAAGGAATTAAAACAGAGAGTGCATATATATATATATATATATATATATATATATATATATATATATATATATATATATATATATATATATATATATATATATATATATATATATATATATATATATATAGCCGAAGGATAGGAACGAGAAGAATGGAGATGCAGCCCAAAATCGTACCATAAGCGTAATTACATTTGTAATAATTTTATTTTGATGCTATATGCTGTTTTACCATCAATCGAACTGATTTTTTATCGGGACCCTGAAAAGATGTCCATTAGCTATGAAGCATCCTGCACAGAATTAGTACAAACGGCCTTTCTGAATTGACATTTTCGTCTGCAGTTTTTTATAACAGAATATCACCACCGTCCAAATTCTCTTATATTAGGCGCGTTTTTTTTTGCTCCTCTGCCCAGCACAGAACAGAACAGACACATTGGAAACAACAACACTCCTGTACCAGTGAATTAACTAGTATCGAAATTCTGTTCTGCTGAGGTAGTTCAAGTGCTGAACTATAGAATATGCTGATAGGAAAAAGAAAAGCTCGTGAGTAATTGATTTTTTTTTACTGTGAGGAGGCTTTGGATTTTTCAAGGTTATGTGGAATGTTTTGGTAGTTAGGAAATCAGAAAAAGCCCTCATAATGTGTAGAAAGTTAAAAGAGGCAATTTTCTGTTAGTTCTTTTTTTATTTTCTATCGATTGTGGTAGTTTGCACTGGTTATTACATATATACTTTATTTTCAGCTGCTTTGCGCTACCATAGCGAATACAGCAACCTATAGAAAGTATAACGAATGCATCAGCTGTTCTGTGATGGATCGCTTTTTTGCGTCATTGTTCTATTCTGTTCCGTACTGGAGCAAAAAAATGCACCTACTGTCTTATCTTTGTTCTTCTGTATAACAGTTAACTCACTACATTTGCTTGTCAAGGTGTGAAATCACTTCATGTTGTCTTGTTAGATTTGTACGTTATATTACCAGGCGAAACAAACGATAGGCTATCTTGGTTTTCTTAGAATTGTTGGAAATGTTTAGCTACTTCACTGACGCTAGACGCTAAACATCATTCCGAAAAGACCTTCTGTGAAGAAAACCAAATGGTTAGGTTTCAATATGAAGACTGCAAAAGCTATATCTTTCCCGATAATCCAAACCCCAACTTCGTAACCAAATGATGTTATGTTCTCATGCAATTGATAATCTCGTGGAAGAAATTTTCACAAGTAGCTGGTGGAGGCACAAAATTTGAGTACTCCAATTTACTTATCTATGTAGCGGTTTGATGAAATTTATACGTCCTTAAATAATTTAAATCGTCTTACCTGAAAATAAAAAGAGAAAAATAAATTAGACATTTTTTTAAGCGTTGAATAGGAAATTTAAATGTAAATTATGGTTGGACACGCTTTCAATTTTTTCAAGATATGATATTTTCAAAATGAAATCGCTCATATAATCCAATTATCTTCTCAGCAACTTCGTGAAGACGCTGTTATTTTTGATTGGGGATAAAGTGACCATATCCTCGTGGAATTAAAATTCGGTGGAAAAGAAGAATACTAAGCGACAGAGGGTTCATCGGGTTAGGTTTGGACTTGAATCATTGAACCAACAATCCGTCTTGTACAAATATATATTACCATTCAGGAAGCTTTAGTATAAGCCTAAGATAAACCGATTAATCTGACAAAAATAACTAGGCAAACACATTAAGGATTACTATTTGGAATCTAAGGATTGGTCCAGTCTTTTCAAGAGAAAAAAAAGCTAATTTGCGAAAAAACCAAGTCAAGGTTTCTCGACGGAATTATCTTTACTGTGGTATGAGAAATATTATATGGAAAGTCCATTACGAATTCATGTGCGCAAAATTATTTATTTATAAGCTCAAAGAGCACGAACTTCAGTTTGTTTTTTTGAATATTTTGTTAACTATTAGTTTCACATATGCATCCAATTTGTTCACTATAAAAATTTGTACAACAGCTTCATATACGAAATTCAGGTGAAGTCAATAGTTCTCAAGATATGAGCCCCATAATTCACTATCGTTTACGTATAGTAAAGTGAGTATACAGATGGCAAATGTATAAGTGTTAAAAACTTAACTATTCTAAAAGAATAAAAAAAAATCTAGAAATTTATATCTATTTGCCAACACCATATTTTCGAGCCTCCTCGAGAGGGCAGCTGGGAACAAAGTTTTTTAAACGAAGGATTGGCTAATATGATCGCGCTTTCGAAAGTTAATTCCTAAGAGGAAAAATCTTCAAGCATATGAGCTGAAGCAAGCAGAGGGCTGGATAGCTGTTGGGTTAATCAGGTACTAGTATGAGAATTCGGGTTTCGAAATAGTCCGTCGAAATTCAAGCCTAGGACAGGACTCAGAGGATAATACGGCTCGTCTTTATAATTCCTTGAACTAGTGGCACTGAAATTTTGACAAAAAAGCATTATTAAAGGAGCAGTCTCAAATGTCTCACACCTAAATGTTCCAAGGACTTCAAACAATATATATTCAGTGTTCAACAGTGGATCAACTAACGGATCAAGGAACCAATCAAAGCCTAAATCCCATGACAATTCTAGCAAATTAGAGGCCAGATGAAGGCAAAAAATAAAGAAGCTAAACATGACAAAGGGCGAAGAAAGTAAGAACCAAGAGTCTTTGTCAAAAGGTGGCGGAGGCTAACGAAGCTTCCTCTTCTACCTTTCACGGCAGATCCTGAAATAAAATTACAGAAGAGCACTCCTGAAACATGGCAGCGCTTGATATGACTTCGTAGGAGCTATTGGAGGAGGCTTCGAACCCGAAAAGCATGAGCAATGCAGCCATAAAGCGAATGAGATTCTTCAGGAAAACCGACATGTGTAAAGAAGAGGCCAGAGAAAAGGCAATTCTACGAATGGAATTAGAAGCCAAATACAAGAACGCTACTCCGAGGGACAGGCCGCCGAAGAAGAAAAGGGGAACGAATGAGGAACCAAAACATCGAAACCAGTAAAAGGCAGCGACAGGTAGCTCATAGCGGAGCTTCGCAGAGTATGAAAATAGCGATCATGCCGAGAGCTATTTCCAACAGATTGGGGTATAGAATGCACTTCAGGAAACACTACTAGTAGAGATAGAGGGTGGTGTTGCACCTCGCTTCCTTAGCACCTTCAACAAAGTAGACGACGTGTCCCTACAACGGCTGAATGGATGAACGATTGGATAGCTACGCAGCAGACTTGGCAATAGATAGAATCCTAGTGTTAATTAAATGTAGAACGTTAAAATAATAGCCTCAATGTAAAGTCCAGGAGAACCTTTTTTAGAGAAAAAAAATAGCAATGGTCCCATCATGATGGGAACCGCAACGTCAGCTTCCTTTTTGTACAAATTAAGTTAATCGTCAAAAAGGCGATAGAAAAGATACAAGAGCCAACTGGTGTTGACTTCAGTCACTAGTATGGATTATGGTGGAACCAATCTGGAAACATCAGGTCCCAGCAGCTCCCAACCAACTAAGAATGCAAAATGAAGTGACTACAGTCAAACCTGCATCAAGCCAAAGTAAGCAACTTGCCCCAGATTCCCATAGCTACGAGCTCATACAAGCGCCCTGAGCAAATAAAGGCAAAATAGGCTACCTACGTACGAAAAATAGTAAGAAAATCTGGCCGATGCTTGTGTTTGTAATTAATATAAGCATGAAATTTCTTCTAATTCAAAACTACACCAATGGGAACACAGTGGCAGTTCAAGCACCGGTCCCCATTGAAAGTAGAGGCAACATTTACCTCAACCTACATCGCCGGGTGTGGGGGGCCAGGACCAACGCAACAACATCCAGGAACTGTTAGACCACCGTATAGGAGATAATAGAATGTTGATAGTGTTGATGCCAATAGACACCCCGACATGGAGGAGCAGTGACGTCATTTTTCAAATTCCTCACCAACGATTTAGCTGAAATAAAAGCAGGACGCCAACGTTTCTGACAGTTAACAGGCACGAGATACAAGACCTCACGTTAGTGACAAAAAGTGCAGAGCATCTAGTTAGGAAGAGAAATATCGTAACAGGGGCTTCGTTCTCGGAAAAGATATAAAACCTTCGAACTGGGAAAAAATATCTTATACAGGGTCCGGCACACGAAGTGTAACCAATTGAAAAAGCCATAAATTCAGTTTGGAAAATTACTTTTACTCGATTCAAAGTACAAAATGTGTAAAAATAGTACAAAATATAAAAACAATTCACTTTTGCTCGATATGACCACCTTTTGCCTTGACTATGGCCTTTAGACGGTCCAAAAACGAATCGCACGCTGCCCGAATGTGACTTGGAGGTATTTTGGCCCACTCGCGGACAACGGCTTTTTTCAGCGCCTCGAGACTGATGTACCTTTTAGTTCGGACCTTGCTCTCCAAAATGGCCCAAAGAGAATAATCCATAGGATTCGCGTCTGGTGAATTCGAGAGCCATTGTGCGGACGTTATGAAGTTCGGAACGTTGTTTTTCAGCCATTCTTGGTTGACTCGAGCTTTATGAGACGGTGCCGAGTCCTGTTGAAACGTCCATGGTCTGCCACCGAAATGTTTGTCTGCCCATGGCTTCAAAGCAACCTTCAGAATACTTTCCCGATAATATTGCGCATTTACCTTAACGCCAGGCTCGATGAAAACGATTGGAGATCGCCCATCTGCGGTTACAGCGGCCCAAACCATTATCTGTGGCGGGTGCTGCCTCCTGGTGGCCAATCGATGACTCAAATTCTTCTCTGAACGGTCGGTCAAGTAAACCCTATCGTTTTGAGAGTTTACGAATTGCTCAATTGTAAAAATTTTCTCGTCGGAAAACACAATGTTCGGCAATTCACCACTTTCGGCCAAGCGAAGCAACTCCTTCGCTCTCTCAAGCCTCACTTGCTGCTGCTTCGGCGTGAGATCATGCGCCTTTTGGATCTTATAAGGCTTGACCTTGAGATCATTTTTCAGTATGCAGTGGATGCTACGGTCAGATATTTTAAGTTCTTTTGCCATTTGATTGGCACTTCGTCGGGGATTTCGCTCGAGTCGCTTTTTCACTTTTTCGATCATCTCACGTGACGTTGCAGTCTTTTGGTGACCACCTCCATGACGTTTGGCGATGCTACCAGTATCATTGTAACGAGTTATGGTGCGATAAACGAAAACTTTATTCACTTTAAGGTGTTTGAGCTCTCGAACAATCGCTGGTTGCGATTTTCCAGCTAAATATAATGCAATCACACTATTACGTTTGAAATCCATTACTGATTTCTTTTTTTCGCGTTCACTGTCGACAAAATGCTTTCGTGCGCTTGTAAACAATACACCGAACTGTCATTTAGTTAACTTACCGACAGCTGATGCCCGTGCATCAGCTGCGCGAGCGGTTTAAAGTTGGTTACACTTCGAGTGCCGGACCCTGTAAAGGACCATGTACAAGCAAACGAGCTCCACGAATAGGAAGGTTATCGAAATGGCCCGACTGCAAGACTTCATGGTCTGCGCCTGAATTACACTACAAAGGCGAAATCGGAAGACGTGGTGGCAAGTTTGCCAGAATAATTTTCGAATCCTACCATTACAATAATCTGCCCCAAAACGAGGATGCCAAGGTCGAACGGGAGTTAGGAAAACTCAGATGAACTGCAAGAAAAAAACTCAACAGGACCAGCCACATATCGAACTGGTAAGCCTATAAAAGGAAGCTCTCAGAATCCAGGAGTGAATCCAAACGAAAGGCTTTGAGTGTCAAGTTATCTGGGCCCTCTGCATGCAATCGATAACAATCAACGACACATATTTCATTAAACAGAAAATACATGAGGTAACTTCAAAGAAATGCTACTTCGTTGATCAATCAATTTTACAGAAAAACTGATTAAATGCCGCCCGACTTTTTATCAAGTGAATAACAATTTTGAATGATAACATTCGAAAATAATTACTTGAAACCACAGTTAAACTCATACGAATATGATTCAGAGAGCTAGAACAATGGAAGAAATACCACTCAATACCTTCCGATGAGCATGATGATGAAGCATTGAAATAATGAATCATATTGCCGCAATAAATCCATCGCTCGAGCTTTTACACTCCTATATACTATCAGCTCATAATATTACATTTATCTTTGCAAGAATACTCCGGGGTTTAAAAACAATCTTAAGAGGAGATTAAATCTTAAGTAGGTCGAGTCGAATGTCGAAGATGATTTATTGTGCAAGTACGTCTAGATACTGCTGTCTATGCGGATTGTTGCAACGGTTTGGCGATATATCATCGCAGCAAGGAGCAAAGTTTAATGAAATACATTCGTAGACAAGCATATGCATAAATAATTCAAATACAGTATTTGAGTGGAATTATGCACGTGGCCGCCAAACTACCGAGTTTATAAAGTGCTCAGCAGAGACAGAACGGAATTTCAACGACATCCACTAAACCAACCTTGTGAGCAAGGTGCTGCAAATCGCATTGCAATATCGAAATTAAATTTCTCGAAAGAAATTGCCGTCACGCCGCAAAGGTGACGCTGACTTACTACTACCTGGCGCCAATCGAATTGATTAGCATAAATGCAATTTCAATCGAAATACTATCGATTCATTCCAAACACGGTCTGCGATTTCCTCTCGTGTTGTCGTCTATTAGCTCATTCGAAGAAAAAAATATGAGGAACAGACGAAAACAACGAATAAATTTCGTAAGAAATCAATTAGAGTGTTAAATTATAATGATGCTATTACGACACGAATTAGCTGTTGAGGTGATGTCTTTATCGGAGAGGTTAATAGGAGGTTGTTACGAAGATAGTCAGCTCATATGAAGGCAAGAATACAAGCCTTCATCGACCGAACTCGAACGTGGAGAATCTTTTTGTTGAGTTGTTGCTCAACTATTTCATGGTCAATGCAACTGTTAACTACAAAAACAACTTCAACTTTTTATGCGTAATAGAACTCTGCCGTTAAACACACGTTCGAACGTTGCTTTGTAAGCTGTTTTTTGTCTGCCATTTTAGCAGGCTAGATACCTATACCTTGAAACTTATAAACCTTAATTTACACCTAATCGACATTGGAATAGCCATAAATAGTGTTATGATTTTCCACAGGCAGGCAACTAATGGAGGTATGCTAAGTTCCGAACTGCTCCACATATGGCTAATTACTTCCACCGCTGATAAGTGGCGCGAGACAGTCTCGCTGACGGCTGGGGCTATCGGAACTCGCTCCAATGGAATATGGTAGCTATCAACTTTCATCTATCATCATTGCTCATATGCAAAGATATAGTTGAACGCATTGTGATAGACCGAAGATTATTTCGAAAAAACCACCTTTCTATTGGATATAGCGGAAAATGCGCTATCAATTTCTCGGTGCGTCATCGAAGTAATTTGCTTATCTGACGCGGACTTAAATGAAATGTAAATAAATGAATCCGATAAAACCTGGCCGTAATAAATGCAATGCCACGTTCATGTGACATATTTTTCGTCAATATTTAGAGCTTTGATATTTGAGACACTTCGGAAAGCCTGTAGAGCGTTACAAAAACATCCAAGTGCAAATAGGTCATTGTAGGTAAATAATTGAAGAATCGGGGACACTTCAAATCGTTGTGAAACATACGGATGACATCATTGCTTTGTTCGAAACTATGCCGTTTAAGGCAGTGTTGTGCACAGAGAAATAGATTTCAGGATAAAAACATATAGCTTTTAGGCGTTATAGTTCGGGGAAAGTTGATATTTTAGTTACACGGAAGTGAATTTAATTAGTCATTATTATATAGCTTCTGATTTTGTCTGTGCTTTGTTTGATTTCAAGTAGAGACAGACACAATGCAATAAGTGCTACGATGAAAAAGCTTTTCATTGACAATTTTAAATGAGGAAGTGATACTCGTATGTTTCAATGGTACAATAATTTATTTTAGATCATACAAAGGCAATTTTTTTCAATTTGGTGGTCAAGTACAGCGAACAAATAGTTTTGAAACACAGCACAATGGAGAAAATTCATCAAGAATTCTGACACATTTTAATTATTTTACTGAATGTTCGAAGTGACAAATGACATTTTATTTCTTCTTCGCGCTAAGATTGCCAACTGCATTTACATAAAAGAAGCAAGCAAGAAGAATGGCTGAATCTATTATCAAACAAATATTTTTTTTTATTTCTTTATTTATAATCGAACATTTTCCTGAATCTAAACTATTTACATAAAACTTCCCACTTCAAACCGTTTTTAGTCTTAAGTTTGAAGTTGATATCGACTTCATTGTGGCTTGCTTACTTTGATACCTAGACCTCTTTTGCCGTACTTTTCTTTTGTTTACCGAGAACCATATTTGCCTCAATAAAACAAACTTTTTGACTTGAGGTTGAAGTTGGTAGTATGGATTGATTGTTTCCGCTATCGACTTTTCCTCTAATTTGTCTCGGATGCCTACTCATTCTTAGTTAAAACTCGGCATGAAATCATATTTTATCGTCCATGGATGGATTTGAACCAGGTACTAGTCATATTTGCAGTTGGCTGCACGGAACTGAAACACTTATTTGGATAGTCAAGGCGCCTGACTACTTAAAGTGCATACTTTTGCGAAATTTTTTTTTGTGAAAAGTACATACTTTTGTGTAGTTTTTCAACATAATCATCTTCACACACGTAAAGAAAAATCCATTGAATTATTGATTCTTAGTAAATAAATTTTTAACTCATAATGTATATTTATTAAAATCAATACGAGTCAGATGAAATTGACATACTGGAAGGTTAATATTCCTATGGTGTTCGATTCACCTAATTACGGGAGTTATGTTGGCTTTTGAAGTATCAATCGTCGTTGGTTTGCCAGCGTAGACCAACAACTTTACGTATCTTCACAGGAAGTAGTCCAACGAAGTCAAATTTTACTATTTCGGTGGCCAATTGACGGGTACATTTCTGAAGATAATGCGATTTCCTAATTTCTTCTTCAATAATTCGATGGTTGCGGTTGCTGTGTAGCACTTAGCAGTCTCATTGAAATCATACTTCTTTTATATCCATACAACGCAAATTTGAAAACAAAGACTGGTTTATCATCGCTCTGTACCGGTCGTCATTGACAGTAACGCGTTCACCGTGTTCATCTTTGAATAAGAGCGGCGCTGATACCACCAGCAGGTCCTGCGCGCCATGCAATGCATTTTTGTGCATGTAACGATGTCTCCATGTTTTGAAGGGGGTTTATTTTCCTCGCTCCACATGCGACAATTTCGCTTATTGATGTAGCCATCGAGCCAGAAATGAAACTCGTCATTAAACAAAATTTTCCCGTAAAACAAGGACTCTACATCCAGTTGATTTTCGGCACATTTTCCGAGCTGAACATTGATTTCGTGGATAAAATTCCACGATGCGGTGTAAATTTTTTCATGGCAATTATTCAGTTCTTACTGAGTAAAAATGACAGTGACATTGACAGCTGCCATCAGCTCATTTGATTTGGTGAGTTTTAAAATACAGCACTTGTGAAAAAACACCCTTTATTAATGAAACATTGTAGCTAGTAAACTACATCCTCGTTATTTTACCAGGTATTTTGATGATCGATGCACTAAAATGAGAGTAAAGTTTTAAAACTTAGTTAGAGTGAAGCTATTATCAGTATTTGTGTAAGCTTCTCAGGTTTAAACGCTATATTTTTTGCTTTTGTGAAAAACAACACTTGGTAATATATTTATTAATGGCCGTCACATTAATTTTACCACATAAATGCACCTTTGGGGAGAGTTCCATTCATCTTTTTTGAACCCATATTTTTACTGCATCAGGGAGAGTTCGATTCGACTTTCCTTTATCAAATCTCCGTACTAGAATTCTAACTCCACACTTACTTTGAAACCAACATCACTCAACAGTTTCGTGCCAGCAATTTAGCCAGCATACATTTAAGACCTGAAAGATCAAGTGAAGTAGTTGGAATCATAGACAACTTAAAGACCAGAGTTTCACCTGGCTTCGGCAATTTAAAATCCGGAGACATCAACATGCTTAAGAATGAAATAACTGAAATTTTGAAAGAAAGCATCAGCGGACATTAAAGGTTGGTTCATTCCCATCATGCTTTAAGTTGTCATGACGATCACTAACCTTCAAGGGAGGTGACCTTTCGTATCCTTCAAATTTCCGACCGATAGCCTTCAATGAACAAGATATTCGATAGAATCATAAATACTCGCATAATACAACATATCAATAAAACTTAGATTTTAGCACTTCTTGATTGAGAGACTTATCAGGAGAGCAATTAAAATTCAATTTTTATTATTACATACATACACTTGTAATTCAATACATCTTATACAGCTGAACGGCATAGCTAAATATCCACCAATTGATAAATTTTGATGAGGAAAAGTGATTCATAAAATAGTAACGTTTTAAAATGACCAAACATGTCTCGGCCTGGAGTTCTAGAAACTTTTCTGTTGGGGACCCGATGCAGTAGGCTATCCCACTATATAATTCATGACCGAACTTGGTAAAACTGGCAAACATAGTAATAAAGTTCAAAGGGAAATTAACATCATATAAAAAAATCAAAAATCTTTAATGCTGAATATACCAGAGTTTTTGGTAGACTTATCTTTAGATGTTGCGAATATCATTTAATGCTATGAAATTTAATAAAATTGATAACAGTTGTAGTTTTCCTCATTCTCTAATGTTAAGAGGGTTCCGAATTTGAAATATCATCTGTGAAATGTATTTAACTAGAGAGGAGATTGCAAAGGCCATCAAAGATCTTAATGTCAACAAGGGTCCTGGCCCTGATTTGCTACCTCCTAGTTTCATACTCGAATGCATGGAGTCGCTTATCTTATCTGTGTATTTAATTTTCAACAAATCACTTTCCCCTCCTTCTGGAAATCATCCCATCTGACCCCGATTTTGAAATGTGGCGATAGGCAGTCAATTGATAATTACAGAGGTATTGCAATACTATCAGCATTGCCTAAACTATTTGAAAAAATTGTCTGTGATAAGCTCACTACTCTTATAGAGCCTCTTCTAAATGAACAACAACATGGTTTTAGAAAAGGCAGGTCAACTTCTACCAACCTCGTGATTCTCGTCTCAGATGTTCTCTGTGGCATGGAAAAAGGGCATCAAATTGATACCATCTACACAGACTTCAGCAAGGCCTTTGATCGTGAGATCATGATTTTCTTCGAATCAAACTACAGAAATTTGGTTTCACAGGTCTCTTATTAAACTGGTTAGACTCTTTCTTCGAAATAGGACGCAGTACGTTAAAATTGAAGTTTTATCAGGTGTACCACAAGGTAGTCACTTGGAACCTCTTTTATTCAATATTTTCGTATCGGATCTTTCTGAAGTTTTAGCAGACATCCCTCGCCTTTTTTATGCAGATGATCTGAAAATGTACCACACAATTAAATCGAAATCAGACTCAGTTTTCCTTCAATCGAAACTGCTTTCTCTTGAGCAGTGGTGCAAACAAAATAATCTCGACATTAATGTCAGTAAATGCCAAGTCATTAGTTTTTCCCGCAAACCAGTAATATAAATTTTGATTACCGCCTCAATAATGTTGCAATCAATAATGTTGACAATGTCATCGACCTCGGGGTTACTTTGGATAAAAAGCTGCGTTTTAATTTACACTATGACAAAGTCTTAATCAAGCAATGCTACTAAGCAGCTTGGATTCATCAAAAGACGTGCGAAGGAATTCAAAAACCTATGGGTCACGAAGTCTTTATACATAGCTCTAGTTCGGCCATTACTCGAATATGCATGTATTGTCTGGCACCCTACCTTTGATGTCCATAGCGATAGGCTCGAATCGGTGCAGAAGCAGTTCTTACTATTTGCGTTGAGAGATCTGTATAATCCTTACGAATTTGATAATCTACCTTCATACAGATACAGGCTAAATCTCTTAAATCTATCAAGTCTATCTTCGCGGAGGATAGTCATATGCTCCTGCTTTACTTTTGATGTTATTAGGAGCTCGATCAGTAAGGCAGACGAGGCACACATGTTTACTGAATGAATACCGACACCACACAGTTTACGCCAACAATGAGCTAATCAATAGATGTTGCAAAATATTCAATAGCTTCTCAAAACACTATTCCCTAACCATTTCCCGACCTAGGTTTAAAACTGCTCTGACTAAGGTGCTCACGTCATGAATGCCCTATCCAATTTCCTACCAAAGATGGTTATATTTTTAAAAATCTTACATTATTGTGTATTGTAAAAATTTACATAAATTGTTGCAAAAAGCAATTTATGGGCTTAAACAATTGTAAAACTCTTTCTGCACATTTTGCAGCTTGTCCCGTTTCAAAATTTCAATTAGAAGTATTTAATTTTTAATTTATAATCTAAAGCGAATTGAGGAATTATGGTTTTTTTATGTAAAGGCATGGTGCTTTCGTTATTTTGGTAAGGTATGTCATAAAAAATAGTACACTTATGATAAGGTTGTAAACACGTTTGTGAAAGACGTCTAGCGAGTAGATTGCAAAAACATAATCGAAAAATCGAAAATTGACGCGTCACCGGTCCCGGTTCTTTCAAACGCTTCGGTACAGATGTAAAAATTAAAAATAAAAATGCTATAAAGTGTTAAAGTTACGAAAAATGGCTCCAAAATGTAAGCTCTTATTAATAATTCCCAAAGCACTATATTGCTAAAAGCTCCCGTCAGGACATAGACAATAGCTTCAAGAATCAGTAGTTCAAATTAAAAAAAAAATCGATTGAGTCATTCCCGAATTCTGTGTTCCTAAAAAACCCCTATTTATAGGTGGCGCTTGGCAAATAGTGAACCCCCTTAAGTTGTCTGGGAAGTACCAAGACGATGTGTTTGAGGAAGAGATAGTGTACAAAGACCGTGAAATACTGAATAAAAGATAGCAACAGTGTACAGAAGTAGATAAAAAAATTAATTATTAAAATACTAAATACTGACACTGCTTTATACTAAAACGTAATAGCGCTATAAGAATAAAACTTAAGAGAGAAATGTTGGCCGACATTAGTCACAGTATTGGCTGCATTTAGGAAATTTCTCATTACAAATTGATACCAATTTCTAGTTAGAAATTGAATTTTACTCAATTTCGACGAGAATATTAAGATCTTTTCGACTCAAAATTATATTTTACAAAACTCCAGGAGCCATAAAAACTATTTTATATTTTGTTTAAAACCTTAGGTTTCAGAAGTGACAGACAATCAAATTTAAAAATTATATTATTTGCTGAATTTCCGAACAATCATCCTGCTGTTACCTACCATTTATCACATTTGATGATGCAGTCAAATCATCAAAGCTACCCTCTCGCTCAGATCAACGTAGTCAAAATGAAATTGATTTGCGCAAGCGATCGTATACATGATCAGATGCAATCTGTGTATCTGATGAATATCACTAATCAAAATGTTTTGAATGATATCCAACTTGCAGAGGCCAGTAATCGGCTTACGGGATTATCGCTACCAATCAAATCACGACAGACATAACATTTCAAGTCACTTTTGCATCCACGTCCATAAATCCATTCTATTTATTCAACCAGAACTAATATAAATTCTCGTTTTTCATATGTGCAAGCTGCAGTGCCTTCTGGCGATCCCGTTTCGATCAGAATCATTCAAGTCTAACGGATACCTTTCGCTGTTCTTTCTCCAATCGCCAGAAAATCATAAGAAATTCAAATCTAATAAGCCAACAAGTGAGATCGGTCCCGGTAGAATTGAATGTTGGCGTAGAATTATCCAATCATAATCATATTCAACTTTATGACGACTACAGCAATCGCTGGAGATAAACTAACTATCCAGCGAAACTTGTCGTCGTTGAAGCCAAATGTCCAACGTCCAGCGATAACGGCCAGCAGATAGATACATACTTACATTCTCGGAACGAGCACAGAAAGCGGCCGATGACCTTAAACCTGCTTGCGCTTGTGGACCCCGCGAATCACCGTCTGGATCTGGAATCGAAAAAGATTCTTCGAAATACGATCTAACGTTGTGGCGGTTAAAGAATGACAAATGATCGCGAAGCGACTTGATCATCCCGCAAACGACTTGGACGGACATCTATCGAAATCTTCAGTAAAAGATAGAACGCAAATTCGAAAATACAGTAAAAACCAAACGGCCAGCCGAGTCGTGTCGTGTCGTTCGTGACTCACCTGTGCGTGTACATGACCGCCCATATGGAGTTGAATTGTTGCGTTTTTTTGTTTTCGTTCGTCTTGTTTTGTTGAGAAGAATTGGACAAATTTGGTAAATCAGGTGTCGGTACACCCACCGTATGCATAAGTAGGCCTGAGAGCATAACGGAAATTCTTTCGAGACACTAATAAGTACGCAATTATTGACCTAAATCGCAAGTTTCGAATTTGAGTGATGGTTTCGACGCTAGGCGGCTGACTCGTTTTGGTCATTCGAGAATGCAGCAATTGTGAAAAATTTCTACAATGCTTGGAAAGTTGACGGAAAGAATGAGAGAATGGCACATATTCGGAGTTCTTGAACGGTTTGGGTTGTTGTCACGATTGTGCTTCGGATGTGACTACAATTAGAATTAGTAGGTACGATACCAATATAAGAATGTTTTAACGTCATTCAGTCTTGTTTCAGTAAAACATTGTGTGATCAGCACTTGATACAATAGGTATATTAATTTGGTACAAAAATATGTGTAAAACGGTTAATTCTTAAATTCTTAGTGGAACTTTCACATCATGTTTCTCATTCCAGAATAAACGTAATTCCGTTGAAAAAAGTCTTCTTGCATTTTTTTGAAAGTGAAAGACTAAGGGCGAATTATTTATGAAAGTTGCCGGCTGATTACAGGAGCAATAGGTTCCACCCCATTGGCTCTTCTAAGCCCTTAACCGTTACACCTCAAAATCGAATGCCGCGTTTACACATACGGGCCAACGTCTCGTGAGAGCACTCGGCAAGATTTGGACAAGACTCAGCAAGACATAGGGTGAATTGTTTACTTAGGATATTGCACCATGTAACTCGCACCATGCACCATGCATCTTTCGACAGTTGTGAGCTGTTTTGTTAAGTTCAGTGAACGATGGCTACAGGGATACAAGTTGTGGCTATTGCAACTGCCTGGTGTGCGTTGAGTTATTTCAATCTGTGCCACGCAAGGATATGTTTGAAGTCCCAGCGAAAAATTCGAAAATGTAAATGAGCACTCGCTACCCTCTCGAATCCCTTTGACTCGGTACATAAAACCGACTTCGCTTCCAGCGGCTTCGAGCTAGGACGAGACGGTCATAAACACTCAGGCACAGCAATAAAAGGATCATTATCCCTTCGTAAAACAAACAAGAGCCGACGAGCAAACCATTTACGCACGCGTGCTTGCCATGAAAAAAACAGCCGAGACTAGACAAGGAGACCGTTTGTTTACACACTCACCTTGTCAACATTTGCCATTCCTCGGCGAGAATGTAAACGCGGCATAAGGAAAAGCGGCAAAACAATCGATAAGCATACAACAGGCCTGCACAGCTCTATCTACATTTTTAGTAACTTTCGACAGATACAATGACTTGTGTTTTTAATTGTAAATACGTTTATTTGAGGTACATCTGAAGTAAAAGATTTCACATTGAAAATATTTGTTTAAGATATATTTTAAGCAGATAGGGCTTTTTTGTAGGAAATGAAAGAAAATAATGATGGCATTACTTAGCATAAACGCCCTATTTACGGTTGATAGGACATCTTTGCTAAGTAATGGCTACGTTTTTTAGTAGACGGGACATTTTTTTCCTCCTTCGTTCCACTCTCTCCATCTCTAAATCAGTATGCACGATCCGTGTGCATCATTGCGTCATCAAACACAATGTCCAAGTACTACGCAGACAATTTCATTACTGATTTCAACATACTTCTACAAAAGATAGATTTTTCATATTTTGTAGGCTAGGCCAACCGTCGAGAAAAGATCAAAGGCCACAATACCGTCAAGGAACAAATGGGAGAATGGTCCACCCCTCTCGCAGAAAGTGGTACAAATGTGGTATGCGGACGGTTCGGAGTTGGGCTGTGGAGTGGAATCGTAGTATCCAGATACAGTTTCTCCTCCACAGAGCGACCACTATCTATCAAACAGATTTATCTGGTATAATTAAAGCCGCACATAGTAACAATAAATATTTTTTTTTATGATGATGCCAGAGCTCATGGGGTAACGCTATGATGCTAATGCACAGCCTTGGCAGGATTGAAGCTAGGGTATGGGAAGTGGGAAGGGTTGAGAGAGCTGTAGATGTCGGGAAAAACAGTAGATGGAAGACTGTTCTACATTCGTATTGATCTGGATAAGAAGAACTCATGGAATTTGACAGTGCGACTGGCACTAACGTGAAGGGTATGCGGATGAGCGCAACCTCAGGGATTAAATCGAATCGAGTAATTCATTAGAACAACGGCCATTGAAGTAGTGATACAGAAGAGAAAGACAGCCAACATTATGTCTGTGGGCAAGGAATTCAATGCGGAAAGTGATAGATACAGCGTCAATAAGGTTGAAAGCTTTACTTTGCACTTTGTCTAACGCGAACGGTGCAGTGCGACCTGCTCCTGCCCCAAATTATGGGAATTATACTCAAGTCTTGGACTAATATGAGATTTGTAGATACGCGTAAGATCAGATGGAATAAAATATTTCTTACATTCTTTCAGGTAGATTTCTTACATCCTTCCAGGTAGATTTTGCGCAACAGCGAAAAAATGGTTGGCCCAGTTAAGTTTATTAGAGATGTGGATACTCAGTATATTTAGCGTGGGTGAGTCTGGAATACTTACTCCATCGACCAAAATGTTTTGGGAAGTGGAAGGAACACAAAGTTTATTGGATATAAGACTGCATTGAATTTTGGAAGCATTAAAAGTAACACGGTTCGCTTCACCTCAAGCGACTATTGTTGAGATGCCACTGTTTAATAATTCAAACATATGATCTCGATTGATGGCGGTAGCGTTTCCGCGAGAGTCAACCAACGAATCAGAGGAGTACGTAAAATCAAGGGTACTGTCATCGCCTAAATTATGGATTAAAGGTTTTAGATAGCAGATCCTTAGTAAATAAAAGAAATAGAGTTGGTGATAGGACAGTGCCTTGATGAGCCCCGGTATTAATGGTATGGACATTCGACACAGTTCAATCAAAGACGAATTCAATCCATTTTAACCCTTAAAGTGCATACTTCTTAGGAATCAGGTAAAGTGCACACTTGGGTGTCCGACACCTTGACGTGTTCTATCCTGATTTGCTCTGCCGCTATGGAATATTTTATTACAAAAAATTATGGGATGTACTTTAAAATATCTCCTACAAAGTTATGTAAATTTTATATTAATTTATTAATTTGTTAAAAAAATTGTTGAAAGAAAAAAAGTTGAAAAAATGGCTTTTTTTCAACTTAATGTTGTTGAGTGTTAGGCACCCACAATGCACTTTAAGGGTTAAGAGATTGGAGTCCATACCGAAAGCATAGAGTTTGGGCGGCATACCAGACTCTATCAAAAGCCTTTGAAATATCTAGAGCAATAAATTTATCTTCATCAAAATTGTGGAGACATCAATTCCACATCTCAGTGAGAAATGTCTTCAAGTCCCCAGTAGAGCGACCAGCGACTGTTTGTCATTGATTTGATTAGCCTATGGGAATCTAAATAGCTCATTAATAGGGAATTAATAAGTGTTTTAAAAACCTTGGATAGAATCGAAGTAAGAGCAATAGGTCGATAGTTAGAGGGATTACAAGCCTCTCTTTTTTTGAGCAAGTTTCCGTTTCAATAGGATAAGTCAAAGAATTTGAGCAGAGGTTTAGCTAACGAATCAGAATCATGGGTGAAATACCATCAGGACCAGCAGATGTGGATGCGTCAAGCTTGGCCAGCATTTTGGAAACTTGCCTAGTGCGAAAATGTAAAGGCCCTTGACTTGAATTCCACTTAGGGATCGATGGTGGACTTTGCGTAGTTGGCAGCAAATAAATCAGCAAAGAGATTGGTTTTGTCCATTGATTCTTTATAAATTTGGTCTCTTCAGTGGCGGCACGGAAGAAGAGGTGAAATTATTCTTAACGGTTTTAACAAGTGACCAAAAATTGCTAGTTTTTTTGGTTTCCAAAGATTTTACGCCTTTATGCTTTGTTCAAACTGAAACTTTGATTTTGAATAGTGGATTTGCAGGTGTTAAGCGCAGTTTTGGAAATCTGCCGCAATTCCTCGGAACGACATCGTGAATATGCGGAATGCCACTTCTTTATTCCCAATATCTTTTTTGCAATCATTATTACACCATGAGATGACAGTCGGTTTGAATCGTTAAAAGCTTTGTGAAATAAAATTATGAAAGGTTGTAGAGGTTATGGTGCCACTTGTTTCATCAACATTCCTTGGAGAGAAGCGTTCAGACCAATTTAGCTCTCTAACAAATTTATTGAATTATTAAATTTATTCGGCTTTGTCAAAGGGCCGTAACAAAATTTTAGTGGTAGATAGATTTCTATTGACCAGAGAGCTTGTGGTGAAACGGTCCGAAACTAAATAATGGTCTGAGCTGCCTAAAGGAGCTGCAAAAGAGATAAAATATTTTTCGGGATGAGATGTTAAAAAAAAATCCAACAGATTGGCACTTTCACCAGGTATATCCGGTATCCTAGTAGGACAATCAACTAATTGCTGCAAGTTATGAGACTCGCAAAAGAACTCAACCTCTCTACGTGCTCGGCTTGTAGTAGAAGAGTATCTGAGCCATTGAACGTTGTGCACATTAAAGTCGCCAGCAAGAATGATTTCGGAAGAGGGAAGTGTCTTTACAAGAGCATCAATGTTGGCAGAAAATGCTTCGAAAGAACGGTCAATATCGGCGTCAGACATATTGGGGCTGCGATATAGGAAACAAAAGAATATGATGTGCTTATGGAAGTTAAATCTAATCCAAGTACAATTAAATTCTGGGTTAGAAGAGTAAATAGAAAGCAACATCATTCCGAACATATAGATAGCGATTCCACTTTAAGGAGAGAAGAGAAGCAATAAGCTATAGCGAGAGACGTGATATTGAATCACGACAGCATCAGATAAGACCTTAGTTTCGCTTAGCGCGAGAACTGCCGTTTCTCAAACCACGAATATTGCTGAAGTTTATTAAAAATTCCTGCAGTGATCTCACAGTAATAACGCACAAAAATGAAAAATAAAATGAAACAGATACCTATAGGTATAAATACGGCCATCTACTAACAAGACCAGTCGGCAATGGACGCGGCGGATCTGACCAAGTGTTATTTATTTATTTATTATTTTTATTTAGTTATTTATTTAATTACGAGGCCACGATGCACGTCCGTCTCCCAAGATAGCCACATAAAACTTAAAGGGTGAACATTTAGATCCTATCAGGAGACTGATATAAAGGAGAAAGACGGGGCTAAAATACTCTAAATTGGTCCCACTCAATGCTGGTACCTTTCGAAGGCTGATACAGTAAAGGAAGTCAAAACATTGCCTGAAAAAAGGTCAAAAGCTACTAAGGGATTTGAAAAATTGAATAGACTACATCAGCTTCGATACAAAAAGAGCAGCGAATCTTTGTAAAAGTGGCATAAAGACCCTATATGGCGCTTTAACACGCCATATTCGTCACAAAAAGTTCCTCCACGGGACAAGCAAGGAGCGAAACGGCTGCTGCAAATACTGCGGAAAAGTTAGAGAGAGTGTAGAGCAGCTTCTCGCACAGTGCCCAGCACTACTCGCGACGAAGATTAGAGCTGTTTGGCTCTGCTCTTCCTTTCATCTGGAGCATCAGAAAAGCCCCGTCTGGCGATACCTGAGTATCCAAGTTCATAAGCAATGTGGATACCTTTTTGGGACATAACGCTGAGGCGACACAATAGACACATATGGTCGCAGCGCTGGGGGCCATCCGAAATCGCTTCATGCATGCATTCATGTGTGGAATTTTCAGTCATTATCTGTACTGTACTAACACTAGTACCCATTAGACTTTTTATAATTACTCATCATTAACCGCAAACACTGCTTAATCATAAATCAAGGGTATACCCGAAATTTGCTCAAAAAAAAATCACAATACATTACGCAACATTCGAAACAGCGTTTGTTTGGTTGTCGATTTATTCAGTCAGTCACTAACCCGTTGACTAAGTCTAATGGAAAAACAAAATCAATTTCCCAAACTAAGACGACATTCGCGAAGGTTATCTTCAGTGGAGATCTCTCTAGAAGTGCTAAAAATAACTTCTTTTTTTTTGCAACATTAGATGTTTTCTACGATTTGCTTTGCGTTGACTTGCTGGAGTTGATTTAATCGACGAGTGGCTGCCGTTCTTGTTCAAATCCCATCCATCTACATCCACTTCATCATAGTTTCTTACACAACTTTAATAAGCGACAATTTCTTTGCTCATCGAGGTCATCAGCAACGACATGACGACGACCTGGCATGAACTCTTCATGAAGCAGCGGCGCAAAAACATTTTTGTTTGTCGTGCGTTGGCATGTAAGCAAGCCAAGCAGTGGTGCGTTGTAAATCGCATCGCACACAGGTCCTTGGCGAGCGACCAACAGTGGGCGTAGGACTCGAAGCACAAGTTGTTGATGTAATTAGATTTTCATAGCGACTAATGACATCATTTCAGGAAAATACACTTGTTTTGGAAGAGTTTCTTCGTGTGGCATGTCATCATGCTAGTTCCGTTACGAATCATGCTCAGTTGGAAGAAAACTCTCGCTGACCGACGACTGAGCAATGAACTATAAAAAAAACCCAGTGGAATGTTAGTTAAATGATACTTTATCACTATCATGCGTCATATTTACTTTGTTTACTTCTATCTATTTCACGATGCAGTAAATTGAACGTTACTGACAAAAGTCGAAACTTGATTACAGCATTCGTTTCAGGGTATTTATGTTTAATCGCGGTATGGCCGAGTGTAAACAAAAGAAAACAGTAGGTTCCCCCCACATTGGCTTCTTCCCACTAGCCGATTGTGCGTTGAGTTTATCTAGCGGCCACTCAAGCCGCGCACTTGGCCGATAAGCTCCCAGGCCTCGTACTCAATCGCTTAGGAAATTGCCTTTTGTCTTCCGTGAACAAATGCCATACATGCATACGTATCTAAGTTCACTGTATCTAAGTAACTAGTCTGGTGGCAGTTGCAACCGTACAGTGAAATGAATGGTTTCGTGAATAAAATTGATAATGCGTGTAGTTTAATGGCACAATTTTTTGCCTTATCTATTCTTCGTTTAGAGAGGCTTTGTGGTATTCACCTCACTGATTAGCGTGTTGCTGCATGCATTGGCCTTTGTTGGATTGATGACAAAGCGAGTTTTGCTATTGCGGCTTTCGATGATTTCACAGAGATATTATTAAAGTTTGTGATAAAGTAATTTGATGATTGATAAATGGCGAAGTTAAACCATATGTACATACATTATCTTTGCGCAATTTTCCACCTAGTTTTCGTAGAAACTGTAAATTATTATTGATTCAGCAGATTAAAACGTTGTCCGACGCCAAGTATGGATTTTCGTATTATTCTTTATTGATTTAACAACTATGTCTCTGAATTGCGAAACTAATTAGCTACTTAAGTCAAATCTTAGAAAATTAATTTATAAATTTATATACGAGGCACATATAATTTAATCTTAATCAAATTAATAATAATAACTAAATTAATAAAACTCAAACTAACCAATCGAACAAACGATGGAATTTTCAATATAAGTATATTTTTGAAAATAGTCGGAATTCATATTTTCTGTTTTCTC
Source organism: Nemotelus pantherinus (assembly GCA_963978885.1). Lineage (NCBI taxonomy): Eukaryota > Metazoa > Arthropoda > Insecta > Diptera > Stratiomyidae > Nemotelus > Nemotelus pantherinus. Next base: position 62,276,426 of record OZ022263.1, read on the forward strand.
TTATGATGCTTCTACTTTTCCATATTAATTATTTATTTTTATTTATTTATTTATTTTTATTTTCAAGCCAAACAAGGCATATAACAAAAAAATAATAATAACAAATTACAATTTGAATTAAACATAAGTTTTCTTAAACTATACTATAACAATATAGCATAAATAATTTTAAATACATATTCCAAACTTATATTTGGTTGTCAACGTGAAGAATTTATAAGGAAAATGTTTTTTTAAGATTTTAGAGCCTTGAATAGAGCATATTTGAATCTTGTCTTGGGAATAGATAAGGAATAGTAGTTGGAAAAATTGTTAAATATTTTGCAGCATCTGTTGATGGGCTCCCTGTCTCCATAAGCAGTCCGATGCTGATGTTCATTGAGAATACGTGTATACCTAGTACGTCTTACAGGGTTATTGAAAGTGATTCTATTCGAGAGATACTCAACGTTGATCAAGCCCCTAATTGCATCAAAAATGAAACTTGAGCATAATACCGTTCTCCTCGAAGAAAGTGTCTCAAGGTTTAAAAGGCTTAATCTGTAATTATAAGATGGCAAACTTTCAAAATCGTATGGGTTATATATATATCTCTCAAAGCGAAAATAACAAACTGATTTTGGATGGATTCCAATCTATCGCTATGACAGTTGAAAATGGGATTCCAGACGATGCAACCATATTCCAATATTGGGCGAACTAAGGATAAGTAAAGAGATTTTGTAACCCATGAGTTCTTAAATTCTTTCGCACGTCTCTTAATGAATCCTAATTGCTTGCTGGCTCTTGCTAGAACTTTGTCACGAAGTCAAAAAATTTTTTGGGGTCCAAGATTATATTTTCCCCAACTATATTAATATAACATTCATATGCTTCGCGAGACTTCCTTAAGAATTCTTTAGCTAGTTCATTGTATCTTCTCTTGATATCTTCGCTAGCATTGATGTCGGTTTTTATTATCTTATATAGTTTGTTTCTCTGATTTCGTAAACACCTCAGAGTTCTATCCAACCAAGGCTCAGATAGTTTATCTTTTTTCTTTATTTTCGGGACGAATTTTTCAACCGCATCAAAAATCAACTGGTAGAATAAAGACACAGCATCGTTCAATTCCAACGTTAATAGAGAACTATTCCAGTCAATATTATTCAAATGGTGGTTAATGCTCTCATAGTCAGCATTTCGAAAATCATATACAACTGAATTGTTGTATGATTTTGAGGTTGTCAAATCAGATATAGATAGCTCGACTGTAAAAGCAGAGTGGTGAAAAGTATTGGAAAAAAGAAGCTCGGCATCTACTGTCAAATTAGCTACTACATCGTCGTAACTGTTGGTAAAAATTAGATCTAACCAATTGCCATTTTGGTTAGAAGTCGGGGCGATTTGCTGCATATCATTGCTGTAAAATGTACTTACAAGATTTAAATCAGATGAATCAATGATATTGAACGGAAGGAGGTTGTTGTCGTTTTCATCTTCTATGAACTTTAAATTTGGACGGTTGAAATCTCCTAGTATTATAATCTTATCATTATAATTAAGTGATGAGACCAGAGAAGATATGGTTTCGCATATGTCGTTGTAAACGGTGTCGTCTGAATTAGGCAGGACGTAGAAAGTACCAATGTACAAGAAACCTTTGGACCAAGAAATTCGAATAAATTTGTGTTCAAACTGATATTGTGGTTCGGTCTCGACTATTTCGCTTGAGAGGGAGTTATGAGCGGCAATGAGTACACCACCACCTCTGGTTTGTCCAGTATGGATATAATTACGGCCATTTCTGTATATGGTCCAGCAACTGTCGAGTATTTCCTCGTTTAAATGACAGTGGTTTAACCAGGTTTCGGTAAAGGTAAGCACATTAAATTTGCAAGATTTGGCGTCAAGGAAGAGTTGATTTAGTTTGCCTCTCATACCACCGCAATTGTGGTAAAAAAAAGTTTGAGGCCATGTTTAGATTGTTTTCTGTTAGGATCGATACCTATTGAAATCTTCCCTTGCTTTCTGAAGCTGAGAAATATATTTTGTGGAGACATGTGAAGCGTATAGTTTTAGGTCACTTTTGACTTGGTCTGCGGATACTCCAAGCTGTTCGTGGTACTGAGTAAAGATAATATGAAGGGGATCAAAGTCGGTTGGTAGACCCTCTTGCTGGATCATAATTTTCAAATGGGTTTTAGTTTTACCCTCAAAACATGCGCAGTCGCTGGCTTTGTGCATATAAGCCAGGAAAAGACGAACATTGTCGTATATTTTACCATCCCTTAGCCGAGAAAGTAGATACCTATTTTCTAAATCAGCACTTGATGTAATGGTAGCTTTCACATGTGGAGGCACTAACGGGTCTAAAAAACTGGATGCAGGTTGTGATGGAAATTTTGTAGCTAAGGTGGTTGTGGATGGTATTTGATCTTCACCACGGACGAAATTTGTATATGGAGAAGGTGATAACTGGGCTGGAGTAGGATTTTCATGCAGAGAGTCTTTCCTAGCTTTATTGGTAACATTTTGGCCGCTATGTGCAGTTTCACAATTTTTATTGTTTTTAACCCCGACATTCTTTTTTGCAGAAATTTTCTTTTTCATTTCCTGAAAGAAATTTTTGTATGAAGAATTTGTTGCTGCGCTGGTGGGCATGGTAGGACGAACGGTTACTTGAGGACTGGTCAGAGAATTGATCGACTCCGCGCTGGACGACTGGTCGGCACTCATATCTGCCTGCACGGGGACCATTTGAATATGGTTGCTCGAAATAACTTCTTTTTGCGGCGCAGTTGTTAAGTTATCTAGCTTTGAGGGTTTGAATGCTAAATTCTTGGTAGCTCGTATTGGGGAATAAGGATGGGAATCGTTTTGGAAGGAGGCATTTTTACATTTTTTATCTTTACTTAATCTAGAATTACAGGAAATGTGTTTCTTACGACTATATCCCTCTCCAGACTTGATCTTCGACTGACCCATTGAAGCTCGTGAATAGCCATGCATATTTTGCTGCATTTGGCTTGAATAAGAGAATATTTTGTAAATGGTGGAGTATCCAAGTGCCATCGCATTCCCAGTTTTTCAAAACTCAACGATAAGCTGCATTCGAAGGAATACTTTTAACAAATGGGTGGACGTTTGGTACAGCCACTTTATTTATGAGGGAAATTTTTTAACCGGGCTCCATTCTTGCTTGCCGTTTTAAAATTTTGGAACGCTTCGTTTTCAAACCTATTTATGACAGTGGCGTGGCGTGATAGTTTACCTTAGGGAAGCAATTAGTTCATTTCGATGACTGACTTTGGCTATGTTTTCTTCAAATTTGTTACGTATTAATGGAACCCCTCTTGTTAGCTACTTTTAACATTGCAAATACAAAAGCTTCCATGAATTACGAGCATGGACGTGAGAGTACTTATACTGTATTGTTATCAGTACTAATTCGCATGCTACCAATATATAATTATTTTTGCATTAAATATATATTTGCAAAAATTAAATATTGGCAAACATATAAATTAGCGATGTTGCAACAGCAAGCTAATAAAGCATTTTTAATATAGCTACGGCAACAATAACAACCACAGTGATTATGCAAATTAAATGTTTATACGCATAAAGAAAATTTCAATATTCTAGTACTTATAAAAAATAGCAGTAAAGTAACAACATTTCCATAACGAATAACATATATATTTATATTTAAAAAAAAAATCTAGTAAATTTAAAATAAATGAAGTGACAGCTGAAAAAAAAACTATTATAAATCAAATTTGATGAGAAAATTCATGCATACTTCTATTTTAAATTTAATGCAATTTGCCTTTGTTTTTTTTTTGCAAACTCATCTATGACGTCTTGAAAACTTTACTCGCTCAAACATTATTTTAAGAAAACCTATTCTATGGAAAGTATTGCCAAGTCACTTAGTAACTGTTCATCTGTCCTATTCCTGAGATAAGTTTTAATCCTTTTTAAGCAAGAAAAACTGTGCTCTACGGGCGCTCTTGAAACATTCTCTTTTGCATTCATTACTCGCAATGTTAGAACTAAAAAAACTGATTTATAAAATTGTTTTAAACTATTTTCTGATTTATTGTTGATAGAATATTCAAAAATATTTTTTCTGTGAATTTGCATTAGAGTAAAAAACTATGAGTTCCTTTTTATCCGCAAAAGATCAAGATCCAAAAGGAAATTTAACTAATTATGCAATTATAATCCATGCTATTTACGGAACAAATAAATACATTAACCTTTTGATTGCACTCTCACTATTTTAAGTATAAAATTAAAAAATCATGCGATTCCAGAAAGTAATTCTACGCACTCAATTCTAAACAATTCAAATCAATTTAATTACAACAATACTCTAAACTGTTGGTGAAATAATTACCTTCACCAATTAAAAATACCTTCACCAAATTTATATATAAAATATAGCACAAATTTCACTACCGAACTACATTCAAGCGGTCTCTGGCAACCCTTAAAACATCTCGTAGTTCAAATTCATTCAAAAATTCACATAGTGTGTAGGTACTACAGCAAACATTCTCATTCAAAAAAAAAAAAAAATACGCACAAGCAAATTATATGGGGAACGTCACAATAAGTTCCACAGCAACCATACGTACGCGGCTTCTCTCTCAGTTTCTCGCTTGAGACGAGAATTTCCCCTAAGAAGCAATTTCTGCATTGCTTCCAAACAGCCAGTACAAGCATATTTTTTTGAATGACGTCACAATGCAGTCTACATGAAGTGAAATTAATGCTCGTAGAAGCAATTTTTTAGTTGCTTCCACCCGTCTTGTTCTCTCAATATTTTCATTCGGTGGTGTTACCACCTTAGCCGTGCAAGATGTTCACTATGAGTTTTTGGGAAAATTTATTTAGAAAATTCCTGTCCATGATTTTTCTCGCGATTTTTAAATAAATTAATTTAAAATATATATCAGTAAAATGTAAGGGAAGCAATGCTTCCCTTAAATCCATGAACGCCACGCCACTGATTTATGATACCCTCTACTGTGTCTTTGTAGCGCAACAACATGGCTTTGTAAAAGGCCGGAGCACCTCTACGAACCTTGTTGAGTTTATTCATGTAATCGCTTCTGCAATTGACAGCAACAATCAAGTTGATGCCATTTATACTGATTTTACCAAAGCTTTTGACACTGTTAATCACATGTTGCTTCTTGTTAAACTGAAGCATTATGACATTCGCAAACCTCTGCTTTCCTGCATCTCTTCCTTTTTAACTGATCGCACTTGTGTCGTCTCCCTCTTTGGCTTGTCGTCCTCACCTTTCTCCCCTTCTTCTGGTGTTCCTAAAGGTTCCATCTTAGGACCTCTTTTGTTCAATCTATTTATCAATGACCTTCCCAGCGTTTTTAAGTCTTCATGTCTTCTATATGCAGATGATTTCAAAATCTTCCGAGTCATCAAAAACACTGCTGACTCTCTGCTTCTTCAGGATGATTTGTATGCTCCCTCTGGTTGGTGTAACTTGAATTATTTGTCCCTTAATGTTTCCAAGTGTTTTTCTATGTCCTTTTCCCTTAAGCTTCACACTCATGTCTTTCCTTATGCTATAGATGGCACTATCCTCTCTTGTGTCGATCATTTCTCAGATCTTGGGGTCACATCTGATCGCAAACTGAAATTCGACGATCATGTCCTTACTATCACTAGAAAAGCTTCTCGGATTGCTGGCTTCGTGATTCGTTCCTGCCACAATTCATTTAATATTTTTACTTGTGTCCACCTGTTTATTACCCTAGTCCGTTCTGTACTTGAATACTGCAGTCAAGTGTGGTGTTCTCGTTTCAAATACCTCTCTGACGCTGTTGAATCAGTTCAGCGCAGGTTCACATGTACTTTACTTTTTAAATATAGTCTGCCGTATTTACTCTTTAGTGAACGTCTATCTCTTCTTAACATTCCTCTCCTTGAGCAGCGCAGAGTTTACTTGGATGAGTGTTTCCTGTTCAAAATCTGTCGCGGCTACCTTTCTTCCTCATCAGCATTTTTGTTCATTGAGCGGGAATCCGTAAGGCCAATCAGGTCGTCCATTCTATTTCTTCTACGACACTTTCTTCTACTCTCCCGTTTTACGGCTCTTACGCACTCACAATAGCCTTCAACTTGGTCCTCTTCCACAATCTATTACCATTTTCAAAAATATGGTTCGAAGCAAAATTTTTGATTTTAATTAATTAATTTTATTTTCTATTCTTCTTTATAATGGATTCTTTCTTTCCTTTTTTGACTTTGACTTTTGACTTTATTATTTAATACTTTAAGAATTTCTTGCATTTTTTTTTATATTTTTTATTTTTATATATTCTTATTTAGTTTTTGTCATTTAATTTTTTTTTTCATTGCATCCAATCTGTAATTGGGCAGTTTGCCTGTTGTATTGAATACGCACCAAATAAATAAACAAATAAATAAATAAACCAGTAAAAAATGACGCCCATGTTGACAATTGTTTCAATTGTCCATGGACCGACCCTCCATCACCAGAGACCATCCAAAAAAAATGTGCATTATGAAGCGATCGGAGCTATGCTGAAATGCCTGGCTGGTCGAAAAACCATAAACTGTTTTGGTGAAAGTTCTAGTGACAACCCAAAAAAACTTGGATCTCATCGACTGCAAGAAGATGGCCTTTCTATAGCCTTATCTTTGGGAACTCTACGAAAATAGTTGTAAAAGATCTGAACCGTAAAATGATAATTCATTGTCTCAATCAAGGTGTACTTTGTCAATCCAACATCTTCATCCAACACGATTACTCAATTCGAAATTAAATTAATTTCAAAGTCTTTGTTTTGATAAAAACCTGATTTCGAGCTTTGATTACAAGTTAAATACGCAGACCTTCCTAAGAACTTGGTGGAAACAGATCAATCATGCATCTAGCCTGAATTCAAGTGCAAACTAGACAAAAATGTTTACTTCATCAGCGTAGAGAATAGCCTCATGATCGTGCAACTTTTTTTTTCTTTAGCACCGAGGCTAGCTAGCCAAGTGTGGCGAATTCCATCAAGCGATTTCACTGCTCGATTTCGCCTTGATAAAGAATTGCAAAAATCCAATGCCCTGAACGATTTCATTCGATCCGATTTAGTGTAACTAGTCAAACGAACGAAGCGCGCGAAATTACAACGCTACGTCTAACCCAGAGATAGAGATAAGCGACGCTAATTGTTGCTTTATTAATCGTTAATAGCAATATTAATTACAAATTATTTCGATCGTTTTTTTGGATTTGTGAGATGTTTTCCTTGGCCTTATCGTCGTAAGCTGACTTGTATGTTTATGTGTTTGGTCAATGTTGCTGGGTTCGAAAAGATTGAGGGCTTCAGATACTAATTGAACATTGGAATTTGAAATATACATTTTTTCTATGCAAAAGACATATTACAATTAAAAAAAAAATCCCCAAAATGATCATTTATTTAAATGTTCCGGAACAATATGATATTGTACATAATCGAATCCTTATTTGAGTTTATATCGATTAGTCACTTCAAATGCCCAGGACTATTTTGCCTTTTTATAGGCTGATAAATATTATCCTAATAAGTTGTTCTTCTCTCAAGTGGACAATGTGTTTGTTGTCAAAGAGAGCACACTATAACAAAAATCGAGATATGGCACTTGCCATCCCCTTGTTAATCCATTGATGTCTTGAGCTTTAATCCATATTTGGATCATTCTGAAAATGGCACTGCTTTTATGAAAAAGTAGCTGGAAAAGAACATTGCAGGAATTTCGATTGCTGTGGCAAGGTGCTAACACAACTTTCAGGTGAATCAGTTGTTTTTTTTGGCGATGAGACAACCAACACGTAGGTATGAAACATGAAACATTTTTCTGAGTATTCATAAATACGATTCGTTGAAAAAGCTTGTATATATATGAAATAATACGATTTCAATTTGCCAGCAATTGTCATTTTGACGAGTCAGGTGCTTTATCGCGATGGCTAATATGAATTCAATTTTATTTTGATTACGACTGCTTGACTTGTATTCCATTCCTTTTCGACTGGATTCAGTTCATTCTCAAGTGGCAAAAAATGTTTTAGCTACGGATGGTTTTAATTCAATTCATTCCTAATGCATGTATCTACAAAAAATATAGTTTTCCGTAAAGCACTCCCCAATTTCTCTATCAAGCTCACCACACTGCAATTGATAGCCTTCCTATACATCAGCAACAATATGATCCAAAAATGGCATCAACTCCAATTGGGAGCAATCAGAAATCAATGTTCTTTAAATGCTTCATTACGTAGGTACTCGAAATGCAATGAAAATTGCCGACTTTAGTACAACAGGCAAATAAAAATTTTCCCCAATAACTTCGTTGCATCGATTCAGTCAGTTCGCTTCAATTAGCTATAGGTCTGTTTCCGTACTTTCAGCAAAGTGCAGCAGTAACAGAATTTTACAGCTTGATTATTTTTGTGGTGGGGGAACATTTGGAAAAGTACAGAAACGCGCTGCTGCAACTTGCTGCAAGTAAGAAGAAGACACTAAAAGTGACAGCTGCGTTGATTTGAATTTCGAAACAAATAAAACAAAAAAACAATTGTGAGAAACATTGGTGTCATGATCACAGCCCACACACCAGATGAAGCCATCATATGCATTGGAAACACCTTGTGAACATATCCTTTTCCATCTACAAGATTATCATATTTTGCTCGTGCGCAATTATGAGTTCCATTAATAGATATAACAGGCTCTATTAATGGAGCCCATATCAATATTGATCCGCCTGCGAAACAAAATTTATAATTCATCTATATTATTATGTCTGCAAAATAAAAGAACAGCATATTCCCGCCAACAATACATTTCATTTTCAGTTGCAATGACTAACAAGTTCAAAGTACAAATCAGTTTTGTCCTTATTAAAACCTAGCCTCCACCGAAGTCGATCATATACAAATAAGTGCACACCATGCACTAAATATCCACCATTGGATATTTTGTAATAGCAATAAAAACGTTGTGCGAGAAATATATTCCGTGTTCATTGGAATATTGCACAGAAAAGATTTTTCTTCGCGCGCTCATTTGAATATATATACATTTCAAAGCCTCGCGCCAAGCCCATCGTAGTCGATTTGACAAGCTGCAGCAAAATGCCTCAGCTCAGTTCGGCTGTAATTTTCTACAACTTTCTGAAAGAGGGGAAGCGATGACGTCAACAAGATTTTATTTACAGCAAAAGTACGGAAACGACTTGCTGCGAATCTATTATAATATATTATAATAGATTCGAGTACGGAAACAGACCTTATGTACGTATATTCTGCTGGTCACACTAATTTGAACCGAGAATGCGAGCAGCAGAACTTAGAAAACATTATGGGGAACAGTGAACCGTAGCTAGATACGACACGAGAGACAACAAGGCAACGGATCGCGGCCACGAACGGAATAAACAATAAATCAACAAAAAACAGGGAAAATTGTAAAAATAAAAACTGCTCATTTCCCCCCACATTGCCGTGGTGAATTCCTGTTCGTTGACATTTCGTTGTGGGGTGCGCTGTTGTCAGATTTCGCACCATGTCAGAATCAGAATTAAAGAAAAACTCGAATCGTGTTTGGGTGTGTTGCGGTCTGGTTGCTCGTCGCAACATGATGCGGTCATCATTGTGTTTGTGGACCGGGAAATGGAATGCAATTTCCATCGGCACTGAGTTCTTTCGCACCGTCGCCAATTGTCACCATATCCAAGACGATATTATGGAATCGAAGGAACATGCGAAAGTTCGAATGTCAAAAGGCTCATTTGAATTCGAATTAACATTGAAAAATTTTGGCCACTGGACGAAGAATAGCAGCATGGGAGCGAGTGAACTTGAAATCAATGAACGGTCGCCGTAGGGATGGGATCGATGACAGGGAAAGTACCCGCAAGAAGGGAGCCCACTCGGGGAAAACCAAAGGAAAACGGACAGCGGGAGAAACTCACCTTCAATGTGCTCAAATCGATATCGTCTAGCGAACAATTCACCGACGGAGCCATTTGGTGCGCCATTTTGATGTCTTTTGTGGAGCTTTCGGTCTCCGGCTTTGTTTTTTTCTGCTACGGCTGCGGAATCCACGGGATCCGGTAGAGCGGGTTTCTAGCAACGGCTAGATGATGTTCAAGTTGCGGCTACCGAACAGAAACATGCACACATAAAATATTCCCTTTGTAGGCACGGAAACTTGTCACAAATCACACTCACTGGTCAAACTTGGCCTGCGGAAAAATGATCGTTCAGCACTTTAGCTGCAAAACATAAATAGAGCAGGCTGTCGTACAGCACAATGCTCACAGCGCGTCAAATTGATTTTTTTGCAGTCGCAGCCGTATCCTGGCCAGGCATTGTGCAAAGCAAATGGAAATTTGAGAGGAGCACTGAAACTGACTCGAAAATTAATCTAGCACTGTAAACACGGTTGTGAGAGTCGTGCAAAACGTACTGCACCGCAACGAAACTGAGACAACCCGGAAAATTTTGCAAAGTAGCCAGAAGCTATGAAAACAGCGTTCATACGATCCACGAAACTGATTTGCAGTCGGATTGACTCTCTAGCCTAAGCAATTAATACATCCACGCCCGATAACCATCAATTCTTTCTTCGCCGCACTTGCACTCGAACGACCCAACTCCGACTGGATTTTTTTCTTTTTCGAAAGGAAATCGGTTTCGCGTTCCCCTTCAGCACCGTTCTATGCACGAAACACGGGCTCGATTCGCGTATTCTCGAGTGAGTCGAATAAGTTGTCACACAAATCACAAGTATGAACGCGAACTGAGAAGAAATGATCAGAAATTTTGTGTTAAATTCAATATCGGTTCGAATAACTAATAACAACACACGACAACGACTTCGACATGTCTCCAGAAACTGAGCTGACGCACCCAACTGAAGTGAGTCAGTGGTGGAATTGATCCAGCCACCGATGGTTGGCTGAAAAATATGACAATACGCCATGAATGGTGAATAGGTTTGGGGAACAGATAATCTGTCGCGATGACGGTTGGTTGACGTTTATATTGAATATGGCGGATGGCTGTTTGTGGCAGTACGTGTTAGTTTTTGGGTACGACGGATAGATGGCTACTAAGCGGTTAAATTTAAATATTATATGGCAGAAAACAGCATGTGCGTTTGACTTTTCTGGCTCAGACGTGCGCAATGCTGGAACGATTTTGACGTTTAGGTCGTTTGGTACCTGCCGGGTGAAGGATGATTTCCGAAGTGGTAAAAGCTTCATTACTTTTTGGTTATTTTCAAAGGATATCTATTTTCGAATCATTTGGAAGGCCAATAAGGTGTTTGGATGAAGGTAAGATATATTTGGATTAGAGGAACTTCACTTTTGCTTCGTATACATATGCAGTTATTGCATCTCCTTATACTCCCTTCTCTCTTCTTTGGCAACGTGTTCGAAATTTAAATATTGCTTGCTTCCTTAAAAGCCAGTTCGATAACTCTGGCAATTCTAGTAAATTTTATTGAAGGTATACTTTCTCTAGAAAACACATATTTTATCATCCAGCTACACATTTTGTGGTGTTTTTTGAATCCAAATTCAATCAATGGACAAATAAAACAGTTGGTTTCGATGTTAAAAATTTTATTTTATTATTTCATATTTTCTATTCTATAATAGCCTATAATCAACTTGTTCAACGTTCAATTCATGCTTTTATGTTAAATTTATTACCTGAACGATCATTAGATAATTTTTCATTTATTTATTTCGTCAACTCATGTTTTTTTTATGATAACGATTTTACTTATACAATTTTCACTTAACGACACACAGGCATTTATTGTGGTCTTTATTTACTTTCTAATTTAAAAAACAATTATCAATAATTTTCCTGTACATGATTTGAGTTTTTTTCCTGCGATATATTTGCAGGGTTAGCGTGTGTTAAATGTAGATATTTAAGATTTTTTGTTTCAACGAGTATGCATCTTTGGTACGATCATAAGTGTGAATCGAAGGTAAGGTTAGGTTTTGAAAGTATATACCGTAAGAGAGAGAGGGAAATTCAGGTTAACTAGAATGAATTCAAGGATATTTATTAAGTAACTATCTAATTATTTGGCAAAATCTGGATTTAATGTGAAAATCAACGAAAGAAAATAAAGGATTCGAACTGAATCAGTGCATGAAAATATTGCAATACTTTGAATTTAAGTGGTGTTTATAATTTCCAACCCTGATGGCAAATCATTTGTTGTCATAACGCCAATTCGGTTTTATTCTTATCCTCATTTATTCAATCCCATTTCAAGTGTTTTTCATATTTAATTCATAATCAGATTTTATGTAATCATTCAACCACAGCTATTTTTTACTTCAATATTTATATAATAACTCTATTATGTTTAAAGTTAGAGCTTTTAAGTACGTACGCTCTTACTCATACACTATGTACTTATGTTATAGGAAAAATTTGTATCATTGTAAAATTGTCTAGTTAAAAAATTAATTTATTTAATAAAAATATCTTTATTTTATTTTCAGTAAACTGTATCTTATATATAATCTAGCAACAGAGTCTTAAATTTTAGGAATCACTTTTCAACTTAATTTGAATAGAATCACAAGAGTTCAAGTTAAGCGAAGGTGCGTTTAGAACGTCAAAGTGCACGAGATTTAAAGTGCTTAATAATACATATAGTTACAACAAGGTCAGGTCAAGTTGATTCGCATAAGTACAAAATGCCTATTTACAATAAAGGAGGCGAAGAAAGATAAGAAGCACTTATAGGAAATTAGAGTAAGTTGTGTGTATTGATAAATATTGAAATATTTTTATTTTTTGGTTTTCAGAATGCATTCAAGCCTATTTGAAAGGAAATGATTTGGTTTTTCTGTTGATTATTTTATGGAGGCTATTTAGTTTGTGTTGGGCTAGTTAATTCATTTACTAAGTACCTTTTGATGGTATGTATGTGTTTAATACTTACTACATTCGTATATTAGCACTATAGTTTCTTTATTTGAATGTTTGGCTAAGCCTACAGTGTATGTATTTTACAAGTGCTACGATTAATATATTTACATTAAAGAATTTGATGCTTTTGTGTTTCCATAATTTAGGTAGTGAAACATCTATTGAAAATACATTTTAACAGGTTTCTAAAAAAAAAAAAAATTCAAATTTTGAAAATGAGCATTGAAAATTAATTTCTAAAGCTAAAATTTAGTCAAATGAGCCCCAAATAATAAATACATCAACATTAGCAGTAGGTATTAATAATAAAATACATCATTTCATGACAGGCAGCCGAAGCCTTTTAGTCCGGGGAAATTTAACATGGTGCTTCGGAAAAATGAGGGGAAAGCTGAATTTTGGTGTGAACCTTGGTACTGGCATGTCAAACAAAATGTCAAAAGTCCCCATCGATCTGAGTGCTGCGTTACTTTTTATACGGAGTCAAAGGTCACCAAAAGTGACCTTTCCTAAATATCTCAGTAACGGTCACGTCTTTAGAAAAACAATGTATGACGAATTTGTAGCTTTCTTGTAACCATAACCGTTTCTGAGATATATTGATCTAAACATTTGTTACTAACAGCATCCTCTTCCTCAAGGGCAAGTTGATATTATCCGATTTTGATTACAACTTGGAGTTACGACTTTGCAATTACGACGATTACGACTTGGAAAGGCCAAGTGCCAAACTAAAGATGGTAGCGAAGGATGAGATAAATCTCGAGACGACCGAGATGCAGGGCATGGACTCCCTACTTCTACTTTGGTCCAGAGGAAATTCTGGAGATTGTCAGGCTCTTCAACCATTATCTTCCGATGGATGATTGGAAGGTGGCCAAAATTAGCGAGCCTATTGAGAATCGGCGAAAAGCTTTCTTCACATTAAATGAAGAGACAATAGGGCATAAAAGGGCATAAAAGTACAGGGATAAGAAATTGGCCCTTCATTTACATAGGAGTGATAGGGCAACGGACTCTGGATCAAAGAACCCTGATTCCACCAAACACCAACTAAAGCTGGAGGCTCTCACAGTAGAGGAGTCATCCAGCAAAGAGTCCATTACTCTTTCTGGGAGTACATTTGAGCGTGCGTTAGATGCGAATTGCCTCTCAGCTGATGAGGCCAGTGTTGGGAATAATTCTGATTTAGGCGGATGTCGAGACCTTCTAACTATGAATACAGATGATAGGAGTCAAGAAGCCCTAGAATCCGGCAAGGAGCATGACGTGACTCTTTTCGGTACTGGTGAGTTAGCTTCAAATCAACTTCCACCATTCCAAAACAGTAACAGCTGCCCTGCTTCTCTGCCTTTCTAAGACATTATAGGAGTTGATGTTAATCCAAAAAGCATGGGTTGCGAACAATGGGGTTTGCGAGTTACACACCAATGGATACAGACCGATTCAACACGATAGTTTGGAGAAACCACAAGTCTACATTCTTGTCAAGAATGACAAGAAACAAAACATGTTGATTTGCTACATGACACGCGGCCAATGCGCAAATCCTCCCAGTGATATAGTTAAGGATGAAGTGGCTGTGCCGCTAGGACCTGCACACTTCTTACTACAGAAGCTGAATCTTGACGATACCTTAGCCAGCAGGCGGAATGAATGGAAGGTCATACAAGAGTGTTCGTTCTCGGATCATAGGTACATGCTCTTTAATGTGCGCGTCCGAAGATCAACTGAGCCGGTAATCTTTAATAATAGGAAAAGAACGAACTGGGTGAAGTCACAAGTTCTGATCTGATCTTCGCTGGAACTTTCTCCGGAAAGCATCGAATGTTGCCAGAATCTCGATCAAACGGTTAACACTCTTTCTAGTATGCTCAATTCTGCAAACAGAGCAACGTGCAGCCCACCCAAAGTCAGGAGAATTTGGGAATCAAAATAAAGGAAAGAGCTTATTTTGAGATGAGGTAGGCCATTATTTTGAGGTGAGGTGGGCCTATTGAGGTGGGCCATAAACAGCCTCGTGCCGTTCAAATGCTCGACATTGATGGCGTTCTTACAGGTGACATTCAGCACCACATTCAGCTGACATAACGCTATCGTGGCAAGAGAGGATATATAATGCGTGCTTGTGCGTCTCGTATGTTGGCATCAGCTGGCGCAAAAACAAAAGTTGTATTTATTGCTAAGGCAGGAAAAGTATCGCACGTTAAACCTAGAGACTTCTGTTCTATATGACTTAGCTAAAATCCGGCTATAAATTCTAAACATCAGAAAGTCAATGGGTTCAACATTATAGCATGCTTACACCAAAAGCAAGACTGTTCAAACATCTCTTTGCGTTCACATTGAGGAGATCGAAATATACGCTGGCTACCGTCATAAATATGGAGGGGTCTTTGAATAACATTAAGCTTGATGCAATTGTGGAAGCACTTCCAGTGTTATATGTTGATATCTGGCTGATAGCTTTTATCAAACAACTTGTCAAGAAGAGAGTGAAATCCTGTTCTTTGGGGAGTGCTCACTTGCGTTGAGGTGTCAACACAGCACTCCCAGAAGTTAATGGGTTTTCTTCTATGCTGTGGAACATTACAGTAAATACTCTTTTGAGAAGGCTCGGCCATGCTGGCTGCAAAGTGCTTGGTTAGGCTGACGACACAGCCATAGCAATGCCAGGAAAGTATCTATCTATGCTTTGGAAGAGGCTAAAATATTTTCTTGTTCCACTGTTACATTGGATATGGAAGTAGGGCTTAAATGTGAACTTCAGTAAAACATAGCTAGTTCTACCACACCAAGTATTGAATTTGAACGGAGTCGCAATTGACTCGAGCCAAAGCTTCAATTAGGATTGATCGTTTTTATATATATGTGCATATAAACCAATATTAATTTTTGAACAAAAAGATTACAATATTAATTTTCTTCGAAAGTCAGTAAAAAAGAGGAACACTTAAAGTGCAATCCTTCCCTACCGCACTGTTTCAGTACCAACATGTGCTTCTTATCGCAGGAGTCGTTCCGATATACCCAATCTCTAGGAACGAAGATCGATATTCTTTAGGAGATATAGGCGCGATGAAGAGATATGAGCCTAGAAGAAAGCATTGCACAGATCAGGCATGGAAATACAATTGGGACCATCAGACGATAGCAAGTTTGCAGCACGTTTCATAAAAAATATAAAACCTGGTTGAAGGAAAAGTCCTGAGTGGGCACGGGTCTTTTCGGTCTCTTATATTGTCTAAGACTTGTTGACAATGCCAAACATATTTTTTCAATTCCCTTTTGATACAGTAGTGCAGACTTTGCTGCAGGAAGAGACCAACTGGAGCAAGATAGTGCAAAGAAAGCTGACCCCGGTAGATCGATGCTTTAATGTAGAAGGCTCTAGAGCAGGATAAAAGGGATTTAGCCTGAAGTAAATTGTTAAAAAGTTCCGGGTTAGGTTCCGCATGCGAAAGAGAGGAGAGGTTTTTAGTTGACAAATTGATCAATTGAAAATTAAACGAGAGGCGCAATATTACACTCGAAACTATGATTCGAAGAATTACCCAACGTTTTTCTATTGAATGTAAGACTTTTAATCAATTAACGAATAATATTGTGACACCGATTCTGTGACTAGGATAGGATGCGAACATTTTTGTCCCAGGCGATGTACATCAAAAGTTGACAAATCAGTTAAAGATGGCCATTGCAGATAGAATTAACTATCCAGCTTTTTCTAAAAGAAAATTTTAACAGCAAATTAAAGCTCCAAATATCTATGTTTACTTCAAAACCAAAGTTGAAAAATAAACCAAAACTGATCACATCAAATTAAATTAAATCAATTTTTTATTTGCATTCACTCCAAACTATTTCATCGAAAACGGAACAATCCTCCAATGACAAAATAAACATCAATAATGAATAATAATTTTAACACAAGCATTATCTACCCTTGGTCTATTGTTTAAAAACTAATAATTTTTCATATAATCTGATTGATCTTAAAAAATAATAATTTCTTGTCTATTTGATTAAAATATTTTAAGATTTCAGTAATGGTCCATATGGATTTAGCAGAATATTTTTTTTAAGGATAGTATTCTTATTTTGATGCACGTTCTCCTTTAAGTAGTATTTACTGATTTTATTTTATAGTATTATCATGCACAATCCAGAAAAATGAAAGATAGTTTAAGGAAATAAAATTATGAAAAACTTTTTAGCGTCATCCAAAGACTTGGCACAATTTTCGGTTGATAAACACTTTATTTTGATAAAAACGTGACGGTCAAATTTTAAAATTAAAAATCTGGAAAGTTAGAGTTTATGATTATTTTGTTTTATAATAATGTGCGTAAAAATTGTTCCTTTTAGAATATCTGCATAGAATATCCACTGTATCCATATGTTATTAATAAAATAGCTCATTCTTTGCATGCCAGAAGATTTCAAAGGCGTATCAAGTGTCGGAAAAGCAAATGAATTTTAAAGATTGTCAAAAATGTTATATTATTTTCGATATATGCTATATTCAGCAATTTTTCGTGAGATTCGTGTATAAAGCTTTTGCATACGATTTGTATGCTTAATTAATTGTTGACTATAATTTTTGTTTTTTGAAAAATTTCTTAAAGAAATTGATTTCTGTGAAAAAAAAATTGTATTATATTCGTGGTAATAAAGAAACTAAGTACAATCTCTTCACGGTCGTTATATTTATGCTAGTTCGATTCTCAGAAACGTCGATGCTTGGGTATATCGTTTAAACCTGTAGTGACATGTTTCGAATTTTTCAATATTTTGTCTGAATGCTTAAAGTAGTCAAAAGCATCTAAAAATACCAACGGGTGTTGTTAGGCGTTTTTGCCTACAAGATCACTGAAAGATGATCATAGTTGTTTATAACTCTATAAAGTTGAAAAATTTTCGAATTCAAGCATAATAATAATCACTAAAACAGTTTAAACAGTCAGTCTAAAATTCTAAGGTCGTATTTAAATGTAACAAATCTGCTGTTTTTATGGTTCTTAATTGGACGTATAGCCATATTTATGTAACTGTATAAGCTCTTTCTTGGATTATGTCAAGTTTGTTTATGTGTTTTTTGCAAAGCTCCAGCTATAAATCTGTACAGAAATTGAAATACATTGTTTATCAGGTTTTTAAAGCTGTTATTTCTAGTGGTTCCATAAATTTTATAAGTTTTATTAAACTTTCAATACTTCCGAGAGTGTGTAAGCAGTATGCTTTAAAGTTTGACTGTAATAAGCTTTTTATAAGGTATTTATTTGTGGATAAACTGAGTATAATTGTTTTTACTTCATATGGTATATTTTAAATGCATATAGAATTATAAGGAAGATGATCAATTTGAAAGTTTTATTGAATTTTGTGAGCTGTCACAAAGCTTTGAAGGTGATAAACAATGTATTAACTGTCATTCTTTAAAACTTTGGATATATTTTTTAACGAAAATTTCATATTGTAATGGATTTACCTCGTTTTTTCGAGAACCTATTGTTTACTTGAAAATACAGTTATACTTATAAAGTTGATTTCATAAAACAATTGCTATTCGAAATCTATTACAATAATCTGCCACTAACACTAATAGTTTTCATCCTAAAAAAAGGCAAACTAAGCGTCGGGTAGAAACTTGTGCGATATCATTGTTTTGTTTTTCATAGTTAAAATAAGAAAATTTCACTAATTTGTTTCTAGTTCATTTCTACCATGTTCTTAAATGCTGTTATAAATATTTTCAAAATTTAATTAAACCGATTTCGTGAACAAACAATCCGATTTGATACATAACTATAATATAAATGACTTTCGAAGAGTTATTACGATGAGTTTTGAAGAAAGGCCAGGTGTTCACATATAAAATAATGAAAGCTTAAAAATAAAACAAAAAATGAATAAATAACTTAGGACAACATAAAAGAATGTGTAGCTTATACAACACGAGATTACAAAACAATTACCCTGACTGATATTCATTAATCCGAATACTATTTAAGCTTAACCTTAATATTTAAGAAAACGTTTTGATACGTAGATGAATAACGTAGATGAATAAACGTGAACGTAGATGAATAAATAAAAGAAATTGCATGAAAACCTGGTCTATCGTAAAACTCATCACAATAAATTCTCTCTCACATAGTCTAACACATAGGTTAACAATAAAATTTGAAATGCCTAAAACTCCATCCTCAGTTAGGAGGCACACTAAAGAAAATAACACAAAACACAGCGTAGGAAACTGAATCGTTACAGTTTTGATGAGTCCCTAGTTATCAGCCGAGATTTTTATTTATCCTTTTTCAATTTTTCCTTGGCTGCACTAATTAATTTCGTTAGTTTACTGCTACTACTTGTGCTAGACGGCAAATTGCCTGATGATAGGGACGATGTGGTTGACGTAGATGACGATGGGTTTGTGGTGTGGATGAAGGTAGTTCCTGTAGGTAATTCCATGTTCAATGGATCTCGTAAACGAGCCAGATCGTATTCAACTTCGGCTAACTGACGCCTCAGTTCGTTGTAGGTCTGGAGATCGAAACCTTTTTTCTTGGCACGTTTGTGAATTGTAAGCAGGTATTGACGATCACGTACTTGAGGAAAGTTGTATTCCTAAAATCGAATGGATAGAGTTGAGTTTAGTGGAATTCGGAATGGTAAAATAAAATAAATTAGATAGTTTACCTGCTTTGTTACACAAAAATAGGCGTAGGCTGCCATAGCGGTGCCGTAAGTAACGAAATAGGTAACAGGTTCCATGATATCCCAAGAGTATTCCCACCACGTCAAACGCGCTAAGATTCCAAATTGAACAGACATTAAACCTAATCCTAACCACGTCATAAAATTAGATTTTTTCACAGCCAGAGCGTCTAATTCTAATTTTTGCTGGAAGAGAGAAAGAAATGTATTGGTTCAATTAAAATTACAATAATTGGCATTCAGTTAAATCACACATCTTACAAATTAAATATGTAGGTAATTAATGATAGGTGGCAAAGCATTATTCAAAACGAATTGCAACTTTTATCTCAATTCGTAGCTTATAAAACTGCCATTTATTTCAAACTTTCTTAGCTAGCCAGGGTCTCACTATCGATAAACTTTCAAAGTTTACACATTCTTCCGCCAACATATAATTTAATATGCCCTGGGACATGTTCTTACCTGTTCTAGTGGTGTAAGTTGATATCTTAATTCTTCTATTCGAGCGATAAGTTCCTTTTCCTTTTTCGTATGATACTCGCCAACGTGCAAAACTTCGTAGAGCTGAAACGGATTATGATAAAATCATTTTTTTTTAAACCTTTTATATTTTTTTCGTTTGATCCGCTTAACTTATTATTGATAGATAACATTATTAGATATGAAAGAAAAGAAGCTTTATGGGAACGATTGGATGAAATTCAGTAATATTTGGGGATTTGTTGAAAAAACATTACTTTTTATTTTCCATTTGAAAAGAGGATGAATGACTGAGCTTTATTCAGGTATAAAGATAAATAGGGCGAACTCGTGTGTTTCGCGTAGATGGTGATATTTATGGCTTTGTCTCAATGTGACCCAAAATGTTGGGACACAAGATATACATTAAGTGTGATTGCATGTGTAATCGATTTTTTTGTCTTGTTTTGTTATTTGAAGTATAACTTCGTGAAATATGTTGGTTAGAGGAGAAAATTACTGCAAATACCATTTCATCCCGACGATTCGCCCGCTTTCTTTCAGTTTGCTTTTATTTGTCAACGAAACAATATGATATGACTTAAAATTACACAGTAAGCTGCACACTATGATCACCGCCAATAACTGGATAAAACTAAGAACGTAACAATATAACTTAATACATATAAGTTAATAATAAAAATAGCGAAATGAGGAGAGTAACAATTACTACATGAAAATATGTCTGTGTAGAATCTCTATTCGGTCTGGCGGAAGTTTAATCCACAGTCTCCTCGTGGTTGCCGCTGAAAACAATCCTGACCTTAAAGTACGATGAGCTAATATGATCAGGCTAGTCCCTTCCCTTCGAAGCAAGATTAAAAAAAAAACCCTAGCGCATCAGAACCGCTAGAAACACTAATGTTCGAAGAACAGTAGAGGATTTGTGCTGATTTTGAGTGTGTATTCTACCACTACTTAATTTTCCTACTTAAAACTAATACAACCTAAGTAATAATAGAATCTAAGCTAATTTTAATTTCGGTGACTTCATCGAAAGTTACTGCGGTAGAAAGGTGTTTGGGGCTGCAATCCGAAAAATGTCCAGAGGCTAGAAAATTTAAACAATGTTTACTTATTTTCATTGCAAATGTTTGCGATGAAAATACTTAATGTAAGTATTTATTGGAACGAAAATAACAAAAAGGCCTAGTGCTAGCAGCCCTTAACTAGCACCGAAGCCAAAAATATGTCGCATCTGCCTTACGTTGAAGTCAACCAGCTCTGCGAATTTCGTATTGATCTGATGACTGCGTTGGAAGTTATAGGGATGCAAAGACATTTAGAGTTACCATTCGCAAGTTTTAAAATTTTCTAGATCTTAATATTTGATGTTCATTTTCACTATAAGATCACTACGATTTGAAAATTCTATGCTAAAAGCGCTTACTAAAGGTATGCCAAAAAAATACAAAAACAAGCATAGCTGGCAACTCTATCATTTTATTGAACTAATATTTCTACCGAATATTGCCCACAATAAGATTGATTTGCCATATAAATTTCGTTATGATACCAAGACTGTACTGGAAGCTATAGGGCAAAGAGCTTTATTTTCCTTAACGAATTTTCAAAATTTAAGGCACAAAAGTTATCATAGCTGGCAGCTCCAACCGAATTTTTCGACCAAATTTCTACCAAACGTGGGTTAAAGTAACTGTGTGAACAGCTACTGTGTGAATTTCGTCAAAATCGAATGACGGAATAAGAATTTATAGGGCTAAAAGCAGTTAACTTTTTTAGTGATTTTTCAAAATGGCACCACTGGCACAGAATCGCCCGCATTTAAAAATCACTTCTATCAGACCTGGTCCTATTTAAGACCAATACATTCTACAAATTTCAATTGATTCTGCTTATCGGATCGTGAGTTTCCGTGAACAGAAGTTTTTGATGCTAAAAACATAGGTAAATTGGGCAAGGGCTACCAGTCGTGCCCGTTGTACCATATCAATTTTTTTACTTTGGCTATATAAACAAAGCATAAGTTTTCCATATGAGTGGCTTTTTTTTAAGAAGCGGCATTTTTTCAAGAGAGACGATGATTTGGAGGTTTTCACTTTCAGTGCCTGCCCTAGCTACAGAGTTGCCAGCACGCTCACTAAAAGCTACACAAATTCACAACTAAATAATACAAATATGTTCTGAATAATTGAATAGCTCTGTCAAAAGGTATCGCAATTTAAAAATTTTCAAATTTTCCCGTTCTCTTTTTAGGCACCTAGTGCACACATGGGGTTAAAAAATTCCAAATCATTATCCGATTCGCATTCAAAACACGTTCGAAATTTATTTCGTCAACTTTATTTTTCCAAAAATTATTTGGGTACGGAATAATAGGTATATTAAAAATATCACTTAAATGGCCGCCGGCGCCAAAGGGTTAACAATAATTGACATTTAGTGAGACCTGGACCTATTCTGTATATACATCAACGTACCCTGAAAGTTTCAGCTCAATCGGATGGCGCGTTCCTGAGATTATCTCATTGAAATTTTTTTATGATATATATATATATATATATATATATATATATATATATATATATATATATATATATATATATATATATATATATATATATATATATATATATATATATATATATATATATATATATATATATATATATATATATATATATATATATATATATATATATATATATATATATATATATATATATATATATATATATATATATATATATATATATATTTCTCTCTGCAGGGAAGCAACTCAATGGCGGGATGAGCACTTCTTTGCTCTGTTAGGCTAAAGAAGACACCTTGAATGCCGTCGGCAGCATAGACAATAAGTTCATCGTGCTCTAGAAGTCACTATGTAGGGCAGCCTGTTTTACGATCCTAAGAGGGGGTAGGACGGTCAGTGTGGTGCATTGTTCCTATGGGAGCGCGGTGTAGAGGGAGGTAAATGTTGGCAACTGCCTCGGCTGTGGTCCACGACCACGAAATTCAATCATGAATTATAAAACTAATTTCTATGGAACTAAACAAAGCCAAATAAAAAGCCGAAAACACGAAAAAAAAACCTTCCAGCCAGTACTTCTGGAGACAAGCCATTCGCAATACTTGTTCGAAATATTGCTATAAAAATAATTAGATATATTTTATTTTGGTTTCTATTTGCAACACTTGTATATTTTCTATTTGAAGCTGAGGACGGATTTTAAGTTTTAATTAATAGCCTTTATTTTGTTACTTACTTGTGCCACCATTGCCCGCACGTCTCCCAGTTGCATTAATTCTTCCGAACTAATTTTTCCCCGTTTAGGTGGAGTCACGAGATATTGTTTATCGTTAACGTGTAACCTGCAAAATATTGAACGAAATAAGAACTTAGACTAAGCACTTGAACAATTAGTTAAAATTAAATGTTTTATTAGAAAATTGTCGTGTTGAGGTGACGTCTCAGAGAGGGCTCTTTTCTAATTTGTTAAACACAATTTTTTCGATCGAGAGCGTAGACTTGGTGAACTCAGCATTAATTGTGTTAAAGATGTTTTTGCTCTTGATTTTCGTGTTTAGAAAGACAACAGTAACTAATTTAGCAAAACTATACCGACTTTTATCGTTCTAAAACTGAAGCAAGAAATTGCAATGAATGAGATTGTCGATTTCCATTTATAAAAGTGTGTATAATGCATCCTATCATTTGGGGGTTAAATATTCAACAAGAGGCTGGTAGTAAAAGTGCACTTATTGTGAAATTTTGCTTCAGATGGTATTTCAATATACTATGAAACGATACATTATGCAATATGCATAGTAAGGGAAACTGGGTACACTTGATCCCAGTTTTTTATTCTAACTAAATCTCAGTTGAAAAAGGAAATATCACTTAGTTTTAGCATACATTTTAAAGCCAAAGTAATATAGATGCATACAGAGCTGAAATTTACGTGTTAAGGTAGATCACTTTTGAGTAAAGTAACAATAAAAAAATTTTAGTAAGTGATCAAGTATCGCTTCTGCTTGGAAGACTTGATCGCACCTTAGGGGAGACATGTTTCTATAGGAATTAGTCACCCCAAAATTAAATTGAAGCTTGAAAACCACGTACATAAAACCAATCCTCGATTATTAATCTTTTATTTAGATTCGTAATGTAACTTATTATAAATAGAATGTTTCTGCAGTTACCTAAAACAATTTCGAGCTCACATTAATTTTAATAACTAGACTCAGATAATTGTGTAACTTGTGCAAATAACAAATTAAAATTTATTCCAATCACATAAATTAACTCTTTGAGCTCTAATAATATAGATTTTAAATTTTTCATCTTTAATTCATAAAATGGTCAGTTCTCAGTCCAAATTAAATAAACGTAACGAT
The DNA here is from genome assembly GCA_963978885.1 of Nemotelus pantherinus. Classification (NCBI taxonomy): domain Eukaryota; kingdom Metazoa; phylum Arthropoda; class Insecta; order Diptera; family Stratiomyidae; genus Nemotelus; species Nemotelus pantherinus. The sequence goes on from OZ022263.1 coordinate 62,301,012, forward strand.
TTCGGGAATTCATAGCTCACCGTCCGTTTGCTGGTCGACTTAAAAGTAGGATTACCTATTTTTTTTAACTATTTGATATCTACTGATTTCTGAAATATCTTGTTTTGAAGGCCACTTAAACTTACGATTGTCGATTTTTTTTTTGGCAGAAAGGAAAATGAGATTGCCTTGCATCATTGATTGTATTAAGGCGGCTTTAGATATGCGGTGTTTGTCAAGCACCTCCTATTCGCCAAATACCGAGCACCTAGTCAAGTAATTTGGCTTGGTGCTTGCGGAATGACAAGCACAGTGAATTAGACATTCGGGCATTGCCGAATGTTCGCCAAAACTGGAAGATAAACGAGCTGCGGGGATCCGACACAGTGCTCGTCTACTTTGATGTTTGTTGAAAGTTCGACAAGCTACGGGAATAGCGAGCACCCGAATGTTTGTGCTTGGCCTAGGGCAAGCACTAGGCGAGCAACCCAACCACACATGCGAAGTTTGCCAAACTAGGTGCTCGCTATTTGACAAACACCGCATATCTAAAGCCGCCTTTAGACCAACATAGCGATGAAGGAAATTGCGAATAGAAGGCACGTTGACAATAATCCAATCATCACAGTTTAGAGTTTCAGTTGAATCTGAATCCTCGGACTCACAACTTGACGTGTACTGATTCTGGTCATCAAAGGAAACAGGCGATGGTGGGATTTCCTTTTCAGTTTCCGATGATGCTGAAAATTTTTGTAAATTTCGCCTAACGCTTTGAGTCCGAGTTATTCGTTGTTTTAATTCTTCTTCTATTTTATTTTTAACTGGGGTGTCGGTTAGTATTTTAGTGTCGCCTTTTTTACGACCGTTTTGGTTAATTTTCCTGGATGGTGCGTTGGAAAACGGCTTGATTTCTCCAGGTGATTTCAAGCAAGAAACACTCGATGTCGACGGTTGTGGTGTCGTCTTCTAAAGTTTGCTGCTGCTCACTAGATTGTTGACTTTTTTATTTGTTTATAACTTCACTATATTTATCTAAAAATTATTTAGAGGACAAAATTTTTAATTCATTAAAACTCATTTTTGCCAATCTATCATTTTTATTTTATTTTGACTAACAAAATCCTACTTTTATTCTCTCTAAATCCTCATGGAAACTTTGACATATCCGTAGTATGCAGATTGGATTGGAGCTCATCCACTATTTTAGAACAGAGAAAATTTCAGGTAATTTTTGCATTTTGGTTTATAGCTGAAGATGCATTCTCACAAATGGGTGTATTTTCCTTATTTATTGTGGGTTGTTGCGTTGCTGCAATTATCTGAATATCGTTTTCATAAAGTCTTTCGGTAACATACGATGAGAGGAATTCGTCTTCGGTGAATATTTCAGGGTTAAATGGATAAATGCCAGGTACTTTGAACCCATTTTGAATGTTTCGAGGATTGAATGGTCGGGTGAAAGCGTGACCAAAGCATTCGGCTATGTCATAAATAGTTATAATTTTCCCCGGATGTTGAACCATCCAATGATCACACGCAGAATTACAATAAGTTTTCAAAGGGCCATAAACTGTTCGGTCTAGTGGTTGCAGCTTTTGAGAAGTATGTGAAGGAATTGTCAAAAGACGAATCCCATTGTCTTTCGCATAGTTCAAAGATGGAATCGATATGTGGCTATCGTGATTGTCCATTATTATAAAACATGGGAATTCCAGAGAACATTTGGTATATTTTTTGAAATCATGCATAAACTTTAAGAAATTATCTCCAATCATCCATTCGCTATAATGTGTGCTACCACATGTGCCTGTTGAAGCATTGTTCAGCATTCTATCCTGCTAATTTTTTCGTAGGAATACCATAAAAGGAGGTATATAATTGCCTGTGGCATTAATTGCACAGCAGACTGTAATAAGTTCCCCACGCTCTCCTGAAGTCATTTTGCAAACTTGTTTTATGAGTTTTGTTGCTATTATCTTTTTTGGCTTGTGAACGGTTGTAAGACCACTTTCATCTACATTTCAGATCGATTCAGGTCCGAAACCAAATTTTTTTAAAAGCAGCTGTAGATTATCAAAAAATCTTTTTACATTGTATTGATTGAAGCTAGTAGATCTTACAAGGCTTTAACCTTCGGGTACTCTCAATGATAATTGCAAGTACCTCTTCATAAAACCATAAAACTAATCAATACTAGCCTTTTCATCTCTCCATTTATCAACAAACTTCTTGTTATTTTGCAATGCCAACTGGTATGCTAACTTACGCACACATTGGGAGGTGAGACCATGATGAAACTTGCTTGCTTTTTGTACATATTCAGCCAGTACGGTTTCCTCATTTATAATCAGCTACGTAAGAAATGGGCTCTTCCTGTGATTCTTGTTTACGTGCGTATCTTTTCAATGTCATTCAATCAGTTTTCAATGTCAAACGCCGAACTCTTTGGTTGCACGTTTAATCGGTATCCCGTCAAGAACTTGCTTAACAGCAAGTTTAAGCTTGTTTGGATCAGTCAGCGGACGCTTCTTAACCCCTTCTTTAGTTTTGTAAACCTTTGGCATTGTCTAAAACAAAGCATTCAAATTTTTCATAGTTTAGAAATTTCGAAAAATAATAGAACACGTGTATGGGGCTAGTTGACCCCATAATCAAGTGTACCCATACATAAGGGGAATATATCTACCCTAGCCTATATATTTTTTCAAAATCGCATTTTTACACAATTTTTCATAGTTTTAATTTACCGTGCCTGCCCAATTTGTTTTCAACAACCAAACAAATCACTGGATATGCACAAATTAATGTAAGTGATAATTTCTTCGAAAAGGCAAAACTTTCTAACTCAGAACGGAACAGAATTATACCAGCCGAAACACTTACCGCACCATATGACGCTTGCGAATGCACTTCAGTTGCTATTATGATATCTAGAGCGTTCAGCCGAGAGTAATGATTGGTGTTGCCGGTGTAAAATTTTTAAATCACTATTGCGTTTCAGAAAACTGAACAGTAATCAAGTCTCCCAGAGGATCAAGTGTATCCGGTCTCTGCTAGTGATCATCTGAGCTTAATATTTTCATTGCTTATTTTCCATTAAAACACAATTCGTTGGTTTAGTTTGAATTTGAGATCATATCATCGCTTTATAAAAAATTAAATAATCTCTTCGAGCCAAAGTCTATGCAGTCTCTAGCTCTCATAAAATTCCCCAGATAAACTTATTAAAATATACGAGTTAATAAAACACTTGAAAAATTAATTTTATTTCATTTAATAAGTCACTAAAGCTATTTGAAAGAGCCTTAATTTCCTTTGAAAATGTTCAATATTCGACCATTGTTTGCTCTAAACAAAGCTACAACAAGACAAACACCGATGTCCTCAAAACATCTTGTATAGCTATCTATAAAATCTTACTACTACCCATCGACTCCTGCTGAGCAACTCCAACCACAAACTACATAGGAACACAAACCGGTATGAATTTCAACCAGCTTCAACTGATTGAAATATTTTATCTTGTCTTCGTATCCTCGGCTTAAGGGCTTTTCCGAAAAGGACACCCGACGAACATCATTCATTTATTCTGAACGATTTAGTGGATGCTCGGCTTCCTGAAAACTTTTCTTCGAATTAATGTCATCTAATAATTTGAACAAGTGAACAAACGACGAATAATGTATTCAAGTTTCGCCTGTTCACACAGGATTCGAAGGACTGATAAAGGCAAACTTCCGCAACAGTGTATTTTGTTTCTTATCGCCGAAGATGGTTTGTTCATTCATGGAAATCATCTGAGTAAGTACAGCTCATTGATTATGCAATGAAGTTTTATTTGGATGGCGTTTAGGCGGCTTTATTGATGTTCACACAAAAAATTGGGGAAAAAACATGATCTAGATGGCAATGGTGATGATGATAGCTCGCCGGGTTGTCTTACGATGATTTGTAGTTGAATTTCAATTCGAAATTGAAATGAGAGCGCGAGCTTGTGGTAATGATCTAGAGGGAAATGAAGAACATGGAAATTTTTGAATTATATTCAAATATGAGTAACGATGATTGGAAAACTTTCGACGTGACCCTGACATAAAAACTGGTGAATATATCGATTAATAGACCGAGTCAGATTTAAGTGAGCATTTGTTAAAGGACTTTTCAAAGCTAAAGAAATTATTAAAATAACACCCATAATACCCAACAATTCAGGTCTGTTGTATATAGGCCCTTTACCATAGGCGGGCCGTGGCCTAAAATCTGGCAGGGGCCAGGGACCGAAAGGTTCAAAACATGCGATGATTTTGTCTTCCGTAAGATACACGTACTGTTCATACAACTTATATAATTTACTAATACATTATATATCTGTTGATTTATTTTTTGTTATTTGCTAATGCATAATGCATTATCAAATAAACTTCTTGTCTGTGAACACGTATAAGCTACTACCAAATGTATATAATGTGAATGGTAGGTATGAACTACACATGAATTATCTATGACCGCTAAGAAAGAAAGCTTGTATGACTTATATGGGAATAGAATGGAAATAACTAGATATATATGAATATTTTTTCGTTTAGAAGCTAAATATATTTCAACTTATACTTGAAGAACAGGATAGCTTAGCTTCAAAATATCTTTGAAGAAATTGGAATATATTAAGCTTAGAAGGAAGGAATTGATCTCTTACTTCAAAAAAATAAGCTAGAAAACCTAGGAAAAGCAAAAATAATTGGCCAAGATGAAAAGTGCTGTAACTTACTCTTTTCGAGCCATTTGGTTTGTAGCCTTAACTGCACCCTAACTACTAGTGCTTTTTGCTGCTTTCCGTTTTCGCGATCATCTATGAAATGTGAGATCCAAACAGTTATTCTCTGCAAAAGATTTGATTTTTTCCCAAACTAAGTACAAGTCTAATCGCTCACTTAGTAGTGTTTTAACTCTTCCATTCACAAGGTCTATCCCATCTCTAAGAGTTGTATTTTTAGTTTAGAAATATGTGCTTAACATGTTCGTTATAAAAAAAACATAGTGAAAGATGAAAAGAGTTACTAAAAATTTAGGATTACTGATTGAATAAAAGATCCCCAATGAGTCGTTGTATTTTCCCTCATTCATTTCTTTTTCTAAAGCCTCTTTCATAGTCCTACAGCTATCGACCACATATTTGCGATTGCAAAATCTCATTGACTAACGAGTCGAGCTTAAACTTCTCATTCCACGCCTTGTATATAGACCAACTGCCTCTTCAAGCTGCTTGAACAATTTGTGTTGTGATGGCTTCGAAACGTGTAGGTAAAAGGATTCGATGGCATTGAAAAAGGATGTACACGTTTCGATTGTGAAAAATGTGTCCATCACAGCAAGGATAATTTTATGAGTTAGACAGTGTGCAAATGTGGCTATTAAGATTTGTACATCACTTTTTTGTCCTGATATGACACTAACACCATCATAAGACTGTCCAACAACAAGCAATTCGCTAAGTCCGTAGCTGTTTAACAGGATCAAAATTATATCTGCTAAATACGAGGCATTTCTAGCTCCTAAACAGTCTACAAAGCTTGAAAAAATTTCATCAACAGCTAGCTCTTTAGCAAATCTGACAACCACGGAGAGTTGTTCGTTTTGTGGACCCTTGCTTCGTCTGCCATAATGGATATTAGTCCGCACTCTTTTATTTCAGCTGTATTGTCCTCACGAACGATTTCAGCAATTATTTTCATTAATTCATTTTGTGTTTTGCCACTACATTAGTTTGCAACCTTGTTTTTAAAATGTTTTTCAAAAGTTGAATCATGCATCGCGAATAATTCACAACATTCCAAAAAAAAAATCATACCACTTTCATCATGTCCTCTGAAAGCACGTCTTTGGCGACTGAGACACGTCGTAAGGTCGATAGCCTTTTCCAAATAATTTCGGTTCATCTTGGCAATATTCCAAGACTGTTCAAGCACCATATCATTTACTGTCTTCCAAGCACTAGTAGAATTTTCATATCCGGATCGCTAACTTTGATCGCGCTGAAATGTTGGTGTATTTTCGGCGACAATCGAGATTCTATGGAAAATTTCGCATTGTGATAACTTCACACCAAGTCATCAGATCATCACAAAATTTACAAGACTCATCAATGGGCATAAAAAATAAGTTTCTGTCGTTTTTAAATAATGTCTGGGCTACCTTGTAGCTACCATAAGTGGGTGAACACAAATCTTTCACACGGCTGTTAAAACAAAATGCAAATGATTGATGAGTTTGATACTATATTTATACACTCAAATATAAACTTGTAAAATTCCCAATCGCACAAAAATCGCACCGAAATATTTATATTTTTAGCACCTGGAACTAGCGTTTACGGTGTCTCGCGACCGGATAAAAAGATAAAGGTCTGACAAAAGTTCAATGAATATGATAAGAACCATGTAGCAGCTGTGTCACTATGAAAAAACGCTCGGTGAAATTGAAGTGCTATGTCTTCTAACTTCCGATGAAGTTATCAAATTATAATAAAATTCACACACATTTAACCTGAGTGTAAACTAAGTAGGTCATAGATAGCATAAATGCCATTTCTATTCTCCAAATGACTTCGAAAATTCTATCCTACGTTAATTACCTTATTGCCTACCATTTTAATACTTAGAATATGTTTTGTGAAAAACATAATTGTATAAAACGCTAGTTTATAAAAGTGTTCTTATCTAAATACCTGTATATTGCCTAGTAAGAATGAACGGTAATCTTAATAAAAAAAGGATGATTGGCGAGGCGTTTTTTTAAGTTAAATATTGCCGTCCATTTCTCAAAATGAGTCTCATAACATTGTAATTAATACTGCAAATAACACAGTCTCTATGTTATAAGTAGTGTGTATGCTTTGGTATAGGCTTACACTAGTGCGCTTCTCAACTCTTGCTGTAACCACAAAAACCTAAGAGGCGAAAACTTAAGTGTCTGCTGTTGGAAATATTTATTTTTCTGGGAGGGGCCAACCTAGGGTCTGGGGGGGTCCCGGCCCCCCCCTGGCCCCCCTACGGCGCGCCTATGCCCTTTACATACATATTATCCTCCCATATACTCGAGAGAGTCTGGATAAATGCTGGGCAAACCATTGTTGCAAAGTATACAAACCCAGAAATAAATCATAGTACTAGTAATATCATAATTCTCCGAAGGCTCCAAATACTGGTCAATACAAATTTATTTATCTTCCTAACGATAGTGGTCAAACACAAACACTAATGCTGTTCGTCGGAATCCTATGCTCCATTCAGATTTGTGGTATCTTCAGAAACTAGAGCATCTTTCCTATGAAAATTGAAACTATCTCTTACAGTTGCGGGCATGGTAAGCTTCTGTCATTTCTCTTTGTTGGAGTTTAATTTGTGAATTGCACAATCCGGGTATATTAATGGATATTCGGTACCTAATGAATGTTTCCATTGAAACGTCGAAAGTAAGTCACATTGAGCATTAATTTTATGAAAAGGCTTAGCATCTGCAACAATGAAATAATAAGGTCTAAAAGATTGAGTGAAAGTCTCAAAATATTGCCAGCAACTTATTATGAAATTATATGGTTCTTTGTCTAAAAGGGTTTCGGTCTAGATTAGATGGTTTGATGTAAGATTGAAAAAAAATGGGATAAAAGATTCTGAGGATAATCCATGCATTGAAAATGAAATTTATCCCAAAAATATAGCCAATTCAAGCTTTAAATCATGCGTGGTCCCGAAAATGGATGTAAGCATAGTAATTTATAAATATGTTTCAAATATGTTGAATAAGAAGATAACATCAAAAATAATTTATTTGTAATAAAAAAATTGTCATTTTTCATCCCAGTCCCAAAATGTATTTTTAAAATATGCCATTGGTTGAAAATTTTCTCAATTGTTCCTGAATATTTGTCAATTTTAAGTGGACTTTTTTTATTCATTTTTTCGTACATATGCTTATACTCTATTTTGTTTTTAAAACCAAATTTAGCATTCTTTGATTATAAAAAATCTAAATTGGCTGGTAGCATTTTAAATGCAGTTTCCCCTGCTAATGGATATAATGCATATAACTTCATCAAAAAGCTTCCAAAATGATCCACAGTACGGAGAAAACAATGTTCTGCTATGAATGCCGATATATTTAACCTCGTGGTTTTCCTTTTTCTTAAAATATTTACATTCATAAGCTCAGTGATTTTTTTACTAGGCCCAGTAGTATCCATTCTTTCCGCTTCTTTGTGTATTAAGCTTTTTGCAGGTTTAGCAAATCTTTTTCGTTTGCGCTGCCTGCATATTGTCTTTGAATCATCCCCTAATGTAGGCATTATCCACTCTAAATGTCAACTTAAAAATATGTTTAGGAACATTTTTATGGACCGCCATTCGAATAATATTTTGTTATTTGTGTATAAATATAATGGAAAACAAATAACATGTTAGTATGTACGACATTTATTTTTATTTACACACAACATTAGGTGCGTTTTTTGCACACCCGAGCAGATCAAATTTTGTTAAGTATATTGAATATGTATATAACATGTATGTATATTTGAACATGTATGTATATTTGACAACAAAATTGTTGTTGTATTCAATATACTTAACAAAATTTGATCTGCTCGGGTGTGCAAAAAAACGCACCTATTCTGTCTTTCTCAAAAACAATAAGGCTGTTTTCCATTTTTTGAAAATTTTGCCATTTCATTCCACTTGCCATTCTACTTGCCACGTCGGGGCAGTGACCGAAAATTGCGGCGACGAAAAGGGCCCCTGTGAAAGGTCTCAGATTTAGTTTATTTTGTTATCTTACATATATTCATATAATTGATGTATCAAATACGTATATCTTTGCTGATATTACAAATAGTGAATCAAACACGGATGATTGAAATACATAGACATTGTAGGTGGAATTACGTGAATTAATAACGGATTGTTATATTGTGAACCACACTCGTTCGTTTCTTATTGAGATTCCATCCGTGGATTAAACAGTGTCAAGCCGGTTCTCGTTTTGGAGCGACGGATCAGTAGATGGCATTTTTGTAATTTTTTCGTAAATAGAGGTCGCATTTGTAGCTAAATCTGACAACATCTGCAGCATCTAAATCAAGTATAACAGGCTATGAAGAGTTTCCAGCACAGTCATCAGTAAAGCAGACAACATGATACAGGAAACTACAAAAATTTCACAGGCAGCAGAGATAACTAAACTATTTGTGAATGCAAAGAAAAGTGAAAAATATGAAACCAAAAGAAAGACGGTCATACTAACAATACAAATAGTCCTAAATATTTAAGTCCCAAAGATCCGACTCTACTTTGGTATCCAAGTAAAGCTCGTCACACCAATTGACCAAAAAAATATTACCTGAATTCTTACGAGTACAGTATGGCGTGTTTTTTTCTCCAATAGAGGAATCTAAACGTGGTAATTCGAAGTGTCCGTGATCTTAAGTCTCTACGGACTCCACTCAACGTCCAAACTGGCGAAGGTTCTTCTCTTGACAAACGAGACCAAGATCGAGGCATCTGGGAAATCTGCCTGCTGATATGCAAGGTAGAAACCCATCGACTACGTGGCAGACAATCCTAATGTCGTAATGCACATAATTTTGGCCAGGCTGCCAATAATTAAACACTGTGATAAAAAATGTGTGAAATGAAGTGGACATTACCTTTCTAGCTATGAAAGATGCTCAAAAAACCTTAAAAATCTAGCAAAAAAGTATTTTCTCATGTAGTGAAGCCAACATCTTAGTCCAAACCGCACAATCATTAACTCAAAAATCAAAAAATCCCTCTAATTTTGGCAAACCCGGCACAACATTGCAATTTTGATGTTGTTCTCCAACATGCAGAAGTGCACTGAAAAAACACATGGCGCCAGACGCCATAATTAATGGACTTCTGGCGCCATGTACATAGTCGATTTGGGGATTGTGATAAAATATAGCGGCACACGCCATAATACATGGCGAAAATTCAATAGGAGCAGGCGGTATGCTTATAGCCCTCCACGCCATGTACTATAGTGTTCCATGCCATGCACTATAGTCCTCCACGCCATGCAGATGGCGTGGAGGGCTATAGTACATGGCGTGGAAGGCTATAGTACATGGCGTGGAGGACTATATTACATGGCGTGGACGACTATATTACATGGCGTGGAGGAAAATATTACATGGCGAGGAGGAAAATATTACATGGCGTAGAGAACTACATTACATGGCGTGGAGGACTATATTACATGGCGTGGAGGATTATAATACATGGCGTGGGGGACTATATTACATGGCGTGGGGGACTTTAGTCAAATATATTAAACGATTCTGAATCCGCTTGTAAAGTTGAATTTATCAGTTAAATCTATCATTCGGACAGTTGTCATTACGTTTAAAATCAATAGCAGGTAGCGAAATCATAGTGAAAATCAATACGATTTCATGAGATCATTGACAAACATTGTCATGTATGGATACACTCAAACGCCACTTGCTGACATTTATATATCTCCTGACACAGTATGGCTGCGAGTTATAATTGCAGTAACAACTGAAGCCATATTACATGGCTCATGGTACTATGTAATATGGCGTGTGGGGCCATAATTTCTGCGCCATGTAATTATGGCGTTGGGAGCTATACTGTATGGCTCAGGGTACTATGTATATAGCGTGTGGGCCCATAAATGCTGCGCCATGTTACATGGGACAACGCGCTATGTAGATTCTGACATTATGGCGCTGGGAGCCATATTGCATGGCTCAGAGTACTATGTACATGGCGTATGGGACCATAAATAATGCGCTATGTTACATGGCTCTGGGCGCCATGTGGATTTTTTCCAGTGTAATTGTCATCACCTGTCGGATCACAATAGAAGCTACACATTAAATGAATCTTACTACTATACTACAAGGTATTGTCGTTTCTATCAGCCTTCATCTACGGACCGCAAAGCTTTGCGCGGAATGTATCTCTGTCCCTACATTTGATCGCATTGGAAACAACAACAACTCCCCCTATGCATAACAGGAGTTGTTGTTTCCAATGCGTCTAAGGGGAGCAAAAAAACGCGCCTAATATGTTTTGTTCAGTCGGAGTTAAGGCCATGAGGAGAACAATAAGATCTACATCTTCACCGACTGTTGCTACTTTGTCACAAGTGAAGCATTTCGTGAGTGCTGTTTGGACGATCAATGTGTCAGCATCGCTGGATGCTTGTTCTGTTTCAACTCCATGGATGGTAAGAGCAATTATAAGAATGAAATTAGTCTCGATTTATTCTTTTCGTTAGAAAGAAAATCATCCTGTTTGACTGTTACTACTGTTTTCTCTCCAAAGTTTATGTCAACTGACCCCTTTGTTTTATACCTTCGGCTCTGTTCAGCTCTCTTTGGACTGGATGGGACGGCTGAATAACTATCAAACATCTCCATGCAGCCGATGCCACTATAATTCTTAAGAACATAGGCTACATAACACTGGCAAATTGTTGAGATTGTCCGCGAATCTTTCGGCCACACCATCTTGTGTAGTCATCTCCATACTTCCACAATAGAATGCATCTCTGCGGGCTTTAAAAGGTTTTTTTAATTTGTTTTTAAAATACTCTTCATCAATAACATCTCCACAGAAAAAAACATTTTGTTTTGAATCCAAATAATGCTTCCACCGACGACCTTGTTTGGAGCAAAGAGCTACTTTGTGCTGATGAAAAGGGGTCTGCAGCTGACAGCTGTTTCAAGAATGCCTTTATAGACTCATCCCGCGAGCACTTTTTTCGCAGGAATGACGAGCTCCAAACATAAGAAAAATATGTACAATCATTTTTGTTGCAAATTTAATAAGCTTTAATTATGTACATAGTCAACTTTTGCCTCCGACTAACGGTTCTCGAGATATTAACGAAAAACCAAAAAAGTGTCCTGTTTTCGCTAATTGTCGCTAGAGCTCGCTTCATATTCTTCAGGACTTTTGGTATATTCATCGCTAGGTACTCATAATTCAATGTGGAAAGTTTCAAAACTTTCGGATTTTTCCGGAGGTTGGGTTATTTTTAAGATTTTTTGACTGGACTATTATACCGGCTGATCTTAAAATGATGCCATAATGCATCAATAGTTTCACACAGTTTTGCAAGGACAGATGGATTCTATTTTGATGGCCTTCAAATTTAAAACATATAACATAAAAAACATTTTTAGATATTAAAAACTTAACATCCAGTAATATTCATTAAAAATATTTCTTACGAATTACAATCAATGTTTATAAAGGAGAGAATGTAAATCTAATAAAATACTCACCAAAACGGTTCGTCCATTAAACTTTCTATGCTACATGTCGATGCTATTCGTACATTATCTGTATTCAATATAACGGCTCTATCAATTCCACGATCTTCTAATCGTAGCATTTGAAGAAAATCACCTACACTATGTGAAACTGGTTTCAAGGCAAAACGACATTTTTCATTGCGACTTGGCAGTGGTACTGTTACGTGCGGTAATCCTTGTATATATTTAACGGACACTTCTGTAAATAGAAACAAAAAATAAGAGATATCAAAATCAAACAATCTAACCTCAATAAATTTAATGAAAAGTGAAAACGGCAATTTCATTTTATCCTGTAAATGATGTATACATGTGTAATACATATCGGAAAGAAGTCGACACATCATAAATATAGAAGATATAATACCATTACAAGGCAGGACAGTAATCACACACATAAAACCAACAATTTGATATACTGGCTGTCTCATTGTCTTGTAACGGAACATCAGTTCTAACATAAAATCTTTCAAATGGCCACTATATTGCTGTTTTATTTTTACTATTCTTAAGCCAGAAGAGGATCAATCCTAAATTGACTGTCTGGCGAAGTATATTGCTATTTTGGGGAATTAAGTAGGTGATAATACCCGAAAATATATGTTGAAGAATAAAGAGCTTTATTATTTTCCTTTGGTAGGTACGTGGTTGTTCTTTTATGAGGCTTTGTGAAGGAATTTCATTCGCTTCGGCTTGCGGCATGATATAAGCTCGTCGTACATTCCCGCATCGGAAATTTGAGAACTGGGTATCAAGGATAATGCTTGAGTTGAAAGTAAAACTTTTAGTGGCTTTAATGTGTTGAATACAGTTTTCTCATGATTTAGAAAAGTATGAAGTCTAATAAGAAAAACTTCAATTTGACTTGAATTCAATCCTTTTCAATTATTTTTTTGAGAGTGTGACGAAGGTAAAATTATACTAAAACCAGTGTTGTGATATTGTGGAAATTTCCCCTCTTTGTGGGAATTTTCGCCCTCTAAAACTTAAAAAAGGGAAAAGGGAAAAAGTGCTGCTCGTAGAACAAAATCGTGGGAGAAATGGTTTAAATGAAATTAAACACTTTCGTAAAATTTCCACCAAATATATTTGAGAAAATTCAGGCAAAATTGACATTTCTTCATGTATTCTCACATTTCAGTTAAAACCTGGGATGAAATGAACAAGAATCGCTTCTCAAGAAATCCGATAACCGATTTTCAACAAAAAGCTTAAGTCAAAACGGCCAAAAGCAAAATATTGTTACGAAATAATGCAGAATAATCGTGTGAAGGCATATTTCAGCTTTGTAGAACATAGTTTAAGCTATTTCAATACATTTAATGCACCGTTTCAGTCAAAGCAACTACTGATTCACAAATTGTGTGCGGAGTGCAGTAGAATTTTAAGAAGAATTTGCTTAAATTTTGTGAAACCTGGTTTCATTGACTTACTGGAAAATATCGAATTGAATGAAGAGCATTTAGTTCCAGATATGGATACTTATTTGGGATTAAAATGTGAAGAATACATAGCGTCTTTTGAAGAAGCTGTAAAATTAGACATCAAAAAAATAGGAAAAGAGTTTTAAGTTACGACATGTAAAGAGCTTAAAGAGAGATTACCATTTAATTATGTTATCTTTAAAGAAATTGAGCTTTTAAGCCCCCAAATAGCTCTTGATAGTTCAAAACGAACGAATTCGCTGCATTTCAAAAATTTGGCAAAAAAATGGCTTTGAAGAATCTATTGTAAATATCGAATGGAGAGATCTAGCAGTAACTTTTTCAAGTGATGAAAAGCAGAGATTATTGCAGCTCACAGTAGAGAAGCTTTCGAAAGAAATAGAAAAAGTAAAAAATTTTGAGGATGTACGCATGTTTTCTCATTTAACTAAGATTTCAAAGTATGTTTTAGATGTGCCGCATTCAAATGCTGAATCGGAAACAATATTCTCCATTGTAACCGACGTCAAAACTTCAAAGCGAAACAGAATAAGCGAATATTCACTGGACGCAGTTTGTTGCATTCGCTCAAATTTTCTGTCTAGACTTGTTACCTGCATTGACAAACTGACAAACATCTGACAAACATTTCAATTTGCACAGTGCACAAAATCTATTTGATTACTTTAAAAATGAACGCATTTTATATTGCGTTATAATGAAATGATTTTTTCACGAAATGAATACATGTTTTTTTTCCGCTGTAATAAATCAAATATACATGTGTATAAAATATATGAAACTGCTGTTTTTTTTATTCAAAGTTTTGACATTTGCATGATATTGATAAATAAATATAAAACTGTGGTGAATAGCTCACATATTGTCCGTGTGAAAATTGTGGGAATTCGCGACCTGCTCTGTGGGAAAAATGAGCATTTGCGAGAGAATTTCGGCCACGGAAGCCTCACAACACTGACTAAAACATTTTAGTAAAACCAAGCGCAATTCAAACAAGGGATTTTCAAGAAAATGATCGACTGGAGTGAGGGGAAGGCATTAAGAACGACAATTATTACTGCATGATTTTTTTTTGAGCTGAAGTTTTCATGGGAATGGGCTGTTAGAAACTTCATTTCTAATATCGCATTCCACGCAGATGTTCTTCCAAGGTATATTATATCTTCAAAAAATGAAAATATTAAAAATGCTATCACTTAGCACTTCTTTCTGATAAACTAATTGTATCTCTGTGCTTAAACAATAAACCATCTCTTACGTATTCTGCCATGCCACTATAATCGGCTGTTATAACTGATATTCAATCAAAAATAATATTCATTCAATAAAAAATAATAATTCAGTTCGTCATTTGAAAACGCTTAAAGCTGTGTCTCACTTGCAAGTAATGTGCTTTGATGTCCTAGTTTGCAAAATCAAATGAAGTTTTCTGACAGAATAATGGATATGAGCAGGGCGCTAAATTGTGAAATTGTGACTACTGAAAGAAATCGGGCGTTGTGTGTAGCTGTTTTACTACTTCTTTGAGAATCCATACATACTATAGATGCCACAACAATCAACGCAGATTTTGAAATCGACAGCTAAGCAAAACTTCACTACGGGTCTTTGAAAGCTGTTACAAAATAACTCATATCTTATTTGTCTAGGTATTAAAGGCGTGACGCGTCAATAGTCTTCAATAAAAAATGCAGGTGGAAAAGGACATTTCATGATGAAGTGTTCAAACTTGTCCAGTTGCGAGCAATTCACTATACCATATTTCAGTATTCAGTATAAATCACAGCAGCCACTGCGAGGACGCAATGTAAGACCGTAGATTTCATATTAACTAATTAAAAACTATTTTTGTTGACAACATAGTGGTTCCGTTTTCACATAAATACCTCCTTCATACGAAAATAAAAAATATAATGTATGTGGGTAAATTTTTTCGAACCATTTAAAGCTCACGAACCAGACGGGTTCATTTTGGCTCTGCTACAAAAAGTCACAAAGAAACTCAGGGGCGGATTTGTCACTGGGCCCGGTAGGCCCGGGCCTAGGGCGGCAGATTTGGGGGGCGGCAGTTTTTTTGCTTTCGTATATGTTCATATACCTGAGTTGAATGAGCTTAACACCTCAAGCCAACCGAATTCTCTAAAAAATCAATGCACGCAAAAATTCACCTCTGAGGATTTTTTTCGGGCACTAAAAAGTTTGACTTATAATAAATATCCAAATGCAATCACGGTAAAGGAACAAAGAAACTCAGAAATACCTAAAAAGTACCTAGAAAGTATCTGAAAATACCTAAAAAGAGCTAAAAAGATCCTAAAAAGAACCCAAATAATACCTCTTCAATTTAGGAAAAGCTTATCAGAGGTAAATATTTGCGTGCATTGATTTTTCAGAGAATTTTCTTTTTATTATTATGGTACAGGGTATATTACATACGAATCTCTTTATTTTTGACGTGTTTTTTAAATTGTACTTCATTACTGAAATTAATTTCTATAAAAAAAATTCTATAAAATGAAATCTAGAACATCATAGGTAAAAATATTTCGGGCTCATTCTTAACTAATAACATATCGAGCATTAATTTACAGCAGTCGAGCTCATAGTTGCAAAGCAAAGTTTGAACGGAATAATAAACTTACTTATAAAAATATGGGCGAAGATGTTGGAATTATAAGCGATGTGAAGGTGTATACGGTTTTGGCTGTTAAAAAAGAGTATTTTTGATTCTTTTTTTTTTTTTTGGTACTTTTAGGTTCTTTACCGTATGTGTGTTCTAATAATTATTTGTGTGGCAAGGTCGCAATAATAGGGAATTTTCACGAACGAACCGGTGCCGGTTTTCCTCTGATATTCCTTTTTTGGGAGCTCGGGCGCCCATTGTTACATATAATATAATTCACGAAAAGGGCGGCAAATATTTCTGAGGCCTAGGGTGGCGAAATGGTCAAATCCGCCCCTGAAGAAACTGAAACATTCTGGCACAAATTTCTAGAGCGAGTACCAGAATCTTGTAGACTGCAGCAGATGGTGTTCGTAATGAAATCTGGCAACAAATCGGATGATCAAATAAGATTATGCATCCGTCATTAAAAATCATGGAAAAGCTGATAGATCTATGCATGCGGATTTATCTTTCAGCAAAAATCCCACAACACAAATTTCAATTAGTCTACATATCAAAAATTGACTATTTAAGCTATATATAGCATGTTGCATATAATAAAGAACATATTGGGCTATGAAGAAATCGCACTCTCATGGATATAGACGGCGCCTTTGACAATGCAAGATACGACCCACTGGATTAAGCATTCCAGAGGAGAATAAATAGCAAAATGAGCTAGTAAAGCATGAAAATACCGAGGTCTATTCCCGAAGCTTGACGAAGTACAACTAAGGGTGGGCACTGTGAGGGGATATCGTGTGATGGGATCTAAATACGATTGGGGCTGGTAATACCTTCTGTCTTATGCTTGGCGAACAAGTCACCGCTTTGCAACGGACTCACAGTATTATTAAAAGGAATCAAATAAAAACACTAGGTTTCTATTTTCATTAGTCTGCAGTGCCTATCTAGTATGGCTTCTGTTATCAGACTCTACTATATTATCATGGGGGGTCAAAGGGTAGTAAGGTTTGTGTCTCAGGATAATGTATGAATCCGACACTGTACATTGTCGAAAAATTGAGAAAAGCACGCTGAAATGTCAACTACAGCGCCACTACCAAATCCTATTCTCACCTCCACGTGGTGGCTCCCGGTAATGCTAACGCAGCTAACGAGAAAGGGTGATGGCGAGCACTCTGCGCCATAAAACAGAGTCCTCCGTCGGCCGGCCCTCCAGGTTGGGGGTTGGGCGAGGCGCTGACAACGCATCCCCGTAAAAAATCAATTGTCACGGAACCAGGAGATCAGCCTCGGATCGGATTGACTAAACGGCAACGACTTCGGCAACGAAATATGGATTACTCTTTCGGACCTTGGAACGTTAGATCGCTATATAGAGCAGGGGCACTTCGAGAGCTTCTTAATGAGGCTTCAGCATTCAACATCAACATTTTGGCGATTCAAGAAACTAGATGGCTTGGCAGCGAAATTAATGAGATGCGAACACACACATTGTTTACCAGCGGAAAAATTTTGGGAAGTCGAGAGTTTGGAGTTGCATTTATAGTAGACAATAAATTCAAACAATGCGTCACCAATTTCAAACCAATAAATGAGCGACTGTGTGCGATCCGCATAAAAACAAAACTTTTTAATGTTTGGTTGGTGAACTGCCATGCTCCAACCGAAGACAAGGACGACGCAGTGAAGGACGACTTTTACAGCACCTTAGAACGCACCGTTGACGCACTGCCCTCGAATGACGTGAAAATTGTTCTAGGTGACTTCAATGCAAAAATTGGCCGCGAGAAGGCTTATAGAGGAACCACAGGAGGACACAGCCTTCATCCAATTACGAACGAAAACGGGCAGCGTCTGATTGACTTCGTAGCTAGCAGGAACCTTCTTGTAAGCTCAACCTACTTCCCACATCGAGACATACACAAACGAACGTGGGCATCACCAGATGGTCGCACCTACAATCAAATAGACCACGTTCTCGTGGAAAAAAGGGTGGCCACCAGCAATCTTGATGTCCGAACACTACGTGGCGCGAACTGTGACTCCGATCATTACCTTATCAGAGCGAAATACCGATGTCGTATTTCGAGGTGTGAAAAGCACTCAAAATCAGGAATACCGAAATACGACCTAGAAAAACTCAAGGAAAACTCGGTAGCTACTACATACATGTTGACGCTCGAAAATCTACTCCAAGATATCCTTCTGGCCGACGCAGATATCGAAACCATGTGGACAAAGGTAAAAGAAGGAATCAAAACAGTAGCAGAAAAGACCTTAGGACATAAACGCCAAAACCCTCGGAATGACTGGTTTGATAATGAGTGTCAAGATGCTATTAAAAAGAGGAATGAGGCTTACAAAGAGCTAATCCAACGACCAACACGCGCTAAAACCGAAAACTATAACATCCTCCACCGACAGGCAAAAAAATTGTGTCGCCAAAAGAAACGCCAACTTACCAACAACAAGATTCAGAAACTGAACGAAAACATGACCTATAATGATCTACGAGCTGCGTATTCCTCAATCAAACAGCTACGCGAGGGATACAAACCGCGAACGAGCCTTTGTAAGGATGAAAGTGGATCCATCATCAGTAACTCGGTCGAGATTAAGGAAAGATGGGCACGGTATTTTAAACAGCTGCTTAATCCCGCGCCGACGAACAACTCAGCAGATCCAAACATCCCAGAAGCAGATCAGGACATTTACATCTCTCCACCAACATTCGAAGAAATTCAGGCAGCCATACGTTACCTTCGAATGAACAAAGCTCCGGGAATAGATGGAATACCTCCCGAATTACTCAGAAATGGTGGAACTCTTCTTTGCAACATTCTCCACCAATTAATATTAAAACCTGGGCAGCAGAACAGTTGCCAAATGATTGGCGAACAAGTATTATATGCCCCATTTACAAAAAAGGAGACAAATTAAGTTGCGAAAACTACAGAGGCATCGCTTTATTATGCTCGTCCTATAAAGTGTTGTCCAAAATTATTGAACGTAAAATGAAGCCCTTCTATGATAACATCATAGGAGAGTATCAAGGCGGCTTCAGGTCCGGACGATCTACGATAGATCAAATATTCTCAGTCAAACAGGTGCTTGAAAAATGCTGGGAGTATAATATCGACGTGCACCAGGTCTTCGTAGATTTCAAGCAAGCATACGATAGTGTAGACAGAAATACACTTTACCAAATCATGCTTGACTCCAACAAAACTCGTCCGCATGACTAACGTGACAATGATGAACGCCGAATCTCAGGTCAAAGTCAACAGTGACCTATCTAACAGCTTCCACACCAACTTAGGCTTAAAGCAAGGAGATGGACTTGCCCCGATGCTATTCAACCTTGCTCTGGAACATGTCATCAGAAGAATACCAGCTGATACAACAGGCACACTACTGTTCAAGTCCACGCAAATAGTAGCATTCGCCGATGACGTCAACATTATGGCACGGACCATACCAGAAGCAAAGGAAGCTTTCCTAAGTTTGGAGTCAGAAGCCAAAAAAATAAATCTACGGGTCAACGAAGATAAAACCAAACTAATGACCCAAACAAGAAAAATGGCGCGAATCAGACCAAACTTGACCTTAGGAGACTACAGCATCGAAAATGTAGATAGCTTCATCTACTTAGGAGTCCACCTTGATAAATCAGGCAGTGAAAAGGACGAAATTTTACGACGAATAAATGCAGCAAACAAGGCGTACTATTCCATACTCCCCATAATCAAGTCTACGAACGTGCACAGGAATAATAAGCTTCGCATTACAAAATACTCGTTAAACCTGTGCTTCTCTATGGAAGCGAAGCCTGGACTTTGACTACGGACTCCGAAAAGGCACTGGACGTATTCGAGCGCAAAGTGCTACGACGAATCTTTGGCCCCATATAAGAAGGGATAGAGTGGAGAATGCGATACAACAATGAGTTGTACCATATATACGACGACCCACCTGTATCCACATGCATTAAATTACGAAAATTACAATGGGCCGGCCACGTCGAAAGGATGGAGTCCAATAGACTACCTAAAAGAACGTCGAAAGGCAAAGCACAAGGGAAGCGTCCAGTTGGTAAGCCGAGGAAACGTTGGGAAGACACGATAGATGCAGACAGCAGGTCAATACTGGGGTTCAATAACTAGAGAACCAGGTCGCAGGATCGAGACGATTGGAGGCGAACGTTACTGGAGGCCAAGGCCCGATTTGGGCTGTCGCGCCATCGATGATGACTATATTATCATGAGTCTCCTACTTATATAGCTAAAATTTTTACAGTTACTCTTATTCTATATGGATCGGGTGTTTTTAATGCTTAATAGCCCGTCCAGACTACAGATACTTATGTATCCGCATACATAAGTATGGTCCACACTGCAGCGAAATATGTACAATTAGCGTATACTTTTCATTGATTTTCATGGCAAGGGTAAAATGTATCTGCAGATGTCGCTGCAGTGTGGACCATACTTATGTATGCGGATATATAAGTATCTGTAGTCTAGACGGGCTATAATAGTTATGCTTAATGCTGTTGTCGCATTAATGCTGTTGTCGCTATACAATTGTTACGAGTTGCGCTGCTCGCCACGCCGCGTCACTAGCGTCATTCATATTTTGACATTTTAGTTTGCGCGATGAGGCACAACAATCGGCTGGAAGGAGTACTATACTCCTGATATGGTATCTTCTGATTGATAACCTTGCACAGTAAGAATTCAACCGCTCTCGGGAACGGGAAGTCATCACTGCAATAATAAGAGGTTCACAATTCAAGAGATCTAGAAAGCAAAAAGCCTTAAATAAAAGGTAGATGATCTGTCCAGAAACCTTCAATAACCAATACAGTGCCACTCACCAGTGCAAAGGTGCGATTAGTAGCAAATCATCTAAGAATTCACCTGGATAGAAAACTCATCTGAGTCTTCAGCGACAAACGCTTAGACGTAACCGGGGTCTGCTCTCAAAGCACACACTCTGAGAATACAAACAAGCAAAACGTGGGTTTAAAAAGATTGGAGTGCTTGAAACATTTATAAGAATAATTCAGCTTTAGAAAGTAATTTTCGAAGATATGTAGGTAGAGGAATCGTTTAGATTTGGAGGATATATTCTACCAAAGGTGCTCCTTATTACAGCCAACTAGTTTCGAAGGCCTTGTAGCACTTTGATCTCAAGAATGCATTGCAACTCATAGGGTGGAAAAGTTTTCAGGGTTACCACTTGAAAGAATCTTAAAATTGAGGAAAATCAAACACTTCTTACTTATATTGATTATTGGATGCTAATCTTACAAAACTTTGAAAGCAACATCTCTTATAACATAAATGAAGAAAATACTCAGTGCTTGCAACGCTTTGCCAGTACTGCAACTAAAACAATTCCACAACTGCTTCACGTCAAAATCAGCCTAGCCTATGAATCTCGTTTTCATCTGATAACTTCATCGAACATCACAGTGATAGAGAGATGTTTAGAATTACCATCTGAACAATTTTCAATGCTTACTTAATTTAAACATTGGTTACTTTTTTCGTTGTAGATGTTTGTCATATGAACATTTAATGGCATCATATCCTGGTACGGAAATAATAAAATGTCACCTTTAGCTAGGCTCACAGTCAAAAGTATATCAAGTCTGATACACGTTGAAGCCAACCCACGCTATGAATTTCTTTTCGATCAGATGATTCCATTGGAAATTATAGGGATAAAAAGAAATTTAGGGTTACCACTAGTGAAAATTTTAAAATGATAAAAAAATACAAAAATTGCCTAAGCCCTATCCTAATTTTTCAACCGGATTCCCACCAAATTTAACATACCATAAAGTTCATCTACTAAACGAATTAAGTTTTGATTTCATGACTGCACCGGAAGTTATAGGGCAAAAAGCTTTCATTTTGCTGGACGAATTTTCATAATTTTAGAAGCAAAAATTACCATAGCTGGCAACTCTATCCAAATTTTCCAACTAATCTTTCAACATCAAACTTGTCTTTGCGTAAGGTCAAAGTATAGTTTGAATTACGTTAAAATCTGCTGCCTGGATCGGAAATTTATAGGGTAAAAGGCAGTTTTTTTTCTTAGTGATGATTTGAAAACAGCACCATTGCCACGGGGTTGCCCAAACTTTAAAATCACTTCTATCAGACCTGGGTTTCCTTAAGACCAATACATTCTGTGAATTTCATATTATCGGTGCTAGCCTCGGTGCTGACGGCATTCCGATTTTTTTTACCAAGTCACTGTCTTCCTCTTTGTGTGTTCCTCTGTCAATAATTTTCAACATTAGCATCTCCACCGGTACCTTTCCTGCCCTTTGGAAATCCGCCAACATATTCCCCATTCATAAAGCTGGCGATACTTCTTCCATCCCTAATTACCGTCCTATATCCCTTCTGCCATGTTTTAGTAAGCTCCTCGAAAGAGTAGTTTACAATAGAGTGTACCCTTTTATTCAGCCCTTGCTGGCCAGTGAACAACATGGATTCGTTAAAGGTAAGTCAACGGTTACAAACTTATTGTCTTTTACAAACACCGTTGCTTCCGCAATCGACAAGCAAAAGCAAGTAGATGTCCTATATACAGACTTTGCCAAGGCTTTCGATTCAGTGAACCATGTTGTTCTTCTGTCAAAGTTAGCAGGGTTTGGTCTCTCTGGTGTCCTCTTTTCTTGGTTCTCCTCCTACGTTTGTGATCGTTCTTGTGTTGTGATTGTTAACTCTTGCTCTTCTACACCCTTTTTTCCTACCTCAGGAGTTCCGCAAGGATCTATTCTTGGTCCTTTATTGTTCCTTTTGTTTGTTAACGATCTTCCTTCCCTCTTTAATTTACCCTGTCATTTGTACGCTGATGATTTCAGAGTGATAGAATCCGCTAGTGACTGTTCCTTATTGAAGAAAGATTTGGATACTTTGGCTACCTGTTGCGCAGCGAATTCTGTCACTTTGAATGTTTCGAAGTGTCATCAGATGTCTTCCACCCACAAAACATCCTCTCAATGTTGTTGCTAGTTTCAAGGACCTTGGCGTGATCTTCGACTCCAAGTTGAAGTTCGATTTGCATATTTTACACGTCACTGCCAAGGCTTCTCGTTTTTCCGACTTCATCATTAGATCCTCTAAACGTTTTGTTAATCTTTCCACTCCTCTATATCTGTTTTTTTCCTTCGTTCGTAGTGTTCTTGAATACTGTTGCCAAATTTGGTGTCCACATTACGCTTACTTGATTGCTGCGGTTGAATCCGTGCAACGCAGATTCACTCGCTCGTTGTTCTACAAGTTCAGTATTCCGTATTGCGATTACAGTATGCGCCTTTCCATCCTTCAAATTCCTTCCCTTGAGTCACGAAGAGTGTTCCTCGACGAGTGCCTCCTCTTTAAACTATTCAACGGCTGTATATTGGTGGACCCCAGCATTCACCTTTCTGTTAGAGATTCGGGCCGTTCTAATAGAACATTTTTTAAATTTAACGTTACATTTGCCCGTACTGACACCTATTTCTTTTCTCCCCTTTTGCGTTTGCCTCGTCAGCATAATAACCTTAACCTTGATCCTCTGCCTCGAACATTAGCAATGTTTAAAAATATTTTAAAGAATAACGTTCTATCAGATACATGAAATATGTCAGAATTTAATCTTTTGTTGTATCTTGTTTTTGGTCGATTTTGCTTTTGATTACTTTTCCTTTCTGAATTTAACTTAATTTTAATTTTTCTTTTTCTTTGTATATATATATATATATATATATATATATATATATATATATATATATATATATATATATATATATATATATATATATATATATATATATATATATATATATATATATATATATATATATATATATATATATATGTATATATATTTGTTTTCTTTTTTTTATGTCTAATCTATAATTGGATTTGTTCTGTTGATTTGGACATTAATAAATAAATAAATAAATAAATTAATCTGACTAATGGGGTTTGCTTTCTCGGGAACACAACTTTTGGGTGCTAAAAATGGAGGTAATGTAGTGAAGGGTTACCGTTCTTGTGCAAAGAAAAGTTTCAAATATGTTCATTTAGGTATGCAGACAGAATCTGTTATTTTTAAAAATTTATATTTCGCTAAACGATTAAACATATTTTCTTCGAAAATCAGTAAAATGAATCAGCGACTCTTCGCAAAAGTGGCATAAGAACTCTATTAGAAACCTTAACTTTGCAAAATGCATCTCCATAGCATATGAAAGGAGCGAGTTTATTGCTGTGGAGAAGCGATAAAGAGTAGAGAACACCTTCTCACAAATTGTCCGGCACTAGTGAGAAGAAGATTAGAGTTTCTTGGGTCATTTCTTTCTTCCACCTTCAACGTAAGGACAGTCCCGTTCGAGAACATAAGAAGCCTGGACATCCTATAGAACATAGCTTTGAGGAGGCTTATAGACTCAGGAGCTCTCAGTGCCAGAGATCATCTGGACCCGCTCCAACTAATATAAAAAATATTTTGAAAAATAAAAAAAAAATTGTTAAATGAAATGAAAACGTGCAAAAAGAGAAATTTAATGGTCGCATCACTTTTTAGTGTCGTAAAATATATCAATAAAATCACTACAGATTCACACTTCAGAGTGCGGATTTGATTTCTCGGAAATAAAAAGTCACCGAATATTGTTTTTTTACTAAAAAAAACTTTTAGTAATTGCTCGTAAAACTTTTGGAAAACCAGATACCATATTAATCACATCCTCCAATCATGCATGTCTCAGCAAAAAAATTTGACTAATTTCTGCCTATTCATTTCTCATCGTTACTACTTTCCAACACTTTCTACGTACAATGCATAGTTTTTTGCTCAATGACTTTTATGTTCTCAACTTTATGCAACTCTAGCGTAAAACTTTTATTCGTTTACCACATGTCAGCAGCACTAAAGACAGAGTTCAAAAGTTCATCTAAGCCCGACTCGCAAAGGCTGAACAAAAAGAGTATTTCTGCACAAGTTATCTGTAAAATAGTGCATGTTATTTGAATATTCATGCCGTTACTGGTTTATTTTACGATTAAAACGAGTCCAGCTTTGGCATGCACCGTTTCATGCAATGAAAGTGAAAAACCGCATGTGGTGTGTGGTCTACGGTCATATGCATTGTGCATATGATTTTCTGACTCTTACATTTTCGGCCTTGACAATAACCTGGCACTTAGCATAACGCTAGATATCTGAGTGTCGTTACTGTACTTGGAACAATGAGCGAAGGATGTAATGATCATGTTGCAATTTACTTGATGAATACTATGTGGATTACATTGCAGGCTGACAATTTTAAAGCAGGTAAATCAGGAAACGATTTTCGGCGGAAAATGTTTACACATTACACCCCGAAGCTTTGGGACGAAAAGTGTTTGCATGAGACAAATTTTGTATTGTTACTCCATTTCATATTTGTAATCAAAATAAGAATTCCCAGAATTTATTATAATATATTCGTACTTCAATTTTAAGGGGACCTTCAAATTTAAACAAAAAAACGATTTTTTTTTTATTTTGATAGAATATGTTAGAATGAAAATTTAAAAATATGATTTTAATAATATAAATTTGAAATTCTAAAAAAAAAATGTGTGAGCATGTATAGCGAAGCGCGACAAGGTCATTTTTTCTATGATTTTCGTTCACTTCGCTATACCGCTACATCGACTTTCTCTTAGTAACATCTGCTTTATATATACATATATATAGTATAATACGTTTATCTTTCACATATCAGCTGTAAAGGTAGCGGGGGAAATTTTGGGATACTGATATTACCTATATATGTATATGTTATATATGCCACGCGGCTCTCTTTGCTTATTATATATATTTTGAATACGTTTTAGTTTATTTTCGATATTTGTAAAATATGCCTAAGAAACCTAATAAATCATCTTCTGATCGACCGCTACAGCGTCCAAAAAAAAGAAAATTTAATGAAAATAGGTTTAGGAATGAGCATAATAATAAGTTCGCAAGTGCTGTTGCGGCTAAGTTGGAAAAAATAATGACAGTGTATCTGTTGATCCGTCTTTTCAATACTGTATAATTCAGTGGAGTGTATTTACTTTTCTACAGACTATTTTAAAATGCAAAAACTTTAATAAGAATGTTAAATTTTCTACATCGGATTTCAAGCTATGCATTTTGTGTAAATGTAGAATTGAATTTGTTCGTTCAAGTCCAAAAATTGATCGCGCATACGAAATAAATCGTCGATTCGTGCTTGTTATGAGAATTCTCGGTGTTGGTTTAGGAGGTATTACAAATTTTGTTGGTCTCATGAATATCGGATCAAAGTGGGGGCAACAAAAATATTATAGTGCTGTCGACAGCATAAACATTACTCTTAACGCTGTTCTCCGGCTTGTGCTAAACAGAGTTTCTAAAGCTGCTGGTGAAATTGAAAATAATTTTGCCATGTCAGGTGATGGATCGTGGGCAAAACGTGGATTTCCATCTCTTTTGGGATTCATTTCTTTGATCGGAAAGCGAACCGGTAAAATAGTCGATGTCATCGTAAAATCAAGTTATTGTAAACTCTGCTCTATGTGGAAATCAAAAACAAACACTGTAGAATTTGAAGAATTTTATGAAGAACACAAGGAGAGCTGCACAGCCAATCATGAAAGTGCAGCCGGAAAAATGGAACTCGATGGGATTACCGAAATGTTCGAAAGGTCCGAAGACCTGCATGATGCGCGCTATTAAATATTATATCGGTGATGGCGACACTAAAACGTTCAAAAATCTATTGGATGTGCAGCCTTATGGCAGTAACTTTTTAATTGAAAAAAAGAGTGCGTTTTACACGTTAAAAAAAGAATGTTAAGTCGAGCAAAAATAGCAAAAAAAGTTAATCTTGGCAAAAAAAAAAATACAAATAAAAGGTGAAAAGATGCTCCTAAAAAAGTGTACAAACTTCAAAAAAAAAGGTAAGAAAAAAGTTCAACTGACGCTAAAATTAATGAAAAATTTATCAACATATTATAGCCGAGCTATACGATGAAATTCTGATTCGGTTGAAAAAAATGCGCATGGTAATTTGGGCAGCATATTACCACAAAATTTCAACTGATGAGAACCCTCAACACTCTTATTGTCCTGTTGGAGAAATGACTTGGTGTAACTGGCGCAAGGCGGATCTCCGCCCTTAAATGATGAGGTACAAGAAATTTTAAAGCCTATTTATGAATACTTATCACCAGAAGATTTACTAAAGCGCTGCTTGGGCAATTTTATGCAGAATAATAACGAAAATTATAATTCTTGTATTTGGAATATGGCCCCCAAACATACTTTTTGTGGAAAAAATATCATAAATATGACTGCAAATATTTGTGCATGTACATTCAATGAAGGATTTATGGCTATCTTGAAAATAATGCAAGTCATGGTAATTAAAATTGGCCAACGTGCGCTGGAACATGCAGAAAATAGAGTTGCTGCAAGAATCAAGCAGGCAGAAAAACACTGCACTCAGGCATCTAAAGAGGCCAGAACTGCTCGTAGAGAACAAAAATCTTTGAAAGAGGAGGAGTATGAGCGAGAAGAAGGTGTATTGTATGGTCCAGGCATCGCAGATTAAATTTCGGTAAGGTTTATTACAAAAAATATTGAATTTGAGCTTTAAACGCGATTTTCTCGAAATACCCTTTTTCAAGTTGGCGTGCATGATTAAAAAAAAGTACTTATCCAATCGTTCTGAAATTTTAACACGCTAATCTACACATATTAATGCTCAGAATGAACTACGGATAAAAAAATCCGCATAAATTTTGTTTTACTTTCAACCGATTTTTGGGGGAAAAAACTTCGATTTTCGAAAAAACGTCGCCTTTTTGTTATTTTTCAACCAATTGTTTTTTGGTTTAGTTCATTCCAAGGCCGCTTTGATGCTGATTAAAACCCTGTTTTTTCCAGACTTTTCCGAAGGCAGTTATCATGCACGACGTGATTTTTTGGTGTTTTTTTTTCAAAAAAATTGTTGCAGACGACAGTGGGCTACAAAAAATTATAAAATTTTTTTTTGTGTAGTATGAGGCAAATAAAGTATATGTACAAAGTTTCACTCAGACATGTCTTTTTATTCAATTAAAAATTAGCCTTTGAAAATTTTTTTTTTTTTCAATTTGAAGGTGCTATGTCCCCTTAACGTCTGTTTTTCATATCTGTCATCCCCGCGAAAATTACATCTGGGCTAGATCAATTCTCGTCTAGTCATAAAACCGTAACGAACAAAAGCCCATTGAAATTGGTCATAAAGATAAGCGAAATTAAGTTACAAAAACTAGCTTGTTACATTTACTCGGCTATGCTGGAATCGAAAGCCTCCCTCGCGATTTCCGGGCCTCAATGCATAACCATCGCTCACAGCTCAGAGTACGTTACATGTAAAAGTACTCGGTATTATTGATTTTACCGCATCCGTTGCACATGAAATATTGCATGGCAGAGATTCCTATTGTTTGAGTTACTGAGTGCGAACTAGTTAAAAAAAAAAAAATCTCGTAAATTGTAAAAAGGTGTAACATAAACAATTTGTCACGCTTCACTTATCCGTTTCATGAAGTACCGTTCCGTTCGAAGATATCATCAATTAAACGCAATTGTTCATATTGTGTGTATAGTAAATAGTTGTGTGTCAGTTGAAAATATGAAATGTGTGCGAAGTAGCCCATTGCACTTGGATGAGACTAGATATGGTATAGCAAGCGAGCACTGCAGAAAGTTTGCAGAGTGTTCGGCACACCGTGAATTGTTCTACAAATGCTCCGAGGCAGAAAGTTATATTAATATCTTGATTTGTTGTAATATGCAAGGAAAATATTAGCGAAACAATTTGGATTGACTAATTATGGAATATAATTGCTAGTGCCATTGCATTTTGTACGGAGAGAGAAACATATAAACAGTGATGTCACCGCCGAAAGATATTTCTGAAGTAGATATGGGGAAAAATATGTAGTAAATTAGGGCCTTTTGTAGTAAAATTTCAAAATCAGTTTTCTTTAAATTAAAACCGTCATATACTGGTAAAATCTGTTTTTTAGCCCAAAGATAACAAAACTATCAATAGATAAAAAAAATTCGACGATTTCAATAACAAATGAATTTTTCAGTTCTATAACAACTAACAGTAAATAAATCATTGTTTTTCAAATAAATGTGTACATCAGTGGCGAGGGGTGAAGTGATTATGAAGGGAAGCCGAATAAACATCTATAATTTCTAGAAACTAGCATAGGCCAGATTTAAAAATGTTGTACTCTATTACATCAATCTAATTAATATGAAAAACCTATGTTTTGCGCAAGTATGTTTAAATTCATAGTGAAAAATGACCTATCTACAAAACACACCTCCATTACTTAGCATAAACGCCTTATCTGCATGTCGGCAAGAGAAAGCTTTTATTATTTCATTACATTTTGTACTTTTAACGTGAAAACTTTTACTTTAGATGTAACCTCAAATCAACGTATTTGTTTCCGTGTTTAAATTTTCATATCTGCAGCATTTAGAAAAACACAAAGCTTCAATTAAGTCAACAATTACTAAAATACAGATGTTTATGCTACGTTCGGCTATTGAAAATAAGCAACATGAAAATAGCACAACGGTAATACTGGAACCGATCGGAACTTCTTCGATTCTCGATCCATTCGTAAGCCGATCCATCCCGGCTTATTTTTCACATATTAAAGCGAGACGCTGCTAACATTTCAGCAAGGAATGAAAAGAGACAGAGCACAGTCACCGCACATTTGGTGAAAGGCTCTAGTAACTTGCAAATAAGAATTTGCAAGCCGTAAAATTTCGGCTTATGAATGGGAATTTTCACGTTATTGTAGCCATGCAGGGGCATGTTCTTTTGTCAATTAAAGTGTTACCTGCATAGTAAAATACATACTCGTACATGCTTTAACAAATTCTATGTGGGTCGATATTTTCGAAAGGGAAGCCGGAAGGAATCGGGTTGTATGAACGCTTCGCCACTGGTGTACATACATAAATTTCTTACTTCTCTACATAAGAGCCTTCAAACAATTTAAACTTGCTGAAAAATGTATCAAAGTCATTTGAAGGTTCATATATTTTTTCATCGCTTAATAACAAAATATTAATTGTTAATATTTAGAAGATAAACCCTCTGGCGAACAAAACCGAGCGATGATTGGCCGTCGTAGTCAAATATGTGAGAAAAATGGGTTGCTGATAGAAAAAGTAATTTTGAACGACACTTCATGCAGGTTATGCAATCAGACTAACGTTGCAAAGTTAGCGTTGTCGCCTTGTCTTTGACATAGCTAAATTACTGAACGACTGTGTATCACTGTCCGTGCCGCCCATGACGCCCGATAGCGTTCTGTGTGCCCAGCGCTTAAATCTTCTTCAATATTACATTCTCGATACAATATGTAGTAGATTTAACAATTTGAGTAGTGAAGTAGCAAAAACGGCAAAGGCCAAATAAATGTAGTAAATTTGCTACAAATGTAGTAAGGTGACAACACTGATAAAATATTGAAGCTTTTGCTCCTTCTGAAGATTATAGCAGGTTTTTTGAAAACAAGGAGCCATTGAAAAAAGCAAGGAACAAATCGGTGAGCTGTCACGACAACGAATTGATAATTGTAACTAACAGTCATTACGAAAACAAAAAAATATCTTAGGGGTCTATTGCGATTGTCGAAAAATAGTCGATAAACGATGCTTATCGACTATCGATCGTCGATTGTGAAGTTCGGTATTGTGAATGTCGATTGTGATCGATAAGTGTCGATTTGACAAACGCTTCTTATCGATGGTATTTTACATGAACGACGACTGACGATCACAAACGCGTCTGATAAAAAATGAAAGTAATTTATAGTCTGTATGCATTAGTTATTTTAAAATTTATTTTTAAGAGGAGTAAACTAGTAAACAATCGTAGGCAATTTGAAAGGCTCGTAAATTTAATGCAGGTGAATGCCGACATTGCAAGAGGTGTTTGCACAAAAACACATGCAAAGCGGAGATGTGAAGCATTTGCCCAAGAATTGAATAGTTTGGGGCCTCCTGCTCGCGAGTGGGATAAAAGGCTAAAGGTTAGTTACAGCAAAAACATTTATTTAATAATTTAGAGTTTATGTTCTATTTAGGTTTGGACTGATATGAAATTTAAAATTAAATAGAAAATGATTGAAAATAAAGCAGAATTGAATGCAACTGGTGGTTGGTAATAGGTTGCATACTTTTAGTAATATAGAGGAAGCTGTGACTAGCTTGTTGGAAATTGTCTCGTCAGTAAATCCACCTGAGCAAGAATTTGGTTTATCACACACTGATGAACATGGAGATTGTGAGTTAAATAAGGAAAATGAAATGTCCGTAATTCAACAGAGTAAAATCCGTGAGGAAAAGCCAGGAAAAAATACAAAAGAAAAGGTGCGTGCATATAAAATGATAAAAAATGATGTCTGGATAGAAATGTTAGAGAAGCAAACGCAAGCATAACATGAATTTTATGAAGTAGCAAAAAATGTAATGAAAGACATAAAAAAAGTTTGAAAGGTAATAATAAATGTTCCAGGATGAGAACACGAGCCAATAAGTGAAAAAGATAGAGCATACATACATATCTTCATCTAATTCTAGTGGATTGGACGTATCTCTTAATTTCATTGTAGCTCTACATAACTCCAGTAAATTATTGGAAACGGAACTATCCTCTTCATCAAAAACCAGCTCGACAGAACTCATATTTCTAATATTATTTTTCAATGAGCCACAAATTACAAAAAAAAACACACCCTTTTCCATCAACCAAGCGAATAAAAATATAAACTCCAAATTCGATATATTTACGCTGTCAAATACAATTCACAAGCTCTTATATCTAAATTCACAGTAATACACATATTTGTCGATTGCACTTACACAATATAATTTTATCGTTTCGAACGACAGCAGTCGATTGGACATCCAATCGACAATCGCAATACCAAACCAAATTTTATCGTTTCGAACGACAACAGTCGATTGGTCATCCAATCGACAATCGCAATAGACCCCTTATAGTAAAATATTGAAGTACTGAAAATCTAACATTCTTTGGCATGGTTAAGTATGTTTTTAGCGAAATATCCCAAAATATTTAAGGTTCAAAACGGTTCTGAATAAAAATGAAGATTTGCCATTACTTTATTGTCTTGGAATTTTTTATTTTATTTACTTATTTCAAAGCGCAGTGTTAAGAATTTAATTTGCCAATGCTATGCAATTTTTCGGAATTTCTTTGAATCTGCATCAAAAAAATGTTAATCGAAACAGTAAACAGGAATATTAGACGGATGGATTCTGTATCAGAAATTATAGGAGATGCTGCTTTTGTTTTGTTGAGAGTTACTTTAAGAAGGCACGACAGCCACAGGGTTCCAGACATATTCACTATCGTAATACTAGCAGCTTAGCCAGGATAAATCTTTGCAGTGATTGCAATATTGAGGTCAAAAAGGCGCTAAAAAACCAAGACAAAAACTACAACAACCACTACAAAAGCAACAATAGCAGCCAAAAAAATGTTAGCAGCAAATTCAACAGCGATCAGTTCACATCAAAGCCACTACGCCTTCATTATTGCAATATGCAGAGCTATGATTCATGCAGCTGATGCATCTTGACCTTCAGTAGCCCTTGCAACTACAAGGGCAGGTTAGTGCATTTTTAAAGGAGCAGGAGATAAAGGCAGCAAAAACATTACAAATAGCCTGAAGGTTGGAAGCAATAGTATCATCAAGATGCATAGAATGAAGAACTGAAGAATTGAAATTAGCCTTCACTAAAATTAAAAATTTCCATCGAGTGCTATTTCCTTGAAGTGTAAATAACATAGTTTTTTGTGTTCTCAGTACGTCGAATTACGCGCCAAATAAGGGTTATTTGCGGGAAGTATTGGTTTATTTATTCAATTTGAAAAAAGCACAGCTGAAGCTCATCGATTGCTCAGTGAAGGTTATCCTGAATATGTTACATCAATTTCAACGTGTAAGGGATGGTTTGTGCGGTTCAGAAGTGTTAAATTTGACATGGAAGACAAAAAGTGTCCAGGACAGCCAAAAAAGTTCCAAGACAAAGAATTGGATGCTATACTCCATAAAGACTCATGTGTAAAGCAAGATGAACTTGCAAAATCATTAGGAGTTACACGCCAAGCCATTTTTCATTGTTTGCCTTGGGAATTCTCCAAAAACAAGAGTACTGACGAGTTGAAACTAGGAAACATCAAAAGGCGCTTTTTCACGTGCGAAAAAATGTTTCAATTCCTTGTTTTTTTCATTTTATAATTTATAACTAGTGATAAAAGATTGATCTATTACGATCACCGTAAATGCTTCAGCATCAACGGCCAAGCCAAACATCCATGGTTCCAAACTAATGCTCTGCTCTGCTCTAGGAACAGAATGGTGTTGTATACTATGAGCTACTGCATCCAAATGAAACCATCACTGATAAACGCTAACAAAAACAATTGATGCAATTGAGCCAAGCACTGAAGGAAAAACGGTCATAGTATGCGAATAGGCACGGTAAAGCCATTTAAAAAAAACGACAAAGCTCGGCCGCATTTTGTAAAAGACTTCAAGGACACATTCGAAGCGCAGAGCTGAGATGCGCTGCTCCACCCGCAGTATAGAGCAGCTCCATCAGGAGTGTGTTCAATATTCTTGCTATAGCAGCTATTAGCTGCTATTTTAGCTGCTCTGGCTGTCCAGTGTCACGAAATAGCTACTATCTGATGCTTGCTATTTGACAGTCGGGCTGTCCAAGATTCCGAAATAGCTGCTATGGTAGCAGCTATTTGCTGCTCGCAGTCTGGAGGATAGCAAGAAAGTAGCGAAGGCAAAATGGACGCCCGTACACAGCTGTTGTTCAAACGTCATTTTTAACTGGAAATTGAAATGAAAGGAAATTTTTGCGCTTTTGTGACAAAGGAGATGAGTAATAAATTTGAAAATAGTGACAGCATAAATTAAATACGGGCTTTTAAATACTTCAACTCAACTCGAGTTAAGTCGGCTTTCACACAGTGCAGCTCATCTTGAGTTTTTAGCAGGCGAGCATGAAGCGCAAAAGGCCGGGTGCACTGATTCATGTATCATCAAATTTTCAACGATTATTTTTTGCTCTTTTTCACATAGATGACGTCAAAAGCCGGAAATTGTGGCGACCACTAGGTTGGCCACCTTGTCACAGGATTACTCGCACAGCGTCGTCAGCGTCGTGACAAAGGATCTTCACTGGATCAACAGCAGTCGTGCCATCGGCACGACCACCGCAAATATAGTTTTTACTTTGCTCTGTATTTAATTAAGTTGTGTGTTGTTTGAATAAATAATTAATGTATTTGCAACTGTGCGTTCTTATTAGTAAAGTCAGTGAATTGACATAAGTGCACGCAACAATCACAACAAAATAAGTGATACGTTTTAAATCTGTTAGGAAAATTTTAATGGCTTCTGCAGCTGTATGTTGAAAACTCCTAAATTTCATACAATTTCCAAAGTGCGATGGAAATATTGAACTAATCCATGAAAACAGAAATATTAAAATTAAAAAAAAATTTTTTTAAAATTATTTTTGAATTTGTTGGCCTTCATAGCAGCTCTTGGCTGTCCAATATCCATAGGTGCTTCACCTAGCTACTTCAAATTTCGACACTTGCTAAAGTGATGCTATGCTATGCTTTTGAGGCAGCTATAGCATGCACATTGAACACACCCCAGATTACCATTTGTTCCGATCGACGGCGCATAGCCCAGCTGATCAAAACTTCACTTCCTATGAGGAAACCAAAAATTGGTTTGATTTATGATTAGACAAGAAAGATAAAGATTTCTTTCGACGAGTTCCCTGAAAGTTGGGAAAAAATAGTGATCTCCGATGGAAAGTACTTTCATTAAAATATATTTTTCTATTGATTCACAAGTACGCCCAAAATTTCCCAAAAATTCCGCGCCTAATAATAAATTTGCGTTCCTAATATTTTGAATAGAACTAGAACTATTTTAAATGTAAAAATGTATTTAGTTAATATTTCTCAAAATTGAGATTTGGTGAAGTTTTTTTGTCCATCGCTGTTTTGTTCAATAGCTGTTCCGTTCTTTGTTGCAAAATATACTACGATTTTTTTTCATTGACGCAGAATTCTCTTTGGGTCACCGTAGCAATACGAATCGAGGCAGTCGATATAATAATAAGTCAGGCTATCGATTCTAATGAATGTTCACTTGCACTGCTTTTTCAAATTTTTTTTTGCTTTATTCTTAAAATTAGGAGTTGCTTTTTGGTGTTCTAATATTCGAAATAATTTACACACGAAATAATTTACACGCACTCTTAAATAGCATTCTTGTCCCTATTTAATTTGTAAGAGTAGGAACTATCGTAACACGAGCTGAATATACAATCAATTTTTTTTCTCGTAATGAATTTTTTTCTCGTAATGAAAAAGATTTTTTCCACTCGTGTTCTGTCTGACAGCTGCTGCCAGCACCGTTTTCTCCCGCTCCACTCTTCTAGCTAGAACCCAAAAAACTTGGTTCTTTTTCCTCAGCCGATCTCGTCCCTGACAGGAACAGCGAACAGCCAATTGTCCACGAAGGCGATTATCATGCAAAAAACTGCAATATTTTCTGTGGGCGATTGGCTGATTACTGCTGTCGCCTACAGTCTACTATAAATGTAAATGCCAGCTATACTGCTGGCGATCTGGTTGTGCTAGATCATCGATATGGGGCAACAAGTAATTATGGAGCAATAGGTTGCTCTATTGGATAACAGCCGGTTAAGCAATCCATGCTTCGAAAATGCATCTTGAGTGTCATAGTAAAATTTCGGCTGCCCAAAAAGCTTATTTGATTTAACTGTCTTGTGGGAAGCAGAGTTTTAAAAGCTTCAATTTGACAGAGTGGTAAACGCTATAAATTTATAGATCGTATGTCTTTGTCTCCTAAAATGAGAGAACATTTAAGCGGACTCAATGATTTGAATGACTTCATTTTACGTGCTTGCCGCTGCTTCAAAGTAACCAGGACATTGATAAAAATTTACTTCGGTTTATATCTTATAAACATCAACGAGTTCTGTGACGACTCTGTCGGAGGTTTTCCTAATATGAAATTTTACATATTTTTTTTGCCTGTTTTTAAGTATTAAGTATTAAGCCCACATAAGGCAAAAAATTTACATAAAGCTACCATATACAAGTTAAAACACGGTTAGAATTTGTTTCATATACTGGACTTTTGGAAATTCATTGTTCTTAGAATTATAAGGGTCCTTAAAATAACCCTAAAATGCTCACCGGCACCCAAGAGTAAGCTAAATTTTGAGATTTGTTATATATATCAATGCAATCTGAAAATTTTATCTGAAACCCTTATCGCAGTCACGAGATACAATTGGCGTAGCTACGAGTAAAATGAAAATTGTGCTCTTTAGCGATACAATGTAATATGCAGCCTATAAATCACGTTTTCTTCTCCAACTCCAACGTTCATCTATAATCCGTAAACAAGGGCTACGTAGTAAAATTGCTGCTCGAAAATCCTTTTTCAGTGTGGTTAATCTCAGGATCCAGTTTACGAAAAAACTATTAGAATATGTGCTTCAGGAAAGAGTTATGGGCTTTTAGAACAGGGTACTTTTCTTCGACGATACTTTTTTAATGGGCGCGCTCGGATTTCGCGGGAAAGAAATATATGCCTTCACAGTAAAAATCTGTTACCTATATTCAAACACGGTGGAGATTTTGTTATGGATTGCGGGAGTTTTTCCACCGTAGGAGTTGGGGATTGGTTTTTCTTCGATCGAATCATGGATTTTGTGAAATACATTAATATTTTGAGAAGTAATTTACAAAAGACTGCAGGGAGACTGGGTTGTAGGGCCTTCCACCTTAAAACAAAATAACGAACCCAAAGATTCCATTCTTAACACCGGGTTGTGGATCCTTTAGAACTACCCACAGAACTTAAAAACTCCTCCTCAAATCACAGATCACAAACATTTTGTGAATTTGTGTTTGCTTTTCAAAAATCTTTGAAAAATTGCAATATTTGTTAAGGATCAATAGGAAACAATTTCAAAGAATCTTCTCTAGAAGCTTGTGTCATCCATGCTACTTCGACTGGAAAGCATTACTAAACAAAAAGGATATCTTGCTAAATATTGAAGTCTAATTTTTGCTCGTTTTTGCATTGCATTATAAGTGCACGCATACAAAATTTGCATCCACAAAAAATAAAAATTATGGGTAAAACTTGACTTGTTGCACCACACAGCCGTAACATGAACTTTGCCGATAGATGTCTCGCTAGTATGTTTGTGTTTTCGCAGTGGTTTGCTTGTTTTTTTTAAATTGTGTTGTCTTCTCCGGTTTTTTTTTTGCATAATTTTGTGTGTTTTTCTGCATTTTTTGACCCCTGCTAACACCTTTTTGCCCTCTGGTGGTAGAATTTTCCGGTTGTGGTGCATCAAATCGAGTTTACTCAAATAATGATTATCGGATATTATGAGTATTTTGTGAAGTTTTA
The DNA here is from genome assembly GCA_963978885.1 of Nemotelus pantherinus. Taxonomy (NCBI): domain Eukaryota; kingdom Metazoa; phylum Arthropoda; class Insecta; order Diptera; family Stratiomyidae; genus Nemotelus; species Nemotelus pantherinus. The sequence goes on from OZ022263.1 coordinate 62,339,055, forward strand.
TTTTGTTAAGAATAAAAAAAGCTTCCAGATCCAAGGGTTTGCGCTTTATTTCGCTTTCTTTGAACGAATGCACAAATACGGATTTTGTTTACTGTAAGCTCTCGATATTTATACGGAGCTCGTACTCTTGTGGCGCTTCAAACATACAAATCATTTGTTTTTATTAGTGCGTTTGTATTCGAAAAACAATCGCACTTAACTGATTTTATCGAAAAAGTTTCGCTGGGTTTACAAAGACAACTTTACATTTGGCTCCCCAAATAACTAAGAAGTATTTAATAATTTAAAAATAAAAACAGTTTGTTTCACTTACCATGAAACAATAATACTCACTGTAATCGATTATTCTCACAATATAAAAATAATACACAATCAAAACACAGTTCGACAAATGATCATATGCTCAATCGAAACCCACACTGGGCGCCGTTATCTTGGAGACTTCTTTTCGGATGATTCTAAACCACAACACTTCTAGAATTATCTAAGACCATTGCTGCAATATAATGCAAAAAAAATTGTGTTCGCAGGCTATAATTATCTTTCATATAGAGAAGAATCAACATCGCTCAAATTTACAGTAACCTTAACCAAATCTACAGATTTATCCAAAACAAATCGCTTTATTTCTCGATGGATTTTACGAGTATGTATTTAGTTGTTTGCTTTGAAGTATTGCATTCTTGCTGGTCACCTTAAGCATTGCAGAATAAAATAATTTTAATTGCTGGTAGTATAGGTTTTAAAGCATTTAAAACATCAAATCATTATTTTTGAAAGGAAAAAATTTTTTAGAAAAAATTACAGTTTTCTTGAGGCTGAGTTCTAAAAATTGTAATTTATGCCAAAAAAACGATAAATAACACCATTTGATATTGCTTTAAGTAAGCAATAATCTTCATATAGCAATGCTTCGTATAGCAAAGTATTAAGAAATTATACTTTATGGCTCCGAGATTTGTCTGTAGATGACTTCAGAGTTCAATAAAAATTTAATGAAGTAATCAAATCGAGTTATCGAAATATATATTTATAAATAACCGAGCAACGTGAGGTCTTAATTATGTTTTAGCCCCAAACATTTTGCATAATTTCTGACTTGGAAAACTGTACTACCACAAGCTGTGAGCCAAATTCATAGCACTTCAGAGCTGCCCCGATCACGATTATCGTCGGATGTAACAATTTGCATACAATCTTCTGCCAGCGGACAATGAAAGTGGTTAAACGGAATCAGTGACCCGCTGTTTCACTATCTGTATTTATTGATTAAGTTTGCATCTCGCCAATAGCCACAGAAGCTTCTTACATAAATTTCCATTTTCACTTATACCCGAAATTCAAAGTCATTCTTCACCATTTCGATTCAGCAAAAAAAATCTGTGAAATTTATGCTTCTTCATCGGCACCGTACTCTCACCTAATTTACACTCGTTGTTAATAATATAGGCTAAATCAAATTATTTTCCTCATGCACGCCACGCCACGCCAAAAACACATGCACAGCTTCGGTGTATGAAAAATGCTTGTTTGAAACGTTACAGAAATCTCTCAGATGTTTGTCTTCGAACGACTGAAGTTGGCTGAAGCATGACTGTCTGCATGACTGCAAGCTTGCCTGCTCATAGTTTTACTAAGTTAACTTTTGTCCGGACTAAGTCAGTAATTGGTATTGTTTCGTTCGGAAGAAAAATCTCTTTGGACCGCATTCGGTCGGATTAATGCTGGTAGTGGTCGATTCGAAGTGTTGATGCTCATATGAGCTGGTATCCAGTTGTGGTGGATAGATGGATGCTTATTAACACCATTCAAATTTTGGTAGATCGTGATGCACGCAAACAAACCATACATCACCAAGTAAATGTTATGAATTATGATACAGTCAAAGTAGAAATGAAGGTGCTTTTAGTAGGTGAATGCATTTCTTTTTGCAATTTTTTGCTCATACATACTTTGCTGGCGTAATTAGAAAAAATATTTGGGCTTTTGGAAATAAAGTGCTATTAAAAAATGATGCATGTAATTTTCTTGTAAAAAGCTTTTACAAAATATGGAATATTTTTTTGATCATAAAACTTGTACAGATTAGAGCCAATCCAAAGTGGATTTGAGTGATATTTATGAAAGATTCACAATTTTTAAGGACTCATTTGTAAACTGTATAGAGTGTGCAGCAACTATACAGAGGGTACAACAGTACATAGTCATTTTTTAACTACACCGAATGTAAATTATTGGCCAGTGAAAATATCTAAATACTCTTTTTTAAGTCAAACCCTGCATCTGAATTTTTGTGCATGGATTTTACTACGTAGAGTTCCATCTACCTCTTCCATCATTTCAATCTCGAGTGTAAATCAAACCATAAATTCTTCTTTGCACTAGATAATGAATAAGATTCCGAAAAGAAATTCTTTTTAATGGGTCCATAAACATACAAGATCCGTTTATGCGACTGTGCCAGATACACCTGATCCAGCTAGCTACTCACCAGCTCATCTCCGAACATTATCTAGCTACGACTACAATAGCGCTCCAGTAATTTTTTCAGTTAATATTGCGGTTTTCATTAATTCGGATCTAATTGTAAGCGTCGAGAAATCAATTCGAACAGACCGTGTCGTCTGTAATTCATTCATAATCATAATCGCGGCTTGGGATTCAATTCGATCGACACCACACTCATCTCGAAGATTCAGCCGCGATTATCTCATTGTAATGTTTGATTAGGAGAAGGTGCCCGAAAACTCGCCCATCAAGGCTCCGTTGAAGATTCGTAGCCTGTTGTGCGTCGATCGTTATTGCATCTTTGGCGTGAAATACCTTCACCGGCATGTGGTGAAAAATATGTTGATTGTTGTTTTCAATTTTCCATTCGATTTCATACGGACGGAATAGAGTATGGAAAAGTGAAATTATATCGCTGGTTTTTTTTTCGATAGTAAACGTAACTATTCGTTCGAGTATCGTTAGTTTCTTCCGCTTCGATCGACGGAAGCTGTTCGAACCAGCCCAAGTGTTATTTCGTAACGAAGGGCTTTCGGAGTGTTTTTGGCGGTAGTCGTGAAAGGACGAGCAAGTGTTAATTGGATTTTCAATTAAGGGTTGATTCAAGTGCTCGGTAACGTTCTGTGAAGTAGAAAATATTTTGTGAAATTTTGAGTGAAAATAGAGACCGAGTGTAGGTAAACTTTTAATTGGATCCGAACCAAAGCAGAGCGATATCTAATTAAAGTTTGTGAAGTTTATATGAGGAATTGATGTGATTTAGTCCTGTAAATATGATGAAATCGGTGTAAAATTTGTTCAGTTTAATTAAGTAATGGAAAGAGAAACTTGATTTAAAAAATCGAATTGGTTTTTGCATGATTCGTATCTGACGTAAACTTTCAGTTAAATCTCAATGTAGGAAGATAGTTCTATTTAGTAAAAAGTGGATAGTTTTTCGATTAATATTCATTGGATTCGGAAAATCTAAAGATTGTAATTGGATTATGGAAAGCAGACCAAAATCCGTGGAATTACTAATTAATAACTGTTGAAACTTTTATTTTATTTTATCTACTCCTATGATCTGGCCAGAACATTCTCTTGAATACATTTCATATTTAAAGGAACTAATCAAAGAGAAACTAGACATTTTCAGTATTCGAGCTTTTGACAGATTTGAAGTTGGTTTTTGTACATCTTGTCTGTCTGGCAAAAGGTAGAGCTACCGTGTGTCAGTATGGGTCTAAGTATCTGTTGTAAAGTAGTGTTTTGTTCGTTATGTTTAGTTTGTTTGGTCTGATCATGGGTTGTAGTGTGCTCAGTATACCGTTGATCGTCCGTCTTTTCTAATATTTGGAAGATTGGTGAAGTTTGCTGGACTCCAGATTGTGAACTTTGCTGCCCTAAAGAAATGGTGCAATAACTTGTATAATGGGTTGTGAAATTTGAAATACATGCAGTTTGAAAATTAGTCTCACATGCCAGACTTTATCAAACGCCTTGGCCACATCGAACATGACGCGACCGAACCCGTTGATTTTCTTTAGTTGAACCATTTACGAATGTGCTGCGCCACTCTTGCAAGCTAGAGTTCAGTGAAATGTAGTGGCTTGAAGTCAAATTGCATCTCCAGTTGAGAAGAAGATGCTCATCGGTTGTGCTCTATCTGGGCTATGACTAGGTATCACTCTGAATAAAGAGGATATTTGGCCGTTACACATCAATGCATTACAGGAGCTACTTCCGGGTTATTACTTGAAAAGAAGTCAACTCTTTGATTCAAATGTAGAGTTAGTCTGAATAGTTTTCAATTTCATGGAGAATGTTTTATGGGCAGATGAGACACAATGCATTCCAACTGATAACGATTCTATCTAGACCTAGAGGAAGCATTTGCAGCCCTTAGAAAATTATTGTATTGCTTCTTTACTTGGGAAACGATTCAAGAGTATGTTGGCCAAGGTACTTTTCTTTGAACGAAAAATTTCCAGAATTATTTAGTAGATCACTTTTCATAAGCCTATGAAAACAATGTTCCAGATATCAGTCAAACATTTATCAGCTGCCGAAAAATTACTGGACAAGAAGTGATTGATTGGCTTGAAAATTATCACGTTTGAAGACCAAAAAGAGGAAAATTTCACTCCAAACGACGACCTTGGTCTTGGCAATTACACGATGTCCAATATATTTGAATACAAAAATATATTGCGATACAAGAACAAGTATTTAGTATTTTGCCAAGATTTTTATTGAAATTTAATAGTACATTAATAGTTAAAAACCTACAATAAATGTTTTTTGCTAATATCTCCTTCTGTTTTTTACAAATATTTATTTCTTTTCGAAAGAGTTAAAGGTGACACAAACATTTCCCATGGGCATTTTCTCCTAAATTTTGAAGATTACTTGCTTGAAATGCTCTAATAGTTTGATTTTTTTGGCCCCCAATATCGCTAAAATATAGCTTCAAGCAAAGAAATCTAAACGATTTCAATCTGGGAGTCCCTTTATCATTCGTTAAAAAGTCGGTTAAGTTATCAGCACACTGTGTTCGAAGTTACTCCGTCTTGCTGAAAGTCCGTCCTACTCCGTCCTACTCCGTCCTGCTCCGTCCTGCTCCGTCCTACTCCGTCCTGCTCCAAACAACTTTTTGCAGCTTGGAAGGACAACTACTTTAACAACTTGCTTGCGGTAATATTTAGCGTTGACTTTTTTCACATAAAAGCAAGGGAAAGTAATATTCAGCGTTGAATATTTTCAATAAAAACAAGGGGAAGTTTGCCTCTCCTACAAAACCACCCCAAACTATGATATTTGGGCACATAAACTTCGTTTTCAGGAATTTTCTTCATTCTGTCCTTCATTCAAACGATCATTTTGTCGATTGTGTGGCTGCTCGAAAATGAATAGTTTTCATCGGATAACACAAATTCATCACCACCGTGCCAAGCAAGTATGGTTTCAACTCTGGCCGCTCTTTTTTCCTTGACTGAAACTGAAACTGCATGAATTTTCTGTTTTTTGTAAGTATTTACTCCTGCAACCTTGTTGAGTATTAACTGTGCTGAAGACTTTGAGAGCCCCAATTTCGCAGCTCTTTTTCTCATCGAACGCCCTGTTTTTCTACGAGTCTTCGCTCTTACGATCTTAACGCGTTGTTAGTACGTGAAGTGTGAAAGTTCAATTATCTTACGATCTGTAACACAGGATGTTTCCTTATAAGGCTTGATTGCTTTATGTATGAGGTCCCGCTTAATCTCTTCCTTGCGTAGGTCCCGAAAAATTTCACAATGTTTCATTCCTTTATTAAATTTTTGAACAATTAGTTCACGTATGGATTCTGTCGCATCTTACTATCTAAATAAGACTGATATAAATCGTATTTTTTGTTATAGCATGTGGACTTATGTGGACTACTTGCAAGACTATGAGAAAGAAAAAATTTCGTTTCATAAGATACTTATTATTCAAGAAGATACTTATAACATCCATTAAAGATTTAGTGTGGAAGACACAAGGTTGCAGGAATTGTAAGTGGATATACTTGAGAACATGAAAGAATTATGTTTCGTTCATTTACTATTTCAAGTTGCAAGTAAAGAATCCCATTTGCATTGGTTGCCGGTGAAGGCTAAGATTTTGTTTTCGGTATTAAAAAGCGTCAAATGTTAAAACCTTGGAACTTTTTCTCTTCCATTTTACTTTTTAACTTTATTACCCATATGAAAGGGAAATCTGTCGAAACGGCTCTCCATAGGGTAGTCCTCAACATTGAAAGATTACAAAGAATACGCCTTGAGAGCCTTTCTAGATATTGAAGGCGACTTTAATAATGTGCACACAACAGCTATTACGGAGAGCCTCCACGCACACAACACTCACCGCGCTATTTGTAGCTTCATAAGCAACATGCTTAAGCACAGGCTCATATCAGCGGAGTGGTCGGGTGCGCTAATCACAAGAAAGGTCCACAGAAGCACTTCGCAGGGAGGGGTTCTATCCCCGCTCTTGTGGAACCTTGGAACAAACTCAATTCTGAAAAAGTTGCAAAGCAAGGGACTCACGGTTGTGGCCTACGCTGACGTCATTGCCATTTTAGTCTCGGATAGGTTTCCACATACCCTTGGTCAGCTCATCGAGTACTTTCTATGGCTGGTTGAGGAGTGGGCAAATACCGTGGGTCTTGGAATTAACCCCAATAAGACGGATGTTGTGCTCTTCACTAGGAGGTACAAAACTCCTGATTTAGACCAAATCATGCTGAGCGGCTCCAGGTTAGGTCTCAAGTTACAAACTAAGTACTTGGGTTTTATTCTGGACAGCAAGCTCACATGGAAGGCGAATTTAGAGGAAAGAGTTAAGCGGGCAAGCAACGCGATTTATGCCAGCAAGAGAGTGCTGGGTAAAACGTGGGGTCTAAGCCCTGCTCTAACGCACTGGATCTACTTGGCGATAGTTAGGCCGATCCTTGTTTACGGATACTTGGTCTGGTGGCCAGCAGTGAATAAAACCACCTTTGCTAGCATGGCGAATAGAGCTCAGCGGTTGGCGGCCCTCTGCACTACAGGTGCCTTAGGTTTCCACTCCTTCGTCTGCTCTGAACGTCCTGCTTCATCTCCCCCCGCTTGATCTCTTTATTAGAGGCACTGCCGCAAAAGCTGCTGTTAGTCAGAATCCTTCAGCCACAGCAGTATTGAACGGGGATACGCAGGAAGCACTGACTACCTGGTTCCCACTATGTGCTTTGAGCGGGCATATCGAGCGACTGTGGGAGATGGGCAGGAATGGAATCGGCAAATGTGCCCTGCAGCTCTTAGCATCTACACTAACGGCTCGAAAACAGCTGCAGGAGTAGGTGCTGCAGCATATTCTGCAGATGCAGCTATGGAAGCAGCTTTCAGGCTTCTGAATCACAGTAGTATTTTCCAGGCGGAGGTTTTTGCGATACGTAAAGCCGCAGATCTGATATATGCCAAAGATACTACTAGTGAAGTATTAGATATCTTTACGGACAGTCAAGCGACGGTAAAAGCACTGATGTCTCACACATACAAATCGAAGTGTGTATTCGATTGCATTCAGGCCCTGAACAGGCTGGGTAACAGTAGAAGAGTCAGAATCTTCTGGGTTCCCGGTCATAAGGGCATTGATGGAAATGCGAAGGCGGCTGCGTTAGCTAAGTATGGGGCTAGTCTTCCCCTTTCGGGATCGGTAGACATCCTTACTCCTATCCAAACGATGAAGTACTCAATCGACTCCCAAATAATGCAGGGTGCGACGCGCAGATGGGGTGCAACTCAGATCTGCAGGGTAACCAAAATCATGTGGGAGTCATACAATCTCGCATCGACCAAGTACCTCCTCGTGTTAACGTGGATTGACTGCAAACGACTCGTTGGTATCATTACTCACCATTGTTTTGTAGCAGCACATGCTATGAAAATAGGACTCCTAAAGAGCGACATCTGTAGGATGTGTCAAGAGCCGGGGGTCTCAGAAACTATCCAACATTTCCTGTGTCACTGCCCGGCACTGGGGAAAACCAGACTGCGACACTTCGGTGAGCCCTGGCTGGTAGATTTCTCGCACGTGGCAGAGTAAAAGCTGAAGGACATCCTTCAGCTCGTGAAAACGTCCGGGGCCTCGGGGCCTTTGATGGCCGCTTGGACTGAACTTTCTTTCTCGAGGTCCATTTTTCTGTAGGTCTATCTGTGGCCATGTGCCAGCCAGTACAACCTAACCTAACCTACCCATATGAAGCAGTGCGAAGTGGAAACTTAAAAAAAAATAAAAATATTTATTCGTCGTCTAATAAATGCGGAAAAAAAGGTTTTGGTATTGTACGTGTCACAAGTCATTGATTTTTGCCGGTTTGATTTATAGATCGGAACATTTTCAAATTTCACTAATCGGCTGATATAATTTTTATTGCAAAATATTCTAAAGTATTTTCTTCAGTATTTTTCACAAGCTGTAAAGCACACGGTACCATAAACTCGTATAATAAATAAATATAAAATATGCAGTTTAAATCACATCTAAATCATCGCCAGTACTCTGAAAATGCTCAGATCTCAAACATTTTATGTGTTCATGCATATTATTTATTTATTTTAGCTAGTTTTTTGATTATATTTTATTCGATATTGTTTCTGATACTTTGGTTTTATGTTGACCTGTAGACTTTATTGCCTTACAAAATAAGCTCTTCATGTATTTTCATTTCATAAAAATACACTAAAATTCATAATGCATGCCAAAAGTATTTATTTTTGTATTTATCTTTTTACGTATCATCTTATAATATAATTTTATTATATTATAATGCCTAATATTTGTTTGCAATTTATTGCTAAAGCAAGATGCATACAAACTTATAGAAAATTATATGCAAATCAATAAATCAAATCAAATAGAAAAGAAAAGATGCATATTGGATGAATATTGTTATTGTATTAATGAGCGTATATTGTCTAAAACTTATTTTCTGAAAATCCTAATTAACTCTAACATGCTCTTCATACTGTCAGAAAAATACTTACCATTTTCCAAACTAAACAAACAAACAAATACTATTCTACCCAAAACTAAAACACCACAAATGTTTGATCCAAAAATTAATTGATTTAATAAATATGCCAATTACACCAATGACCTTGACCAATTCGTGAAACTAATATGCCAATTAGGTGATTCTAATACCATAGTAGTGAATTTGGAATAGACAAACAATTTTGAACTTACGAGAATTTTTAATTTTTTTGACTCTATCCGATTTGTCTGAACCTGTTGAGATAAAAAATATATGATAATTTTGATAATTTTGATTTTGGCTATGCGAAAAGTCCTTATATGCACTAAAACGTTTCTATGTAAATCGACTTTCAACCAACCATTTCTACTGTGTTACATGCAGGTGTGGATCGCTGAATAAATAATTAATAAAAATATTGTAAAATATACAATACATAGACAATCTTATGTTGTTATTTAAGACCTCAGCTGTAATGTGCAGTGTGTAATGCCCATAACTTTTGAAAATGCAATCGAACAAACAATAGTTGAACTAAATTAATTTTGGATAAAGATTATTTGCAATTATGTGATATTCGGTATTTTTTTTTGTGCTGTTGAGCTGTTTTACGAGTTTTTTTTTCTGCACATTATTTCAATTTTGCTGCATTTTTCTTTTTATTATATTTTTCTTTTATCACCTCTACTCACTTTCCACACAATAATTCGTTTCTTGACACACAACGAGTACACTAAATTTCCCTTAGAATACAAAGTTTTTCGTGATCTAAAAAGCTGATTTAATCTTTATCTTAGTTCGGCCGGATTTCATATGTACTGAAGCTTAAATTTAATATAACCCCCCTTCTTATAAAATCTGCTCCATATGCTGGTATTCACATTTAAATTAAGCATGATTAGAGCTATCAAATTAAGAAAGACTCGTTCTTCAGACCACCAAAAGCCTGCGATGGCGATACGTGCCAGAAGCAACGACTTTCCGTAACTCCTTCGCAATGAATGCTCGCGTCTGATACATCGAGCTCGTTTCAACTACCATTCCTGGCAATGTTCCAGAACAAACTTCCGTTTGAATGAATGAATGAACCAACGAACATATTTACGTATTTCTACAGTTCCGATTCGATCCTGTGCACGTGAAATGCATTCAGAGAGTAAATGGTACCCAGGTCTATTCAAAGAACCTTTACAGTCATAATTTAAGGATTATGTTCGCATGGAAGGAAACTTGTACGGCTTTATCTGCTACGATGGAATAAATAGGACGCCGCAGAGATGAGCGACATCAATGTTCGGTGCAAAATAGTAATACATAGTTGCATTCTCTTACATCTTCTGTCACGTTGATTTCATTTTCCCAAAGAACTATCCTTCCAGCACATTTCAGGCAATCTGTACGCGAAAAACAGTGAAATTTTTCGCTACTCGTCTTCTGTCACGTCGTTTTCGTCTTGTTTGTTTAGAACATGAACTTAGCACAAAATTACGGTCCATTGAGAATTTGAGTGTCCTTAAAACAAGAATATGTGCAGACGATCTTGATGTCTTTTGAGGCAAAGATAAAGCTTGTTTTCACGGTATACGAGCAGTTAACGATCTGTCAGGGTTGTGTGCCAAGACTACAGTGAAAGACTTATTTTAAAGGAAGGATTGAGTGGATGATAAGATGCTGGTGTACTTGAGCACAAAGATGAGACATATCCTAAAACTACGGAGTTGAGTCGGAACGGTTGGATGTAGGTGTCCAAAAGTGGCAGATAAAGAGTAGATATCAGCCCAGTTCAGTGGCATTGAAAAGCATTATCACTCCTTTGTTGAATTTGTTTGATGCTTATGTGCTTTAAGTTTCGTCTATGAAGCCATAAAATTAAGGAAAGCCTCATAAAACTGCTCTTAGCATGGCTACTACATACATTTTTATTTGACTTATAGTCTGTCTTATATTTTGAAAGAGAAACTAAATTAAGAATGTCGATTCGGCGCATTGTAAAGGATTTAAGGAATCGATTTTAGCTCTCATATTGAACATTTTATTTTAGCTTTCATAGTGAAAGAAAGAACTACTTATAGTAGGAAAATTATTGTTTTTTTGCGCAGGAGGATGAAAAACAGAGGGTGCATTTGTTCTGAACTGGGTGAAATCAAAAGAAATAAAGACAGCACCATTCATCTTAAGGCCTACAACTAATCGTTTAATATTTATATTAAATCTTTTGAGCCATCGGTGGATCTACAACTCTTAAGACAATTTGAAACTGCGTAAAAATAAAGAGTTCTTGCTCACACATTAGCAAAAGCATACGAATCATTAAAAGAAAAGGAATTTGAATTCGCAGAATAGGACAAAAAGTTATAAATCAATTGCTAAATTGATATTGATACTGATATACAGTAGCTCATTGTCGAATTTTGATACTGACTGTTTTTGTTCCTTCGAACACGGTTTTAGTTTGAAATAAAATCAGGGTTTTTTTTATTAGATTATATTCGAAACCAAATTTATATTTTTTCAAGTTAATTGTTCAAAAGAAAATGTTTTGAACAATTGAAAATGAACGAGAAAAGTGTCGATAAGCTAAACGAAAAGGCTTCGGTTTGTATAGTGTAGAAGTAAAGTCTCAAATATTTAAAGATGCATGCTCAACATATGTCCATTACCATTAGGGGCGCAATTTGGACTCCAAAACCAAAAAAAGTATCTTCTCAGCTACACCATTGCTATCAAACTTATTTTTTTGGCTAATTACAGTGGCTCACAAAAGTCAACATACAGCATGTAAAACCACGAATATGGTACAGTGGAAAAAGAGAGAATGCAATGAAAACGTAAAAATAAACGTTAATTTGCATTAAAAATAAGTTTCATAACATAGAAATAAAGAAAATCTGAACACAGAAAGAAATGAGCCATGAAAACTAAGAAAATTCATCCATCGAAAGTCAGCATTCACTACGAGCCATGTTTCGAAAAGAACGAGAATGACCAAAAAACGTGAGCTCAATACTTTGTAGGCCCTCCACCAGCCTTAATAGCAGCTTCTAAACGCCTTCGCATCGAACCAACGAGATTTCCGGTTATTTTGGGTGGAATATTCATCCAGGTACACAGCAGAGCAGATTTCAGGGTCTCTTTGCTGGTAATAGTTGCTCTTACGGCTGGCTCACGAATTCTGCGATCCAATTCCTCTCATAAATGCTCTATAGAGTTTAAATCGGGAGACTGACGTGGACTGTGAAGCTGATGAGGGACGTTATACAGCAACCATTCCTTAACACTTCTAGCTGTATGTTTTGGATCATTGTCCTACTGAAAGATCCAACCTGACTCTAGGCCTAATTTCTGCACAGAAGGTATCAAATCGCCTCGCAATATGTTCAAATACATGTATTGATCCATAGTACCATCAATAAAATGTAATTGCCCCACACCAGCGGCCGACATACAGCCCCATACGAGGACTGACCCTCCACCGTGTTTCACTGTAGGACGCAGATTCTTCTTTGCGAATGCTTAGTTCCGCTTCCTCCACACGTGTCCGCGCCCGTCAGAGCCATAAATATTATACTTGCTCTCATCACTAAACAGAACTTGATTCAGAAAATGTTCGTCCTTATTAAGATGCAGGCGAGCGAAGTCAAGCCTCTTCTTATCATTAACTGGAGAAATGAAAAGTTTTCTGCGCAGAACTCTACAGTTATAGCCCTGATTACGCAAAACTCTTCGTATTGTTTCTGGACTCACTTGCTTCCCTGTTGCCTTTGCAAGTGCAGTGGCCATTGCCGGAGCACTTTTTTGTGGCTCCTTACTTATTTTCCGTAACAAGTCTCTCTCATCTCTCTTACTTAAGGATTTCGGTCTACCTGTTCGTTGTTTATTTTGTATTCTCCCTTCCGTTTCCGCTTTCCGTATGATCGTTTGCACCGTTGCCCAACTTCTTTCCACTATTTTAGCAATTTCGCCATACGAATTCCCTTCCACTCGTTCACTAAGGACGATTTTTCGCACTTCCAATCTCGTTTCCTTCCGCGTACTCATTTTTAAGTATTAAAGGCACCCAAATCACTTTAGTTTGATCGACTTGCAATGTACTAATGTTTATCTTTGTATATTAACACGGCAGCAATCTTTATCGCAGTATGAGTCATCGCTTAGACTGATTCTTTTGAATTTTCTGTGGTGTATGCTGACTTTTGTTTCCTCACTTTCAGCGGAATTTCTTGTTATTTACTATGTATATGTGTATATATGTATATTCTCATTAATTCTGTGTAAAATAGATTACAATGTCTCTGATATTCCTTTTAAGTTCGTTTTTCACCCGTTTTTTCATTTTTTTTTCCACCTATATATTGTCAATTCCGCGTTTTTAAGCGGTGTATGCTGACTTTTGTGAGCAACTGTATATACTCACAGATTAGAACGGAGTTGTAAGCGTAGGATAATTAAGCTCCACAAAAAACAGTTTTTTTTAGTTTAAAATGGTACATATTAAAACACCGAATAAATATATTTTGAAAAAAGCTTAAATAAAAAAATTTGCGGTGAATATCGAAAAATTAATGATAGTTCAGTTCTTCTTTCGTGATTTGCAAAATAACTTATTATTTCTTTTTAAAAAAAGTCATTTTTATTTAATGACTTATGTCAGGTTACAGTTCACTCAGAAATTACAAAACGTTTGAAGTCTACAGTTGAGTATTTTATTTCTCAATCAAATGATATAATTGTCCTTTAACACTAAACACGTCTATCTTGTCAGCCATCCAGTCAACGACTGTCACTACCTTCCCGTTTACCCTTTCTTCTTGCCTCACTTCATTTTGTAAAAAAATTTTCAAACAAGTCAAACTGAACAATTGAAATTAGTTTGATACATTTTTTTCTATTGCGCCGATGGCCAAAAAAATCTAACACCCTTGGTTCCCAAGTTTACTAAAAAAATTCCATCTATAGATCGATTAGGTTAGAATATATTTTTGCATTGCTTCGACATCATGGTACTTGCTCACCTATCGGTGCCCACTGACTTCAGGAGTTACGCAGTTTGGGGTTCGGTAAGGTAATCCTTCTTCCGCATTGTCTTTCTTCAACGTATGTTGAGATTGAGCATCAATCGTTGTGTAACATTGTCTCCACGATGGATTCCGGCGATACCGGACCTATCGTGGGCTCGAGGGGACTCCTTAAACTCGGGAACCGAATGCACCCAAAGAATAAATGATGAACATAATCTTACTCAACCATTGAGTATGGGTAGATTGATGTACCAACCTTACCCATTATGTGCACATATTTCCTCACCTCAGTTGCAGCACAGGGGTCGATCTTAGACCTCTGGAACATCATGTACGATGATTTGCTGCGTCTGGAAATGCCTAGGTTACGCTGATGTCGTCGCAGCGGTAATCACTTCCAGATCTGCTGAATTCGCACAACTTAAACTTAACCAAGTCATGAGGAGGGTAGATCGGTGGATGATCGAGGACGGCCTCCAGCTGGCAGTCTCTAAAACAGAGATTGTTATGCTGTCGAAGCGGAGGATACGAACTGTCATACCCATGACAGTTGGCTCCGTGAGGATCCAGGCCAGAAAGTCGGTCAGGTATCTGAAAGTGACACTGGAAACCAAGTTGACGTATTGGGATCATATCTGCAGAACATGTGACAGAGCTCTAGTAGTGATGACATTGCTGATTGGACTAATGGCCACCGTCGGTAGACCCAGTGAGACGAGACAGAGGCTGAGGGTGGTAACGACCGATTCTATCTTGCCATATGGAGCTGAAATTGGTGGAGAAGCGCTCCGAACTAAGAAGTTTTGGAAGCGCATTGTCGTTGTCCAGCGTAGGGGTGCCCTGCAAATCGCCTGTAGCTACTGCGCGCTCTCGGAAAAGGCTGTGATGGTGTTATTGGGAGCAATCAAGATCGACCTACTAGCGCGAGAACCCAAGGAACGATACCTCTTTCGCTCAGAGCAGGGCAGAACTGAGGCTCTTACCCTCCAACTTTGACCACAACATTGTAGTGAAAGTAATTAATGACGCTATGCTAATTGGTCTCATTGAGCCTGTCAATTCTTGACAGGGCATGGTTACTTCAGGAAATATCTGAACAGAATGGGTAAGGTGCTCACACCGTACTGCCGGTACTATGGGACTGAGTAAGCTCGATGATGCTTAGCACACATTCTTTATGTGCAGTCAGTTCGTATGTTTGAAATGCACCATTGAGTCTACGATCGGCCTATCAACGTCTGAGACAATCGTGGATGCAATGCTGCGAAACGAAGAGAACTGGCGCGCAGTCTCAACATACGTTGAGAAAATGCTGCGCATATAGCGGGAGGAGGGTTGCTTTACCGACTCATGAGCTGTGGTAGGTTCTGAAGTCTGTGGTTACCGATAGGTGAGCCAGTACGATCGGGTTGAAGCATTCTACCCGTTCAGCGACCCCTACTACTTTTAATTCAGGGTTGTTACTAAAGTTGGAGGCTTTGCATTTGTGTGCGTGCTAGAGCCTTAGTAATTTCCAGCACATAACGGGTGAGGTACTTCTCCTGACATCATTCTTATAGAACGCTCGATTCTAGATATAGAGAAATCATGCGATTCTGTTTGGCATCAATTTGCAATATAACTCAGATATTTTTCTTTCACCTTTGACATAATAAAAATCACTGAATTTTTCATTTAAAAACCTACACTTATAGCGGAAGTCAAATAATTAAATTTCCACACTTCTTTTAGGATAAGAATAAGCAAAAGAACATTTGTATCTCTGCTTATAGTAGTATATTACAGCTCAAAATTATATCAACAAAGGTTATTGATTTGTGGTCATGGTTCCCTTCTTGTCTATAAACCAGCATAGACAACGTATATCGTCTCTAAAGCTTATCAAAGTAGAGAATAATTGATACGGGAAGCTCGATCAAAATTAATTTTCTAATAAGCTCGTATAGCCTAGTGGGTAAAGTGGGAGCTCTTGAAAAAATAGGGTCACGGAATCGAACCCAGATTCGAGTAGGATTTATTTGACACAATTCAAAAGTTCAGCAAAAAAAAAAATTGAGTAAAACAAATATATGTGCCCATAATCTACTATTGTTCAAATACCGAAATGGTAAAAATCAGGGAAAATTGTTTTTTTTTACTTTGCTTTTCATCAGTGCTATAGTACGTACATGTTCTTTTTCTCAGTGTATAAAGTCTATCAGGTTTTGCTGCAGAGTATCTGGTATATTACTCCACATATTTTTGATATTTTTCTTCGCTTCTGCCGGCGATCTTGCAATTTCTCGTGAAATTTCGGAATTCATCCAATGCCAAATATTTTCAACTGTAATGAGATCAAGACTTTGTCGAGGCAACTGAAGGATTTTTTTTGCCAAATATTTGTTAAACATGTTGTCATAATTTTTTGCTGCTGCTAGTCAATTTAGCCCCTCAGGACCATTCAACATGAAAAGCTTTTTAAAGTCCGTTCGGACTCAGCCAAAATCACTTGGTTTTGATCAACTGATCGATTTGAAACGATATCGATCACAAATCTTCCTGATTTACCATATATTTAGTATCGGCTTTTGACACTCGACAGTCGAAATAAGGTACTGTTGTGAACTTTTTTCAGGCTCAATTTGCTTCAGAGCGTGCTGAATTACTTGCACGAGAGGGAAAGTAAATTTGAATGAGCTACCATTCGAATTTGGTTCTTAAATCGTAGAAATTAAGCACAAAAGGAGACCGCCTAACTAAAGGTCCTATGTTGTAGTACGAGACACAGTTGCACCCCATTATTTTCCCGCATGGGAATGTCACGTTGAATTTTTCACTGAAATGTCAACAAAAATAAAATTTGATTCCAAATGCTTGATCTCGTAAGCTTTCAATAGGTTACATCATCCTTTCGAAGGATCCGAAATTCAAGTAGCATATTTTTGTCCTCGATAATGATCTTCCATCGAAAATTTGTGTTTTCTTTCGCACTTAAATATACCATCGGTTGCACGACGTAACCTTTTGTTATTTTCTCCTTGGTTCCTTGGAATTGTTGTCTTGTAATTTTTTTTCGCATCATACATTCACAAAACCTTCTCCTTTTATCCTCAGTCTCATCATTTAAAATGTTTTTTAAGCTTTGAGAGGAGTTCTCTTTGTTGCCTAAGAATTAGCTTGTCTTCTTTTGCAGAAGTCATCCGTTATCATCCTTTGTCTGGCAACGTTTCAACGCTTTGGTGTTTTCAAGCATAGGAACCTCGTTATTTTACCAAGAAGTGATAGTTGACTTTTAACAAATGCTTATTTGACATTTTCCAGGCATTTTCAAACGATTACAGCTTATTTAAGTTGCAGGATGCACAAAATAGACAATTTAAAAAACCGCTTTTCTTATAGAAGAATGTTTTGGATAGCCACAAATAATTGGAGCATTATCTTTTTTTTTATTATTATTGTTTAATGCATAAATGCACCGAAGACATGTTCGGATTATTAGAAGGGTCCAGGGATCGCTATCCGCTCAATTGGCCAGAAAAGCTTAGTGAGCGAGAAACTGGACAAATATGTTAGAAAATTGTCTAAGCTGTTCGGAAAACTTTAATTGAGGCACTTTAGTTTGAACTATTATAACAAATCAAACGAGAAGCGGCGAATTATTTATTGAATTGTGAGAATTTTATGCAAGTGAACATATCCTAAACTTTAATAAAAATGAAAGCGTGTTCATCTATGAGAACAAACTGTTTTGATGTTAAAAATTGCAGAGAATTTCGAGTCCCGGAATTGTGTCTCAAGAAGAAAGCACAAATTATTGAATATACTTTATATTATAATTATGCATTTATTGACTACTAAAATTTTATATAAAAGTTTAAAATTTTTTGTTTTGTTGGGGTTGATATTGTTCTAGGCTGTTTTCCTTTGAGCATTCAATAGGAAATAACAAGAAATATAAATAATGCAAAAAATTCATTTACCCTAAACAATTGTCTTAAGATAAACCGTACTTATAGACGCGGAGTTCACCAAAAATCATATCTTAAGAGGACTTCAATGAAAGGATTAAATCTTTATTAAAATCTTTGGTGGAGCGATGATCCATTACATCACCATATGATCACATAAATGGATTTTAAACAAAACATTGCATTTGAAAATATTGCGAAAAAGGAGTTTTATTGAAATTCAATACTAAAACTGTCCAGTTCATATTATTCTATTGCCATTTAACGTACTGCGTACAAAATAGTTTCATGTGAGCAACGATACGCAGTGATGTTTCGTACACTCAGAAAAATTTCATCACTTAACATTTTTTTAGAATCACTTTAAATCAAAAGTTGAAACACTTTTAAATCAAAAGGGAATCTTATTTGAATTCCACTTTATTATAAAAATTTTATTTTCAAATCAAAATGTTTCATCATTGAATGAAAAATAAAACATTAAAACAAGCAAGACTCACTTTGATACAACGTTGACTCACTTTGATGCAGCGTTATTGAAATGAAGTGAGATTATTTGAATTAAAAAAAAACGTATATGGCGCCAAATCATATTTGACAATTTTTGAATCAAAAATGTTCAAGTATGATTTGGCGCCATATACGTTTCTTTTTAATTCAAATAATCTCACTTCATTTCAATAACGCTGTATCAAAGTGAGTTAACGTTGTATCAAAGTGAATCTTGCTTGTTTTAATGTTTTATTTTTCATTCAATGATGAAACATTTTGATTTGAAAATAAAAATTTTATAATAAAGTGGAATTCAAATAAGATTCCCTTTTGATTTAAAAGTCTTTCAACTTTTGATTTAAAGTGATTCTAAAAAAATTTTAAGTGATGAAATTTTACTGAGTGTAGATGATTCTAATAAGCTTTACATCAAACAAAATTTCCGGTAGCAGTTGGAACTGCTGTTGCCGATTATTTAAGAAAAAATGTGATAAAATGTGAAATGCAAATGAAAATTGAGATAATGCTGATTTCAAAAACTATTTTATGACTCCGATCCTTATTTGCCCAACCAAAACACTTCTCAGGGCCTGCCAAACTTCGACTGTTTCAAAAAATAAAAATTCATTTTAAAGTCACTGTTTCTCACATAACGCCTACTACGTATACATGTACTATCTTAGTAGTATAAATACAGAGATATTGACGTGCTCTAAATGTCTATTAGCTTTTATTTTTCTACTTCCTGTGCTACTGTTAGGGGTTCATTTAAATTTCAAGTATGGTGTTTTCATTTGGTTTTATTATCCACTTCTCATTTTATGCGGAAAATTGCTAAAGGTAGGCGTATGTGTCTATTTGGCTCGATCAAGTGTGCAATGGAATCGTCAATGAAAAAAGTGGTAGGTGCGACTCTGAAGCTATTTGTATGCATATGTAGTAGAAAAGAAGGATGGTAGATTTTAATAAACATAAGCGGAGTCTTTCATGGGAAAAATTATGCGTATAATGTTTACATTTCATTTGACGGTTTTGTAGATATTTTCTTTTATTTTGCAAAAAGCAATTGAATTTAAAGCGGAAGTTTCTCCAATATTATAATTTGCCGGCATGTCAAATTATTTCGTATGGTTAAAATAAATGAGATGCTAATTAGTCTGATGGAAATTTAGTGCGGTATTAAAATGAGTCTATGTGCGCCTTATTTTGATTCATCAAAAAGTATTGTAGAGTTAGGCTTGTAAGCACTGATGCACAATCGAATAGATGCCTTTGAGTGGTCATCAGTCAGAGAACTCCTAAGCTGCGATTCGATGTTTTTCATTTGAGAAAACGTTGCTTCACATAGATAAATGGAAGCAAAAAAAATGCAAATATCCTCATTGGCACCAATCTCAATAATGGATATTTTTTATGGTAGTTAAATCCAAAAATAATTTTCATTTTCGGGTGTTATTGTTAAAATTTCTAACTCTAGATCCAATGAATTCAATTGTAAAGTAAGAGCTAGATTTGATGAAATATTCTCGTTTTCGTATTCTCTAAAAGGAAATGAAATAAATTCAAAAATCGGTTGAAGGTTATTGAGATTTGCAAATCGTCTCTAGAAATCTTGTTTAAAATTTTCCAGTTCAGGACAAAACATATCAATACTACATTCACCAGTAGGTTAGGTTAGGTTAGGTTGTACCAGTTGGCACAAGGCCACACATAGACCTATTGGTCCATAGTGATACCAGATAAATGGGCCAAGAGAAAAAAAAATTCAGTCCAAGCGGCCATCGAAAGCTACGGACTTTTTCGCGAACTGAAGGATGTCTTTCAGCTTTTGCATTTTACATTCACCAGTAAGTTTAATATGTTTTTCTAAATATGGAAAATATTTAAAAATTTTGCCTATTTAGTTGTGAAGCAAAAGGTTTTAATTTTACTTAAAAAACATTCACCAAACTCAGCAAGTCAACAATATTTTCCTTTTCCTTTTAATTGTAAACTAAGCAAGCTGTAACGGCCCATCAAATCCGTAAG
This sequence comes from Nemotelus pantherinus, assembly GCA_963978885.1. Lineage (NCBI taxonomy): Eukaryota > Metazoa > Arthropoda > Insecta > Diptera > Stratiomyidae > Nemotelus > Nemotelus pantherinus. The sequence goes on from OZ022263.1 coordinate 62,359,565, forward strand.
AAATGCTAATTTTTTTACCCATACTGCATCTTCCAATTGTTCATGTTTTTCTCCCAATGTGTCCAAAAATGCAATAACTTCAGGCAAAAGATTTAGAAATCTTTGCAAAAAGCTTCCTCAGCTAAGCCATCTAAAGCTTAGTACTGTTTTCGATTTCATGTTAAATTTTCATGCAAATTTTGACGTGAAATTTATTTCGGCGAAAATTTAGCTTGAAAATAAGCAAGAGTTGTACTCACTTTAAAGCGTGAAAAATTGCTTGGAACATGTTTTCGCTTTGAAAATGCAGATAGCTTTGGCACATGTCTCCAATCATTTCACGCCAATTTAGTATGTGCAGTTCATTCTTTAAGCTAGTACTGAGTTAATCGTGAAGCTAAATTTTGACATGTCTCTATTATCTGGTCGTTCTTTCGAGCGAAAATTTTGAAAATGGAGAAAAGCGGAGACACTTATCATTTCTGACGGATAAGATGACAAGAATTTCAATTTTCGAACGATTTTGTTAGTAAAAAGACATTTACATAATTCAATTTTCAAATTCAAACACCAGATGTCACTTTTTAGCTCAAAAGAATGAACTGCATAAACTAAATTGGCGTGAAAAGATTTTAATTTAACATTTTATTTTATCTAAAATTGAGATTAACCTATGTTGCGCTGTGTGCGACAATTTACTACCTCGGTAGCAGGGAGACAAATGCAAATGCAGGCAAAGTGTATAACGGGAAGCAAAAATATAAAGTGTGTACTTTAGAACAGAGAGATTTAAGGAAATGAAACAATCGTATACGTATACGAGATTTAGTGAAACAATTTTACTAAAATGATATAAATCTATAAATTGCACAAATCGAGAGCATAGTTATCTCGGATTTTCCCTTTGGCTTCTCCGCCACCAAGGCTTTGCGAGCTTTTGTGTGGACTGAAACTGCGCTGACTGTCCGATTGGATCTATTAAGCCAAGGCCCATTCCAAAATGTACTGAATAAATCGTCTACTAAATTTTTAGTTCACATTTTAAATTAACCTAGTAAATTATTAAAAATGTCTGTGATCGACTGTCGAACTGTTTGCGATCGAACGGTCGATCGCGATCGACCGTTTGCCCACCCCTGTTGTAAATGATATATAAAATTCAACATTTCAAAGCCTAAATTAACGAAAGAGTAAGGGAAATTTGACATCGAGCAGCTAACTCACAATGATAATATGGAAAATATTCGTTCCTCTGAGCAATAAGAAAACAACATACCGAATCTATATTTATGTTACAAATAAATTTAACTAAACTTACTTAATCACTGTTATCAACGACAGAAAAAACAAATTGCCTAGGTTTTGGAGAACATTTCCCTAGATTTTTGTGCGGTATTTGTACTTAGCTTTTATATATTTTAGCTACACCATTTTCTTAAGGCTTAACGGGCCTTTCTAACGCATTTGGGATTCGAATTCGAATATATTCGTACTTGGAAAAATAAATTACAAAACTGAGTATTGGGACTTCCAGCATATTTGATAAATTTCGATGCTTCGATATGCAAATGCGTCAAAAAAGATTCCCTAGATTTTCCCGGTAGATGTAAATATTCTCTAGATTGGCATCTCTGGTACAAACTCGGATAGCTTTCGAAAAATTTGAAGAACAGAATTTGAAAACTTTCGTTCCGATTTTGGTTTGTGAGATCCTGTATCACAGGGCAAAAAAAGACATTGGAAAGTGAAGGATTGAAAGACAAGTCGAGATAAGGTAGAAAAGAAAGAAACCTGATGTGATTGACATAAAAAAGGGAAGGACATTTTTAAGAGTAAAAGTGCTTTTGTTTGAAATATTGCGCATCAAAGAGCATTGTGCGAAGGATTAAAAAAATAAGACTAAGACCAACAAGAAACAAAAGATGCCGACAAAAATATATAAACAACAAAAAGTTGAAATTTCCTGGTCAAGGAAATTTTACAAGGAAATTTGGACCAAAAATGAATGTTGCTAAGTGATGGATGATGAATCGTGTTTTAAATATATTTTTTCAAGGTTACCTGGACCACATAATTACTCAACAGCAAATAAAGAGGGTTTTAAAGATTCAGAATAATCAATTGCTGTGGAAAAATACGGGCCCAAGGTGTTAGTTTGACAAGCCATATGCCAATGTGGTAAGAACTCTCAGCCGTTTTTCACAGAAAGACAATCAGTGCCAAATTGCATGTCACAGAATCCCTGCAAACAAGCCTGCTGCCATTTTTAAATGACCAAGCCGGGTTTACATTATTTTGGCCTGTTTTAGCTACTGCTCATTACGTACAACGAACAATAAAATAGTATAAGAACAACAACGTGTATTTTGTTGTAAAACTTATGAACTCATCCAGTGCTCCACAGATCAGTCCAATAGAAAGATATTGGGTTATTGTTAAAAAAATATTAAAAAGAAGACTGCCAAATCACTCCAAAAGTTTTTGACTGCATCTACGAAAACAAGGGACATGGTACTGTAAAACTTAACGTAAGGTGTAAAAATAAAAATTCGAGCTTGTGCCAGCAAAAAAAAACATGAAGAAGTTAAATTACTATAAATGTAAATCTTGAATGTAAATACGGATATTTACAGACATTTTTTTAAATAAATCTTTCAAAGCTTTTTTTAAACAAAATTCAATAGTGCAAAACTTTCTGGGATAGTCCTGAAGTTGAATCAAACAAAAGAAAATCTTTAGCTGAATAAATCTAGTGCGTGATCGAAACTTTCTCTTTTTTTCGAAAACAAAACAACTGGCGGGCTCTTATAATTAACTCACGGTATTTCAAGGAACAAATCACTAGCTTATTGTTTATAAAGAATATAATGAACAATATAATAAAAGGAAAAACCAGAGACTAGTTTTTTGTATAACCTCCAGTCAAATTCGTCGAGTTGTTTTTGAATTACAATAGCCACCGACTTTGATAACGTAGTTTCGAGAAAAACTCATTTAAAGTTCAACTCTCGATTTATGTACAAAAATTACTAAATACTCAATTACTTACTCTGAGTCATCTATTCTTGGACCATATAATAGTTCTTTTACCGATTTAAAAGCTTCTAGGATATCGATTTACTTTGTCTACGTCGCATTCTGCCTTCTCAAGCCTTCACATTAGCGCGTTTGCCTGACACTTTTGCACACTCAAAATCAGTTTTTCCAGAGAAACCTTCAGTAATCGTGCGATATGTCGAAGAACTATTGAATTTACTAGTAAATTTTCAAAGAATATTTTTCAGATAACATGCTTCAAGAAAATGCAATTTTCAAAATAATGCTATCTTGAAAATTCTGACTAGCCTTAATCCCTTAATGTGTCACAGTTTAAAGACTACAAATTGACTTTAAGTGTTTGGCTGAAATTCAAAACAAATTTGTTGATTCATGCGGTCAATTTTTCTCGGTAAAAAGTTTCGCCATTGAGCTGATCATTCGTTTTTTTTAATTTTTACTATTTTAAGGCACATACTTGGTATTTTCATTTTTTCTCTTGTTAACTAATATTTTCTTATTAAGCTTTAGCTAATAATTTCATGAAAGGATTTGTTTATTTTGACTTTCCTAAAGTTAAACATTTAGTCACAACTGTTGGCATAAACTATACTTAGCCTTTATTAATCGTTTATCATCTGTATTACAACGAACTTTACTCATCTGTTTTGGTTTTATTTTAATGTTTTCATATATTTATGAGCTCGAAGTGTTTTTATTTCCTTAACGAATTATTATTGCTTCTTTTAGTCAGTCAGTTTACTTTTCACAAGGTGCTTAAGGTGTCAATGTACAAAATTTGCTGCGTGAATAATAACAAATCTGCCGATCTAATAAAAAAAATTGCAAGCAAAAGCTACCGATGCGACAAAATAAAAAAATCGCATGCCTTTTATTTTTGTCAATAATATTTGATTGATTCGCCATTGATCATCAGTTATTGATAAACACGACTTACTTTGACGGTATTGATTCAAATATATTTCATAATCTGATAGTAATCATTTGAGCGTAAAAACTGATCCTGCTGCAAAATCGTCAAAGAAAGATAGTTAGCTCATCTTAACTTTTTTTCAGCCAAGAAAATTATATTCCATTTGATACAAACTTAAAATCAGGGGATAATAAATGCAAAATGATTCCTTACAATATGCTCTTTAGCTATATTTACGTAAATACGAGGGCGGTCCGATAAGTACTTAGCCTCACCGCCCGTTGGCACCAAAATCGCAAGAAAAGTTTCTTATCGTATAGTACGTTCCCGTAGACGGCTACTGTAAAAATTTCAGCCGAATTGGACTGTTAGTTTTGTTTCGACCGCGTGTGGAAACCGGCGTGTCCGAGGATTGTAGAAAAATGGAAAAAGAGCAATATAGGTCGGTGATTCGTTTCTTGTTTTTGGAAGGGAAATCGCGCAGCGAAATCAAAGAGCGCTTGGATGCTGTGTACAGTGACTCTTCTCCTTCGATGGCAACCGTCAAAAATTGGTTTAACGAGTTTCAACGTGGTCGCACGTCGGTTTTTGACGAGCGACGACCAGGTGCCCCAAAAACCGCTACCACGGAGGGTAACGTGACAAAAATCCACGATTTGGTACTGTCAGACCGCCGATTGAAGGTGCGCGAGATAGCTGAGACAGTAGGCATTTCAAAAGACCGCGTGGGTCATATACTCCATGAAATTTTGGGCATGAGAAAGCTGTCAGCGCGATGGGTGCCGCGTTTGCTCAGTCCGGACAACAAACGCAACCGTGAGACCACTTCAGAGCAGTGTTTGACGCTGTTTAAGCGTAATCCGAAGGAGTTTCTGCGTCGTTTTGTGACCGTCGATGAAACATGGATCCACTGGTACACACCAGAGACCAAAGTACAATCGAAACAGTGGACTTCACCCCACGAACGTGCTCCGAAGAAGGCGAAGACTGTCCTATCGGCCGGGAAGGTGATGGCTACCGTTTTTTGGGATTCCCAAGGTGTCATCTACATTGACTACCTGGAGAAGGGCAAAACGGTCACAGGACTCTACTATGCCGAATTATTGGGCCGATTTGATGCCGCATTACAGAAAAAGCGGCCCCATTTGGCGAAGAAAAAAGTGCTCTTCCACCATGACAATGCACCGGCTCACACCTCCGCCGTCGCCACGGCCAAATTGGTCACATTGAGCTATGAACTGCTGCCCCATCCACCGTATTCTCCAGATTTGGCCCCGTGCGACTTCTTCTTATTTCCAAATTTGAAAAAGTCACTCGCCGGGCAGAAATTTGAGTCGAATGAGGAGGTCATCGCCGCTACGGAGGCCTACTTTGCAGACCTCGAGAAAACCTATTTTTCAGGCGGATTAAAGAAGTTGGAGCATCGATGGGTCAAGTGTATCGAGCTGAAAGGAGACTATGTTGAAAAATAAATCAACACTTTTCCAAAATTTTCGTTTTTCTTTTGTAGGCTAAGTACTTATCGGACCACCCTCGTAAATATCAAATATCTAGCTTTGGAAGCGGCTACAAACAGCTAGGGTCAATTGGCTGTCAATCGGAAAGTTTTACATACTTTGACATATTAGAAGCTTGTTCTGATAAGACACGCCTTGTGCAGCTCTAATGATACTGGAGAGAGGGGTATCAGGTGAAGGTTCTCATAAACTAATATATACAACAAAATTATAAACAAATAAGCTAATGAATTACTAATTGAAAAGAAGTAGAACTAGTTTTTGTTTCAATATTTTATTCGGAGTATGGCCCACATTGGGCGCGCAAATATATTGTCATTTGCGTTGAGTTTAACATTGAAAAACATGGCTTGAAATTTCTACAATTCGCACAATTCGATTCTATTTTCATACTGATAGCTTCCAAAATGATATTTGAGCTGTAACCACTTGTAAAAAAACCGAATTATAAAACAAGCATAGCTGAATATGGGTCGCAATTGAATTGCAAAGCTGCGTTTTGAAATTAAAACTAAAAACAGTTTAACTTTTTAGTGATTGTTATACAAAAGAAAAATATATATTTGTAAGGATAAACTTGTAAACGCTACCATGATTCAAAAAACTTAAATTAATACCGCAAATCAAGCGTAAGACTTCAAGAACCATAACTATACCCAAAAAATTTCCTCTCCAAATTAATTGCAGCCCATTTTATGCAATTATCTGGCTATGTACAATCATGATTAAGCTCAAGAAACCAACAAACTAATAAGTTCTGTTGGGTTTCTATTATCTGATAAGCACTGCCAAGTGCACGATACGCCCTCTCTAACTTAACAAAGAAAACTATCTTTCACTGAGCTTCAGCATCATTCGAAACAAGACAAACTTTAACCCGTAGTTGTCCCGTTGTGTAATAAATGAACAATACATTATCCTATGTATAGTAACACTTTTACTTGAAAATCACTCAAAGACTAAGCCTCAGATGAGTTGTACGTTCTGCTTTTCAAATGAAAAAGATCCTCGTTTCATCCCAGTATGAAATAACAATAATCCTGCTTCACTTCCAACATTGCATAAGCACTGGATGCAGTAGTAGCTCCAAGTATCTCATCCATCTATAAGTTCGCTTAAATGCTTCTTTTGTTCGACCAGTTGGCTTGGTTGCATTAAAACAGGACTAGGAGACGCCAGGAAGCAAAGATGGTAAGAATAAAAGTTTTCACAAACGACGAACTACATCGTTCGGATTCTAGCTGCAGTGTAATTGCAACTGAAAGATTTCCGAACGTGAGCAGCATGTGATATGAAGTGATTTTGTTAATTTTGTAATTCGCACGCGAAATGGTGGCGGAGAATGATCAGTTTAATGGGTTTTCGGGGGTGAGAGTTGTAAACTTAATGTGAGATTTATGAGAGATGATGGGGCAGTAATTAATTGAGTTGGAATGTAGTTGAAGTCGTAAATTGGATGTGGCGTAAGCGTTTTTTTCGTTGAAATATTGGGAGAATTAGCAAATTGTTAAAAGATTCGAAAAAGCTGAACAATTAATTAAGATTTTTCATATTAGTTTGTGTAACTTATGAAGTCGATGAAAATATTTCATTGAATATAATGGAATATGATGAGTAATTATTGTAATATTTATTATATTTTATGTAAGCATGTTAATATATAAATTAGCAAATAATAAATGATGTAGAAATCAATGATTTTTATTTTGTTAATATCAGTCTTCAGTTATAAATAACTATCATTTAAGCCAGGAAACATTAAATGAGAAACATTCGAGCATATTGAATTCACTCATATTTATTAAACATCACTTCCTCATATTAAACTGTTTTGCATTCGTGGATCAATCTTAAGATTTTATTTAAAAAAAATGTGTGTTGATTAAACCAGTGGTCACATGTTTTAAGCCAGTAGCTAGCTACGTTACGGTGTAATAAATTTTATTCGAACAGACGTAATTTCAAGAAAAATCATCTTGGATTTATTCGAGTGGAACGATTTTTTCACCATAGGGTCCGGACAAAGTAGCAGTTTGTGCTATGGCGGTACAATGGTCAATGGATACTATCGAACAATGGATACAACAAAAGGAAAAAGGTAAGTGATTTTTAATACTTTTTTATTTAAGGGTTATCAAAAGCTTCTTTTTTTAAAGAAATTAAATTAGATGTAAATTCATTTTACTTGTTAAATTATTCTAGGGAGATCAATATATTTTTATGAAACTTATTTATTTATTTATTTATTTAACTATTCTCCAATACAACAGACGTACGTCCTATTACAGATTAGAAAAATAAAATCAAAAGAAAACAGAAAAAAGAGATAATCCAAGAGAAAAAAGGAAGGTAATCCAATTAAAGAAAAAAGAATGACAAATATATACAGTACAAAAATATCTCAATGAGGTAGTGGAATACGTTCAGTGTGGGTTTACTCGCTCACTGTTGTTTAAGTTCAACATCCCTCACTGTGGTTATAATGATCGTCTTTCCTTATTCCGAATTCCTTCATTAGATTCCCGACGAGTGTTCCTTGACAAGTGGTTTTTTTCAAGCTACTACATTGCCATATACTCTCCGATCTTGGTTGTAAGCTGTATATACGTAACGTCAATCGATCAGATAGATCTCAATTCATGTTTTCTCTTCCCTTCGTGCGATCTGAAGTTTATTATAACTCTCCGCAAGTGCGTATCCCCAGGAAGCACAACGATCTTCAGCTTGGTCCTTTTCCGGTAACGTTCTCTCAATTTAAGTCACAAATTAAAGGTTTAATTCATAAAGCTCCTTACAATGTTTGATTATTTTACCGTTTTTGATTTTCTTCCATGTTAACTTGTGTATTGCTTTAATTTATTGAAGTTTCAAATATGTATATACCTATTATTTTCAATTATTTGCTAATTTTTTTTCTTTTTTAAATCTTTTTTTTTGTCTCTTTCTAGTATTTCTATTTTTGTATCCGTGCAGTAGCATGCTAAAATAGATTTGAATAAATAAATAAATAAAAATAACGAAAATTAAAAATAAAACTATTAGCAAGTTCAAAAATTGATAACGTACTTAAAAACTCCGTGTATTAAAGAGTTTATTATCCAAAGAACGTTAACGGCAGAGGACCAAGTTGCAACTCATTATGTTGTCTAACAGCAAAGGCGAATAAAAGTAAAGATCAGGTCGCACGAAAGGAACATTGAACGTAAAAGAGGATCTGCTAGATCGACAAGATTCTCGAACAGAAACCTGGCTGCAGATATCCCAATTAACAAGATGGTAATGCAGCTTGAAAAGGAGACACTCGTCAAGGAAAACTCTGCGTGATTCAAGGGAAGGAATCTGTAATACAGAGAGACAACGCTTATGAGCACAGTAAGGGATGTTGAATTTATAAAACAAAGAACGGGTAAACCTACGTTGGACGGATTCTAAGGATTGCACAAGATATTGGTAATGGGGACACCACACTTGACAACAGTATTCCAGAATACTGCGAACAATCATTTTGTATGCTTAACATGGCCTCAACTACATTTGATTTGTTTTTGCATGTTTTTGTAAACACAAGTTAACACGGTTTTTTATTGTGTTGCATGTGAAGAGGTTAACAAAGGGTTTGGAGGATTCAAGGATAAAGCCAGAAAATTTAGAAGCCCTGACAGTAATATATATTATGTGTTGATCGAACTTGAGTTTCGAATGAAATATTACCCCAAGGTCCTTGATAGTAACGGCAACATTAAAAAAGAAACTTGAAACAGAAAAAGTGAAGGAAATATACGTAATTTTATGCGTATAACACATTTGGTGACATTTCGCGACATTCAGAGTAAGTGCGTTGGCAATGCACCAGTTATTTAACGCAGAAAGATCATTTTGTAACTGATAGCAATCGTTAAATGTCTCGATTACCATGAACATCTTGAAATTATCAGCATACAAAAGCCAAGGTGAACGTATACAAGATGGCAGGTCATTAATAAACAGCAGGAACAACAGAGGGCCAAGAATTGAATCTTGTGGAACGCCCGAGGTAGGAAAAAATGGAACAGAGGTATATGAATTGACAGTTACTACACAAATGGGCCGATAATTACAGATGCAAGCCGGGTCACCAGCTTTATGTACGGGAAAAAACTTAGCTGTTTTCCAAAGGCAGGGGACTGTATCCGAAGTAATGCTGAAATTGAAAATATTAGAATGAGGAACACACAAGGAAGAAGACTTAGCTATGAAATTTGGAATATCATTAGGACCACAGCCAAGGCTAGTATTCAGGGAGCACATTAAGGACTCTATTTCAATAGAGTTAGTACGAAAGGAGGATAAAATTGGAGAGAATTGGAGGAAGAGAAGTAGCAGAAGAGGGGAGAATAAGTTGCGAATAGAAGGAAGGAAAGCATTGAGCGAGAAGCTCACAAACATCTTGTGAGGTGATAGCTGTTACATCTTTGTATCTCATATAGTTGGAAATACCAGAGGAACTCTTTAGAGAGTGAATGTACGACCAAAAGGACTTACACTGATCAGATTGGATAGAAGCTTCAATATGCTTGATATCAGAGTGCATAGCGGGCTTTGCACATTTTTCCGCTTCCAAGCGGAGCCTCCTGTAATCATTAAGGCCATTATCAGATCATGTGATTTTGTATTTATTACGAGTAGCATTCTTTTAGCGTTAAACCAAGCAGCATCCTTAATTTTAGACGAGCGGTAAGTTAGAGTAAACTGCGAAATGAGATTAGAAAGAAATATCTTAAAGTTTTGTAAAGCATCCTCAATATCTAGACCACGAAAGAAGGAGAACCAGTTAACTTTATTAATTTCAGTGGCCATGGCTGAAAGATTAGCTTTACGAAAATTGAAACGAGAGACATTAAGTACAACAAGTGAGGGAGATTTCTAAAAAAAGGGGAGGGTGGTGGAGATCAAGAGATACATAAGGAGAAAAGGCAGTATTAACCAAGACGGAGCACTTAGGAATATTGAACAAAACAAGATCAAGGACTTTGTTATTAGAATTTTGGAAGATATTGAGTCGAGAAAAGGAGCACAGTGAAAGGAAAGAAGAGGTAAGTAGTGATATGCAATTAGCCGCAACTATAGTCGAGAATGTAGCATTCCAGTCGACGTCTGGTAGGTTAAAATCTCCAAATATTAATATAAAAGCAGTAGGAAACTAAGTGTTATGGTAGGAAGAGATTTCCACAAAAAAATGTTCGTAAACTAAAAGAGGGCTATTACAAGGCATAGATATTGATGCAAGAACTAAAGTTTTGGAAGGAGCTAAGGAAATGCGAACAAGAACACACTCAATGGAAGAAGGAAAGGAATTATGAACAACAAACCAATGTTATTGAAATATAAGTTAATATTAAACGTGACGGTTTATTCAAAACGAACCATAAACTGTCACATAAAACTCATCAAAGACTTCAAAACTGTTTGCCACCAACCATAATTTCAACAAAGATCTCATCTTGAGACCCTTCCGAGTGAATAAAGACTTGAACGAAATTTTTGTATTCACTTTTGAATAAATCTCTATCGATTTGAATATAAATGAGACAAATCGATGGCATATTTTTTTTCGTATCTGCAAACACATTCGTATTGACATTTTAGCCTTGTTAAATTTATGGGCGGTGAGTAATTCCGATGCGGATAGTATGAAAAGGGATCAAGAATCTATCATTTCGGATTTTCTACTTTGGATGATTTCTGTAAACTATCGAACCATGTCGATCCTGGAATGATTTATGTACAAGACTGATTATTGTAAAATATGCTGATCAGAAAGTGATTAGATGATAGCTAAATATTAGAAAAATTGATTTTGTAGGTAGTTGAACATGATTGTTGAAGGGAAATGAAACATTTTATGATTCCAATGTGAGATTATGTAGACTGTGTAGATTTATTTCTAATGTTAATGTTTGTTAAAGATTGCTGCGAATATTGAGCACATATTTTATTTTTAATAATTTTTTAGTGAAATTATTAATAATAATTATTTTAGTGAAATTGAGAACAAAATTTCTTTTTTCATCAGAATATTTACATCTTACAAATGCTATAGTTTTGACAAGACAAGCTAGATAATGTTCGCCACCAAAGGACAAATTGACCGTAGAAGAATAAATTAGAACGATGTAGGCACGAACTTCTCACATAAAAGTAAGCCAAAAATCGAAGAAACGTAATGTAACATCCGTTCAAAGTAGCGATATATTTGTTGTATTTGTAATACACAAAAATATCTATCGATTACATTATTTCAAAAAATTTCCATCCATGCATTCATACGTACGTGCATATGTACGTACTCTTTTGTAATTAAATAATTTCCACTCATTTCGTATTTAAATGAAATAATACCAAAAACAGCTAAATGGCAATTTTCATTAAACGTATTCTGGAAAAGGTGTTTTTTCCCATTTTTTTGAGGTTCATTGAACTTGGTAATAAAATCATCTGGGCTGATGTTGGGCCAAAGGCTTGAAACTCTATCATTCTAATCGACTCCTTTACCTCCGATTCGTCAATAAATCGGCCATCTTCGTTGTTGGGAATCGCGTTGCAGATGTCCTCGTTCACCACAATTCAAGCACATAGACGCACTGTCTGTCTGTGATTCCTTATTTGTTTCAGTGCACTCACATCAGGTCTCTTTCAAATGTCTTTTCCGAAGCCTGGTCGCATAACGATTTGCATTTTTGGCTGCTTGAAAGTTTAAATCATGCGCCAAGGCGTCGCTGCTTTTCCGCGACTCCAACTGCCAGTTAGAGCTCTCAATCTTAAAATGCACTAATGGAAGTTTCAGTAGCTATATTATTCTGATGTTCTGGACCGTATGCAAGCCCGGTGAATACTGCGCCAGTTGCTGTACAGCTTTCGCTGGCTTCTGCGAGGCTACGACCTTTATATATGCTTCAAATAATCATCCATATATCGAATATACAGTGCAGTGATCAATATCCAGATCAAGGCTGCGAAGTTTTTAATGTAACTCAACTGGAATAATTTGAAAGACATCTGCTGCGTGTGGGGAATCCAATCCAGGGATCCGAATCCCGAGATCGCGATCAATTTCTAGTCCCGAAAATCCCGGGATTGATGGTTTATAGTCCCGGGATTATAAACCATCAACCCTGGGATTTTCGGGACTAGAAATCGATCGGGATCCTGGGATTGGATTCCCTAGCTGCGTGGTACCGTAGCGTCAGAATTAGGGCTGTTGCTCGTTTTCGTTCATGTGCCAAGCTGTTTTTTTCACAGAATAATGGTGCTTTTACATTTTTTAAGTAGTGCTAGTGTGCTAGAACATTTTTTTTGTTTCAAGTTTTTCTGCAATATTTCGACCTCTTCCATTCTGTTCCTTTTTTTTGTTTATATTAGTTATCATTCTTCGAAGTATTTGACTTGTTTGTAACATGTTTGGTTTATATTTTCAATGGCATGTTTCAATTTTTTTGTTCTTCTCGCACATACTATCCATGTTCATCTTCAGGTCTTTTGACTTTTGTTCTAATGACGTCTTGAGGTCTCTTGACTTTTCCTCCATATTCTCTTTATATCAGAATTTGCATCAGCGCATTTCCACATTTTCCTTGCTGTTACTTTTTGCAGTACAATCCATCTCTGTGAACTCAAACTAGCGAGTTGCTTAAGCGGGCTGTTAATTCCCAATTACCAACTTGAGTAGAACTTTTCGCTATTTAAGCTGATCCTTTATCTCTGATAAACAAATATTTTTACGTACCAATTTCTACACAAGAGTTTTTTTCACTATGAAGATTTATTAAAAAAAGTTCACTACGAAGATTCATTAAAAAAATGTTATAGTTCACTTCTTTTAAGTCCAGAACAATTGAAAAAGATTTCATTTCCTGTCATTTGCTTTACTGTTTTTGACTTTTATCCCAAAAACCCCACTTCTGACACCAATGTTGCACTTTTCAGAAATAAGCTCTCTAATTAGATTTTTCCTCAGGTTAAAACAATCAATTAATCAAACGTATACACAACCCACTACTACAACATGCCATCACGTATAATGATTAGCATTACGCTGTACTTAATTCTCGCTTTACTCTACTATCGTTGCAACTATGATTTCAGCAGTGGCTGTTAACAAGACTTTCACTGTTGGAATAAATGTTTCAGCATGTTTCACTGCAGCCATCAACCAGCGATGCTGTTAATTAAATTCTCTTACTTCTAGCAATCACAAATTTGCATTGTAAGTTGAGATACTTAAGGCTTCTGCTTTAATTTTTCACCGGCATCTGTTCACTTGAAACAGTTAATGCTGACTAGTTGATCAATTCCATGAAAAAACAGATTTTTGGTCTGATAAAAGCAAAACGAAATTCTATTAACTATTAAGCTTTTGTTAATTTTGAAATAAGTTTGAAAAAACATTTTATTTTGTTGGAAACTTTATCTGGTTTATAAATATGAAACGCACGAGAATGACGAATTTCCAAGAATTGCAGTAAAAACTAACGCCAATCAGAAGTCATTCTGAGAAAAATCATTGTCCACAATTTCTCATTCTTCGTTGTATTAGATTTGTGTCGAACAATTATTTTCGATGAAAATCATTTAAAATTGTTAGTTGGGTTATAAATGTGCAATTGACACCTTTAAGCCCTTCAAGTCTCCAGGTCCGGATGGGGTCCTACCGGCCATGCTCCAAAAGTCAGGCATGCTCGCCGTCCCCTGGCTCATGCAAATTTACAAAGGTTGTCTAGCACTAAGCCACGTGCCTGCAGCCTGGAGGACAGGTAAAATCAACCATGCTTACTCGAAGGACTACAGGCCGATTAGCCTGACTTCCTTCCTCCTTAAAGTTTTCGAAAGATTACTAGATCTTTATATCAAAAAGAGACTTGAATCTAAAGCTCTATCGAGAGCCCAAAACGCGTACATAAAAGGAAAATCCATTGAAACGGCTCTCTATAGGGTAGTTCTCGAAATAGAAAAGGCACTACGCTACAAAGAATGTGCTTTGGGAGCTTTTCTAGATATTGAAGGTGCCTTCGATAATGTGCACACAATAGCCAATATGGAGAGCCTCCACGCAACCAACACCCACCCCTCTATTTGTAGCTGGATAAGCAATATGCTTAAGCAAAGGCTCATAAAAGCTGAGTGGGTGGGGTCACAGATCACTAGGGAGGTCCATAGAGGCACACCGCAAGGAAAAGTTCTATCTCCTCTCTTATGGAACATAGTTGTAAATACAATTTTGAATAAGTTGGAATGCAAAGGACTCACGGTTGTGGCCTATGCCGATAAAATTGCAATATTAGTCTCGAGCAGGTTTCCGCACAAGGTCAGCCAGCTCTAGGAGTATGCTCTAGAGCTGGTTGAGATATGGGCGAATACCGTGGGCCTCGGCATCAACTCCAATAAAACTGATTTTGTACTTTTCACAAGGAAGTACAAAATTCCTGAATTACCTCCAATCAGGTTGAGTGGCGCCAGGTTAAGACTCAAGTCACAAACTAAGTACTTGGGTCTTATTCTGTACTGCAAGCTCATCTGGAAGGAAAATTTAGAGGAGAAAGTAAAGCGGGCAAGCAATGCGATTTACGCCAGTAGGAGAGTGCTGGGTAAAACGTGGGGTCTAAACCCTGCTTTAACGTACTGGATCTATATGGCGATAGCCAGGCCTATCCTTGCTTACGCATGCTTGGTCTGGTGGCCAGCAGTGAATAAGACTACCTTTACCAGCATGAAGAACAGAGTTCAGCGGCTGGCGGCTCTCTGTATCACAGGTGCCTTAGCATCGACTCCTTTGTCTGATCTGAATGTCCTGCTTCATTTCCCTCCGCTTGACCTCTTCGTTAGGGGTGCTGCCGCGAAAGCTGCTTTCAGGTTTAGGGAATCGGCACACTACGAGCCACGATCCTTCGGCCGCAGCAAAATTGAGCGGGGGTACGCAGATAGCACCAACTACTTGGTCCCCACTCTGTGCTTCGAGCGGGGATATCAGGCGACTATGGGGAATGCGCAGGAGTGGAATCAGCAAATGGGCGCTGCAACTCTTAGCATCTACACTGACGGCTCTAAAACAGCTGCCGGAGTGGGTGCTGCAACATTTTCTGCAGATGCAACTATGGAAGCAGCTTTCAGGCTTCCTAATCACTGTAGTATTTTTCAGGCGGAGGTTTTTGTGATACGTAAAGCCGCAAACCTATCATAGGCCAGAGATACCACAAGTGAGGAAATCAACATCCTTACAGACAGTCAAGCGGCGGTTAAAGCTTTGATGTCTTACACATACAAATCGAAGTGTGTACTTGACTGCATTCAGGCCCTGAATAGACTGGGCAGCAACAGAAGGGTCAGAATTTTCTGGGTTCCTGATCACAAGAGCATTGAAGGAAACGAGAGGACGGACGCGTTAGCCAAACACGGGGCTAGCCTTCTCCTGTCAGCATCGGTTAACATTCCTACTCCAATCGACTCCAAAATGACGCAAGGTGCGATGTGCAGATGGCGTGCAACTCAGACCTGCAATCTAACCAAAATCTTGTGGGGGTCATATAATTTCGTAGCGACTAAGTACCTGGTCGAATTAACGCGGACTGACTGCAAGCGGCTGGTCGGCATCATTACTGGGCAGTGTCTTGAAGCAGTTCATGCCATGAAAATGGGACTCCTAACCAGTGACACCTGTAAGAAGTGTCAAGAGCCGGGAGTCTCAGAAACAATCCAACACCTTTTGCGCCACTGCCCGGCACTGGGGAGAACCAAGAAGCGCTGCTTCGATGAGCCCTGGCTGGTGGATCTCTCACATGTAGCAGAGCAGAGGCTGAAGGACATACTTCAGTTTGCAAAAAAGTCCGGGGTCTTCGATGGCCGTTTTAACTGAACTTTCCTTCTCCAGGTCCATTTAACTGGTATTGCTACGGACCAATGGGTCTATGTGCCAGTTAAACCTAACCGAACCTATAAATGTGAAAGGGAGTGTTTATGATATAAAAAATATATACACAAACTACATATTTTAATATTCGGAGAACATTCGATTGCCAACTTGAAGCTGTTTATATTCAGTAGAATTTATAGGAGTAGTCGTTAAGATAGGCGTTGTTTTAAAATAATATTGGATAGCTGGTATTCAACTAATTTAAATTGCCAGTTTGGGATAATACCAATTTCGTGAAGGATGATTAAATGGCTCAAATTCAAATTAAAAATTGAGGCAAGCAAAGTCGCTTGTGAATTGTCAATATCATTTTCATTCATTAAACTATTTTTATGGTGAGCTTTGTTTTATTAAAACGAAAATTTTCACGACTTATCCCGAATTTTGCGAGTCATTTACAATTTACAACATTTAGAATTCCTGTTTTCATTGTATTTTCACTGCGTATATGTCTGCTGATGTAACAGTATCAGCTCTGCTCTCTCTTATTTCAAGCTTATCTATATCTATCATCAAAATCGATATCTAAAATCATAAATTAAAATATAGTTTCTGGACAAGACTAGACGTGACATAAATTTCATAGCCATGACCATGTATCTCACTTAAAGTTTCAAAACCAAACCGCCGATTACTGCAAACGACATTTGACTTCATGCTACCAGAATAGAAACTGCACGATATCCTAAAGCTCAGTAAAGTGCTCTAAACATCATCTTACACAATTTTCGTAATCTCTTGGAAATTCTAAGGAACCTTTCAAGAGCACTAATGCGTTTGGATGGAGTTAATGCATTGTTTGTTTATTTGTTGATCAAGTTTCTCACTAGATTGCATTAGTTAGTTCAGCAAGAATCGAATTTCTGACATTCGATGAGAGTCTGAGAGAAAGTTCATGCAACCCTAAAATAGTTGAATTGACTCATATGGAACAATAGCTGCGTTTTTTTTCATCCAGAGTGGAATGTAGGTATCCAGCATTCATTAAAAACCGATCCAAAGTAGCATGCAAGTTTATTTCATTCCTATTCGGTCAGCAGCAGTATGTTTATTAAACATTTGCCAGTTCAAAATTCAAATTTCGAAATAACAAATGTCTAGGTAGAGAATTAGAATCAGGTTAATTTCTTTTCAAAACATGATTGAAGAATATTTCGACTCATAAGATGAGTCTGTCTGCCCGGGTGTGCAAAAAAAAAACGCGCCTATTATTAGAATAAATTTCAGCCTGTTACTTCAATTATTTTTTGTCTTATTTGGTTACAAACTTGTTATGTATTTATAGAAAAAAACTCCTGTATATTTATTTATTTTCAACTTATTTATTTATTTGTATGATATTCATTTGCATTTTCTACCTTATTTTAATTTGAGAGATACAAACTCATATATGCGAACGTGTTTATGGTTTTTTGAAAAAAAATCAATGCTGTTGACAGCATTGATTTTTTAATCATATCTATTCGATTTAATTTTTTCTGGTTGATAGTTTGGCAGGGAAATTTTTTGGAATTTATCACTACAGCCAACTGTTTCCGCTGATATGAGTTATTGAAATACGTTTCACAAAGAGCAAGAGTATGAAAACCACTGATTTGAAATAGATTCGTACTCTGGATGTTTTTGTTTTTTCGTTTTAATTTGTTCACGCCACTCTCTGTAAGTACGATAGTTTTATTTTCCGAGATAAGATAAATCGATAGACTTTTGAAGTATCATCAAGTAAATCAAACTTACAATGTTAGGTGCTTGTTTTAAAAATGATATTCCAGTTTATCTATTTTCAAATATGGCGTTTCTGACTAGAACAACTTGTTCGTAATATCGGCATGCATATACCCACACTGGGCGCTGAAACCAATTGTAATTTATTTTGTGAATAGTTGTGTCTATTCGGAAATCGAAACTAAGTCGAAATCAAAACAAGCTTTGCATTTTCTACAGAAACAAATCAAATCAATATGCACTATGAAATTCAAAACATTTACATACCAATATCTTCAATAACCTCCTTAGTTTCCTCACATTTGATTGAATGAATCCCTACAAAAGCTCATAACCTAACTCAAGCACTTTCATCATTCCATATCAAGACATAGTGGTTTCAGATTAATATTTAATCCTCTTCTACCCTAGATTCTACTTCAAATCTGTTTCAGATTCTGTACGTCTATACAGGAACATTAGCCTAGAGTCGGACGCAGAGACGTGAATAATCCTTTGACATGATCTCGACAGCATAAATTTAATCGACTTGTAATTAGTAACCTGAGCTGATAACGGACAAGTGCTCCAGACTACAGACTCTTAAAAATGTTCAGCTAGATATATGCATTTATCTATAACATCTATAGTTCATAATCTTCTTACTGAGGTTCATACCGTATTATTCGAATATCCAGAGCTGGTAGATATGTATGTAAATGAAAAGTCGAGCCAACCAGACCGACCGAAATTGCTCAAGTGCAAAATGCCCTTTCCGTATATGCTTTAAAACATTCCGGTATCAGTCTGAGAACTTGAAATAATTACGTACTAACGCTGTGGCTATTCATATATCCTAGTTAGGCCTGAAGGATACTTGTGATTTCACTAAGCACGTTTACTTTAGTTATACAGATTTAAAATCTAAACGCAGACGTATACGTATGTACTTGATTCCCATGGATGTTGGATCCATCCAAAGCAGCACCTTTCGCATCGGTACTATGTGAAGAGGTGTATGTGTACTGGAAATGACTTTTCATTTTCTTTTATAAAATAGAGGACTGTACAAAATAGAGGACGTGTGGGTATCCTGGTACTAAATGTATTGATGGTCGGATTCTGAAATTTGTGTGATCGATTTGGTGCCAGAAAGTCGCACACTTTCTGATTCCCGTAATCGATTATTGTCAGTTTGAGATGTTGTCTGGGTTAAAATCAACCTTTTGATGACCGTTGACACATAAAAGTGGTTGAAGTGTAACTTCAAGGGATTGGAGTCAAGTCTGACTTGTTTTCGTTATGAATTGATTTGTTTTTGATCGTTTCCTTTCAATATTGCTTTAAAATCCTCTGGAGTTTTCAGCATAAAATCATTGAAGTGAAGAATCAGCCGACTTGTTTTGAGCTTCCGCATAGAAGTCACGTATAAATTTCAAGTTAATTGTAAATTCAGAACAGCGCGAGGCTTACTGCAGTAGTTAGTTTACTAGTGACAGTGTGAAGATTAAATCAGTTGAAGTGCGTAAGTTGGAGTGTTTTTGTCGGGATGAATATTGAAGTCTTATATAAGATAACATTTGGGTGTGAATCTCCTGATGTGCACATATAGGGTACTGTCTTGCTCAGCTCAGAGCAAGAAAATATCAGGAAACGAGAAAGCTTAGAATCACCTGATCAGGGTCATGGCAGACTACGTACAGTCCACTCATTTTAAGCTTTGTCTGTAAAAAATTCAATTGAAGGTTCTGATCAAAATAAATGTGTATGAAAATTCTCGTAGACCCAATACTCAACTATGAATGTATTAAAGAAAACTAATTTTTGTTACCTTTCTTGCACATACAATTTCGTAAGAGACTTTTCACATTGTGTTGTCCATCTCAAAATAAAAATGATTCTGTTGCAAAAACTTGACAGGGATTTTTCGCCAGAATGGTTTTGTTGGTTTGGTTTTTTTTCACATTTTAAAATTACTGGACAGCCACAGTAAAAAAGTGCCCAAAATACACTCAAGTTCAACAAAATTCTTTAATGCAAGCTCAGTCAAACAACAACAAACACGTTCGCATATATGAGTTTGTCTCAAATTAAAATAAGGCAAAAATACAAATGAATACAATACAAATAAATAAAATAATAATAAAATAAACAGGCTTTTTCCAATAAATACATAACAAATTTGTAAATAAATAAAACAAATAAAAGTTTAATTAACGGTTTCAAATTGATTCCAAGTGTAGTACACATGTTACGGTTAAGTTCACTGATAGCTTTTGTGGCCAACCGAACTTAAGCTATGCGAAAGTGTTGAGTGCGGTTTGTCTCATTTGCTGAAACAACTTCACTAGAGCTTGGTCAGCCTTACTCAAGGTTGCTCTAGTTGTCCCACGATTTGGCAAATCATCGACGTTACCACAATTCGAATATCGTTTCACCCTCTTCTTTGTGAAACTTTGTGATTTTTTAAGTACTTTTGCAGTATTGATGACCTTTAATTTAGGTCCTTTTGGATGTAAACACAAAAATACTGCTTCGAAGCGCGACGGAACGCATTTCGTCAATTATTGAAACGAAGGAGTATTCAGCTATGAAAAATGGCCGACTGGACTTTTAATTATTTCGAATAATCGAAGATACGCTCTTGTTGAACAGACTGTACAACAGCTAAATAACATTAAGGTCACAAAATTGAGCTACCGAAATAATTCATTAAACAGGGTGGACAATCAAAACTAGAAACAAAATTAAATAAGTGAACTTGTCATTTGAAATAAAATTAACACAGGATAAAAAATTAAACGTAAATTTAATATGCAATCTGAGTATATAAAAAATGCTAGATCGGTAGACTAGGAAGGATATGATAAGAAAGTCTATTTGTAAAGGATGCGTTGGATATCGTGGCGAAAAAGTATTGGCTCATGTTGTTGAATATCTTCCAGCACCTATGTCTCATTAGCAGCCTATGCTATACTATGCTTGGATACAATCAGTAATCATCGGAATTTAGTGCTTCTCACGGACTTGAAGCGCAAACCTATCTTTTATGACCTTATGACGACATTAATGACATCGAAACTGAAGCAGGCCGACAACATTAAGTTTCTGGACGCAAGTGGGAACAACTTAAGAAGTCTAAGGCCCGTTTCACACGAGACACTCGGTGTCTGGCCACTGTGGCCCTAGCCACTGCCAGGGCATAGAAATAAATGAGAGCATACACACAGAGCCACAGTGTCCGGGCCACAATTCTATACAAAAACAGTGGCTGAGGATTCAGTGGCCGGACACTGAGTGTCTCGTGTGAAACGGCTCTAAGGCGAGATTCATATGGCGATAAATTGCTGCAATCACAAGGATGGTAAAGATCTCTGCTTTGGAACAGATTCGAATCTCAGGCTGGGTATTTCAAAAAGCGAACGAGCACAGTGCATAGTGTTTTGTAACTCAAAGGTTCTGAAACACTTTGGCATGTTGCTTAATAAGTAAATAAAGTAATTTACTTGCTTTGAAAATCACTTGGTTATAATAAAAGTCAAAACGGAGCTTTTCATCGAAGACAACATTGAGGTCTAATATATTTTCAGCCCTACTAAGTACAGTATTACTTAAGAGATGCGTATAATTTATGAGTGCACTTTTTTGAGAAAAGCAAATCACATGACAAAAGTAGATTGTACACGTAGTATTAATGTTCAATGGAGTTTCATGTCTCAGATGCCAACTTGACTGTACGAAAAATTTTGAGGTCATCCGCACAGACTAAATGGGGTATATCACTATATAAGTGTGATATAGAAATGCTTAAAAAGAATAAGTACACTACACCTGTTTCGACATATTTTGTTTTTTAGTTATAAGCCCGTGGATTTTCACATATTGGGAGCAATTGTGGAGGTGAAAGCTAAGCAATCTTAGTAGAAATCCTGTGATTTCCAACTGTTGCAGCTTGGAAATCTAAATTGAGTGATTGACAGGGTGGCTGCATCACTTTGATCGCTTTTTTTTTCATTTTACATAAAATATGGGATACAAGCTCCATGAGCTTGTTAGTGATAGAGCGACCTTTTCTAAATCCATACTGTTGCTCGTTTCGTTGTGCATCAACCAGCGGAAATATTTTTTTAAATTAATTTTTTGTGTCTGTGGATTATATTCTCGGTGGTAATTTTGATGAATAGGTCATATGCTTTGTGATACTTAAGATCTAATTGTTGGCAATTACGTTTTATTCTTCTCAAAGCTAATTTTGTATTACTGTTGGCATTTTTAGGCTTTTTAGTGTTCGCTGGTAGGGAACTATTATGGCGATATTATTTATATTTTCTTTCATTACACTTACAAATTGGCCAAATATCAAACATTCATTTACTTTACTTTTCACCACATCTTAGTCAGAAAATGAAAATGTAATAAAGTCAGTTTAACAAAAATATATAACAATTGAGAAATTAAATATTAAAGGTTTGAATTTTGACACCTTAAAGTTGAAAAGTAAAGGTTTTAATTTAAGTAATTAATTTGTACTGAAAGGCGAATTTTTCAACTTTACGAAATGGGGTTTTTTTTAAATTTTTTGACAAATTTATTTCTAAAGCCTTATATACCTTATGCACCAAAAGTTTCCGGATATTATTAATAAAATGCAAAAAATAATAAGTCAGCCATCAATATTTCTTTTGTTACCTTGAAAGTATATATTTCCCATTTGATGCATCACACATCAGCCAGCATTTTTTCGAGTCCTCGAAACACTATTTACGGGTACATGGGATGATCTCCAAGTTTTTTTCAACAAATTTTGTCTTATGTCCTCGATTGACTGAAAACGGGGTCAATTTTCATCAATTTTAGTTTTGGAAACAAGAAAATGTCCAACGGAGCCGAATTTGAAAAAAGAACTGGTGGCTAATTAGTGGTAGCAGTTGCGTTTCAGCCTTAAATTCGGTTATAATTGTAGGCCTATTCAACGGACCATTATCGTCGTGCGAAATGCTGGAATTTTTTTTCATAGATCTGGTTTCAGGTGATTGATTGATGTTGCAAGCACGTCAACAAATGGGAATTGTTTTTGCGGGATGATTAAAATTGAAAAAAATTTTATTTATACATACGTTGTCTATGCTGATTTATAGACAAGAAGGGAACCATGATCACAAACCAATAACCTTTATGAGTAAACGTCAATAAATCCAAACAGTATTTTTCACTGAACGTCCTTTGTCCTAAATGAATTTAGGATGGATATTAACACACGCAAACACCACCTTCATTTCCTGTTCAAGGTGGAGTTCAAAGAGTTCACGGCACTGTTTTTGAAGAAAATTTAGCTTCATCCAGACAATTCAAGCAGCGCTTCGTCTCATGCCCAAAATATCGATCAAAATCAAACAAACAGACTCCAAGTGTTATTGAATACACGTGCTATAATTCTTACACTGTCATCATGAGCCCAATTTCCTTCACTTTTCAAATGTTTTCGTTAATTGAAGAGGTCGAAGGGCATCCAGAACGCGGCAGGGCTACAAAGGTCTCTGGGCCATCCGTCAAGAATTGTAGGCGTTTGTTCTTGATAAAACTGAACTGCCGTAAGCTTTTTATGACATTCACAATGATTCTCCATACGAAAATTCATTTGATATACAAAATCTTAGACACATCCTTTGTTCGATATTGTGATTCATTGTGGAAATCATGACGCACTACCGAGATATACTGGTTCAACCAACTGTTGTAAAAAATCTATTAGGCAGATCGCGCCCATGTTTGACATAGCAATCAAAGACAGTCTTACCAACTTCCCAAACAAAATTACAATGTTCGGTACCTTTATTGTTACAATGAATTTTAATCAAATATCGCAAATAAAAAAAATAGATATAATTTTGTTGCATCGTCATATCAGGTTTCTATTTTGATTTTCATGGTACCTACTTAAAATATAAAAAAATGTATAATGTAAAAAATAGAGTATCGCCTAACGTACACATTTAGAATGAAGGACGTAGACTAAAGCTTTTGTTTATTATGTACCCACAAATTGAAAATGCTGTAATCTAGCTTTTGTAACCACAATTTGATGTCTTCTCTACTTGAAATGCAGAAAATGTTTGATACTCATACGATTCGATGAGGATAAACATTTACACTTCATACAACTCATGCTTACACATACTCACACATTTCCATTCAATTCCCATGACTTCTTTTACATATTCCCTCAATGACCGTACTATTTTCTGGCTTGTGGCCAATATTGAGCTTGAATGAAGTCGTCGTCTGCTATTACATGAGCCTGAGGAAACATTCATTCATTTTTTTGCTTTCTGTAATGGTTTTTCACTGCTGTCTTTCGTCCAATCACTGGAGTATGGCTTCGATCGATCGAATATGGTCGCTTTTCGGATTGTATTATTTTGCTTTATTTCGCTATAGCTTCAGGTGTTACTTCACGTTTCATTTAGACACCCGTTTCAGCAATTTCATGGTCAATTTTCAATTCAATATTTGATTTTCTAATGGAGTATTGGGTGTAGTGCAAGATGATTTGAGTGTAAAATGGAGAGTGGTAGATGAATTAGTATGGTGAAGATACTTTATGAAAACAAATTGAATGTTGCGCAAAATATTATGGAATAACTACAGACTTTTTTGACTTGCTTGGAATCCCTTTGAAATTTTCGATTAAATTGATTGTTTACTTGAAATAATAAGATTCGGGACAAAAAACTTTCAGTCTTAGCCTTTCTCACATGATGAATTATTCGTTCTAAAGTCTGCTAAATAATATTTGTTTCATGAGCCATGATGTATAGGTTTCATTATATTTCAAGCTCATGTGAAAATCAATTTTGATCATAAAGTGAAAAAAGAATTTAATTCGACGTTTAAAAAGACTTGATTGATAGTTTCTTGTAAAAAAGGAAATTTTATTATTATCCAACGGCAGAGGATGTATATTTTTGGATATCTTAGTTTACTTCTACTATGTTACAGTTCGCTATCTAACAATATTCTCAATTTTATCCATATTCTCACGAGCATTCTACTGAAGACATTAGTTGCCCTTTTGTCTGTTTCAGATAATCCAATGTTCCACTGATTTTTTCCAGTCAAATGCACAAATATCCAGCTCACACCAGTTGATTGAATTTAATTTAATCACAAGCTCAATATCACTCAGATAGTTCATTGGTACACAAGAGATGCAATTATATATTCTTATCCCGTAGGTCAAATATCTATCGGAGGCACCACTTTCCGAGCACAAATAAGAGTTCGCTCATTCTTACGTAAAGCATCTAAGTTTCTGACATATGCATGGCAAATAGTAAAATATCAACAAAAATAGTTTTATGAAAAAGCAGCTTAGACTAGAATTACTTCAACGATTAAGCATCGATCAACTGATAAAAGGTATGCTAGCGGACAATATCTTCTAGGTTTGTGAATTTCGTGTTCATTATCAGATGTAACTTTCAACTCCAGATTCAATTGCTTTGAAATTGTACTTTTCGATCTATTTCAGATGTATGAAAAGTGAAAATAGATTCAAGAAAGCGTACAAACATTCTGCGCCCAGTGTGGGTAAAAATGTTTCATACCATCGGCCTATTAACAGATTTCACCCGAAATTCAATAGTGGAATGATGTTTTTAAAATAATTTTTTGTGAAAAACGATGTTAAGCAGTCCTTATATGTGCCGCAATACACATTTTCTAAATAAACCTTGCACACATGTGCCTCGAGGACATTAAATATTCAACAAATCGATTGATGAACGGACGTTCACAAATTCATTTCGAGACTTGTACAAACAACCGCTGTTTGAAAAATGCTTGTTCATCTTTCATGTCATGCTTGATATTTGCTCGACCATGAATCGATGCACCAACATTGCATTGGTGACGATGCTGTCGCCCATCCTGCTGCAAAAATACCATTTCGAGTTTGCCAAGCATATTCAGACACACATCGCATATCCCACAAAAATCGCAAAAATTGCATTCCGGTTGGGTCGTTCGAACATGAAATCCTGCTTTTGACCAGAAAACTATTTCAACTTCCCGCAGGATTTTAATTTCACCCGGAATTTCATTAAAATAGGGTCGACAGCGAATCGCATGGAATGATTTCAATGAGCTGTATAACGGTATAATCGTCCAATTATAATCCTCATCAGAAACGATTTCTTCTGCAACAATGCAATTGTAATGAATAATAATAATTCATCTATTTCTTAAAGAAAAAATGCATTGGTGTGCATTTTGCTGCAGTTTTTCATGCTTGCTGTTTCGATTCGTACTCCAATGGATTTTCGTGTCGACGGTTGCACTTGAAACTCTCGCTCCGTTGTAAAATGAGTTACTATATTGCCATGAAACTATGTAGTCTTATGATCCGTCGATTCAATTTGCATTTTCGTGGAGAAGATTCAGCCAAGCGCGAAAATGCAAGTTTTACTCTGGCCTTTTGTTCGGTTAATTCAATGAGAGAGTAACGTGCAAAAAAAAATGTTTTCTGGTTTGCATTTGGTGGACTAGCAGGTGACTGGAGAAATAGGGCACTAGGCAAAGCATGCAATAAATGCTTTCGTATTGCAATACGTGGCAAGTAATGAGGCATGTTAGCGCAACTATGATGTACTGTAGCGATTAGATGAAGCTTAATTGCTAGTAATTAATAATGCACAAGTGAAGTTTCAATGTTAGGATGCTGGAGAATGGTGAAACTATCATTGAGGGAAATTAGTTATGACCTTCAGATGATGCACTAGTTAATTAATTAATTACTTTCAAGGAAGAGATAATATTACTAACTTTCTGTTGAAGTATTTATTTCATGTGGTAGTTCTATCTGACTGCTGGAAAATTTGAAGTTTAATCAAATATTAAGTTCATAAATACACCAGGTGGAGAAAAATTTGAAGTTGTAATGCGATATCTCGAAAATAAGTAATTTTATATCCTAAGCATAAAAATTGTAACAAGTATAAATCATTGATTTATTTAAATTAAGTCAACAAATCCTGTTTTAATTTGGAGTACATTTTTGATTGAAATATAAGCATTTTTATTCGGCAAATCGGAATGTATTTTACTTTTACGAATTACCAATAAAAGTTGAGTTGCATGAAGAAGCAAGCAGCTTTTTTTTTAATATTTGTATAGCTACTAGTTTCATATTAGCCTAAATTTTTGGAGTGAAATTTAAAATAAGAATTTAGTGATTGTAATAGTGAACACAAAACACACTAGATTATACAAACCACATTGAAAGTAAAAATACAAATAAATACCTTGAACACTAGAGTGATCTGTGTTGCTCTTGAACTATTTACCTGTAATCAGAAAAAAATAAGTTATTCCCAAACATTAAACAGTTTCGTGGGGAAATATTCATTTATTATTTAGCCATATTTATTAAGTAAAATGTAACTGGTTGTAGAATATTTATGATATGCACAACATATAATAAAAAACTAGCCAGCAATCATGTTTAAATCGTCAACATATCGACAAGCGAAGGAAAAATACATCGGATTCAATTTTCTCTAGCTTTTAAAACAAATAATCTAATTTAAAGACCTTTTATGAAAAGCTAGATACATTTCAATCTCTTGACAGATATTATTATCTCTATATATATATTATTATCTATCAGTCTGATAGCTGCTAAGAAATGGAATATCATGGTCTGCAAAAAAATTAAAATATATCAGTTCTACGGGAAAAATTGGTTTCTAAATTAAGAAAACTGGACAAAGATTTTCATTTGGCATTTTTCGTTTTTTTTTCAGAAAGGAAATACTTTTAAATACGGTTTTTGGTGCAACACCTCCTAGTATAAAAATGATTAAAATGGTTGGTGTTGGCAGCACTTTACTAACACTGGAATCAAGAATCAACTACAACTACTTCACGCCAAGATCAGAACATCCTGTAAACTTCGTTTTAATCCGAAAACTGTATCGAAAGTTTCAGGCATGAAAAGATTTTGTGGACTGCCACACGCGAAATTTTAAAAATTCGCAAAATTTAAGCATTTTAGATGTTGATTCTATGAAAATTCAATGGTAGCATCTGTTACTACGAAAATAACGAAAACGCCTGGTGGTGGCAACTCTTTACTAGCACCGCAGCAAAAAGCATACAAAAGTGGTTTCATGCTAAAACCAACTCATTCGTAAATTTGGTTTCGATCCGCGTTTAATGTTACATGTATTAGAAAGATTTTAAGGTTTGAAGCCCGAAAAAATTTCAAGATTTTCGAAATTCAAGCATTATTTAATTATTCTCTTCGCAGGGTAAATTTGATTTGCCAATTTAATGATAGCATCTCTTGGTAAAAAAAATGCCAAAAATTACCATAGCAGGTAGGTAGGTATTGTGTGATGGCTGTGTTTTAAAGCAGCTAAAGGCTCAAATGTGTGCGACGAGAGGGATGGAAATTAAGTCGAAATAAACGATCAGCCTAAGAATTATCATGTAAAAGATAATGTTCAACAGACTAACACATTAATTCTTAAAAACTCAATATGATTTGGAGAAGAAACAACATTTCAGCGCAAAGCTATGAAAAACGTGAAGAATATATAGCGATCTCTATTCTTTGAGAACGGTAGGTCATCTCAACTAGACCGAACTCTACAAGAGAGCCTGCTAAACGAGTGATGGACAGCTATCAACGAGGTAAAAAAAAAGACTTTAATGTTTTTGAAGCAAGGATTCCTAGAAGTGACCGTAAAGCCCCCCGTGTCTGCATCAGCGAAGCAACTTCTAGACCACACCCAACTGGTCCTGGAGTAGCGTTTTGCTAGCTCTACACAGTTGCATTGGGTCGCTGGAGCCTAGAAAAATGGTGTGAACATTTCTCCATGAACCAAAAGGGACGCTACGCGTCATGAACACACAGCAGCCGCAATATAAAATAATGCTCATGCGAAAGATGCTTTTGGACCACAGCACAAGCCACAGTACAACCAGTACTCAGTGACTACGCGTCAAATGACGTTGGCTAGAGCAAAGAGCTGAGAAACATAAATATAAACAAAACTACGGGGGAAAATGCATCCCTGCTTGATCTAATTGATGGTAGACAGCCTCTGGTCTGAGATGTTTTGAGGGTGTACACCGCTCTGTGACCCCGGCTTAAAAAGAGTAACCATATTGGCCGGAAATCTTTCTGTAATATGCGAGTCGTCTAAATTAATCGAACCCTGACAATTAGCCCAACCGATCCCCCAACAATCAGCTCAACAAATTAGTTCAGCGATTTATTTGAATTGTGTTTTTTCTTTCTGCTTATTGCAATAAAGGGTCCGCCAAATGAGACGCAGTAAAGAAACGGAAAATTTGATAGTGATGCAATTTTTGTTTTCTATCATTCATATGTCATTTTGTTAGATGAGTTTTTGCCATTTATTGCTTTGGAGTTACATTCGATTAAAGATCGTGTTCAAAATTTTTCAAAAGCACTGCAAAAGTGGTGAAAAATAAAAAAATGTTTCTAGTAGTTCGTGATTATTTCGATATTTACAAGCTTTCCAATAAGACGACAATTAATCGTTTGGTGCGTAAATTTGAGTCAACTGGTTTAGGACTTGAAAGACTTGAGTTTGCATACTTACAAGATTCAATTGACTCAATTGACCATTTTAATCGTCACGGTGTCTCTGATTGACTCCTTTAACCTCCTGCAGTTAATGCAATTTTTTGATTAAAAAGCTCATAATGCTTATTTCACATTGAATGGAACAGTGAACAAGCAAAATTGTCGCATTTGGGAAGATGGAAATCTGAAGGAGTATCAAGAGCAACCAATGACATTTACTTCTAGGACATCTACTCTCAGTAGAAGGTGCGTCATACCCCACAACACGTGCTAACATTGGTTTATTGCAGTTGAAATTCGATAATCGCGTAGTTTAAAAGTAAAGTAATCGCACGACAACTCTCGCAGTGGTTTAGAATAGGGAGCTTCATCACAAATTTACAATCAATGTGAATACGAGTGTGGAGTGATTAGTTTCACCACTCACTTTATCCTACATGAATTAATTTCAGATGAATTCTATTCAGTGTTAGGTGAACTCAAAGTATGTGTAAAAGGTGTATGGACCCTCGTCCGAACCTGGATTCGAACCCGGGATCCCACACACAAGAAGTATTGCCTAATTTAGAGAAATATAAATGTGATGTTGCCTACTCGTTCATGCGATTTGACACCTTCGGACTTTTGAAAAGCATAATTTATGTTAATAAACTAGCAAGAATTCAAGACCTTAAGAACAATATTATTGCAAAGATAAATGCCATAGAAACGTCCCTATAGGGAAATGTCATCGATAATTTCGTTCATCGAATAAACGTCTGTAAGGTCAGTCAAGGTGTACATTTGGGTGATATCATTTTTAGCACACAAACAACATGAAAAAACAATTCTTTAAATATTTTCTTTCGTTTTCGTGTTTATTTTACTGCGTCTAATTTAGCGGACCCTTTAAAATCATATCTTTATTAAATACCAAACCAAAATTTAACCACGAAAACTATTTTTCAATCGCTGGTCAGTTACCTTGTTTATCTTAAAACTAAAGGAAATTCAGCTATGAAGGCAATTGCCATTTTGACTAGGATGCATGCAAAGTATTTATCAAAAAACAAATGAAACGATTGAAGGAAAAAGACTGCAGAAGTCGGAGGTACTCCTTGTGACGGAATTTTCACAGGAGTTGTGTGATTTTATTACCACTTTTCAATGTCTGGTCACCATTCCCTTCGATGGTTCCAATCAAACTCACCGATTATCGA
Organism: Nemotelus pantherinus; assembly: GCA_963978885.1. Classification (NCBI taxonomy): domain Eukaryota; kingdom Metazoa; phylum Arthropoda; class Insecta; order Diptera; family Stratiomyidae; genus Nemotelus; species Nemotelus pantherinus. The sequence continues at coordinate 62,390,493 of OZ022263.1, forward strand.
CTATACCGCATTCAGCCTAGTGATGGGCGATTGCGAGATATTTTAACAATCGAGATAATCGCAATCGGCGCCACAAAACAATCAAGATAATCGCAATCGAGAGAATCGCAATCGATACGCCAAAACAATCGAGAGAATAATCGAGACAATCGAGATAATCGAGACAATCGGGATAATCGAGACAATCGAGCGATTCGAGATAATCGAGACAATCGAGCGATTCGAGATAATCGGCCGATTCGAGATAATCGAGACAATCGAGACAATCGAGGCAATCGAGACAATCGAGACAATCGAACATCTCGCAATCGATCATTCGGTCGGTCAAGTGATCGACAATCGGTTGACGGCAATTGAGTGGGCCATAAAGCACGTTTCGTTGGCGCAGCCAATAAAAAAATGTTCAAATATTTCAGCAAAAATATTAAGTGTTATTATTTGATCAAACTGCAATTTTTTGGGAAATATTGATGCATAAAAGGATATGTTTATCTTAAGTTAAAATTAAGATATCTTTAACTCTTTGGTGGCGGTGGGCATGTTAGTGTTTAAGCACACCAGTATACACAGTACGCTTGTAGAACCGCTTGTGAAGAATAGATTTGAATGGATTGGATATACTATTTAGTAGATTTTTTTACGTGTGCATACATATGGAATGTAATGACCAGATATGCATGGAAATTTGTATGGCTAGCATTTATCATGTATAAATGGCTGGTAGTTTTGCTAAAACTATTAAGTCTGATCAAAGTGTATGATCAAATATTATATGAAGTTGAGTTTTGTCATGCTGTTAAGTATGTTAAAATAAAATCTGCTTTTAGATAGTGCAGTTTGAAAGCATATCATTTATCCAGTATTTTCGTACTTGCGAGTATTTTATTCAAATATTCAAAAAGTTTTTAGGGCAAAAGTACCTGAAATCAGCCAATTTTGGGTTAGAGTGGTTTCGGACATAACGGGCCAAGACCTATTGCTGTGATACAAAGATTTCGGTTTTGTAGGGGAGTAAGGGGTTTTTTGGCCATAGTTTGGCAAAAACTGCCTTTACCGCGCTTTCAATTATTGAAAGTGGTCGGGGAGTACAATAGTGATATTTTATCGGCCGATTATCTCGAATCGCTCGATTGTCTCGATTATCTCGAATCGGCCGAGTATCTCGAATCACTCGATTGTCTCGATTATCTCGAATCGCTCGATTGTCTCGATTATCCCGATTGTCTCGATTATCTCGATTATCTCGATTGCAACAATCGAGTCCAACTTAAATAATCGAGATGTTTCGAGATATTTGAGCAATCGAAACAATCGATTTTAATATCTCGTAATCGCGCATCACTAATTCAGCCCACCGGTAGGTACCATTTTTGGCAGGCCAACGACCAATAATGTGAAGAGCAGTGCAGCTTGAATGTAATCTTGGTTCCGGTTCTGACATCAAATTAAAGCAATAGCATTTTAATTACATTCTCTCCCATGAAAGTGGGTGCCGGCAAAAAGCTTTCCGTAATCAATTTAATTCTTGGGTTTCATATTGTTCATTTCTATTTCTATTCATTTCCCCTTAATTTCTATTCTTCGAATTTGACTTATGCGTACTAATATTTTATAGGTTTTTATATTTTATAGCATAATAGCTTTGAACATTTAAATTTTACTCATAAAGGTTATTGATTTGTGATCATGGTTCCCTTCTTGTCTATAAATCAGCATAGACAACGTATATCGTCTCTAAAGCTTATCAAAGCGGAGAATAATTGATACGGAAACTCGATCGTTTTGCGGAATAAGCCTCCGAAAGCAAAATCAAATTGAATTGTTTTTGCGGGATGATTAAAATTGAAAATTTTTTTTTTTATTTATCTTGAAAATTTTATTTGACAAAGTGGTTTCGAAAGCATGCACTGATTCTCATCAGACATCAGCACACAGTGCATACTTGACTGGTGTGATCACTTGCAGTTGGAAATGATTAATTTTTCCAAAACACTTTGTCAAATAAAATTTTATCCTTGTTTTTATTTTTATGATAAAAATTTATTACATAATAAAAAATTTTTTTTTCAATTTTAATCATCCCGCAAAAACAATTCAATTTAAATTTTGTTTATTTTCCAAATTCTAATATCTTTATTTAATAGTTTTAATAATTTAATAGAATTCAATCGTTCTTAGTGAAGATTTTTCTTCCCATAGTTGCCCCTCGACTTTTGTCGTCCGTCATTGATAACTGACGGTAGCTCATACATAGCTATCCTGGGCAAAATCCGCTCCGTTGTTTACTTTTATTGGATTAGCTTTTTGAAAATATCGATTGACTGAGATAAAAAAATGAATAATTTGAATGTAAACTGAAATATTAAGTGTTAGTCTCTTAAGTTTCTCCTGAAATGAAAGGACTTTAAAAATCCTTGACGAGCTAAATCGATACTTATAAATATCGTACCATTGCTCACAAAAATAGCTGACTATCATAGGTTTCATCACTTTCAAATCATAAAAATTCGCTATCAAGAATAAATATCATAAGATATGCACAATAAAACTGCAATACTTATATTTGACACGTGCAAATACTATGTTAGCAAAACAAAAGAAAACTTTTATATCGCTACGAACGCTTATTCACATCAAATTTTGCATGCTCTTATCTTTATATGCTTGTGAGCACATGCATTGAAAATTGCACATCGACACGTTTTATGTTTTTGCTCTCCGTTAACCAGCTCCCACGAAGCTACCACTTGTAGAAGTACCCACGCTACAAAAGCTCGTTTCATGATTGATTGATTTTTAAGATAGTTTTTTTTTGTGAATTACTCCCCGGTGATATGAATCATAGCGACAAATTGCACCATTTGTGTGCTGATGGAGTGGAAAAACAATAATCCACCTATGTATGTATGTGCTTAGTAAGATAAGTAACGATCTAGTTACTGTTAGTGCTATACATCCAATTAGCTCATAAATATCGAGTAAATCTCTGAACGGGATTAAGAAACATGGTTAAGAAACATCAGTTCGTAGCAACTAAATCGCTTAACCATAATTCATTGGTTATTTGTATTAACAATCTTTTGTTTGCAGGTACACAGCTCATTAGATGTTTTGAATGATGTACGTAAGAAAAGTAATTATTTTCCTACTTGAAGAAGTATTCAGATTTTTTCTCAGTTGTATGTACATATATTTTTTCCAAGTTACTCGCTTCGGTGCAAGGAAGTATCATGGCAAGGTCAATATTAGCAGAGGAAGCTAACATCGTCTTTGTGCGATTGATGAAAAAAAATCATAATAACCGCATTCGAAACCAAATATGTAACATATTAATGTTATTAACGCTTCATAATTGTGACATGAATAATCATGACATGATACGTCATGTAACGCTTCTTTGAGCTTTCATGACTCCGAGCCGAAAAACTAACATACGTACAAACACACTAAAGCGAAAAAATACCGGCAAGCATGAAGTATCGACGAAAACTCATTAAATGTTTATTTTTTGTAAGGTAAAGTCGTAAGTAAAAGGAAGTTGCGAGCTAATAAGATATATCTCAAGTTTATTTTCGTTGATGCGCTTGACGGAATTGGTAATATAATCAATTCTGAATCCAAGGTCTAAGTAAGTGAGCGTTCATGAATTTATATATTTCAATTAAGCTAGCGAATAAGAATATGATGGTAATGTTAATAATATGTACATGAAGCCAAAATATAATGGCATGTAGTGCCATTATGTTTTGGAGAATATTTTCTGGATTATTAATTTGATTTGAGAATCTCATTAAGGAATATTTAAAGCCTTGATCAATACTTATTTTTTTTAAATTTAGTCAAAGTTCCTAAGCAATTGTCATCAAAAAGATTTTTAACTAAAAATTTCTCTTTTCGTCGAAGCATTCTTCCGCCTGCAAATCAATATTTTTTAGATTAAAAAAACATTTAAAACTATAAACAATCAAACTTCGAAAAAAATATCGTCATTTTATTCGCTAAGATGAAACTAGTTCATTGCACATATTCAGTTTATTTGATTTTGCCCATATTGGGGACCATCGTAAATTATAAACACTCTTTGTCTGGATACTCGAGTTCAAAGTTGCTACACTTCTTCGATATTGCATTTTTGTTATTTGGAAATGCAATGTATTTCTTACAAAACAAAATTGTAAAGTGGAAAAAATCCTTCTCACTTGCGAATGACCGAAATGATTTATTGTTGAGTGAAATGATTCTTTGGTTGTGAACCTTCAATTTAGTTATTTTCAGGATTGTTCAAAATATTCGTGATAGAAGATATTCATCGTATTCAGAACGAATTTTGAGTTTCCAAAAAATACTAATACAGTGCACGCTCGCAAATTAGAACTTTCGGAAATAAGAACATTCCAGAAATTAGAACCAAGGGATTCAATGCATTGCACGTGCAGAAATTAGAGCCACTGGTTCCAATTTCTGACCTTATTTTGTTTTTTCTTTTTTTCTCGCCACAAATCGCTGAATATATTCGTTTTCATTTTGCTTCGTGTAATTAAACTTGGAAGGGAGGCTACGTGGTTATGTAAGTAGTGGTTCAATTTGCGTATTTTGTTTGGTCAGTGTACACGAGCAATTTAATTCGCGTAATTTTCCCCATATTTGACTCGATTTGCTTTTGAAAGTTTCAGTAAATTACAAAGAATGTAGTTTAAACGTAAAAAGAACACTTTATCTCTACATACAAAAGTTACAATTTTAAAGAAGCTTGATGAAGGCATTCAAGCAAATCGCCGAGCGCATGACTTCAATGTGTCTAAATTGGCTATAAATCAAAAAAAGATGCGATTTTAACTGCAGTTTCTTCGACTTATCAGGAGTCTCGCAATAAATCTTTGCACAGTACCGAATATCCTGCAATGAAAAGCCGTTTTTACCAGTGGTTCTTAAATCAACGTCAAAAAAATATTACACTCACCGGGCCAATCCTAAAGAGAAAGCTAAACAACTTTTCGTGGAAATTTATCCTGATAAAGGTGCAGATGGTTTCAATGCAAGTGGTGGTTGGTTCTCGAAATTCAAACATCGCCACGGCATTCGTTATTTGAAAAATGGTGGCAAAATTCTCTCTTATGATGTCACCGAAATCGTACCATTTTTAAGGAGGCTACGAGCGAAGGAAGCTGAAATGGGTTTATTGGATACACAAATACATAATGTGGACGAAAGTGGATTAGTTTTTCGGTATCTACCGGACAGAACATATGTTGCTGCTTGTGAAAAAAGGCACCTGGCTTCAAAAAACAAAAGGAACATATTTGTTTTTTGTTGGGAGCAAATACAGATGGATCGCACAATTGGCAAAGCCAAAAATCCAAAATGCTTCACAGGAGTCGAAAACCCACTTCATTATGGCTAATCAAAAAATGCCTGGATGGCGACTCAAATCTTTCATGACTGGTTTCACAGGATATTCGTTAGCGAAGTGAGTTCGTTAGTTGCTGGTTTATTTCATGTTTTTAAATGATTATGATAATTCAACAGGTTTTTCGCTTTTCAGCGGAAAATAAACTCCAAAGCGAAGACGGCAATATAGTCGCATATTTTTTCCCTCCAAATGTAACCGCAGCTGTGCAACCAATGGAACAAAACCCTATAAAGATGACAAAGCTCATTTACAGAAATAAGCTGCTATCACAATTGATTGCCGATGGTGGTGAACTAGACAAACGCTTAAAGCGACATACTATCCGCGACGCAATAGTCATACTGAAGCAAGATTGGGATGAGTTGACGCAAGAAATTTAAAAAAAGTCTTGGTCCAAACTGTTGAATTGGGACGACAAAGAAATTGACAGAGAGGACGATTTGCCTCTTGTTGAATTTGTGCGAGCCAATCGAGATCAAAACAAAGCAGAGCTTCTCGAAAGAAGCCAATCTCTTCTAGCATCTATCGTTCCCAACAACTTCGTCACTATTGAGGAAATCCAAACATGAAATGAAGACATCTTTAATTGCGAATCCGATGAAGATAATAGTAATGATGAGGCTTCATATAGCAGCGATGATAATTTTATCGATGTCGTGCCGATTGTTCCCTATTCTACAGCTATCGAGAGTGTTAATAGTTTAATAAAATTGTGTAAAAGAAGTGAGCTGTACTCTGCTAAGCACATGACATCCCTATTAGCCATCCGTAACGACATCTTGGAATCAAATTTAAAAACACCCAAAAAACAAACAAATATTATTAATGATTATTTGTCGAAAAAAGCTTAATTACTAAATAATGTAAAACAAAAGAGATCATATAAGACTGAATTACTTGAAAATAAAGTGTTTTAAGCTAGTTCATCTATATTTGTATATTTTGTGACATTTAAAAAAGACGTCCAGAAATTAGAACATTTCACAAATTAGAACTACCCGATGTACAAACTGGTTCTAATTTCCGAGCGTCTACTGTACTTGGAGGTTTACTACACTGAAAGCATTTTCAGTGGCCGGTTATCTGATCAACAAACTCATGTTTCTTCATATGGATGCCGAGAACATTCACATTTACATGCTGATCATAAACCTGAACAGTGTCCTACTATATTCCTGCAGATATTTTGACAACCTTTCTTTGCTTACAGCTGAAATTTCTTTTCTGCAAGATCCAATATTTTTTTCTTTGTTTTTCCTTGCTTTTCTTAGTTTTTTGACAAACGCAACAATCTTTGCAACAAGAACTTGCTATCCATCCATGCCCGCAATATTTTTAGAAAAGCATTAAGACACGTAGGAAAACGTACCGTTCAAAGAGAAAGAGATATCAATTAAATTGTTCAATAAAAAATTTACAAAAAACGTGATAATTTGAGATAAATATCAACATTGAATTAACTCATTTTATCCTCATTTTGCCTGGATGGTAATTAATTTTTTTTCGAGTAAAACTGAACATTAATAACAACAGTTATCACGAAAAATTTTCCACAATCAAAGTACTAGCACAACGGTTACGAAAGACTCGAAAAAAACTGAAAACTTCAATTTGTGCTTGCGAACTGAAAACTTCAATTTGTGCTTGGTTTGGTGGATTTTTTCAGTCAAAATTTGAGAGTTTTGCGCCCAAAAGTTGTCGACTGCTAGTGTGAGTGGTATCTGTTTCGAATCCACCTACAGGCATTCAACTCTGATCTGATCAGTGATCACACACCGGGCTTTCAGTTTACTACCTAACTGTAAGTAGGTAGCTAAATCAAGCCGGGGCAAAGTTAATTTTCTTCATTTTTAGATAGTTTAACGAAAGCACTAGGTGGTCAAAATTTTGTGATAGTGACAATATCTAGGTTGACAAGTAATGTTAACCAAAAGAAGCAACATATTTCCTAGGCTGGGCATCTTTCGTCAGTTCGATGCTGTTCAAAATATGAAGAGTATAACCAGCTTTCTTACAAATACAGCATTTAAGTGTAACCGTAGACTGTTTTATGAGTAAAACGTGAAAAAACTTAAAAAGTGATATAAAATCTAGAGCTAGATCGTCAAAGTGTAGAAGGGTGGCTCATGAAGTTCGCGAAATGGAATAGAAATGGAAATTTATTTTGTGCGAATAGAAATGGAAATTTATTTTGTTTTTCAATATATTTAGCACAAAAGTACTCTAATACATTTTTCGAATCTTTCGATTAGTTTATTGATATCTTATCAAAAATGTTTCGTAGCTGTTGATAAGTTTATTTATATCTTATCAAAAAAGTAAGCCGAAACTGCGTTTTTCTCTTCTTCATCGTTTGAAAGCTTCTTTTTCAATTTTGGGAAAAGATAATAATCGCTGTCATTGCTACGAAGTGGGTGATCTAAAATATCGAAGCCAACTTTATGCAGGACAGCCAACGAAAAACGACTCTTGTGAATAGGCACGTTGTCGTGCAGAAGGAGGACACCTTTGGTTAATGTTCCTCTTCTTTTTTCCCTGGTGTGTTCTTTTAATCACTCTAGAGTTGTCGCGTAGTATTTTTCGGCTATGGAGACGCCTTTGTTTTCAAAATCAACATACAGAATCCTTTTCGAGTACCAAACAACGGTTGCCAGGACTTCACCAGCAGACTGTGACACTTTGTACTTCTCGGGTGGTAGTGTGCCTCTTTTTGCCACTAAAAAGTTTTGTTTTTTTTTTGTATTTTTATTTATTCAATCACAGTTTCACCAACAAAGTGGTTACTACAAAAAATACATTTATGAATTTATTAAGAACAGTTAGACGGTCGCATAAGCCGACACTTGAAAATTTCAACAGTATGATTAAAGTCGAACATTTGATATGCTGAGTTAAAGCTTCGGGCTATTGCGTAGGTAGGCTCATTTAATCCATAATTGGTCCTATGAAATGGGATGGATAAGGCGTTATGATGTCTACGCTCACCGTGACAAACACGAATAATAATAAAAACACGAATAATAATAAAACTCTTTGATAATAAAAACTCAGTGTTCACGTTTCTATTGAGCAACTCTGCTGCGAATAGAGCTTTGGAATTTTGACGTTTAGTTTCAAGAGTGACCATGGTCAATAATTGCAAGTGGCTTTCATAAGGAGGTAAACAAAAAGGATCAGATCAGCGGAAAGAACTAAAAATAAAGATTAAGAATCTTTTTTGAAAATATTCAATTCGATCAATATGCTCCTTATAATATGGAGACCACATTAAACACCCATATTCAAGGATCGGGCGAACCAGAGAGCAGAAAAGGATTTTTGTCATCCAAATGTCATTGAATTCTTTAGACCGCCTTTTTAAGAAGCCAAGTGCACAGTTGGCTTTTATTATTATAGAGTCAATGTGGTCATTAAAAGTAAAAGCAGAGTTTAATAGAACACCTAAATCACGAACTTTATTTGAACGGGTTAATAGAATATCATTTAAAAAGTAATTGAAATTAATGGGACAGTACTTGTGGGAGAAAGAGATAACTGAGCATTTGTCAGCATTTAGTGAAAGACGGCTTAGAGCGCACTAATTAGAAAAATTTGACACACTGCGTTGCAGGATTGTACAGTCGTCAAGTGATGATATTATATTGAAAATCTTTGCATCATTAGCGTAGAGCAGAATGGAGGATCCAGGAGTGAAGGTGATAAGATCGTTAGTATAAATAGCGAAAAGAATCGGACCGAGATGGCTACCTTGTGGCACACCCGAAGTGAAGATTATGTCAGTGGATAGAGTCCTACGAAATCGAACGTTCTGTTTGCGATCTGTGAGATAGGATTTAATCCAGTCAATAAACTTATTAGGGAATTCAAGAATATGCAATTTACATATAAGAATATTATGATCCAGCTTATCGAAAGCCTTTGTGAGGTCGATGTAAATGCAGTCAACTTGTTTATCTTCTTCAATCACAGGGATGACTAGATTCGCAAGTTCTAAAAGATTAGTAGTGGTAGATTTGCCTTTAATAAAGCCATGCTGGCGAGGCGAGATAAATGCCTTCGAGTGGAAAGATAGCACTTCGGCAACTATAGCTTCAAAGAGCTTGGCAACGCATGGTAATTTAGCGATTGGTCTATAATTGTGCACAACATCTCTACTGCTTTTTTTGTGAATTGGAGTTATAGATGAATATTTCCACGAGTTTGGAAAAATGCCAGAAGAAATGGATTAATTAAAAAGGTGAGCCAACAGGGGTGAGAGAGAATCAGCGCAACGCTTAAGGACTATGGTCAGTAAACCATCAGGGCTAGAATGAAAACTATTCTCAAGATGAGATATATGCTTTAGGATAGTGGCAGTCTCTATGTATAAGTCTTTCATTGTCAATGTCGTTTTTTTAAGTAATTAAAATTGAAATTAGTTATGTCGACGAAGTAATTGAAATTAGTTATGTCGACGTCATAGACAGGTATTCTATACGTAGATCGGAAGTAGTCTACAAAGAAGTTACTAATAGCGAGCGTGTTATTAATGACCATGCCGTCAGAGATAAAAGAACAAGGGTATCCGTTATGATACCTTTTTGAATTTACATAACTCCAAAAACGTATAGAATGGCTTATGAAAGACTGCCTCAGCTCCTACATGTAGTTTGATTAGGCAGATGAGGTTTCAGACACAAATCTATTTCGTAGTTCCTCATAAACTTCATAGTCATCTTCTAAACGCGACGAATTGTACACTTTCCAACCCTTAATTTTCAAATTTTTTAGATTGATGAAATCTGGTTTGATTCAGACTCATAATGATAAATCGAAGTCTCGTCTGTTACCAATCTTGTGCTGACCTTAGTTATGCCAAGATGGTTTTGAGCAATATTTGAAATGATTGTATCAACCAACCATTTCTGCAAGCTTTTTTTCTTTACTCCAGCATCTTCCAATATCACTTTTTCGTCTGTTTGGCCAACTTTGAGAGTGATCATTTCTAATGGCCGTCCTAGTCGTGGGTCGTCTTTGTGTGAGTCCCTTGCTTGTTTTAAAATATTGTGCCATTTGTTAATCATGGAATTACCTGGACAAGAGTCTCCGTAAACGGATGACATCTCTTCCATTATGGTTTAAGTTGACTTTCTTTGTTTGGTGAGAAATTTTATGTTTTAAGTTTGATACTAACAAAATTCATCAATTCATTAATGTTTGTATTTTTAATATTGACTAATTTATGCTAAAAACTACATTTATTTTTAATTCATATTCAACCTTTTGTTTGTTATTATAAGTTTTAATGAGTTTATTAGCACCATATACTGTGCTAATGATTTCAATATGTCTACTCTAAGCAATTTTTGGTAAACGAAAATATATAAACCCATGCCCGTTTGTTGTTTTACTGTTAAAAACACTAAGACTGTTATTTGAATACAAAATTGAAATCATTTTACAAGCAAACTACATTCGGCCATGAACTTGAAATCCCGAAACCGTCTCACATAAAACTCAACCTCTATATCCCATGTGTTCGCGACACTCGAACCTGTCCAGAATCAACAAACACTTTGCAATAACATATCAATTCACCTGCTAATACGAATCATTTATCACCGCTACTACAGGTTTACCAGTTCAAATCTAGATAATCTCAATTCTGCGAAACGCAAGACCCAAGCGGTTTTTTGTTGTAATTGAACAAATTACACTACGATCATGGCCCGATACAAAAACACAAAACACGCTTCTTTTATGACATAATCGACTTGCAAGCAAATTATTTATCTATACATTTTCCTTAATGATAGTCATTCAGCGGACCAAGCTTTTGCAGTTACATGAACTACTCGAACACTCATATGACTTTGAAACTGGACTTTAACTGCCGATTTCCTATGTTTGTTATGCTCTCCGCTACTTGCCTTGTTAAGATGTTTCTTATTCGTGCCACAGTAGAGCGACCGTATGGCCAATAAATCTCCGGTGCCATTCGCATTAATTAGCACAGTGGCATACTGGCACAGGCACTGAGACTTCGCTTCGTTTTAATTTGTAACGATTTCACTTTTTACTAACCGTGATGTACATGAGTATCTGGAGAATTCTTGTGCATCGTACCAGGAGGTTTAGATTTTTTACGCAAGTTTTGTTGTTGAATAGATCTGCAGATCATTGGCTGAGAGAGCAAAAAAAACCAAACAAACAAAAGACAGATTGTACGAGATATTCATAGTTTGTTTAAATAATGTGTGATTAATAATCAGAGAGTGAGTTTTTGCTAAAATCTATTCGAACAAGCAATGATGGATTGTTGTTTATTTTGAAAGATTTTAAAAGCAAATTAGGTTCCTCATTGTCAGATATCAAAAAATATATAATTTTCGATATATTTTCAGTATCCGGCAGCAATAGCGCACACAAAACATTTATAATAAATGCACACAAAACATTTATTTTTGGTTCCAACGACACAAAAAAGCATCTATTTTCGAGAAATTTGTATTACTTTTCGCCTGATAGGACGCACAGTCGTATATTTCTCGAAAAAGGTGAACTTTATTCAAATTATGGACTTTTAAGTATGAAGTTGAAACTTGGGGGTAATATTGCCATATATGGGCCCCATCATTTGAGGTGGTAATCGGGTTTCATAAGTTTAAGGGTAAGAGCACAGGAGCTGAAAACAGCCAAAAATTGCATCTGTCTTTTAACCTTATTTTCAAATAAAGAGCATGAAGATCAAAATACCTTTGAGAAATACAACGTTCTTAAGCTATGACGGTCTTAAGCTATGACGTTCTTAAGCAATGTTCTTAAGCTATGAAAGACATTGACAATATAGGCTCCCCTCCTTTCATCGTGTTCATACTGCAGACAGTATAGGAATTTGGTGTTTAAAACTTCTAGTCCCTTTTCAGTTTAGAATGTCACTGAACGTTGTTACAAAATAGGTCTAGTTGTATTCGTTTAAGTCCAAATTAATTGTCAAAACTTAATTTACCTGCGGCCAGCTGCGGCTGGGCTCGTAAACTCCTTTCAAAGTTCAGCGACCTTGCATAAAATGTAACATTTTGCGCGCTTATTGCGCCAGTCCGCGTGTTCTGCAGTATTTTCTTATCATTTGCGCTAGCACATAATAGCAAGCATTTGTACCAGGTTGGAGTACGTGAGATTCAGATAAACACAATGTTGAATTTCATAAAATAAACAATAGTTTCTAAACCCTACACTTACTTGTTATGTTATTGGTAAAGTTTCAAGTGCTGTATGTTTATTTGGCTGCTCATATATTTATTTACCCTTTCACCTGTACTTTAGAATCATCAAATTTCCAAACTTGCTTTTAAATTCAATTCAATAAAATATGTTCATATGATAATTCATGCATGGTCATAGAATAATTCAGGAATGTATACGCTTAGCAATGAAATTATATGCAAAGCAGCATTATCAAAAATATATTTTAACCTGTACAAAACAGTTTCCTGCAAGGTATCAATTGCTAAAATTGTACATATGCATGCATGTGTCAATGATAATATTTGTAAATAATATTTGTAAATTTAAAGGAGAAGAAGATGATGATTACTAAAATTAAGATAAAAATACGTTCAAATCTTTGTACAAATGTGTATATAGAACACCGCATGTTATTTTTGTTCAGTTGATTTATTGATTATTCAAAATAATTACAATTGTTTCGATTAAACTTTGTGGATAGGGGTGCAAATCAAATTAATAATACTGTCCAAGATCATTTGTGTCAAACAAATTTGAAGAATCATTTTCACAGCATTTTTTCCAGCTGTCACGAATGTGCTCCAAAATTTGGCTATACCGTTACAATATTGATAAAAATTGCGTCAGCAGCAAAAAGTTCTAAAAATGACATTTGTCTCAACATTGAAGCACGATAGGTGGATTTGGACAGTGGTTTCGTGTTCAGCCAGCAAAAATACTTTGGAAATGCTTAGTCACACTCGTTTATTAACAAGAAACATTTTTTTCCTGAAAGTGAAATTTTCTAAATTTTGACCCTCTTTGGAAATTTTTTGTTAAAAGTTGGAGCCAAAACCACCCCGAAAATGGATTTTCCATGTTTGAAAACCCAAAAAACACTCAATTTCATACATTTAGTGGTTCTCATGAATAAAGTTCACCTTTTTCCACAAATAAACCACTGTGCGACGTTCTATCAATTAAGAAAACAAAAGACTTAAGGCAATAACTTGATTTTCATGACAAAAAAGCAATAGGTTGAAATCAAAAATATTTTTTTTGCATTTAAAGAAGCCAACAACAATATATTAGTGTTTCAATTTTAGTGCTTGCAGAATAAACAGTTCTTCGGAATCACATAATAAACGTCATCTTGATATTTCTAAAGTAAAGATACATGAACAGCTCTAATGTAATCAAACCACTTTCAAAACTATCTAATCACATATGCAAACATTCAGCAAACCAGGAAATACATTTAATATGCCTTTTCTGTAATTGGAGCATCCGACGGTAGTAGATAAGGTCAAATTTACACAACAGCCACGACAAGTTTTATTATTCTCTTTGACCATTGTTGCGTCCGTACTTATGCTTCATAAATGAGAAGTCCGTCGTTTGCAAAGCAGGAAAGTAAGTATTGCAATTTCAATATTAGCTTACTGAGAGAAACTGTCTCAGGCTTTGTTTATAAACTTCAGTTTCGAGTTACGAAGCGAGATTAGTGTCGATGGTCACATTGCGTAATGTCAAGTTTCATACTTTGTAATAAAAATCAAGTTAGTGTCACATGAGAAACTTACACTTTTATACGTATTTACGTTTCGGACGTGCTGTTTTTAGAGATGCTAATTGCTGTCAAAGGCGACGACAACAATTGGAAAGTGAATTACGAAGTAATTTACATGCACTTGCTAATTCATCCGAGAGCATGTGTGTGTGTTTATCTACGACTGAAGTAAATTTATGTCGCACTTCTATATTCCGATATATTCACTAAGAAAACCATGGTAAATACAAGTTGTTCCATGCATGTTGCCTTAATGGGGGGAGCTAAATTTTGCGAAAGTGAGAATGAACTGAAAGAGCCAAACTGAAATATTACAACGAAAATATTATAGCTTATAGCTCTATTTTATTGCTGAGTTGTGATTAGAAAAAGAAAAAAACCCTAGCGCATCAGAACCGCTAGAAATACTAATGTTCGAAGAGCAGTAGAGGATTTGTGCAGATTTTGAGTGTATTGTTACATATTGTCTTATACATTGTTGTTATATTGTTGTTATTGTATGTATTGTCATATATATTGTTATACATTGTATATTCGCAATGTGAATACTTAATGCAAGCATTTATTGGTACGAAAATAACAAAAAACACCTCGTGCTACCAGTCAACCTGCTCTGCGAAATTTCGTATTGATCCGATCACTGCATTGGAAGTTATAGGGATATAAAGAAATTTAGGGTTACAATTCGCAAGAGCTTTCAAACTTTCTAGATCTTAGTATTTGGTGTGTATTTTCACTACAAGATCACTACGATTTGACAATTTCATGACAAAATCGCTAACTAAAGCTATGTCGAAAAAGTATAAAAACAATCACAGCTGGCAACCCTATCATTGTTTTTCAAACTAGATTTCTACTGACTATTGCCTAAAATAATTTAAATTTGCCATATGAATTTCGT
Source organism: Nemotelus pantherinus (assembly GCA_963978885.1). Lineage (NCBI taxonomy): Eukaryota > Metazoa > Arthropoda > Insecta > Diptera > Stratiomyidae > Nemotelus > Nemotelus pantherinus. The sequence continues at coordinate 62,405,580 of OZ022263.1, forward strand.
TATGATACCATGACTGTACTGGAAGCTATAGGGCAAAGAGCTTTATTTTCCTTAACGAATTTTCAAAATTTAAGGCGCAAAAATTATCATAGCTGGCAGCTCCAACCGAATTTTTCGACTTAATTTCTACCAAACGTGATCTAAAGTAAGGTTCAGCTACTGTGTCAATTTCATGAAAATCTGGTAACTTATTCACATTTCATATGGCAAAAAGCAGTTTTCTTTCTTTGTACTTTTTCAAGATGGCACCACTGGCACAGAATCGCTCGCATTTCAAAATTGCTTATATCAGACTTGGTCCTATTTAAGACCAATGCATTCTGTAAATTTTAATTAATTCTGCTTATCGGATCGTGTTTCCGTGAACAGAAGTTTTTGATGCTAAAAATATAGGTAAATTGGGCAAGGGTTACCAGGCGTGCCCGTTATAAAAAGTCAAATTTTTCACTTTGGCTATAGAGATAAAGCATAAGAATTATTTATGAGTGGCTTTTTGTCCAAAAAGCGATAATTTTCCAGGAGATTCGATGATTTAAAGGTTCTGACTTTCAGCACCTGCCTTAGTTACAGGGTTGCCAACATGCTCATCGAAAGCTACATAAATTAACAACTAAATTATACCAATATGTTCTGAAAGTTTCATAATAATTGTTTCATAGCGCACACATGAGGTTAAAACATTCCAAAACATTATCCGGTTCACATGTAAAACACGTTCAAAAATTATTTTGTTACCTTCTTTTTTGCAAAAAATTTTTGTGGACGGAATAATAGGTATAGTAAAAATATCACTTAAATGGCCGCCGGCGCCAAAGAGTTAAAGACAATTGACATTTAGAGAGACCTGGACCTATTTTGCATATACACCAATGTATTCTCAGCTGAATCGACAAACAGTCACTCAAACAGTCACTCAATTTTTTTTTTGATGATATATATATATATATATATATATATATATATATATATATATATATATATATATATATATATATATATATATATATATATATATATATATATATATATATATATATATATATATGTATATATATATATATATATATATATATATATATATATATATATATATATATATATATACATATATATATATATATATATATATATATATATATATATATATATATATATATATATATATATGTATATATATGTATATATATATATATATATATATATGTATATATATGTATATATATATATATATATATATATATATATATATATATATATATATATATATATATATATATATATGTATATATATATATCTAAATATATATATATATATATATATATATATATATATATATATATATATATATATATATATATATATGTATGTATATATATATATACATATATATATATATATATATATATATATATATATATATATATATATATATATTATATATCAGCAAAATGATTAAGGGAGGTAATCTCTGGAGTGACCGATCCGATTGAGCTGAAACTTTCAGAGAACATAGATGTATATAACAGGTAGGTCCATGATTTGTTAAAATTTAGATGTCTTAAGTCTTTTGGCAGCGGCGGACACTTGAGTGAATGTACAGATACTCTTATATTTTCATGCAGGGCACATTTTCGCTAAAACTAAATATTGGAGATAAAAATCTGTTATGTTTTATGCTTGTTCATGGTAAAAAGTTGGAAATGCTGGGTTTCGTCTGGGTGCTGAGTGCCTAAAAGTATGCAATTTTTCCAAATTTCGATTTTTCATAACTTCTGATTTAAACAATGGATCATCGTGAAATTAGCAGAGCGTATTGGCGGTTAATAAAACTTTGCACGCATGGACTTTCTAGACTGTGCGGGCAGGCTCCTGAAAAGAAGTCCTTCAAATCAGCAACCTTCCTGAAAATTGTTTGATTATTGAAAATAAATTAATTTTATTGGTAAATTTTGACTTTGGTCCACCAAGTAAAAAAAATTTTTTAAAATTCCGCAGTAAACAAGAAGGGCAACCTATGATCAAGTTACCTCTATTTTCAGCACTCAAAAGTTTTGTTCACGAGAACTGACGATCGGATAATGCGATCAATATGAAATTAAGAGAGTCTCTTGGTATTAGCTAGGATCAGGTCTGATAGAAGTAATTTTGAAATACAGGCAACACGGCGGCAGTGGTGCCATCTTAAAAAATCACAGAAAAAACTGGTTTTTGTCCTATAACTTCCGATTTAGCCACCAGATTTAAAAAAAATTTACCCAGTAGGTAAACATTAACCTAAGACAGATGAAAAACTTAGTACAGGGTTGCCAGCTATGCCAATTTTTGTCTCATAAATTTTGGAAATTTGCTCAGGAAAGTAAAGGTTTTTTCCCTATAACTTCCCATGCATTAGCGCAATCAAAACGAAATTCACGTGATAAGCGGATCTTTTTGCATTTCTAATTCTGTAGGCATTTCGTTGAAAAATCATGAAAGGATTGCCAGCTATGATAAATTTCGTAATTTATATACATTTCTTTATCGAGCGATGTTGTCATTAAATTTCCAAATGGGAATGCAATGACAATTAACAACAAATATTTAGGTTTCGAAAATTTGAAAAGTTTTGAGGATGGTTACCATAAAATTCTATTCAGTCTTAGAAGTCCAGCGCAGCCATTCAATCGCAACGAAATCCAAAGGGTGGATTTAATTCAACGTGAAGCAGCTATGGTGCTAGCGCATGATTGCCAGCACCAGACAATTTCGTAAATATTGCACCAACAGATGCTTCCATTTAGTATTCATAAATAAAGCATTTACAATAAAATAAACAACCAATATTTAAATTTTCTGAGTTTTGGAAATTTTTTTGGATGGCAACCCCAGACATAGTTTAATCGCTGAAACTTTCGATGATATCCTTAGATGAAAATGATATTAAAAAAATAGGTTGATTAAGAACGAGCATGTTATGGTAGACTTATTGCTGCCGATATGCTACTACAAAGAAGGGTTTTACGTCTTCATACATTTTTAAGTCACTCAAAGATAATTTCTTCGAAAATCAGTTTTCTAGCGGTTCTAAAGCGCTAGACTTTTTTTTTAACATTTATTTGCAGCCGAATGTTTGCAAAGCTTTGTAGAAATGCTGTTGCAAAGAGTGGGTTGTGCTGAGAGCTCCAGAAAGCATAGAGATGAATACTAACATCTGTAAAAGAGTTTGTAATTTCAAGAATATCTGCAATGAAAATATTGACGAGAATCGGTCCAAGGATGGAGCCTTGGAGGTGCATCTAATTCAATTAGAAATTTCTCAGAGAAATTCCTATTGAAGGTGATGAATGCCGTCCTGCCACTCACAAAACTATCAAGAGTTCTATTAACCAAGTAAGGAAGCCGGCATTGATTATTTTATACAGGAGACCGTACGAACTCAAAGGGCCTTCAGTAGCTAAATCAGGCAGACACACAAAATCATTTTTTTTTCTGCATGCTTGCTTTAACGATCCTTTGCAGAGCCATAAGGGCATCCACTGCTAAGTGCTTGGCTTTCAAGCTGAACTATCTCCCGGGTATAATATGGTAATTATGAATGAAAGGTGTCAACTGCGTTCGAATCAACCTTTCAAGTAGTTTTCCCAAGTTTGACAGCAGACATATCGAACGAGCGTTGGGCGTTGCATTTGGAAATAGAAAATATTTTCGCGTGCTTCCAAGCAGTTAAGAAATATCTAATAGTTAAAAAAGACACATAGGTGTTCAAACCAGCAAGAAGAAAGCTTTTTTAAAATAACATATGAAATTGTATTTTCTCCTGAGGATTTTTTTCGGGGAAAGAGTCGATACCAGGATCAGAATAGCTTCTTTGTTTACGTATGTTCCTCGGCTTTGAGAGTCTATAGAAGGATTTGTAGGACTGAATCGTGTTAGAGTCATCAAATAATTTGAATGACAAAAATTAGAAATGGATGCTTTGACAGCTGTAGCTAAATGAACGTCGGAACTTGGTTCTGTTCCACGGTACATTGCAGGGAAAGCAACAGCAATAGTATTTGCAATAGATTATCAGAAAGTGCGCTATCATTTGAAGTAATATAGCTTCTTAATCTTTTATGACCTTTTACGACTTGTTACTTTCTTAATTTTTTGGATCAATTATCGCCCAGGGACTACTTTTCGGGGATGTTCTTTAACTTTCATGCCAACATGAGCTCTGGTTTTAGCCATAATAATGGCAGAGGTGTATCTATACTGGTTGCTATCTGTATCAAAAAATCTGTGGTAGATGCGGGTAAGACGTCGTTTTAAAGACTTTCGCCTATTGTGGTGCTGGATAATATCGAGCGATAAGTTAGAGAAGGCAAAGTTGCTTGATTTTATTGGGATAGCTAAGCAATCAATAATGGATAAAATGATATGATTGATCATATAGTCCTGGGAGCATAGATTTGATCCCAATTAGCCCTATTATAGGGAATAAAAAGGACTGAATCAGCGGCGACTATACCAGCAGCGACTATACCACGCTTGGAGATACGAGGAAATAATCAGTAACCGATGAAGAGCGACGGGAGGTTGGTTCAAGTGGGAAGACAGGCCTTATTGTGGCTGTAATATTCAAATGCAATTGCTTGATGGCCATTCCATAAGCATTGCTCACTTGGTCCTCTGCCAATGGACTGCGAAAATGCATTGCAATCACACCCAAAGATGACTAGACCATGTCTAGATAATGTTGCTTGTATTTCCTTTAGATTCTGAGCCAATTCAGAGCCTCTGAAGTGGTGGTAGGCATATATGTCTACAAGAGCGACTTGCTAATTCTGTAACTGAAACCTTTGCAGATTGCTTAAATAAGTCATGGGATCAAAACATTTTGCATTTTGATGCATTCTTTGATGAGGAATAAATAATATCGGGCCTTTTTTGTTTTTGGAATGTCCGAACGAAATTTCTTTTGTAGGTGCAAACTTAAGATGGCATAGCACCAGACCGTCTTTTTTTATTGCAGTTGCAACTTTATCAGTTCTTCTTTCTATTGCCCTTCTATCTTTTTGGCTTCGGGAAAGCCTCTGTAGCTAGCTGGTTGGCCTGTTGTTTTACAGTTTAAATGAACTATGTATTAAATACTTACAGTTTAAATAAATTGCATGGGAGTCTCTTGGAATGACACACTCTTTTCTGGCCAGAATTTTATCGCACTTAGCACAGCGAGTGCTGTCCACATTGCATTGCATTCTACTATTTTCCTGCAAGTGATCCTCCTAAATTCGCTGGTGTAGAGCATATTGGAAGAATAACTTTAGCATCAACACTTAGTGACGTTGGAAGATGAATATGCCTAATGTTAAGAGCTCTTTACACGAATGGGCAGTTAAGGACCACTTTACGTGGGAGATCTGATCTAGGAATTCACGTAGCTAAGCGAGAACATCTTTCTCACCACAGAAAGAACCGTTGTCTTCTATTGGTTTCTGGTTTGAAGGTGAAGCGAGGGATGGATTTTTCTTTGAGACGCAGATGCGACTCAACATTTTTTAGAAGTAACGTTGTTTTGTTAGAAATGCTGTTTCTAACATTAAATTCTGGGCTTTTTCTATTTCACTTACGTATTCTGTAGCGACTATTCCCTAAAGCTTTTCAGGTCCAGTTTCTGACAGACAATTAGTGAAATCCTGCCACATTTTTTGTATTATTGCCCTTCAGAGCCAGAGTTTTTTGTCTATTGATTTTGGTGCCAAACGTCGTGGCACTGGGTTTGTCGTTAGCTCAGGATAGGTATCAGAATCTCTCTTAGGTTGAGAGAGGTGAAGATGGAGAAATGAGAATAGTCCTTTTCTTGCTACGAGCCACTCCTGGATGAATAAAAAGATGAACTGAGACGCCCAAGGCATCAACGATTTTATAGCTTGCGCTCGGGATTCCACGAGTTCTTCCTCCTTTCGACAATGGTGGAAATTTCTGCCTCATAAACGATTTTTCTTCTTCCACCGCATCTCTGCCAGCATAAAGTAGCTTATAATGCACCAGCAATTCCAAGAAGAAGTCCTCACGGACAAATTTTTCTCGCAAAACCACTGCATTTTATTAGTAAAATATGCCCACTCTTTATCTATTTCAGTGGTTTCTGTACCACTGTCCAGCATCGCGACCAACTAATTTTTAATAATATCAATATCTACACTTTAAGGATATTTTTATAATAAAAGATAAAAAATGTTTGAGGTTTAAATTAAAGTTTTAGCAAATCTGGCCGTGCTTAACGTGCGAAATAAAGAACGGTGCCAAACGTGGAAAAATATTCCTTAATTCATTTAGACAAATAAATATATATAAAGAAAATGATCTAAGCTATTCGACTTAAACAAATCATGCGCTCCTAAAACTATCACGATGTATTTCGTCTCTACACATTTGAACACTCTGCTCACTGCTTCGTGTTTGTCTAAACTGTTCGAGTGCTCGATTTGAACCTTTTCTGGTTCCCATGAATGTTGTTCAGTTATTTTCAAACATTTAAGGTCTAAGATTAGATAGCGCCCAACGTGGGCGAATACAAGCTCAAAGCTTTAATTTATTGATGAGCTAGTATTTATGGTTTTCTACATTCTCTAATTTCCATAAACTAAAAAAATGTTGACGGCTTTTAAACAGAACTAGTATTATTTTTTGGGTCACAACAATCTTTAAAAGTTTTGGGCTAAAAACAAAGGAATATAAAATCTTCAAAATCATCAATTACCATGAATCGATTGCTTACTATTTGTGCCAAATTCGGATCATTCAATCCTATATACACTTAAAATGAAAGTGCAATTTATTGCAGCTATAAAAGCATAGAATTGCCAAACTCATACGCTTTATGAAGCCATTTTGACCATAACAAAGCAAATGAAAGTTTTTTCAAAGCATAAATGCGAATTCCGCTGAAGCTTCACTCAAAACCTCAATGTGTGGGCGGGTGAGCATTCATCTATGAAGTAATTACAATGGAATTAAGCAGCATTGCAATTACTAGACATTCACTTCACTTCCACCATCGCAGCTCACCTACAACCGCTTTTGCGATACATGAAAACACTTCACTTTTTGCTATTAATTAGCTGTTAGCTCTCAAGTCGATATGCATTCAAGCTAATAGGTGTTAGTAGAAATAAACGAAATTCGATTGCGAATGTAAATAATACGTTCTGAAGTTGGCACTACGGTTGAATTTTTCAAGAGAGTTTTGTTCGTTTGAAAATATTATGATTGAATAGAGTTTAGAAATTTCATTTCTGCATTGATTTTGCAATATAATGTGGTGATTGATTAAAAGGGACGTAATGTTAGAGTTGCGTTTTGAATAAATTATGAGTTTTTAAACATACTACATCTGCGTTTAAAAATAAACTCGATAGAAATATTACAAAAAATAATATTTAAAATATTATAGCACTGCAATTACCTCTGCTAGAGATCGAACTTATGATTTATCGTAAAAAATACAATCACACATTTATTAGTCATGGAATAAATGCCAGTTGAGTTCGTTTTACTAATCAGCACACACTTTCTATTTCTCAAAATTAAATTCCACATGAGCTTTTGATATTACTATTTTCGTTCGAATCATTTGCCTTGCTATTCAGTACCTTTTCGTGTAACTAATATTTTCACTACTGAGATACACCTTCTGCTTAGCAATTAACCTCTTTTAATGCCTCACAAGTGCAGCATTTCACAAAGGGTTCAACGCAAAATACATAAACATGCTCATCGATTAAATGTATAATCAACTGTGAACGAATATTTGCTGATCTATGGTAAAAGATTATTAACATGAAAATATCAATCTGTTTACGACCTTGTAAGAGACGACCATTACTGGGTGATAGTTTGCGATTAACAGTCATTACAGTAGTTCAAAGAAACATAACCAGGTGAATAATTAGAAATTCAATGGAGAATTTGCAGAGATTAAGTCCAACGTTTAAGAGATTTTATTATTGGGTCATTGTGCCATAGAAGTGATTGCATTTTACTTTGAGATTGATTTATGTCTACACGATAAGCATTTATAAATGCTTGTTTGTAACAACATGGTGAGCCAAGGAAATTTCAAACTCTATAGTAGCGTCACTAAATAATTATTTAATCGAAGTAAATACATGAAAGCATGAAACTTTCAATAACAGTGTAGCACCTTTTCAATTCAATTATTGTGAAAATTTTGTAATTTTATGGTTTCAATCATGTTTCTTCGAAACGGTAAGCTCATATCGTTTATATCAATTCGCGATCTGAGTGTGTATGAGGTATTAATTCTTTAACATAGAGCTACCCTCAAGTTTAGTGGTTATAGTGGTTCAGTGGTTCTAGTGTGAAATGATCAAAATAGTGAAATACATAATCTAAAGACGAAGTGAAAATATTATGAAAAAGCATTTTATTTCTTCGCTTAGACCGTTAATATACACCCCCCCCCCCCCAAATCATATTGTAAAATATTTGCTTTGCGAACTAATCAAATTTCAAGTAAAGATCAAGAAAGTTCGAAAAAATTGCCTTATCATCATAAGTTTTTTTACTTACGTAAATTTAATATTTCAAATATATGGAAATGGTAAAATACAATAATAAAACTTTAGTCTAGTCTGAACTATAGCTTCAAGTTTTTGATTTATTTACTTATTCTCTACCGAATTCAAAGGTTATGGAGAGTCGGAATCTCTTGTATGTTGGCTTTAACACAATATATCTAGCTGTGTTTTTGTCGTGTAGTCTAATGGGTAGAGCACTGGCTTCTTGTGTGTGGAGTCCGTGGTTCAAATCCCACTTCGGACGAACTTTTTTCACCTAGCTCGAAACAGGTACCTGAGTTTAATCAGCCGTAAAGTGATTGTGAATTTTTAAATGAACCTATTTACCAGCTTTAACTCCTAGATCCAACAATGATTGATGTCGGTTTTCTTTGCTATACTTCTTCCGCGAGAATAAATTCTCTCCTAAAGATGTCATATTTCTACAGCGCAGCAGAGTTTTGGAAAGAACATAGATAAAGTCCACGAAACAAATCAATATGGAATTGCGTTCTCAAATAAAAGCGTAAACATTATCAAGGCGTAAGTAAGGCAATTGAAGACAGTTTTGAATGTAAACAGTTGAAATTCTTCCAAAATAAATCTTAAAATTGCTTAAGACTGTCAATTGAAGCCTTAAGTTTAACTGAAACGTGGAAAAAATATTTTACAGGTAGGCTAAAAAACACTTTTTTATTTTCGAACTTTCAAAGCCCCGTCTAAAATATTTTGAAACTTGTTGCTATTTTCTTGACATGCTCTTCAAATATTTTTGTCTTTAAAACAATCTTCTTGTTATTCTCCTGCAAAGCCTTTGGAGTTGACTGCACACCAGCTATGAAAAGATACCACTAGACTAGCGGAAACGTATAATATGCCGCACACAGAAGAAAGGAAACATCACTATGTCCAACAACTAAATAGGGAGAGCAGGAAGTACCAATAAAGAAGCCAGGTAAATCTACGGGGACGGTCAAAGATTATGGCCCAATCAGTTTACTGCCTACGTTAAGTAAAGTTTTCGAGAGAATTATAGTATTGCGAATTCAAACATTTTGCGAAACCATGAAAGTAATACCTATTTTCAGTTTGGATTCAGGCAAAAGTATTCTACTGCTCACCAATTGCATAGGGTTTCAGAAAAAATCACTTAACGTTAAAAATCACTTAACTTAAAATAAAGTTGATATACTTTATGAGTACTGCTCCAAACGAAAGCCATCTTCTTTACTAGAAAAAGTAAGAATAATAAACACCCCAGCAGTCCTCTTAACTTCTTGGGGCAAAATATTGTCCGACACAAAGTTATCAAGTATCTCGGTGTGATCAGCAAGCTCTCATTTAAAAATCACGTTAGCAAAAGTTGCAACAAAATTTCCACGTCCAGTAAAAGTTTATACCCACTAATAAACCGAAATTCTTTTCTCTCAAAGAGCAACAAATTACTCATTTATTGAAGTGGAATAGAAATATTCATTTCATATGGGTCTTCTATCTCGAACTGTTGTGCCGCGTCCCATATTAAGGAGCTTCAGATAATTCAGAACAAATACCTGAAAATTATACTAAACAAGCCTTGATATTTTTCAACATACTCACTCCACCGTATCGCCAACGTAGATGAACTGGTTAAAAGAAGATCTATTACTTTTCACAGCAAAATTTTATGTATAAACACCCCTCTTCTTGCATCTGTCTCATCGAACATTCTAGCTTGATGCAAATTTTAGCGCTTAGGTAGATTTAAGTAGTAGATATAGTCATCTTCATATACAAAGTTTTTATTTTTACTAATGTTCGAAGAACATTAGTAATAAACTCGTTTCGCCGAAAATTCATATTTCTTAATATATATATATATATATATATATATATATATATATATATATATATATATATATATATATATATATATATATATATATATATATATATATATATATATATATATATATATATATCAGCAAAATGATTTTCCGAGATAATCTCTGGAGTGGCCGGTCCGATTGAGCTGAAATTTTCGGAGAACGTAGATGTATATAGTAGGTAGGTTCATGACTTTCTCAAATTCAGATATCCTAAACCTTTTGGCGGCGGCGAGCGTTTTAGTGAATTTTGAGGTACTCCTATATTTCCAAGCAATGTAAATTGTTGTTAAAGAAAAGTATTGGGAATGAAAACTAATTATGTTCTAAGCTTGTCTATGATAAAGAATTGGAAATATTGAGCCGTGTGTGGGTGCAGGGTGCCTAAAAGTAGGCAAGGATTTTTTTTTCAAATTTTGATTTGTCATTATTTGTAAGAAAAACAATGGATCATCGTGAAAATTACAGAGCGTATTGATGTTGACTAAAATTTCCAACATATAGATTTTCAATATAAAGCGGGTTACCCTGTAGCTGTGGCAGGCTGCTGAAAAAAAATCCTTCAAATCATTGACCTTCCTGAAAATTTTTTGATTTTTGACAAAAATTTCAAATCTTTGATAAATTTTATCCTTTGTCCTTCATGTCAAGATAAAATTTTCAAAATTCCGATTTGTACAAGAACGGCAACCCATCACAAACTTACCTATATTTTCAGCACTCGAAAGTTCTGTTCACGAGAACTGACGACCGGATTATCCGATCATAATGAAATTTACAGGACATGTTGGTACTAGCTAGGACCAGGTTTGATAGAAGTGATTTTGAAATGCGGGCAACCCGGTGGCAGTGGTACCATCTTGAATAATCACTGAGAAAAAAAACAGCTTTTTGGCCTATAGCTTCCGATTCAGCCATCAGATTTTAACAAAATTCACACAGTACTTGGATGTTACTTTAAGTAACATTTGATAAAAATTTGGTTGAAAAATTAATATAGGGCTGGCAGCTGTGGTGATTTTTGTCTCAAAAAACTTGCAAATTTGCTCAGCAAAATAAAGCTTTTTTCCCTATAACTTCCGGTCCAGTGTAGAAATCGAAACGACGTTCATGCATTAAATGGACCTTAATGTGAACCAAGTGTCGTAGGAATTTCGTACAAATATCATCAAAGGGCTGCCAGCTATGACCATTTTTGTATTTTTTTGGAATTTCTTTACTAAGTGACTATCTCATTAGATTCGCAAATGGGAATCATCCTGCAATGAAAATTAACAACAAATATTAACGCTTTAAAAATTTGAAAAGTTTTGAGGGTGGTAGCCCTAAAATTCTTTTCACCCGTATAACTTCCAGCGCAGTGATTTAATCGAAACGAAATTTACTGGTTGGGTTTGACTTAACATGAAGCAGATTTGGTATACTATATTATATATTTTGCTTTGCTGCTAACACAGGGTAACCAGCATTGGCCGTTTTCGTAAATATTGCACCAACAGATGCTTGAAATTACATACTCATATGCAAAGCATTTGCAATAAAAATAAGAAACCAATTTTTAATTTTCCGAGTTTTGACAATTTTTCGGATGGCAGCCTCAGACAATGTTTAATCGCTAAAACTTTCGATGAAATCATCCGATGAGAACGAAATTCAAAGGATAAGTTGATTTAAGTATGAGCTTGTTATGGTAAACTTATTGCTGCTTCGTTGGGAAAGTGCTGCCAGCACTGAACATTTTCAACATTTGTGTTACAGTTGAGTTTTGTTGCTTTGGATAAGGAATGGTTGATATGATTCTACAGAAAAGTGTATTACGTCTTTCCACATTTTTTTGTCCCGCAAAGACAATTTCTTCGAAAATTAGTTTTCTAGCGGTTCTGATGCGCTAGGGTTTTTTCCATTTGAAAGTTTTCTTTTTGAAACTACTCGATGAAAACACGCACGAACTAGATTTAGATAAATGTAGTATGTAAAGACACTAGTTTGTATCACTTAAATTTATAAGCTTGTTCAGTACTTCCAAAAAGATACGTTCCACTATCCTCCAAGAGCAGATATCCCCATAATTCAAAGCCATAATCAGAGATGATCAATTTGTTTATTCGTTTATTTATTTAAATGTCTAATACAGCAGACTTATATCCAATTATAGATTAGAAAATAACAATGAATGAAAGATAGTCAAAAAGAGAAAGCATTATACACAAAAAAACAAAAAAATATAATATGTTCAAAAATTGACATTTTCCTTGAGAGCCTCATTTGTCAAAAGTTTTCTGTGTCCAAAGAGCGTCAACGGAAGGGTACTGTGATTCTTCAAGTTAGAAAGAAGACAATTGATAGAGGATACCTAACGACAGAAGAATTACGACAATCTCGAAAATTTTGGATTATCAACATCCAACAGAAGGCTTTTAAAGAAGATATTAACAAATTACGAAAGGGCGAACAATTATCGAAAAGAAGTCAAACAAAAAAAAAGGATATGTTTTCGAATAGAAATCTGACTGCACAGATCAGAGAAAAAAGACAGTAATACTCTTTAAAAAGGAGATCCTTATCTGCGAAAAATCTATGAGATTTAAAAGAAATAGTCTGTAATATCTCGACAGTCAATGACTACGAGTATAATCGCAATGAGGGATTTTAAATTTCTAAAGCAGTGAGCGGGTAAATCTTTGTTGGGCGAATTCTAAGACATCTACAAGGCATTGGTAATGGGGACACCACACTTGTCAATAGTATTCCAGAACACTACATAAAAATGAAAGAAAAAATGCAAACAGTTGGAGAGGTTAAAAAAGAATCAGAGGATCTAAAGATAAAGCCAGACAATTTAGAGGGTTTGGCAGTGATGTGCATTATATGTTAAACGAATATGAGTTTTGGGTTAAATATCACGCCAAGGTCCTTCAAATCGACAGCGACATTAAGAGAGGAATTGAAAACAGAGTAAGAGAAGATGATAGATGTTGATAGGTGTGTAGATGAGAGAATTTATACAGGATGATAGGTCATTGATAAACAATAGAAACACTAGAAAGCCAAGAACTGAATCTTGCGGAACTCCTGAATCAGGAAAATGAAATGAAAATGAAACAGTGGTGCAGAAATTGCCAGTTTCGACGCAAGTAAGATCAACGGCAAAAGAAGTGAACCAGGATAATAAAAGACCCGAGATGCTATGATTTTTAAGTTTGAAAAGAAGAAGAAGATAAATGACTATACAAAAATGGAAATGGTAGAATCAGTCTTGTTCAAAGAGGAAGGTCGTAGTGAAGTTAAACTGAAATTCTCGTAAGAAAAGATAAAAAGCTAGTTTAAAAGAAAGCAGTTAGCCAGTTCGAGAAGCGGAATTGGACTATCAAATCAGAAAAACGTGTTGGAGAATCTGAAAAATCGGGTAGATTAAAATCAATAGAACGACATGCTGAAGACTAACTATTGGGATCAAAAAGAAGGGCGACTGAATGCGTTGCTGGATGATGGTACTCGCTGTAAGTTTAGATGAGCGGTGTTTTTTTGTGGTAGCACACAGTTTTTGATGTACTTTACAATTGACAGTTCATTATTTTGTGTCGTTCAACCGAAAAAAACATTGTGTGCAAGTTGTGTTCGAACAAAGTTGTGAATCGCGTATTATTACTTATACTTATAACTATGACTTAAGAATCAAAAAATGGATTCTAGTTGCACTGAATATGAAGCTCTAGCATTGAATTTATCCAATGCTGCACTAGTCTTATCAAAATCTGCATGCGATAAAAATATATTAACATCACTTGCTATTTCTAACTAAGCGATCGCCTTACAACTGATGACAGACCAAAAGCAAAGACGTAAATTTGGGTTAAAAGATGGAAAAAAATAGAAAATCCAACGGTTCCTATTCGTTCTTAACTAAAGAATTAAAACTTCGAGATGAAGATTCCTATAAAAATTATTTGAGAATGACAGATGACGCTTTTGAAATCCTTCTTTCATATGTAGAGAAAAATCTACAAAGCCAGGATACTGTTATGAGAAATGCGATCTCACTGAAGGAAAAGCTAGTTGTAACTATACGATACTTAGCAACTGGTGAAACATATCAGAACGTGAATTTTCAAACAAGGCTGTTTAAAAGTTTTTTGAGTGTAAATGTACCGAAAATATTTGAAATAATTAATTTATTATTACAATAAAATATCAAAATACATATGGAAAAGTAATTTATTTGGTTTGTCTGAAAATAAATCTTCACCTCCTCTATTCTGAGGTCAATCTGAGGGTATAAAACTTGTAGCCAGCCAAAGAGAAAGTGAATGTTGCTTGTTTTTCGTCTAGTATTTTCAAAGAGCTTACTAGCCTGATTCAAGTAGGCTATTTTCATAAAAAAAACTGACGCAAATCTTTAGTTCATTGGGTTTGGTTGTGCTTGTTTCCACTATCTCAAATTTTTATTTTGATGAGACAGTTTTCTCAATACCCGGAGAATTGGCATATGGAACTAAATTAGACAGTTTTAAATGTAAAACACTATAGAATATTTCTAGTGTTAAATTTTGTATGCTTTTCTGAAATTGATTTTTTTTCTGTCTTGAAGGAAAAATTATCCATCATATAATAGTTCATGATTTTCCTTTCGATTTTCGTGCAAAGCGGCCTTCATATTATTTTCTACTTAGTTCCGAATTTCGAGTAAATGCCACAGAATGAAGAGGCTCTGATAAAATGAACAGGTTAATCAAGAATGTTTACCATGTAAGCATTGCACACACTGGCTCTTAATATACTCTCGTTGTTCGTGTTACTCTAATCGTATTCTAATCTCAATTCGACCAAAGTGGTGTAATAGTAGTCACAAATACATTCTCTAATCTTTTATATATTCAGAAAAAAACATTTTACATCGTTTTGGTTCAACAAAGGTACATTTTTCAAATGCTTGTGCAAACTAACTGTAAATTTCATTTACAAAACCTAAAAAACTTTATTTTTTTCAAACAATCAATTGTGTATGTTTTGGAGCAAAACAAAACCATAAAAATATCGTAACTAATTGACTTACCCCTTCTATTTATTGCGTCAGTACAAAAAAATAATTCATTTCTACCTATGTATCATTGACATGCTAATCAAACTGTAAATATTTGCTGATGACATCATTGACAATAGCCTCAATCTTAGGTCGTCTGAACAACATCGCTAAATCGACACTGACCACCGGCACAACGCAACGTTAATTTAATAGAACACAAAGTGATCAATCAAGGTGACAATATGCTATCCAGCTAGTTAACCTGGTTGAACAAGAACCGAGTGACACTTTTGTGTCAGATAACAAAAAAGTGATCTGTATGTTGATTCGACTAAAAATCATTCGAAGTTTCGGCAAGGTACTTGTACAAACAATAAAATTAAAAAAAAAAACTCGTAAGCTTTTGTCCCACAATCACTGGATTTGTGTATGAAAGAACCGAAATAATGAAAAGTGACGAGTGCGGTACTGTCGTGATCGAGTGATGGAGAGTTTTATTGGGGACTTTTGAAGATAAAGACTTACTTAAAAAAATTGACACTTGTGCTGGTGTAATTGAAATTTGCCGACAGATGACCTTGTTCTGGTTTTAAATGACATACTATAAATGATGCACGAATTTGTTTATTTATTGGTTTGAGTGTAGTATAAGATGAAATCGAATAATCTGATTTCTTTTTGCTCATGAGAAATACGCAAGAAAGTTTGTTCATGATTTGGGTAATGTTTATTCCGCATTTTCTAATCAAATTCGAAAATAATGTGGTAAAATTAATAATTCTGAAAGAGTGATCAACGATGTCGATGCGATAGTATGCTTATTAAAAAAATATGTAATTTAATTACATTTACATCAATTGAATATAATTGAAAAATACTTTTACTATAAATTATTTGTACAATCTTAACCTAACTTACATTTTAATTAACAAGAAAAAAACTTAAAATCTAGCGGCTATACTATTTTGGCCTATACTATTTTGGCTCTTATCGTTTTTTTTTTTTGGTTTTATTTTTGGCTTACATTTTTTTTCTTACACACTGATGATATTAGTGTGTATTAGTGTGCCTGTACAACAGCTGGGCTTACACTGGTTATAGTTTCCTTAAACATTACCTTACACTTAAATTACGATCTAACCTATTTCTAATTATAGTTATTTAGCCTAATTACATCTAGTCTTAACCTAGGTCTTAAATCTAACCCCCTCTGTTTGACGCGTGGCCTGTGTAGTCGAAAAGCGCATCCATAAGCTGCCGTTGCAATGCTATCAACGCGGGGCGCATAAATGGCTCATTAGAAACACTTGTACGCCCTAGTGTCCGAATCAGTCCATTCTCATGTCCGTCTGTCTGTCCGTAAAATCTTGTCGTTAATTCCACAACTCGGTCCCTAAATGGCTTTAGTCCCGACTCCTGATACAGGAGAAGGTTCTTCAGCCACTTTTTATTTACCGGGTGGTTGTAGAACCTGCCAGTGCAGAAGTGCAGGATTCTTCTTTCGAATACCTCCGCTTCTGGCATGACAGTTTTTGAGCAGGTAATCCAGGATGGTTATGGGATTGGCCGGATCAGGGTCTGATAGCAGATAGAGTTAGCTTTGGTGGTCATGTCCATCTTTTTGGCAAAAGGAGGTCGGATGCGTTGAAATGCAGATTTGGCAGCTTTGATTTTCCGCCGCACAAAGGGATTAAATTTTAAAAATTCCTGGAAGTCGATTCCGAGGTACTTTAGAGATGGGCCAGGAGTAATCTTAGATGTTCCGAACGAGACAGCGAGTTTCTTGGTCTTGTTGCGAATAATTTGAGATCCCCGATACTTGGAGGGATTGCGAAATACGCAAAGCTAAGTCTCACTGCTGTTTCGTTTGAAGCCCCAGTCGTCAAAGTAAATATTTAGTTCTACCAAGTAGTATTCCAGGCTCTTCGCTGCGAAGAACGTGTCATCGGCATTTTGGAGGATTTGGACTTGGGGTTGGCCCACTGGAATAGGTAGGTCAGCGTTGAATATGGTATAAAGAATTGGTCCAGTGACAGAACCTTGTGGCACTCCTGATGTCACAGGTTTAATGATAGAATCTGCTCCATGAACGCTGGCATAATAAAGTCTGTTGGTAAGAAAGCTTACGGCGAGTTTTGTTACCTTTTCCGGGAATCCAAACTTGATCAACTTAAACAGAAAGCCTTGGTGTCAGACGGAATCGAAAGCCTTCTCGATATCTAAAGCACACACCACAGTCGGAGTGTTTCGCTCATTCAAGTTAGACACAATTTGATCATGCAAGTATGAGATGGCGTGCTGAGTGCCATGCTTACGCCTAAAGCTAAACTGGTGTTCGGGAATTATTTGTGTGAGCTCTTAGTAGTTTTTTTTATCATTTCCATCCAAATTCTCTCAAAAATCTTCCCCAAGTTAGGAAGCAAAAAGATTGGACGGCAATTGCTGGCCTCTTTAGTTTTGCCCTTCTTATAGACGGGAACAATCTTTGCTACTTTCCATGTGTTCGGAAAGTAGCTGTAGCTCAGGGCGTTGTTGAAAACAATGGAAAGAATTCTGAGCATAGAGATTGGTAGATGTTTAATTTTGAGGTTAGACATTCCATTATGCCCAGAAGAATTCTTACTTTTTATACCGCGCAGCAGTTGCACCAAGTATTCACTATTGACAAAGTGAAGCCGGTCATCTGCATTTTGCGGATCATCTGAAGGGTTCTCGGATGAAAATGTACCCAAAGGCTCATTATGTGTATTGAGGAAGCGATTAACTTTATATTTTACTATTTGGCTGTTAAGAGCAGAACTATAGGGCGAAACGGTATTCAGCTGCGATTGGAATGTCGATGCAAACAACTATGCCTGACGGTCAGGGTCACGAACATCAACATTGTCAATCGTTACCAGCATCTCCTGGCTTTTGAATTTGCCAGAAAGCAGATTAATTTCTTTAAACAGGTCGGGGTCTGGTCGACACACAAGACACTCACTGCAAAATTTACCAACCATCTCAGCAATTATTTTACTGAGACAGTTGATATTCGAAAGTAGAGACTTGTACAACAAGTGATCCTTCCCATGCCCATGAAAAATTCACTTTAACCTACAGCGCCAAATGCGTCTCACTTTCATGTGCTTAACAATTTCTTAACAAGCGTTTGATTCTGATATTTGTGAAGTGTGATGAAGCATGTATTTTGGACACCGGTTTCGTTTATGATATCATTGACGGACTCTATTATATTATCAATCTGACGGTTTGTTAAGTTTTCCGTCGCACAAACATCAAGATTTCTTACCGCAACGTCTATGTCGCACTGAAATTCGCCCCAATCAGTGTTTTTGAAAGATCGGGTTGTCTTTGGGGGTCTTTCCATGAAGGTAAAAAAGAGCGGAACTGAAGTCGCAGCTTTACGGCAAAGTAATCAGACATACCAGCATGCGTTCAGCAGTGTGGGTGATCAATATTGCTGCACAGGTCGTCTGACACGGAATCTCCCCATTGTGGGTGTCTCGAGTTCAAATCGCCACGGATAAGGGAATATGTATATTTGGATATGATTGAGTTAAACACTCCGAAATCATGTAGCAGACATGACTTTGACGAACTATATCGAACGTACAGAGATGCTACGAGGATTCGCCTATGGTCCGTTGTTTTGACTACAGCTGCAGCAAACGCACAGCACTTCAGATCGGGGATCGTGACGGGCCCCATGTCCAGATTACTCCTAACCAGTAGTGCCGTACCGCCATTTTGGTGGTCAAAGACAGTGGTAAACCCTCTAAAGCTGACTCTATGGAATTCTGAGAGTCTTGTTTCTGCTATCAACGCAAGATCCAATTTCAACGCATCAAGGAGGCGTTGAGCAGACGCTCTTTGCGCTATCGAGATGAGCTCCATTTACATCAATAATTTAGGTTGTTCAAACATTGGACAAACAACTATTAAACCTTATTTTTCGCTGTCATCATGTTAAACCATGTTGACTTTATATTAGCTTCGTGTTTATATTAACTTTGCGTATAAGAAGAGATAATGCCTTGATTAATGCAAATTTACCAAATACTTTTGATTTAAAATCGATTTAGAAATGCTCGGAAAATTTTCTCACCACATAAACATCCAACTAATTATACTAAATATATTCTTCAATGAAAATTCCATTAGCCCACAAAACCTACCTGGGTGCAATTTCGCAAGCAATTAATCCTATTCGTAACACCCCCCAAACGGCATCATCTGTTTACCGACAAAATTTTTCGCCAACTCGTCAATTCTCATCTTAATAAATTACCACACCTTCTTGTGGCATTGGATCCTTCGGAGAGCATTGTGGTGATGTTTCTAAATAAATTGATGGTTCGATAAATTAAGGTTTCAATAAATCATTAGGCATCTACCTATTCATTCGAAAAATTGGCTTACAGTAGCATAAAAGGTAATCGATCTATCAAAGCTGTTACAGATAAACGAAGATAAATAAATTAAGAGAATGCTGTGAGATTGATGCAATTAAAATGATATCTTCGTGAATTTTCCTACATCGAAAATAATTTTTCGAGGCGACTTTCGGCGATAGTAATTGGATATTGTATGTATTCTAGTGCAATTGCATGAGTGTAAACCAGCAAAAACCAGCAATGACTGTAGCAGTCGTCGACGCGGTACAACGTCGAATGTAAATTAATATGCAAATGAAAATTTCTCCATGAAAATTAAACATTGATATGTTAATTTTGTATGGCAATAGTTGTAACGGATGGAGTCAATGCCAGAAACAAATTAACTCTACCAGATACTAGGGCTTTCCGATGCCTTTGAACGAAGTGCTAATTTGAATGTGGAAAACTTAATTATTTGATGGAAACTCCCGTGAGAACCAAAACACATTAAACTCTACGTGCTATTATTGTTGCAGTTTGATCTGTAGAATTGGAAAATTTATAATAGAATTTAGATACATTTGCACCATTACAGTATCTTTGTGTTAAGCAACGGCTTTTAATAATTTCATTCAAATCATTTGCTGTCATCAGATAATTTTGTTGCACACTAGGTTCTTTTGAATCAGAAACAATGCACCAGCTACGAGTTCCACAGAGACCACACTGAACCACACTGCCGAGAAAATTGCAATGCTAGCACGAAAATTAGATGTGTTCACTGACCACATGCCAAGGTCCAACGACAAAACGTTTTCCAATGGGATGAGTCTAGTATAGAATACATCTTGCCTCCTGAATACGATCCCAACCTGATGCCTCCAGTACATTAATGTATGCGCCAACATGCAAAATATGTCCACACCCGCTATGAGGCAAAGCAGAAGACCCTATCCGATAATAGCTCTGTATACTCATAAACAGGTAAGTTTTCACAGGTACACAGATATGTCGGCAGGCTAGAGCTGATGGCCGGCGGAGCCAACGGTCATGGACGCTTCTTGTCATGTCGGAATTGCTATTTCCTCTGAGAGATTGTATCGGTGGTTAATAGTCTATTTTGATTTTGTACAGTTTTCATCGCGATTATGATTCTATGATTGCAATGAGCTACTTGTTTGCTGCACTATGTGTGTTGAGGAGGCAAAATTCATTATCTATTTGCAAATTGCTCGTAGACACGAACAAGGTTGATTGGTATGCAAAAGTTGTCGATTGTGAATGAAGTTGCTTCGAAGGATTGCCAACGCCAAGTCTGCCGAGCCATGGCAATATTGCATTAATTGTGGACAGGTTGGCTGCCATACCGGAATTCTGTTGCATAAATTGCAACGATGATTGTGGTAGATTTTGATTTCAATTGAAAATTCTAATATTAGATTGCTGCTATTATTTATGATTTGAATTAAAGAACGAATTGAGTCAGAGCTTCATAACTAAAACTAACTAAAATTTTTCAAATTGAATACGTCGGATGCCAAGGCACCACTGATGACCATTGCATAAATCTTTTTCTCTATGTCAATGTATACCCAATGTATCACTGGTGACCACTGTAAAGATGTTCCCTTTGACGCGACTATTCATTCACTTTGATTTGTAGAAAAAAATTAACATGAAAGTTATAAAAATCACGAAAACTTGCATTAAATTGGATATTAAATGAATTGAATGTTGGCAATCATAGTTCATCTTTATTTTTAACATAAGCCGAAGTTCGAAAGCAATTGCAGGGTAGAACCAAATATTTAGTAACAAAGTAATAAAAGAGTAATCTTGAATAAATTGTATATAATATATAAATAAAATATAGATATATCTAAAGATTGTTGCATCATCACCAATTTAAATCATATTTCATCTTATTAGTATCCGAAATATTTAGGAACATAAAGAAAGATCGTCTCGAACTATCTCCATGCAAAACATCTAATGTATCTCAAAAAACCGAAAAATTCTACTAGTCACCGCTGGAAAGAAACTCTTGGAATCTAAAGCACAAGCAGGTTCCTATAAGGCGACAGAAATCGAGAATAGCCTAGAAGCATGCAATCAGAAACGACCGTTCTGGAACCGCCCAATGAAGTATAAATACCCCCGGTGTTTGTTTTTGACAAGTCAGTCTTTTGAAACGAATCTGTTGAAAAAGCGAATTGAGTGCGTTTTCTGTTGGATTAATTTCAAAGCAAACTAACTGGAATGCGACAATTCAAGTGTGAACGCGAATTTTAGAGTGTAAATTTGGAAAGTTGAAACAATTATTGTTTCGAATAAAAGTGTGTTTAGTTGTAGCAAACGAAATATTTCAATTTGTAAACGCAGAAAATATCGAACCCACGGAGCATGCTTTTACAATGGGTCAAAAAAGTTAAGGCACAAAAGTATAAGAATAAGTATATAAGAATAAAAAACTTATGTTTAATGCGACTTTAATCATAAATGATGGTGATATTGCATTTAATTAAAAGTTTTGGATGTTTACTTTAAGAACAATAACATAAAATATGAAAACGAAACAAATTTCACAACATTAACGTAAAATTTTTCACTGAAGTAACAAAATACCGCAAAAAAAGTTTAAGCACAGCGTAGTCTTATCTGAAATTATTTATAATTCTTGGAAAAAAATACCGTTAAGTGTACTTAGAATCATGAAAATATGATATTTCTATTCAGTCTAGCTTGAAAAGTGTTTTGTAAAAGTAATTTTACTGAGGGTGTTATTAAAAATGTGTGTGAAAAGGAAATCGGTAAGTGCAGAAATCCGTGAATGTATTTTGCGATGTTGGAAAACATGAATGGCGTATTCTGAGGTTGGAATACTAATGGGAAAATCCAGATTTACAGTGAGCAATGTAATAACAAAATATAAATCAACCAAATCGTTTGAAATAAAGCATCGGTCAGAATGACCTAAAATCTTGTCTGAGCGTGAAAAAAGTAGATTTTTGGAAAAATGAAGAAAAACCCTAAATTAGGTGCCCCAGTTTTACGAATTAAGGTGAAAGAACGAGATGAAAAGAAAGTCTCTACTCAAACTATTCGAAAAGAAATTAAGAAAGCGGGTTTTAAGGGCAGAATGTACCGAAGTAGACCTTATATTAGTAAAGATATGAAATTGTTAAACTAAGTTTCGCTTAAGAGTAAGTAAAAAAGTCAAAATCATTCTGGAAATCCACAATTTTTGTTGATGAAGTAAAAATTTATGTTTTTGGTTCTGATGGGCGGCGATATGTTCGGCAAAAGCCTAATACAGAGCTTAGGAGGAATCATACTACTCCCACTGTAAAACACAGCGGAGGGAACATTATGCTATGGAACTATATGGGGTCATCTGGTCCTGGAAATATAGATTTTGTGAACTGTACGATGGATTAAACGTGTTACCTGGGTATTCTTGAGAGAAATATTAAACAAATTGCTGAAAAAATAGTCATTTTATACAATTTTGGCCTGTATCAGGACAACGATCTGAAGCAGAATCCGGAGCAACGTCGGCTTTGGGCTATTTTGAATTATGCAAATGCGACAATTCGTTACGGTTTTTTAAAAATATTTTTCTTAATGTAAACATGCAAAACTTTCTATTAAATGCAAAAACACCATCATTTATTATTAAAGTAGCATTAAAAACAGGTTTTTTGTTCTTACTAAGAGCTTGTGCCTTAACTTTTTTTACCCACTGTAGTTCAAAAAGACAATTAACAATTATTAAATGCAAACTATTGAAATAGCATTCGATACTTAAGTCCAATTCATACAGGTGCTTGGTGTTTTGAGTCTGCATATAAAAGCACAGGATTTAATATTAAAAGAACAATGTGGGCACTTAATGGAACCGTTCTTAACTATCCATTTCTGGCCGTTGTTAAATTCTAATTGATTACTTCATCACAAGAGAGCATCACATCCATACTAAATGTTACTGACCAAAGGTAGTTTTTGAAATAAACATGGATGCATAGTCATGAGGATTTAAGCTAATTTCAAGGGTTGATGAAGGAATTGAATTTATATGTCTTTTCGCTAGTATTTTATCTACAAATTTTTTTTTACATTGAAGTAATAACTATTTCCTCAAACATGAAATTGTATTTTGGCCTTGCAAAGCTAATTGTGACTTGTTTGTGCACAGAATATTCTCAAAGAAATTAAAATTATTTGGACATTATTTCACTAGACACTCATAGATTTTTTTAAATTTATTCCTGTCTTATTTCAACAAAGTACTGCTACTAATAATTGCTGTTAAATTTTTCGATACATACAAAAATCTAATGACAGATTAATATCCACTATTTTTGAAAAATATCCAATTTGTTTTTTCTCAAAGCAAACCGACAGAAACATTTTTAGACGAGTTTCTAGTTTTGAGTGTCTTCAAACTGGCATCTAATGTCAAAACAATATCAAACATCCACCAGTGTGTTTCAACAAATGCTAAATCAAAATTCGAAAGCTCGTTGATTGATTGTGAGATGCGGGCTATTTTTAAAATTTGGCATCGAAAAAAAACAACAATTTGTTGGTTTAAATATCGAAACAATTTGGTTTATATTGCGACTAATGACTTTCCTCTGCTTTAAATATCGATGAACATTTGAGTATCTTATTGGGCTAAAGTTTTGAGTTAGATTTATTAATGTAATATTGTGTTGAAATAAATAAAGTATCAAAAGTTATTAAAGTATAAAGGAAGTGGCTATTGCTAGGATAATCCCAGCCACTGTACACGGCTGGGTATGATAATTAGCGTGTAAGATTAAAAGAAAATTCAAAAGATAAACATAACAAAAATAAAACAATCAAGAGCCAGCAGGCCAAAATATTATAGTCGCTAGTTAGTAATTTTTTTAATGGTAAATAGTACTTAAATTATATTAATAATGTACAAAAAGAAAACAAAAAATTAAATCTTTTCTAATCTTAAAAAATCTAATCTAATTAAAGTGTAAAATGATTTTCAACATGAAACAATTTTTAAATATTTTTCAATACCTACAAATATATTTTAATTTTTTGTTTAAAAGAAAATTTAAAAAAAAAACCGAAAATCGCAAAAAAAAAAATATATAAAATATAATTGTACTTCAACATGATTTTGCTAAATTGGCAATATCCGCAAAAATGTTTTATGCAACAATCAATCCACATTGAAAAAAGTTTTTGAAGATTCTGCTTACTAACAAAAATCAATTGAATTGCCCATCATAATCGTTACTGAGAAAGAAGTTATTACACAATATCATCACACACGACTTAGCAAGTATAAACCTCATACTGGTTTTGATTTAGGACAACTGTGTTTCGTAGGATTTATAGATTTTATGCAGTCCGGGTATAGGTGGTTCAATATTAATATGTATAAATTGCAAACGGATATTGTGTACGCACATAATGTGCATTTAGAATGAAATGAAACTTGAAAGAGTAGACAATTTTAAGTGCGGTATTGCATGACGATATGTAAATTTAAAATAAGTGGTTGGCGTTCTTTTTTGGCTCGATAGACGCGGCTAGAATGAAATAAATTTCATGATCGCTGAAAGTGTTTATTTTTAGAAGACGCCCGTATCTAATTAGTATTATTTTTATATACGATTATTAAAATAATTGGCGTAAAAACTATGAAGATATTTTAGGCTCATCCGAAGGCATCCAATCGTGATAATTTACCAAAGGAAAGCAATTGGTTCATGTCCAAAATTGACTTTGGTTATGCTTTCTTAAAATTTGCTACGTATTAATAGAACCCCTCTTGTTACGTACTTTTAACTTTGCTAACATAAAAGCACACAGGAGTTACAGACGGGGACGTAAATAAGAGTAGGTAAGACTCTGATCGAACCTCCTGGAACAACTCTTATGCATATGTAAACGTAAAGACCAAATATATAGAAGAAATGGATGGGCGACAGACACGTACATGAGCGTATGTGTGCTGTACCAGTTCTTCTTGAAAAATGCTTTCCCCTCTCCTCTTTGACAAAACTCATGTTGTCAAATCAATGTAAACAAAGTACAAGTTTCAATAATTGCCGAATGCATCTATTCTTATGCCGTAAAAGCAGTTCATGGTAAAGATTCGATATGATTACTTAATTGTATTTAATGTGTACCAATTCTTTCCTAGCTCAAAAAAATATTTTAATAAAAAAAAACGATTTTTCCTTTAGAAGCTAGATATATTGAATTTTGTGACAAATATCGATATTTCGAAGGTAATCTGCCCTCTTCTTCAGTGTCTATCAGTCTAATCTTAATCTTACTTATGTATGTTACTTATAGAGCTAACTTTTAAAGTATTGACTTATACTAATTACCAACAAATTGTCTATTAATTGACTTATACTAATTATCAACTAATTGCCTATTAATTACTTTACTATTAAACTATCCTCCTCACTATCAAATGAATGTTCAAATTAGCCTGAACAATGGTGATGCACAGTTTCCGTGGTCTGTGTTTAGTCTTCTATGCATAGGGGTTTTCCATATGTGCAGGCTTTCGTACGCATCCAGTGTTCGCACCTGCTGTACCTCCTTGATCACCTCCACGTTGTCCCAAGTTATGTTGTGATCCTCCTCCAATATGTGTTTTGCTACTGCTGAACGTACTAATGTTGTATTCTTTTTCCTCGCTGAAGCTGCTTCCCGTTTATGTTCCGTTAGTCTAACACCAACTAACCGTTTCGTTTGCCCGATGTATATTTTGTCGCATTCTGGGCAGGTAATTTTATAAACTCCACATTTTTCCTTTTTATCCTTTTTGTCTTTGACGTGACATAGTATAGTACCTAATTTTTTAGTTTTACTGGTTGGAACTGCTTTAATATCAAAGCGTTCAAGAAGTACCCGAACTTTTTTGAATACTGATGAATAAATAATTGGAACTCTTATGGTTGTTTCTTGTTTTTCCTGCGTAAAAAGCGTCGTTAAAAGATCACGCTGTATTCTATACTTTTTCCTTTTGACAAGATTTCCAATTATCCTCTCGTCAAATCCATTTTTCCTCGCCGTATCTTTAATATATTTAACTTCTGAGTTAAAACTATCCTGATCCATGGGCACTGTTAATAGCCGGTGAATCATCGAATTAAAGGGGGCCATTTTTTGGGAATGCCAATGATCAGACGTTGATGGTGTTGTCCTCTGGGTGTATGTGGGCTTCCGGTAGATATTGAAACTAAGAAGACCTTCTTTCCTTATGACCATTAAATCCAAGAAGGGTAGCTTCTCATTCTTTTCGATTTCCATTGAAAATTGGATGTCCTTATGTGCTTGGTTCAACTTCTCCAACGTTTCTCCCAAAGCATCTTTTTTAACTATAGCTAGAATATCGTCTACATATCTCAGCCAAACCCGAGGAAGCGAACCTTCTTCATAAAGTTTCTTCTCTAGTCTATCCATAAATATCTCACTCATAAGTGGGGATAGAGGATTTCCCATTGCAACACCTTTCATCGCTTTGAAGTATTTCCCCCTGAAAGTAAAATAACTTTCATTCATGCAAACTGTAGCGAGTTTCAAAAAGTCTTTAGCCCTCTTCCTCTCCTCTGGTGAGCTATTACTCTCTAATAGCCAGTCCTCAAAGAACGTGAGTGCTTGTTTTACTGGCACGCTTGGGAACAGAGCCTTGACATCAAATGATACAACTAGCTCATCTTCCGCTATTGTTGCCACTCTTCCAAGCCGCCCTATTACCTCGTCTCGATTCTTAACTGTTCTATCGCTAATCTTCCCTAAGGCCCTACATTCATCTACAATCCACTTTGCGATTCTCCTTGTTGGAGCGCTTGTAGCGGTGACAATTTCCCTAAGTTTTAAAAAATTTTCTTTCATGTAAAATAACATTCTTTTTATTTAATTAACCAACACTACCCAACGAACCAAATTAAATTTACTGCATTGCTTGTTTCCACCAACAGTATACTTCAAATGTATTTATCATTAAAATTACAATTCAAACTTGCGTGCCTATAGCCTGTCCCTAAACTTATTGCAAATTTTGAATCACCTACGTCCTTTGTTGTGTATGTTTGTGTTAGAGAATTTCACGCACAAATACGAACTGGTGCCGCCGGGAAACCCACAGTTCCAATCCACTCACTCAGAAAAATTTCACCACTTAACACTTTTTTAGAATCACTCTAAATCAAAAGTTGATGACACTTTGAATTAAAAAGCGAACCTTATTTGAATTCCACTTTATTATAAAAATTTTATTTTCAAATCAAAATTTTTCATCATTGAATTAAAAAGAAACGTATGTAACGCATATTTTAACATTTTTGATTCAAAAATTTTCAAATATGATTTGGCTCCATTTACGTTTCTTTTTAATTCAGTGATGAAAAATTTTGATTTGAAAATAAAATTTTTATAATAAAGTGAAGTTCAAATAAGATTCGCTTTTTATTTCAAAGTGATTTCTACTTTTGATTTAAATTTGTGTATATTAAATGACATTTTTCTGAGTGCTTCTTCTATATCTTTGGTATAGACAATATAAATGCGAGTTGAACTTTGAAGCATTTTAAGCAGTTACCTGGCATCAGACATATGCAACATCGGCTTTCGTTGGTTTGAGTGGTTGTTTCCGCCAGATGGTCTTAATCTAATACTTCATTAGAAATTCGTGGGCGGGTTTGAACATATTTTATACGATAGATTAACGCCATACGATTGTACTCAATTTATTTCCGTCTACCTTTAAAATTCAAGTAAAATAAACAATCAAAAGTCAAAAAACTTTAAAGCTCCAGGCTTTGTTAAATGCAAATAGGGATAATTATCATTGTGAAATCAGCTTGAAGGCATCCATTTACTTACCTTTCACTTTTATGTACCAAAAAAACATTCTAAGTCATATTTTTTTTTATCTTCCATGCGCTTATATGCTTTTTTTCTTCCATAAATCTTCAAAACACCGAGATTCCAACAGCTTCAATGCATCTTAAACATATTTTTTTCATTTCCTAACACGCAACAGCAGCAGTATTTGTATGATTTGTGTTACTCTGATAACGATTCGGCTAACACGAGCCCATAGTGGAGTCGGAACGCTCTGGCATTCGGGCATCGTTTCTTGCCCGGCAAACTATGAGCATTGCACTTTTTGTAATTGCTTTATGGATTTAGATTTTTTCAAAATAATAACAACGTACGTTATCGCATCTTGGATAACAACTATGAACTATGTATGTTTGAAACCAAAACAAAAGCCGAGCTCGTGTGTACACAATTCATCATATTTCCGTATGATGGAGTCGTAACGGCGGCGGCTATGGGGAAATATGTCTACGAACAAGAATAGTGTGCTATGGCTTAATGTAATTGTTTTATCATTGTGTCAACAAAGTTGTTAGCAAGCTTTACAAAAATTTATCTTGGATGTGACATGAGGTTTAAAAAGTGATTAGAGCAAAGAATTTCTGAGCAAACGAGATTAATTTAGTGTTTTTTGTTACATTTTTTGGTATCGTAAGTAACTTTCCGAAACAAAATAAATGCAATTAATGACGGAGTATGTTGGGATTTGAGAATCTTTTCAAGAAATTAACCAAAAATATGAGCTGGAATTATTTTCTAATAGTTGCCTTTTCACAACAGTGTTGATCAAACTGAAATTCGTCTTTGCAGCGAAAATCCAGCAATATCAACTTGAAAATAAGTCAATGACCTGCAAAAAACAATTTAATACAATCCAACACTATAACCTAGTTTTTGGTTCGATGTAAGTGTTTCTCACATTCATTCCTACACTATTTAATTTTCCATTTTCATAATTTTTTCACAGCGACAACGTCTTGATAAACTGATTTATCTACCTTGTTAACCAGCTAACAACCCATTTTACTGTCAAACTCTACAAAATTGGTTGCAAGTAGATTACAAGAGCCCAATTCGAATGTGTTTTATTTGTGTGACTAGACAAAAAAAAATAATAACCATTATTAACTCCATTAACGTACATAAGATTCCGAAAAAATATCTTTCATGAAGGCTAAGATATTTCGCACTGGCAGATTGCATTGAATTGCCAGATCGAGCAGACAGGCGGGTAGACGTTTTGCTGCTCCGATTGCAATTAGGCATATTAAAATTTATGAAACCCCCTCGGCTTGAGTTCATTAAACTTTCTAATTGCTGATGAAGAAACGATGAATAAGTAATTCTGTAATTATTCAGTATGTACGACTTACAATTGCACACACACACACACGCACACACTCGAATATCTGATTCAGTTCGATCGAAGTAATCGCAGGCGCAATCTAAGATTCCGACCAGGTTTTGTTTAGTGCGATGGCGAGGCAGTTGCAAAATGCAGTTGTTTGTTTCGTTCGGAAAATGATTGATAAATATTTTTATCGAGAATTGTGTAAGATTTACGAGATCAGAGTTAAGATATGGTTTTTATAGCATGTGCTAGGTCGGCCATTTTACAATATGCTATAAAATAGTTTGCCAATAGCTGATTCTATCAAGCTTGAATTGTACAGATTCTAAAGTTTGAGGTCATAAATTGAAAATCGATGTCTTTAGAAATTCCCACCAATAAACTTGCGTGTGTCGTTTTTAAGACCCTCGTAAATGATGTGCTCAATATTTTATTTTAAATCCTTCATAGTCATGGAGCACAAACATTGGATAATATATCATGCATGTATCAATTTGATTGCCAACTTCTTGCCTCATATAGTAGAGAGCTCACGTGAGACTCGGTACATTTGCAAGCGTTCATAATTCATCAAAGTTGCTAAACTAAATTCGATAAGGATGTTAAGCAATTAAGAAAGTTTGCGAAATTGATTCTTCTTCTGACTTCGCTTGATGGAAAATTATACATATCGGGAATTTGAAATCGAGCCCATTATGTCTTGAGGGAAATTACAAACTTAACTTGAATTGCACTAAGTGCTCATTACTTTGGTTGATCCAACAAAAGGAAGAAAATATGGAAATAATGGACTATTCAGTTTTGAGTACTTTTGTGAAACTTGAAAGGATTTAATTGATTGAATCTTCCTTTAAGTAAGATACTTTAAAAAGGGGACAACATACATAGTTAATAATGATGATGCTTAATTTTATGCAAGGTCAAACACTGCATTAATTTTAATATGTAACAAAAAAGGATAAATACATTAATTTCAAGTATATCATTTGAAAAAACCTTATTTTCAGCGATACATTTTTTAATGCTAATGAAAATCTTGAGTTCCATCAATATCACAGCCAAATCAATAATGTAATTTACATTCCTATAGCGTTCCGATAGCTTTTGCTTTAAATAGCTTCTTTGATTTCTTCTTGCGATTCCTTTAATTTACATTTAATAGAACCCAGTAAATATTGAGCAATAGAGACATCATTACAACTGTATGCTCGGGCGTCTAGTTATTTGAAGCCTTAAGTTGTACACTGCTTGGTTTTTTTTTGTTTTTTCCTTCACAATACTAGGAAATAGAACAATAAAACTCAACCTTAAATTCCTTAGAATAAAATAATAATCAGATTTAATAAAGTGTTTGCCTAAAATTTTGCTTTTTATGTCCGAGCACTTTCTTTTGTGTTTATCAAAAATTATTAAATGGATAAAAATCATTCTGTAAATCAGAAAATTGTTCTGCGCCCAGTGTGGGTAAAAAATGGGGTACCTGTATCATTTGCTACCTATTAGATATTTTGAAATGTCCTACAAGATCATTTAATCACTAACATCTTAATCGTTAAAATAAATACTAGCGGGTCGCAAATAATACCCCAAGCTCATAGAATATATTTGAAGTTTAAAATTTCACTCAATTTAAACTTTCTGAAATTTTTGTGAAACACGATCAAAAATAGTAAAAGAATAATTGGCTTTGTTTTGCTTCACATGTAACATCTATCTATGGTAGATTATGATAAGTAATCACTGGCTAATATTTTACAAGTGAAAGCAAAAATAAAATTAATGTCTCAGTATTAAATAAGACCAAAAATATATAGCCGTTAATTTTAAATTGTGTTATGTTAAACCTACTTCAAGTAAAGTAATTTGTGTATAACTTATTACTGAATTTTTCGAAACAGAAACATTAGATTATTGTGAAAATTGCAGAGCGTATTGATGTTGACCAATATTTAACACGCATGGATTTTCAAGACAATGCAGGTAAGCCTGTAGCTACGGCAGGCTCCTGAAAAAAAATCCTTCAAATCAACGATCCTCCTGAAATTTTTTTGCTTTTTGACAAAAATTTCATACCATTGATAAATTTTAACTTTTGTCCATCATGTCAAATGAAAATTTTGAAAATTCCGATTTGTACAAGAACGGCAACCCTTCACCAAATTACTTCTATTTTCAGCACTCGAAACTTCTGTTCACGAGAACTGACGACCGGTTTATCCAATCATAATGAAATTCACAGGACATATTGGTATTAACTAGGACCAGGTTTGATAGAAGTGATTTTGAAATGCGGGCAACACTGTAATAGTGGTACTATCTTGAAAAATCACTGAGAAAAAAACTGCTTTTTGTCCTATAACTTGTGATTCAGGGATTATATTTTAACAAAATTCACACAATATTTGGAACTTACTTTAGGCAACATTTGGTGAAAATTTAGTAGAAAAATTAGAATAGAGTTGCCAGCTATGGTGGTTTTTGTCTCCTAAATATTGCAAATTCACTCAGCAAAATAAAGCTTTTTCCTCTATAATTTTCGGTCCAGTCATGACATCTAAACGAAGTTCATGCAATAAATGGACCTTAATGTAAACCAAATGTCGTACGAATTTCGTAAAAAAATCATAAAAGGGCTGAAAGCTATGACCATTTTCGTAATTTTTGGCATTTCTTTACTCAGCAATTATGTCATTAGATTTGCAAATGGGAATGATCCTGCAATTAACAACAAATAATAACGTTTTAAAAATTTGAAAAGTGTTGAGGGTGGTAACCCTAAAATTCTTTTCACCCGTATAACTTCCAGCGCAGTGATTCAATCGAAACGAAATTCACAGGGTGGGTTTAACTTAACGTGAAGCAGATTTGGAATATACGAGTATTTTGCTTTGCTGCTAACACAGGGTAACCAGCATCAGACACGTTTGTAAATATTGCACCATCAGATGCTTCAACTCAAATGTAAAGCATTTGCAATAAAAATAAGGAACAAATTTATAAATTTTCCGAATTTTGAAATTTTTCCGGATAGCAGCCTTAAACAACGTTTAACCGCTGAAACGTTTGATGAAATTCAAAGGATAAGTTGAAGTTAAGCTTCGTATGATAAAATTATTGCAGCTTCGTTGGAAAAGTGTTGCCAGCACTGAACATTTTCACCATCTATGTTTTAGTTGGGTTTTATTGCTTTGGATAAGGAATCGTTGATATGATACTACAAAAAAGTGTATAACGTCTTTCCACATTTTTTTGTCACTCAAAGACAATTTCTCCAAAATTCAGTTTTCTAACGGTTCTGATGCGCTAGAGTTTTTTTCGTTATTATTTTTATTAAAGCTATTTTTATTATTATATAACCTTAAGTCCAAATAAAATTAAACCATTCCAGTTGAAAAATAAAAGTAATAGTTCTTTTTTAAAACAATAAATTCTCCATTATTTACTCTTTCTCGATATACATCAAACTTTCGTTTAAATGATGCCGAACAAAAGTATTCTGCATGTGAGGCATGTATTATTAATTCAAAAATCATTTTCTAAACTCGAACTTGTTTATGTCAATTTATGACATCAAACAGGAAATTAATTAACAAAGTTATAAATTAAGCATGTTTTATGTTTAAAAATATTTATATTAATGGGGTCAAATATAAAAAAAATGGGAATTTAAAATAACCGTTAGTTCAGTTTGAAGACAATAAGACTATTAACATTTAAATTTTACAGAATATTTTGCTACGAGATGTAAAATAATAACATTTTTATACTTTCAGGTGAATTTTCTTTGATATGTTGGAGAGGCGTGTAACATGATTGATGTCGTCGGGTAAGATTTTGAATGTAAGGAAATTATGCTCAGCCGAATCAGGTTTGCTGCTTCACTCATGTGTTCCTCGTGAAGCATTTCACTCAGCATAGAGTGTGTCGACACACGTGCTAGTGATTGGCTCATAGCGATGGCTTCACTCACATGTTACCCATCGATATTGTACTCAACTAAGAAAGCTAGCTTGTATCGTAGAATGACGCGAAAAAAAGAGATTTTTTGGATATTTGATGAATGTAACACTGTAAGACTGAAACTCTTTCAGTATTTACACTTTTGGAACTCAATATGAATGGCTTTTTAAAAGCTGACTAATGATATAAATTTTTTAGTGAACACTTTTTGTGGCAACTTGTACCGCAAAGAAATTTGATTGAGTCTTTTTGCATCTTGTAGATTTTGCTGCTTTTATAGATTTTTTTTCATGTTTTAGATAGTTTTTTTCTTGAATGTTTTTTTCTGATTATATCAAAGTTTTCGACCGTCCTCATTAAAATTTTGATTCGGTATTTTAATTCGTGTCTTAAAAAGGCAAAAATTAATTTTAAGATCAGAGCACAAAGTTTCTTCAAGGAAATGTCGACAAGAAGCACATATATATTTGTTTTAAGACATTTGGAAGCTTCTTTCACAACGCTTTTTCCGAGAAGAACAAAAGAATACCCGAATATTTATTTATTTTTGTGATCTCATACGCATCGAGAGCATTTGAAACAGAAATAAGTGCTGCTTAAGAAACTATGTCTCATAAAATAGCATCCTAATTTCGATAAATCTACCATAAATCCATTGTATTTAATTAGACAACAATTTATGTCCACAAGCAGGTATGATATTCACATACTCGTAAAAATCTCTGAATAATATGCAAATCATCACAAACCAATCCACCCAAGTGAATTTTCAGTGACGCACAACAACAACAAAAACTCAAGACCGAGATACAAGTCTCTAAGCATAAATCTTCCAGCAAGTCAAAATAAATAAAATTTTTTACAGCGTTTCAATTAAACGAATAATAGCAATCTTATTGTGTGAAACGTTGCAATCTCACTTAGTGCGGGCGTCGATTAATCATTTTCTTGGAGCAACGTTTCATAATTCGATGCAATTGGCGTATGTCATAAAAATATAATGGACTTTCAGGATTGTTTTTTCTATTACACTCATAAATAATAGGTCTTAAAAGTTTCCATCGTCGATTTTCCTATACTTATATATATATTATTGTTTTTCGGAAAATGTTTGATGTTAATACATCACATGTAAGAAAATATTGGACTGGCGCTTATTTGAATTAGCTCTATCGAGCTCATATAATGTGGAACATATTTTATCTCTCTATTAATAAAAAAAGTTTTAGAAATTTGGTCGGATTATATTTTTATTTTTCTCTTATAGTAGACACATACGACACGACATAGTAGACACGTACGAAATCCGACGTTTATATATATATATATATATATATATATATATATATATATATATATATATATATATATATATATATATATATATATATATATATATATATATATATATATATATATATATATATATATATATATATGTGTACTGCGACTGTGAACTTTTATTGATTTTCGCACGGCTTTAGTACATACGTCCAGTAAAATGTACAATTTAAAATCGTAAATGGTCTGGGGGTTGGTGAGCGAAGCGAGCAGGGGGTGAAGCCCCCTAGTTTATTTTTAGTAAAATATTTTTCCTGAGCTTTTGAAAAATTTCAGCTTAATTTATTTAACACCAGTGCTCAGATATAACAAACTGTTTTCAACTCTAAAGTGCATGATTGTTGATACTCGTACTACTCATTTTGCTTCACAATTCCTTTAATGAATCATAAGGAAATGTTTGAAGATCTCGTCGACTCCACTTTCTTTGGATTCAAAGAATGTCTCATGACCTAATTGGAACTTATCTCAAAATTAAGGATGTTCGTATTTCTTCAGCCATTTAATTTGACACTTCTCATATCTGCTTGGTATGAAAGCATGTATAGGCTCTTTTGGCTTAACAGCCCGCCAAAATGTAACATTTCCAAGTGCTTCCTGCCTTCATCCACTTTTGCTATGCCATTCCTGAGATTCTCACGACATAATTGTCTGAAGGTTCTTGAAGAATGGTACAGATTCACCGCACTGCAAAGAACTCAAACATAAAGATCAAATGCACAGCATCCACATATGCCACATACGAGTACATATGACAATCTCGCACCCCATCGCGGCAAGCACTTGTGTTGCTGCGGCTGGCAATGAGAGAGGTAGGAAGTTTTCATGCATGCAGTTTCATTGTTACGAGCACGTATCAGTAATTTAACTTCCTGTCGGTGCGGGAGTATTCACCGTGAACCGTGTTTGCATGACTTATGTGCATGTATTGTTCTCGTTTTTTTTTGTTAGTCTATACATTTGTGTTTTCTGCATAGAGGCTCGACGCTTCGATACTCCCAACCAGAGATTTTGACCCATGAACTAATTGAAGCATCATCATTCGCAAGCAGGCTGATTCAGAAAAAAATCTCTGTTTCGTTTTTTATGCTAGTTTTCTAAAGCTCAGGTGATAGCATTCACGTGTGAATTTCGTAATTATGATGGCGGTAATGGCTGGTTCAATGTTTTCTGTGAATAATTTGCATAACGGACAATGTTCACTGGTTATGATGATTTGATTTTCGAACAAATTCTGGGTCCGACATATTTCAAGCTGATGAGTCTCGAGATTATGCGAAAGGTAAAAACACCTGATGGGCATTGATGACTCTTTAGCTGATTCAATGTTACTTACAGTCTTTGAGTCTGCAAGCGAAAAATGACTAGGAAAGATACTAGTAATTTTACTTTATGATATACAAACAATTAAAACTGTTTATTGAAAGACATCTTGAAAGGAAAAATAATGAGAGTACCTACACGTTGGCCTAGATTTTTTCTTCAGAAAAATTGATAAGACATGACCGATAATTTATTTAACATACGCAGCCAGTTTAGAAACAATAATTATGTGAAGAGAAGTAAATTTATCTGAGAAAAATTTCAAAACCTCTAAATTTAAGCTCGGAGAAAATCTAGATCGATTTATTTGTTAAAAATAATTGTTCAAGATGATTTAATAAATAAATCTGATGGTTAAGAAACGGAAATATTTGCAGCACATTCGTCTTCGATTGAAAAGATCAGACATAAATTTGAAAAAAGATTTAGTCACGAGGAACAGTCACACCATCAGAAACATTATTTAGAGTCAGTTCCCTGGATTTTCGCCGAACTATATATCTAGGAAGATAAAAGCTACTTAGCAGAAAAATTTCCGCACTTTCCAAGTTTAATATGATGGAAAAGGTATTGAAAATTCAAAAAATCCAATCGCGGTTCAATTCAATATCAATCAATTCGTAGTGGCAGTTAAATGGACAGAAGATGTGTTGTTTTCGATCTTTAACCTGTTTCGATGCCAAATAATTTTCAAAGATTTAACTAAATCTATTTTTAAGTACTTAGCAGTGTTTCAAAACTAAAATTGTGCATTCCTTAATACGTGAAGTCAAGTAGCTTAAAAAGAGCGTGTGAAAAAAGCACTGGACGCAGTACCAACCACCGGCGATAAATATGACCCACCATAACATTTGCGTAAGTATCAGACTGAGAAAACATGAATACAAAGCACTATGAATTCAAAATTAAGGAAGAAATTTCATTGAAATATTCAAGATATAGCAACTCAATAATTACGGATATAAAGAAATTTGACGTAAATTATTGGATGCACTAGTTCCTCTAATTTTCTTTCCTGGTGAAAAAAGAAGTTTTTTCTTACGAGGATTCACGGAAACTCCGTACCTTGTGCACCCAAAGTCAATTAAATCCACTACCTGTTATGCATTTTTGCATACTGTATTTAGATCTTCATTGACTAATAGAGTGGCAACGTCATCAAAACAAGCTTACGCGAGTAGAAATTCTTATTGCAGTTCTCTTAACATGGAGTTAGTATACTCAAGAAGATCAGTAATAGGAAACTCTCTTGTGGATCGCCTCCGTTCTCAAGTTGCAGTCGGCTCTGATTCAGAATCACATGTATCTTAAAGGGCGTGTAGTTTAAGTCTCTATCAATGCTCACAAAAGTATTATCACATACTCCCCATTAGAAATCGCTCTCTTAACACTGAAAATCAGAAAATGGTAGATCGATCGACGGTCGTACGGAAGATAGGTAAGACTTAAGCATCCAAGTGCGTATGTGTCTTTCAACAAGGAGTGTAAACTATGTTATGTTGATCGGATTAAAGTTCCTTTGCGCTAAATAGTCATCTCTCTATGGTTTTGCTATGAACAGTACTTTAGCCGGTTGTCAAGGCAATTAAGCATACCCAGGTATGCACAAAATATTTCCTTTAGCATCGATTCAACAGTCTTACTGCATCTAATCTTGCTGATCTCTTCATAGTTGCCTTATATGGCTGTAATCAGAGCGCTCAACTAAGATTCCATTGGCTTCAGTGACTTCATCCTAACTACTAGGATACGCTTTGTCCAAAAGAAAGCGATTGAACTTACGCCAATTAATGTTTCTTGGGCTCTTCCACGGATCTTGAATGCGCAGCTAAAAAGAACACCAAGTAGTGGTGACCAGAGAGTGAGATTTCATCCGAAGTGAGACCACACATAGTGGTCACACTTCTGCTCGGGGCGACAAAGGTGGAAGAAATCCTCGTGGTTTAAGAAATTTAAGAAATTATAAAAGGTCTGTCTCCTCTGGTGTTGGATTTGTTCCTGCCCAATTACGGCGGTGGGAGTAATCATCGCAGCCCATTAGAAATTCCTAAATCTCTGATTCATCATACTGAGCCAGATTCTTCAGCTCTTTTGTTGGGGTAGCAAGTAAGAAGTTAAATAAAGGTATATAACGTTTTAGCCTATCATTATCCCGGTACTGTATGATGGAGTCCAAGATATTCCGGCTTGAAAACTGTCTGAACGTGATGGCATCAAAAATTGTAAATCAGAGCACAAGTCTTCGGCTTTGTTGATTTATAAAACATTTTTGCCCCTTTGAGTGAGCTGTGCCCACATATCCTGCTGCGTCAACCCAACGCCTCCCGTACAGGCAGAAGGGAATGCTTGTAGTTTTGTCAATTTTTCGGTCAAAAGTAAAAGACAAAGCCTTAGCATGTTGCAAGTTTTCGGCCTGATAAAGAAAATTAATTTTTCGTGAGTTTGTTTTTATTTTATTTTTCTAAATAATCAGCACTAATATATCAAGACTTCATCAAAACTAATACATTTTTCATATTGGTGCTCTAAAGCAGTATAATCGTTTTTGAAGTCCGATTCGTCGAACCCATCGAAATTCGCATTAACAGCATTGATTACCTCCTCGTTGGTGGCAAATGTTTTGCCTGCAAGCCATTTTTTGACATTGGGAAACAGATCATGGCCACTGGGGGCTAAATCTGTTGAATAAGCAAGATTAGGCAACAATTCGAACTTCAATTGGTTTATTTTAGCCATCACAACGACCGAGGCAACGGCGGGTGCGTTGTCGTTGTAAAACAAGACTTTTTGCCGCGCCAAATGAGATCGTTTTGTTTTTATCACATCCTTAAAAGCCTGCAGCAACCCTGCATAATATTCTCCAGTGGTGATTTTCTTCTTCTGAAGGTGATCAATGAAGATGATTCCTTTTGCATTCGAAAAAAACAGTCGCCATAACCTTGTTCGGGGAAAAAGTTATTTTACCTATTTTTGGGTCGGTTCACCTGTTCCAGTCCATT
The DNA here is from genome assembly GCA_963978885.1 of Nemotelus pantherinus. NCBI lineage: Eukaryota > Metazoa > Arthropoda > Insecta > Diptera > Stratiomyidae > Nemotelus > Nemotelus pantherinus. Next base: position 62,445,257 of record OZ022263.1, read on the forward strand.
GTTTTGATTGTTGTTTCAAGTCGGGCGTGTAATGGTGAACCCAAGTTTGATATACAGCTATAAATTTTCGTAAATACTTGGCGGGGTTTCGCTTGCAAAGTGCCAAATTCGCGGTCGAAACAGTTTTCCGGCTCAATTTTTGTTCGAGCGTTAGCAAACGCGGCACCCACCTGGCACAGAGCTTGTTCATGCACAAATACTCATGCAAAATATTGCCCACACGTTCAGTGTATATCCCAGTCGTCTCATTTATCTCGCTTACTTTCAATCTGCGCTCTTCTATCACGATTTCATTTTGGAAGCTGTGACGTCAGAAGCGCGCCCTAAATGTGGTGCGTCATTGGTGGTTGTACAACATTTTTTAAACTTGGAAGCCCTCTGTTTCACAAGTGAATACTATGGAAAAGAGTCTTCCAGTGTTGAATACATTTTTTCTTTGATTTGAAGTGGTGTTAATCCTTTCAGATGAAAGTTTTTGATAACCGCACATTTTTCCGATTTTTCCATTTTCACTTAAGCACTCGACACGACTTAATCAATAGGCTATCAAACGAATACTAAAAGAGCAATCGACCTGAAATTTTGCCTACAAGCTTGTAACGGATCGTACTAAAAGTTAACCTTGCTGGCGAGCATGTCTGGTTCAGGCTGGAAACTTTTCACCCCACCCTCGTACATTTAGACACAGAAAAGTTCGAAAATAACCCCTTAAACAAGATCCGCATGATTTTAGTGAAAGTAGCACTAAAAGACAGCGGTATGCTCTAAAAAATATTCAGGGATATTCACGTGGTTTGGTAAAATTCGGAAGAAGTAATTCAGTATCCTTTGGTATTTTTCTCTGAGCACCAGGAAAATTCCTTAGGCAACTTATGCCACCAGGTTTACCAGTAGCGAGTTTTTTTCCTGGCATTTATACACTTTGTGATCCGATGCTTCACAACGATGCCCGGATTCAGCTTACTAAATATGTCAGTAATAGCACCTGTACTCTTGCGAGGGCCAGGAATCCGAAAACTAACATGGATGGGTTTGCCAATATCGACATTCCAAATGAAGATTTCGGGGCGATTGTTGGTACCGTCTATGCGAGAGATTTCGATGATGTTTGCTTCTACTAAAAAGACGATTTCAGTTTTCACTTCTATTTTTTTTGAGGACTTGGGGGAAGGCGTTTATGCTCCAGCACGGCTGTAGTCGAAGTTCTAGCTGATGCTGTACGCGGCTTTTCAGAAACTGGAACCACAGGAGAAGCAAATCGTAAATTAGAAACCTCGCTGGCTATAGAATCTTCCACAGATAACCATGAAGCTTTGCCAGGTACGTAAACACATATCCTTCAAACCATCGAGTCTGACGAAGCCTTTGAGGAAAATCACAAACGATAGATAAATTTTATATTTTTCTCATTTTATCAAAACTCTATATCCTGCAAGAGCGGTAACACTTTAAAAATTACCTAAACATAAAATAAAATACATAGAATTTGTTGGTAGCAGTCATAATTGGCGACTCTGTGGAATTAGTGCCGTCTTAAAATAACACTGAACTAAATGTTAGCTTTTTGCCTTATAGCTTTCGATGCAGCTTTTGAATCAGAATAACATTAACAGAATAAGTTGATCTTAGTAACCTCGAAAACTTTCAGTTTTTTCTAGCATAAATTGTGCAAGAACACATCAGTTATTCTTCATATAGGCCAAACCTTTCATAAGTTTAAATATTTCTACCACATATGAATCCTCTCCATACACAATTTTTTTTTCAAAAATAGCTTAAAAACTTGAATCTTCGAATGGAACTATGGAAGAAACAGGCAACCCTTACCTATCAAGTTGCTTGTTGTTTATTTATTTGGGCAAATCAGTTCACTCATCCATTACAAATTAAGTGTCAAACACATCGTGCCAGGAGAAATCCCACATAGAATTTCCTAATTCTCTGAGTTTATCTATGAGAAGAAGATAGCAACCTTAGTCGAAAACGAACAGTCAACATTTCATTCAGATATTGACATACAGGTTAAAGCTTGTACTACATACACTGTTTCAACAAAAGTTTGTCAATAGCCTGCACTCTCTGTTTGCTATTGTGTTTCTTTACGTACTTTGTTGTGTATAATTACACTATAAGTGTCCTTGATTTTGTGAGTGTTTTGGTTTATCTTTGTATGAACACATTTCTTAGGGTTTCATTTGATTTTGGAAAACGTTTTTCATCCTTTTGGTGTGGCAATCGGCATAGTTATAGAAGGTAACGATGGAAGTAAGTTGTTTGATGTAGTGTATGTAAATTCAATTTGAAAGGAACCGACTCATTCCGACTAACTATTATACATGCATGCTAACGATTCATTGTTTCAATGGTACTATTTTTTGATTGAAATCTAATACATAAATTAGATGATTTCAATTTTATCAGATTATCAAATTATTGATCGTTTAATCAACCATCTGACCATAGAGACGAATGAAAGTCATTACTAACTCTTTGATTTTACAATTTCTCTTTGCGAATTAAGAAGTGAAAGCCAACTAATTCAAATCAATTACGGTCAGTTCTCTCAAGTTTAATATTGAAAAAAAAATAGGTAAATTATCTAGGCCAGCTTTTCGTAGATATAAATCGGGCAGCATTTTGTTTTTCATAAGAACGTAAATTAAATAAAAAACCAAATTGAATCTGCAATCAAATATGCCAATCGTTTAACTACAATCGACAAGGTCACTTGTTATTACCTTTTGCTGAAGCATTAACTGGCTTTACGATAATTCGACAAATTTTATCACTATCTTAGCCAACAAAAGAAAAACCACAAAAATAGTATTTACACAAATCATCAGTAGTCTATCCGTTCCGATCGTAAATGCATTCGTCACGTACAAACTTACTTCCCTGACAAACAATGTAACAAAACCACAACAATTTCTGTCATGTGATCTGAGCAGATTCAATCTCGATTTCGCTTAAAAGTATCTACGTTCGTTCAAAATAAATAGATGCCGCTTTACTAACAAGCTATCGTTAACATCTATCAGTAAATATTTGCATAAACGTCGACAATAAAGCAGTTTAGAGCGGACTTTGCTGATAGTCTGTTTCGATGACATAATGTAGATGGCAGGCTAAGTACCTGCTAAAATATCTTCATGATCTTTTTTTCGCTGAGAACCTTCAAGTCGTCAAGATCACTTTCAATGACCTAAATCTCGTTGATTTTTATGCTCCAGAATGATTTTAGTCTGTTTCTTTTGATGCTTCCTTCGCGATATGGTTGATTATGATCCGGAGCATCTACCTGTGGCTTAATGGATCATTGAAATTAATCATGATTTGCAAATTTCAATGAGAAATAGAAACTAACATTCGTAAGAAAGATTGTTGGACAAGATCATATGTATGGAGAAGAATATGTGTGCTTAGTCATATTCAAAAAATTGAATTCTTTTTTTTTCCTACGTAGTTTGTACTGGAATATTTGGCAATAGAACTTTTTTTTAAATAATCATTTACATGAAATTAAGGAAGAAGAAGAAAACATTGTTAGATACGTTTAGTTTTCCGATCACATGGTGATAATATCCAACAGTGATTGACATGATTGCTATTCATTGTAACAAAAAAAAGTTCGCATCTTACGGTCTTTGTTCAAAAATTATGCTGTCAAAGGCATTTCATATCATCTATTAAATGTTATTTCTTCATTTGGAGTGTAGCGCCAATGACGCAAGTGATTCTTAGCATTTAAATTTTGAGCATAATGATGCTTGAATAAATCGTAGAAGTAAATGTGTTGGCACCTAGTTGATAATCACAAAGTCGTGGATTATTTACATCAGTTCTAAAAATTTCAGTGATATGACGGAGGATATAATGATAATGACAAACGCGGCAACGACAAAGATGTATACATGATTATCTTTATCCTTTTAGCCATCATCGTACCAAATTGATTTTTGCCAGTGATGTCACTTTTGAAAAATAAAAAATAAGCAAGAAATTGTTGAAAGGCTGATTTTATAATGGGTCATATTTGATTCTGCTACCATAAAGCATGTGAAAGTCATTAAAGACTGATTGAGATATTTTTATTTAAATTTGAAATATTTTATTTATATATTAAAATTATTTTTTTACTTCTCAGTTACATGTTGGAACTGAGTTTGAAACTCTACGCTGCAATTAAATTGCATAATTTTCCGTAAAGATTCTTCACCGGAAAAAAGCTTTGATTTTTTGACTTGAGAATCATACTGAGCAAAATATAGTCAAAAAAAGTTTCAGGGTATTTTCCACATTTGGTTCACTAGTCTAGCAGATTTGATGAGTTTCAGACATTGAAAGTTTTCAAAGCGAGAGTATTCTAAATATTAACATTTGCAAGTGAAATGGAAGATTGATTGTGATCCACAAGATTTTTATAAAATTCATAAGCTGAATTTCTTATCGAATATAAGATGCTACATATGCTTTTCCAAGAAAGATGAACCCTCGTTGAGCAGTCGTGAATCGGTATTTTGAATAATGCTGGCTTCTATCGCAAGAATATAAGCCAAACAATCTTCCTTCAAGAAGGGAACCTCCCATATTAAAAAAAAAACTACTATCGGGAAATCGACGTTTCATTTTTTTTTTCTCTTTGATTTCAATGATCCAATTTTTTTGATAATTTCTTTTTATCTGGATATTTTCACTTTCTTTGTTAGCTACACCGGCTTCTGTTAAAAATTATTTCCGTCAGTTCAATTCTTTTCCAGGTAATTTTTCATACTATTTTTGGTAATATTACTCCCACAAACAATAATTTTATGTACAATTTTCTGTATGATTTTTATGTATTTTTATGTATGATTTTCGATATGATTTTCTTCAATATTTTCTTCCCTATCCATATTTTAAAAAAAAGCGATGGTAACATTGGTGTAAGCGTTAAATAGATGACATATATTTCCGTGGCACCATTTTCGAATTTTTGCTTCTTTTTTTTAAGCGAAAGGATTGAGGCGTTATTCATTTTCGTATATATGTACTTTTTGCATGATTTACAAAAATATTTTTTCGGCTTAATGAAAAGCTTCTGGAAAAGATACTATAGATAGTGGCTCCGAGCACCATGATTCACAACTGAAAAAAATACAAGAAAAAGTCCGCCTTTTTTTGGAATAGAAAGAAATTTAGAGATCGTGCTCTCATCAACGACTTAATAGACTGAGAGGAGGATCTTTAGGACCATTAAACTTAACCATTTCACCAATCTTTCTCATACCATTTCCTAACGCATCTTTTTGAGGCCAACTTCTGAAGCACGTTTATTGGCACCTAGTTTTATTTAGCTCAACGTTTCTGTTGGTATATTTTAACAGAAAGACGCTGTTTATCCCAGTGAGAGAGAGGTTTGTTCAATTAGTATTGAAATTGAGTCTGATCTGGCAAAATTAGTCATATATCAAGGGCCGCATGAAGCACGCAGCACTCTAAGTAACCTATACGAGTCTGCCATGTGAAAGCACCCAAAATCACGTGGTGGAGTAGATTAATGCCACAACCAGCAGTAACCCGAATACTCGTCCAGTTACTGTACCGCTCGAGCTCGATGTGTGAAACATGATGAGCTCCACTAATTTCAACACTGCAAGAAACATTATGAAGAAAAATTGAAATGTGTCAATTGTGGGGGCGGACATCTTGCTGACTTTGTATTTCCGAAACTTGAAGAATCTAAAAATGTATTTTGCCTAAGAGGCGATCGGTAGCTTCAGAAATATGCCCACCAACGAACCCATATTGAATATGAGTAGTGAACCAAAATTTCAAACTCCAACTATCATTTCTTTTAATAAGCCATCTTTTCTATACTCGAACCAAAAGTGCATGGGTCAGTTTTTTGCCACTATACAAGAAAATCTTTATGTAATGGCATTTCCAAGGCATTTTCACAGCGTAAACATTACAAATCTCTAGCAGAAAATGAATTCCCCTGGCTAAATTTTCATCTTTACTTGCAATACGAATTTCATCCTCAAGGAGCTAGTTTAGCTTTTACAATTTTTGATTCACTTCAAACTTAATACTGGGCTTAACCAGAAAACCTTCCTCAAGCCTGCCAACTAGTAACGTAGCTGTTCTTGCGATCACTGCTGCTAATCATACTGTTCTTTTAAAAGAGCAGTGGGCAATATGACTGCTCTTTGCTCATGCTGTTCAACTGCTCACTGCTCTTTTGCAGAGCAGATAGTTTCAGAAAGAGCAGTAAGCTTTTGCAGAACAGAACATTTTACTTACTCATCTGTTCATTAACTTTTCTTTCTGTCCAGTGTCGTGGGCTTCATTTTGACATAAGAGTAGATGCTGTCTGCTACGGTTTCGCTTAGCACTGATCCCTCACCTTGTAAATTCGGCATGGGTGCTTAACCTAATGCAAGTAGATACTATTGAAAATGAATTTGTTTAATGAGACGTGATAAGATGCACATTCGTGCGTGTGTGTGTTTGTGTTTCTATATGGTTAGGATATTAAAGAACTTAGTTTTCGGGAGTTTTAGTGGGTTTATTGTTCTAATGGTCTACATTGATGTTTTTATGCGCAAATTTTTGTAGTTTTATTGTGCATAGACCGCATCTATCTGCATAATGAGCACACAGGGGGGACTGTGACTAAAGGATAATGTCGGTTTTTTTGAGCCCAAATATGTATGAAATCTACCTATCTACATTATAATTTGAGTAATGGTACATATACTAAATGCGTAGAAAACATCTTACATCTCTTGACTATTATGTGGGAAATAGATATTGGCCGAGCCCAGGCGAGATCTGGCGAGTCCGAGTGTGTGGACGGTCCAGACGAGCGACTTTGACAGGGCTCGCCGGCGCTCGTGCCACATCCGATCGGAATGGATGTTGAGCACGAGTCAAAGCGATTTCGGACGAGCTGTCAAATGCCGTCGTCGTCTGATTTCGGCTCGCCTGGGCTCGGCCAATATATATTTGGCACATTAGTTGTTTCTGAGGGTTCTTTGTGAGAATTTAAATCGTTGAGTATTCATTTGCTCAGCATTCAAGCTTAACCAGTTTATTGGAAATTTAGCTCCAATAAATAAATACGGGCACACATTGTCCTCGATATTCCATGAAAATCATTTAAAATTTGTGGACAGATCATCCGGTGTGAAGTGTTTGTGTGTGTAACCATGAATTTTTGGAAAATATTCGAGCTAATGCAACATAACCTACGTGTACTCAACAAAGAGAACCATAAGATGTCTTTGAATCACTATCTCACTGGCCAGAATCCGATGAAATAATCTTATAAGTGTAGCCATAAACGACTACTATGCCATCAGCTAAGTTAGTAGTGGAAAAATACCTCGGTGACAAAGTGATTGGAAGAACAGATGATCCGTTGGTTTGGTGGAAAAACATCAAGAAACAATGCCCAAATCTGAGAACATTGAAAAACTTAAGTCGTAGCAGCAACCGTATCTGCTGAAATCTTTTTTCCAAAGCTGACATGATAATTATAGATAAACGCATGAGATTATCGAGAAGAAAAGTTTGTAAACTGTCAGTTTTCACAAATAATATTCAACTGTTTTTCCTCAACTGTGCAATATCATGCAATGTCCTTAATTTTTATGCTTCGCTTTAAATTTTCAAACCTATTTAAAAAATTATTGTTATATGAAACCGTGCATCCAAATCATAACATTTTCAAAACCTTAAAACTACTATCCGATATACCAATCACTTATCAGCCCACTCTTATGCTAGCAAGTGCCAGCGTATACACATAGAAGCAACGTATTAACATATCACCTGAAATCTTTTCCTAGCATAAGTGTTCATCGCCACGGCAAACCAATTTCACATTGTAAGCATGGAATCCGGGAATTAGCAACTACAGTCAATAAGAGAGAGTACAGCGAGCAGTTTTTCGTAAAAACGAAGCTATATTGTAACTGTGATCAAAATCACTGCAACTTTAAACTGCTCTTTGCTCTAACTGCTCTCCGTAATCACTGCTCATCAAAAAGAACAGTTTAGCACATCTTTACTGCCAATTATCACCGAATTCTCTACTATATCCTATGCTGAAATGAAAATTCTCGTGAAAAAGAGCAACAAACTCTTCTCTATTTCAACTCTTACTCTCAAAGGTTCGGAAGCCACCATCATTAAAGTGCAAAATGACTTTCTTGGGTCCATTATAATTTCGGCATGTAAAGTGACTAGTTATTACGTAGCTGTTATCACGAACGGAGAGTATGCATTGTAAGCGACCTTAATCATCAATCGAGAGCTGTGAGAAGCAACGGAGCTAAAAAAAAGTTCATCACAGATAAACATTACAGTCTGCATTTTGGTTTGAAGAACAGCTACACACAAGAAAAGGTTTTTCGTACGCGATTCTTTTTTTTCATATCAGCATCCTCGATGAGCTGTTTTTTGACCTCAAGCTCAATCTATTTCACATAGACAACATCTTTATCGATTATCTACCTTAACGAAGAACAATCGCCAATTAAGAGTTACACTGGCAGGAGCAAAAATACATTAGCGTGATATTGCAAGCAAAAGAGGTCAATCCGACTACAATCTCCGTAAAGAATTATCACAATTTCTACGAACTCCAAATAAAATTGCTTATACGGGGGAGGAATCTCATCTGAAGAGAAGTTCAAGGCACTGATGACCTTAGAGTGAAACACAAGAGCAAACCGGCTTACGAATTTTATTCGCAGAAAGCTCTAAGGGCAACAAAACTAGCTGTATGAGCCTGTCGAAAACATCTGGCCTCTGGCAATTATCGAAGCATTTCAGGTCAAGGAACAAACAAACAATGCTTCACATTCACGGTTGTAAAGCTGAGGTGAATATTTTGGTGAATGGACATAATAGACACAAATTGTCTGAAGTCGACAATATTAACAACATTTGCATAATACACATATCTGACAACGTATTACAGACACTAACATGCATCAGAAATATTGTTCTGCGTTTGAGGAGATATTAAAAAGCGTCCAACAAGGAGGAAACAAAGAAAGTCATTAGGTTTGGTTTTGTTTGACGTAGCCAAAGTCTTTGACGTAGTCTGACATGCGGGACTTATATGTTAATTGCATACTTATATTTACATAGCAAAATATTTCGTGTAAGAGTTAACAGCCACTTGTTGATCAGGATCATTCTTATCAACATTATTATCCAACTACGAGGGACATTTGATAAGTCCCTGGCCCAAGTAAGAAAAACACATTTTTTCTAATTTTTTTTTTAATTTTCAAAATAATCTCCCTGGAAGTCAATACATTTGGTCCGGCGTTTCTCAAGTTCTTTCATACCATTCAAAAAGAAATGTTTGTCGCAGTTCGCAAAAAATTAAGAAACAGCGTCTTTCACCTCTTGGTTCGATAAAAATTTTTGTCCAGCGAGATGGGTTTTCAATTTGGGGAACAAAAAAAATTACATGGGGCCAGGTCAGGCGAATAAGATGGGTGATCAACCATCTTATACCGCAAATCGTGTAATTTGGCCATGGAAACCGCAAAAGTGTAGACAGGGGCGTTGTCATGGTGAAACAAGATATTCTTTTTCTTCAAACCGGGACGTTTCTTTTTGATTGCCTGGTCCAAACGGCCCAAAAGTTTCACGTAATATTCCCCGTTGATGGTTTTCCTCTCTTCTAAGTAATCGATCAGAATAATTCCCTTACTATCACAGAAAATGGTGGCCATCACCTTTGGACCGTCCATCACCGATTGGACCGTCTTTGCCTTCTTTGGAGTTGATTCTCCCCTCTTAGTCCACTGCATCGACTGTCGTATCATCTCCGGAGTATAGTAATGGATCCACGTTTCATCACCAGTAACGAAACGCCGCAAGAAATCGTCAGGATTTTTACGATAGCGTTCGAGAGACACCGTTGAAGTCAAGACTCGGTTGCGTCTCTGGTCGACAGTGAGCAGTCGCGGCATCCAATGCGCAGCTAATTTTCTCATGTCCAAATAAACTGTTAGGATGTGATGCACCCGTTCAATTGAGATGCCTATAGACTCAGCTATGTCACGCACTTTAAATCGACGGTCACTCATAACTAAATCGAGCACATTTTCAACGTTTTTGTCCGTCGATACACTTTTTGGGCGCCCGCAACGCTCCTCGTCAAGAACATTCGTACGGCCGCGTTTGAATTCAGCAACACAAAATTTACTGTTGCATATGAGGGCGAGGCTTCACCATACACGGGATGGAGTTCGGCTTTTATCTCGGCTGGCTTTCAACCTTTTAAATGAAAGAATCTAATGACCGCTCGGTACTGGACGTGCTCTATTGTTGACGATTCGCACGACACGTCAACTTAGAATGGCTGCCAAAAAACCTGCTACCTACAGAAACTTGAAAAAATTCATAAGACCGATCGAAAGTGCCATCTATTTAGCGACAGAAAGAACTTTTTCGTGACATCACGTTTTATAACTTGGGCCAGGGACTTATCAAACGATCCTCGTACATTGCCAAAATACTCTACTCATATGGACAGATTTGCAGGTTTTGTTACACTCAAAAGACACGTTTTTCGAACATCCTAGAAATGAAAAATCAAAATAGACACTGACAAAAAATAGGCTACCTGAATCAGTTGTAAAAGACAATAATCACCACAAAAACTGACTGTGGGCGGTAGAAAATTAAACTGGCAGCCGATGATCACATATTTGTTCCTTACTTTTGATGACAGACTTACATAGATATCAAACATAGAGTGCAAACGGGTTGCCAACAACTTAATCTAAAAACCGGAATAGCAAAAATAAACAGCTGATCAACAAGCAGACATCAAGTTCGACACTATTACGCAGAAATATGGCCTTTGGTCAGACCTCAAAAAGAAGCAGAAAAACTTGCTAAAATTTCGCAACGACAAGAATCTTTGGACTTTACGTGACGTTCAGAACGTAGACATACAGGTGCACAAAGACTACACTTAAGCTCTTCGACGAAATTGACACATATCCAAAGCGTGCTGTGGGTATTCTGAGACTCCCGGCCAACAGCCGACGCCAAACTTATCCTCACATCAAACTGCTAAGCTACTAATGCAAATTAGCTGCACTGCGATAAGCAAACGTCGGTAGTTCAAGTACAATAGGATGCCAGCGCTTTGCCAGAGAAATGGAGTTAGAATAGAATGCAAAAGTAATAGCTCGTCAACTGCAGTTCTTCGTTGTCTTTCAAAGTGTTGTTTGACGTTTTGGAAGTCAGTGTATTGGTACATGTGTATTTTAACATTTACGTATGATAGTTGAGGAAAAAAAACCCCGTCAGTACTACAAGAAACATAATGATTGGAAGTATTTTTCATAACTTCTGCTATTATTTTAGATCTTTTGTATTTATCCTCTCTAATATTCTACAACTAACAAATAACCTGTTTGCTAAAGATTTACATTCACCACACCTAATTTTGAAGTTAGCATACAAGAGACAAGCAAATTCTTACGGACGCAGACTATAAATTTAGAGAAAAAATGTGTGAAATCTATTTTCTTTGACCTCAAAAATGAACGCATATCCCAATTAGAATGCATTTACTTTCCAGCTGCTACACCATGATTTGCTTAAATTCTATTCATCCCGTAACTATGAACAATTCATCTCGAACAATTTCACTCAATACCCACAAAAAAAAACTGCAACACCAACAAATTTACGCTTCAGCTCAATCACCGCGATTTCATCGATACCTGTATTACTAACCCGGTAAACACTTGTTTCCACCATCATCATCAACTGTAAGAAGAAGAAAACGTTGCTTTTGTCTGCACTACCACTTTCCGCAAAGAAGATCACTTTCATCAATACGATTAGCTTGGATCTTCTTCAACCATCGTAGTAGATTGTAGATCATCTTCGCCAAGATGTATTACACCTGCTTCGGTACAAGGTCTCTCGGTCTGTCTAAACTTGATAATTGAATGAATTACTTCAGCTCGACTTTTGTAAGAAGCTCTAATAAAGTGCTTTAGACACATTGTCTACGGTAGCGATCAGATTGCGGCTTAATCTGATCTTCAGCAGTATATGAACAACGCTCGATTAAGTGCGCGAGACACAAAAGATACAATAAAAATTGCATACAACAGGTCGCTTCGGTAGATGCGTCAAATTGCGTCAACCGCTCAACTTTTGCGCTCGCTTCACACTGCTCAGATTCAGATACCTCGCCCAGTTGATAGATACGAGTATCTACATCCACTTATTTTGCTGCTGGCGTTATTCAATATCCAGCGCATGCGTTCAGTACTTACTGAACGTTGGAGTCGGTTGGACTACAGGTGCAAGTCTCGAACCTATAGTGCTATTGTTTGCTTCGCTTGCTAGTTCGAATCGTTGTTACGCGATCCGAAACAGCGATACCGTCAGAATATCTGTGGAGTGTCTTCTATATTCAATTTGTTGCATTTACGCTTTTCCATGTTTAGTACTGTGACTAGTGTAGCGTGAAGTGAATTTCGAAAATAAAAAAATTAAATTGATGTTAAAGTTCTTTATGTCTATAGTTGAAAATAGGGTGACGTGCATCCAACCGAATCGTTACTATCTTGCATTCGAACTTTCAGATGAAAAAATCGAAATCGGTTCGAAATCAACTAAATAAATATTTCGCGAATGTGCATTAATTTGTCCTCGCAGTGAGTGTGCAAAAAAAAAAATCCAAAAATCTCGAAATATACCTGCAAACCATATTAATTAACAGTGGTAGTTTGTGTTTGTGGTTTCGACATTGTTGTTTAATTGCTTGTCGTTGACATCAAGAATTTGCTCTGCAAAGTGTGTATGCTACAAAACGTAAATAGTAATGCGGTGAAATCGTCATAACTCAACGAATACACGTCAAATTGTTTTTGATGTTGTTATTAAGTAAAAATAAGCAAGTGTTGCAGTGATATAACTCGCATGACTGTGTAGCATGCAATTTGGATTTTCCCCAAAAACTGATTTGCAACGGTATTTTTTAGGGAAAATAAACAAAAATCTTGGAATAAAGTGATCAATTTAGCTGACCATCAAGGATTGTGAAGCAGCAGGTAGGATGATCGTTTCAAAAAAAAAACAAATAGTATTTCTGCGCAAGCTGAATTCAAAAGCTAATGTTAAGTCAGATATTTTCTTAGTATGGCCGATAGACACGTGCCTTTACTTGGTAGACGTGTTACACAATAAATTGAGCTTGAAATTGCTGATCGATAACTGAATCGCAATAAATTGAGTTTGTGCATACAAAACGTTAGAAGTATATTTAGAAAAACATTAGCACTTTGATTCAGTATTAGTTTTGCATTAGGAATGCTCTGGAATCACTAATAAAACTAAGTGATTATATCATCGAAATGGAAACTGAGAATTTACTATCATTATTGATTTTAAATTCAAAACATGCTGTGATATTCTAATAAAACTGTTTTGATTGAATCACGTGTCTAGACAATAATTTTAGTACCTAGTTGGTGGTTTTAAGTTTATTTGGAATAATATGGCAGAATGAATCATGTATTATAGGCAATTGATGGATACCCAAAGCAAAACAGGAAACATGAACTTGCGAAAAAAATGAATATTTAAATAATATTGACAGCAAATCAATGTGATATTTCAATATTCAAATAAAATTAATGGAACAGAAGAAATACTATATATTTATTTACTTCTCCATAGATTCATTACAAAAGTATAAGAATCACTTGAGACTAGTTATTCTTAAAATTAATTGTTATCCAAAGAAATAGAATCTAACAATGAAATATATTTATAAATCATAGCATCTACACATGCAATCGCGGTTGAAAACAAAACATGGCATCAAAATCGGAAACAAAATACTGATGAAGTACGTTGCAGGAAGCTATAAAATTATGACCCAGATTGATGTGTATTATTTAGGAAAATTAATGAATTAAGTAAAAGTATCTCGAGACCTGGCAATATTAAAATTGTTAACTAGCTGAGACCACATTGGGCGCCAGAATTATTTAGAGAACAAATCCTTCATGAACCTGATATATGACAAGAAATATATAAATTATAGCATAATTAAGTAAAATTGAATAGAAATATTAGCTTGAAATAAGATATACTGTGTTCTCGATTTTCTTAGTTACAGAGAAAGGTGTGAAAATCGATTCAAAATCGAATGCGCACAATGCAACGGATTTAGATAAAGCTTTCAGTAAAAATAATGCCATCGACAATCTTTCACGATTCAGGGAATCCTTTTGATGAGTAATTAAGTTAAAATAATTTTGATATGCATCAATCAAGAAAAATAGTCTTTTGACCGAAGAAAATTTTATTCATGATTTTGAAAACAAAATTGAACTGAAAATACAATGAGGAACATACAATTTTTAACTATTTTCAGGAAACTGGAGAGCTTCTATACTAAAATATAACATGACGTGAACTATACCACTAGACTGTATCATTCGCTGATGCCTACAGTTTAGTTGTTCCTCCGATCTAATGGGATCCTTTAATTACATTATAAGTTTGAAATATGGAATATTGGTCAAGGGTTTGCAAATAAAATGAAGTGGTTAGTTGAATTTAATTTTATTGTTTGGAGCAAAGTTTTCCATTTACCTCCAAACCAGTTTTTGAACATTTTTTAAGTTTACTTGGCTTGCTTGCATTTTCATCCTTTTCACATTGCTCCAACTAATCAAAATTCTTCGATCTCAAGCCATGTGTGTGCATTATTCTTTGTAAAATTGTACACTGCATTAAATGTGCTTCTTTTTCATGGCCAATTCTATGGATTTTTTTTCTTTTTTCTATGATAATGCCAAAGCTCAGGGGATTCCCCTTTGAAGCGAATGCTTAGCGGTGGTGGTAGAGAGACACATATGGGGGAAGCCGGTATCAACTATTCCAATATTCTTTTAAGCGCCACATTTTTTCTGATTTTCTAAAGCACTAGTGCCATGCCTAGTCGCTATTAAAGCTTTTAATGTGACAATTAATGGAGCGCTGGTATTATGCCCAGTCGCCGACTGCTAAGACAACACAGGACGAACAAATACGGCGGGATTTGAACCCGCGGGCAGTAGATCGCTGTTTCGGACTGCCGCGTTACCAAGCTAAGCTACCGATTTCCCAAAGTCTGATATATAAAGTCCATTTCAGAAATAATCGTTGTCTTATTTCGTTGAAGGGAATTTCTGTACTTTTGTGGTGAGGTTTTGAAAGCAATGAAATGATAAGAGTAAGAAAAAGAAAGCACCAAGTCCAAGCATTAGATCTTTCCTGTTCGAAGTGAATAGATGTTCTTGTCAAAAAAGTAGAAAAACTAATCGAATCGTATGGGTGTTCGGGAATGAGAAGGTTTTACAGTATTTGATAGGTCTATAAAAACGTCAGTGGCTTGGTAAATTATTCCGCATTTAAACCCTTTTTAGATCCATTTAAACCCTTTTTAAATCGTGTATTGACAACAATAGTATTGAAAAAGACCTACATTAACCAACTTAACAGGGTTTTAATAAACTAAATTTCAATGTCGAAAAGTGTCGAGTGATAAGTTTCTCTCGAAAAAATAAAGTCATAACCAACTCATACCATCTCAATAACAATGAACTTATTAGAGTAGAACAATCCTTAGACCTAGGTGTAGCCCTAGATACCAAAATGCGCTTTAACTTGCAGATCGACAAAGTCCTGTCGAAAGCGAGCAAAGAATTAGGCTTCATTAAGAGGCGCGCTAAAGAGTTCAGAAAAATTTGGGTTACTAAGTCTCTATATACGCACTAGTGAGGCCTCTACAGGAATACGCCTGCATAGCATAGTGCTCAGCTTTACAGCTACACAGCAACAGGCTCGATTAAGTTCAGAAACAATTTTTACTTTTCGCCTTGGGGCACCTCTATAATCCATACGACTTTGGTAATCTTCCCTCTTAGGAATGTAGACTTGTTCTTTTAAACCTAATGACTCTTTCATCAAGAACCTTAATTAGCGCATGACTAGCCTTTGAACAGTTAGTATAGCAGCTGTTTCTAACAAAACTACATTTAACAATCAAATAAGACGGACTAGACATAAAACCCTCCTTAAGGAATACAGCACCTTACAGTTTATGGGTATAATGAACCCATCAGTAGGTGATGTAGAGCATTTAACAGTGTAAGTCGTCACAGCTCTTCAGGTGCCACCAAATCTATCTTCAAAAATAACTTGACAAAGGCTCTATTAACTTCTTAACCTATTTATTTCCCATCCTAATTCGCCTTGATTGGCAAATAAATAAATACAGCAAAAAATCAAATGATGTAGAATCACATATGCTATGCTGAATGCCTTTTATTCGTATGTGTGAAATATGTTATCCAATTTTTCAAGGAGCCAAAAAATACATTAACTTAAGAAAACAAAGGCCCAAGAACGAAGCCTTGAGAGACATCTGAATCCATTGAGCTATTGAGTAATGAAATAAGTTTCCACCCTTTTCTTCAAATGTGTAGTTGGGGCTCTATTCTCGTTTAGAAGCTGAATATATATATAGATGCTGCTTCAACAGTATCATTGTCACTGATGACGAAAAATGCATTTACTATGATAATCCTAAAGAATGTTGGTCATGGAATACGTCAGTCTATTGATTGCTTAAAATACCCAATGCAGAGTAAAATATCCATTGCATGTTGTCTATATAATCACACCAAGCTTTTAGGAGTATTGTACTACTGGCGGATTTCGTGATGACGTTCCAGTCATTAGCACGTTATGTTGGTATAGGGCAAAGAAATCGGTTTTAAAATTAAAACCTAATGCCGGGTTTCCACCAAAGAGACAAAACAAAAAACACGGACAAAACATGTTTTTCTGAACAAAAACACGAATGTTTTGTAAAAACTGAACAGTTTCGCGAGCATTTTTGTCTCTGAAAACTGTTTTAGTAAACAAAACACCTTTTTTGTCCTTGTTTCTTGTTTTGTCTCTTTGGTGGAAACCCGGCATTATGTTCACTAAACTTGGAAAGATTGACAAGCAGTGTACAAACCTCTCTCTGTGTTGATGTCTACGAAAGTAAATTTTTATTTAATTTTGCATTTCAAAATCATATCGAAGGAGACAAAGATATTGCCTGGGACACCAAAATTTCCAAGTGTCAATTTTGAATTTGTTTGTAGAATTGTCATTACCGGTGATCGCTCAGAAAATAAATACTGCAAAAATATTTATGGTCCATGGTGTAAGAGCCTAATCTGAACGTTAAAAAAGAAATATTCAACATAAGATAAACGCACATAAAATAAACACGCGACCTATTTTGCCCTGTTGTTCGTACCATACACATATGCCACAATATTATAAACATATTCTCGATCCACATTCTTTGCCATATTCAATGCTCTTAATCATGTCTTTCTTTTCCTTGAATCGATACGACGCTATCAATCACATTCTTCCGCAACTCTTTATATTATCGCTGAATAATAATCATTTTCACATACTGCACCAACATATTGCATACGCACTGATGCATAGACGCACCTGCACCCGCAATTCACCCGTATATGCATGTACAAAGAAATTTCTAACGAAACCCGTTCTCTTTTGATTTTTCCTCGAGTAATTCCGCCTCTCTCCTTTAATGTATTTGAATTTTTAATAAACAGCCATACATGCAAGGGCCTGCCTTTGCACGTACTCGCTTGGATGTGCACGTCTACTTTCTGCAAATTTTTTGCTTGACATCTTCCGGTCGGATATAAATTCTCAATTGAGTTCCTATAAGATGAAAGTGCTTTGTCAGGATTTTTTTTTTGTTTAGATTAAGAATGGCTGTAAGAACTTGTCGATCGTAGGATGAATTGCACGATCTAGACTGGAACGTTATTAAGAAATACCAAGAATGCTGTAATATACGATATTCAATCAAGACATCTAAAGACATAGATAATCTGGAATATCTTAGAAATATTTATCTTTAGGACATGAGGTGTGTTGTGAAATGCAAAATGTAATGAAATATGAATGAGACATGCTGATATTTGAAAGGATAGAACAAATGCTAGGTGGTTGTGCTCTATGGGCGAGTCAAGCTCGAATACGTAATGCGTTCATTACTAGAGCACGAATATTTAAGCACGTGCATGTTGTTGCATATTTTAAATATTTCGGCTTGAAATACATATCCGAGCATATTTTCATCATTCTCATTGCATCAAAATTTGAATCCGTAATACTGGTTTTTTCTTGCGCTATTTTACTTCCATATTTGGGCACAAATAAACCAGCAATTACAAACTGTGACGTTTAAAATATTTTATACCACTGCATATAAAAAGTATGAATGCGTAGTGTACATCAGAGCCACCTTTAAGGGCATCGTTAAAGAAATGAAAATATTAGAATCGGTGGGGCTTAAAATCGTAGCATACTACCACATGATTACAAATAATCTCTAGAGTTGCGTAAAGCGTCCAAATTGGATCGCCAACAATCGAAACGCCTATACTTGGGCATACCCGCCATGACAGGGCGCAGCGTTGCCAATTTAGCCATTTCGGAGCTAAATTTAACCAATTTTAGTTTCAACCAGTCTCAAAATGTCATCAATTACTCCATGGGGCAATTTAGCCTTTTTCAGCCTTCACAAGCCCGAAATTTGACCCGCTGCGAAATTTAATAAGAAATTTTAAAACAAGTTTTGGAAATCAGCGTTAGTTTTTACTAATGTTCGAAGAAAATTTTTAAATTGCGATAGCTTTTGACAGAGCTATTCAATCATAAAGAAATTTTCAGAACATATTGGTAGTATTTAGTTGTAAGTTTGTGTTAATGAGCGTGTTGGCAACCCTGTAGCTAGAGCAGGCACTGAAAGTAGAAACCTCCAAATCATCGACTCTCCTGAAAAAATGCCGCTTCTTCAAAAAAAAGCCACTCATATGTAAATCTTATGCTTTGTTTACATAGCCAAAGTAAAAAATTTGGTTGAGAATTTGATTGAGAATTAAATCAAATTTACAGAATGTATTGGTCTTAAATAGGACCAGGTCTGATAGAAGTGATTTTGAAATGCGGGCGATTCTGTGCCAGTGGTGCCACCTTGAAAAATCACTAAAAAATATAACTGCTTTTAGCCCTATAAATTCTGATTCAATCGTTCGATTTTCCCACAGTAGCTGAGCCTTACTTTAAACCACGTTTGGTATAAATTTGGTCGAAAAATTCGGTTGGAGCTGCCAGCTATGCTAATTTTTGTGCCTTAAATTTTGAAAATTCGTTGAGGAAAATAAAGCACTTTGACCTATAGGTATCATACCGAAATTCAAATGGCAAATAAAACTTAATTAGGCAATGTTCAGTAGAAATCTAGCTTGAAAAACAATGATACGGTTGCCAGCTATGATGGTTTTTGTATTTTTTGACATAACGCTTGCATTAAGTATTCACATCACGAATATACAATATATAACAATATATATGACAATACATACAATATATAATATATAAGACAATAACAACAATATATCAACAATATATAAGACAATATATAACAATACACTCAAAATCTGTAC
Organism: Nemotelus pantherinus; assembly: GCA_963978885.1. Classification (NCBI taxonomy): domain Eukaryota; kingdom Metazoa; phylum Arthropoda; class Insecta; order Diptera; family Stratiomyidae; genus Nemotelus; species Nemotelus pantherinus. The sequence continues at coordinate 62,464,840 of OZ022263.1, forward strand.
AAATTCTCTACTGTTCTTCGAACATTAGTATTTCTAGCGGTTCTGATGCGCTAGGGTTTTTTTAAAAATTCCTTCCAATTTTATATTCCTTCAACTGCTGCTCTGCCTACAACCCCCTAAAAACCCCCTAATATCCCCCTAGAAAGTGCATACACCCTCATTACACGAACAATTTTTCTACACCCTTTCAATGATATGCACTCACGGTATGAAAACGAAAACAGAAAGATTTCAAAATTTGGAAAGAGTTTTACACACAGATATAAAAGAAAATGGATATGAAATTGCTACTCGTGTACCCATATGTGAGTTAACCTTTTTTACTACACGCACAACATTGCAATCTCTCAAAAGTTACGCTCAATGCACCCCTTTCTACCGCACTCACCGCCGAAAAGCCCTAATGCTGCTTCTTATTTGCGAAAAATGTGAGGTATATCAGATCGGGGTAAAAGCTGGGTAGAAGCGTTCAACACGAAAAGAAATGTCAATTTCAGTTTGATTAGTGTCGGTGAATCAAAACATTGACTTTAAGTCGAAATTTCTTACAGAAAATTTTGAAATTGTTTGGCGTGTACAATAGAAACATAAATCTTCTTGACTGCGTGATAATCTGTGTCGGTTTCCCGAAAAAATTAGCGGTTGAAAATTCCGATATAGTGCGAGAATGAAGTGCCGCGTTCCAAGCTGCAATAGTAGCTACATATTTCAGGTAAGTGAAAATAACCCTTGGCATCAATTCCGTCTTCTTTGTGAGTGAAATCATATTTAATTTAATTTACAAATAATATTTTAATCTTCACCCGCCGGTTGCCGAAAAAGAAATGCCAAACGACGTTCAAAATGGCGATCTCTCGTGGTTTTTACAGTGAAGCTACCGAATGAACTGTGTTGAGCACACACCCGTACCTCATTCACACACTAATAAGCAGAAAGTCGAAAATTTGACCATTTCTCTAGTTAGATTTCTAATCCATTCTGTGGTTTTACATTATGACCTTAACATCATATGATGTTGAAAAGATAGACATAGATGTAACAGGAACAAGTAGCGTATGGCTGTTGTGACCTAAAATTGTGAACACATTAAGGATTGTTGGAATATGGAATGAATTGGATTAAGGAATGTTGCATGAATGGAAGGACACGCGGGAAAGACGGTTCTCTGATCACAGTTACATATTCTTTGATGTGAAAGGCGGCTGTTCAACTGAACAAATAGACTTTACAAAAAGGAAAAAAAAACTGACTAGAAAAAGAACGGACCTCGGCGGATGTTGCAATAAGGGGTGAATTATCGCAACATCCTCCGAAAAGTATCTACAATTACTAGGTTCTTGATTTGATGGTGAACTTTTTTATTACTCCTCTTACCTCGGCAGCTATGGCAGCGTTCAACACACCCAAAGTTAAACGGCATCCAAAGTCACCAAGATGGAACACGGAAATCACTAACCTCGCGAAGAGAAAATACAGGAATGTACAGTACAGCAAACAATTTAACTACGCAAAGATAGCTAAAGACTCGTCACTATATAACTTGAATCTGAAGGCTTTTAACTATGCCACAGACAAAGTGAGGAGCTTTTCGTGACGATTTTTCTGTATTGCTTAGAGGGTCGTAGTGAGTAAAATTGCCTAAGGTTCGAAGACCACCACCGAATACTCAGGGGTGCATATAAAACTTTGAAGGCATCTAAACTTAGTTGATCGCAAATACTCTTCTGCGGAATTGTAGTCGCTCAGCGTACGAATCAAGCAGAGCAGGCCGTCAACTTATCGCTGCCTTTTAGAATTTTTAACTTTCCTTCCAGGCTAACATCCAGCGGTCTATAGAAGTAGTGTTACGCTAGCTGAAGGAGATATGCACTATAACGTATTGTTGCGTTTTTCGTCTTGCGTGTTGAATCTATGGACTATCGTCCCATATTATTAGCTCTGTCTTACTATAAGATCTTAAAAACACTATTGGCTCTATATTAAGCTAATTTCGCAGGAATATATAGAGAGTGGCGTTTTGGTGGCAAGATGTTCTTAAGACTGCACCAGAACAGAATAAAAAAAAAAAACTATGTTTAAATTATATTTGAAGGAATTCTTTACTTCAAAGGACCTTGAATTCATAGTTCTGGAGACTACTATATTTAGAGATTTGAACTCGCATTCCTGGTAGGAATGTTAAAAATTCCTAGCCAGGAGAATCATCCTGTGCAATTAATAGACAGTCTTCGGTTTCCATGAATTGCACTAGAAACTTTTTGATTTAACCCGAAGTTATGCTGCCTGTGTACTAATCGCTTTCACGGAACACTACCTAAGAGGACGGTACCAGTAATGGTTAGACACCAAACTGATTTCTTTCGGAGCTCGGTTCACAGGACGAAGAACAATCTGTGCGTGTACCAGTGTCTGGTTCCAGCGACGAGCAGGCTCATTTCCTCTTAGGTCTGGTTGATCTTTCTTTTATTGACTTGCAGTTTATTGAAAAAACTAAATGTTTTCTTAATTTCAATGGCTATTTGTGGTGTCACAGCGGGACTTACTGGTGCCAATGTGTGTCTTTATGAATTTGACCTCAGTATTTTATTTTAAAATGCATTTAGTTATGGGGATTACCACTCTCTGCACTGAAAAAAACCTTCTTGAATGCGATAACAGCCTCATCACTAATAGCTTTAGCATTAAGTTGATAGATATATTTTAACACCATTTGCAATAGCCTCCGTAAACTCAGAAACGCAACCTAAGGCTGACATTTTTCTCCCGCCAATAACGTGTCAAGTAAAAGTAGAATTCTATTTTTCGTGGCCTTCGCGGACGATGCTTAGTTCGGAAATGTTTGGCTATAAGAAAATAAAGATAATATACCAATGTTTTACTTAAATTTTTCCTGCTTTCCAGGCACTATATTCAATTCAGAGCAAATGAAAGTGAATAAAAAATCAGCTAAAACTATCTTTGTAACAAAACTTACAGACTGAAACATCGCACCAAAGTCCATCTTCCATATGCACGCGAAATATACTCGTAATTCCTGACTATAATTGTCTGATATTAAATGATTGTGTAATTTTTACGCGATTACGCGTTGTTGAAGGTTTTGCCAATTTGAAAATAAAAAAATTAAATAGTAACTAGACTATCCAATCAATATTACCCATACCACATATTGCAAGCAAAATATCCGCACAGATATACTAGTATGTACGTACATATGCATAGATAGAAAAAATTATAGGTTTTACGTAACCAGAATATTCTCATGTGCAGATAACGGTGAATAATAGTTATATTACTTTACATCGCGTGTTTGTTCTCGTTAATAGTTGCTAGCTGTATCAATTTCACTAATATATGAATCAAATCAATCATCAGCACATGCAGTAAGAATAGGTAAATTGAAATTACGGTTAAATGATCGGCTAGTATGATATCTAATTAAATTGAATTTAAAAAACTTGAAAACTGGAAATGTGAAAATTTTCACAAATGAGTATACATATGGATTGTATGAACAAAGTAGAAAAAGTGATAAATTGTGATTCTTGAGTTTTTAATACTAGAAATGATATTTTCGATAGCGTTATATGTATTTCATGGCTAATCGCATGAAATAATTCAACTTGAATTCATATCACTTTGACATAAATAATTGCTTTTGACTACATCAATCGTGAGATTTCGTGAGAATTCACCTAACATAATGTGGGATTGAAACTGGTGAAATTATTGATTGGTTTAATGCTTAGTGATGACGATTTTCATATCTGGATTTGTGATTCCATGGATTACTTTGTTTAATCAATCTTGCAAGATACGAGCTTCTAAAGCATTATACTTACATATAATTAAGGAGAAATGACCGAACAACTGTTATTACCTGAAATAAAATTAATGATAATCATGAGTTGATTGATGAACAATTATCTAATTGGAATATAGCACTAGTTTAGCAATTGTTTTCAGATAAAATGAAACAAAATGCACTCGATGAATATTGAGCTAAAACATATCATTTTTCATTATAAATTTCACAAGTACTTTGGGTTTATTTTTCAATTCGAAAAAATTGTTGATAAATCGAAAGTGTCCAGAAAATAGTTCATTGATCGATGGTACACTCACATACCAGATAAATGTAGTTAAAACTAATCAGGAAGTTTTAAAATATTTTTACCGTTGCTTATGTTGTTGTTTGCAAACATGGAACTCAACTCAATAATATTTGGGTTTTTTTTATATTTGAGGCTGATATTCAACTATTTTCTGCAAGTCACAGCAGTAAAATGAAATTTTCTTGAATATGTTTCTGTAGCAATAAAATAAATTTTGGATGATCATTTCTTCAAAGTAAACTTTTTGTTTTGTAATTTATTTTATAATATTAGATATTGACATAAATGAGCTGCTCTAGGTTGAACTCAACAAAATGTGTTTAATGAGCTGCTGTTGCTTGCTCGAAGTTGCTCGGATTTGTATTACATGAACCTACTCTAGGTTGAACTAGAGCAATTTAGAGCACGATTTCTGCTCTAGCTTTTTTGGTAGAGCAAGTTCGGGCAACAACCAGCTGTTTGTCAACTGTCACGGAATCGATTTTCAACAAAATATTGTGACTGAAGTAAAGTTTTTTGTTAGTGAATTGACAGGTTGAACTTCTGACTAGCGATCAACTTTGAGAATTGCCTCTCAATTGCTCTAACTTGCTCGACTTTTTTTGCCTTTCAGTTGCTCTAACTTGCTCGGCTTTTTTTTACAGCTGCTCTATTTTATCTTGCTTTGAGATGCTCTGCTATTTTTTTGGAGTCATTAAGCACAGCTAAAATGTAACCAATTTTAGGAGTTACCTCTCAATTGCTCAAATTTGCTCTACTTTTTTTGACTCTCGTTCACTCTAACTTGCTCGACTTTATTTTAACAGCTGCTCTATTTAAACTTGCCTTGATATGCTCTGCTCTTTTTTTTTGGAGCCAATAAATACAGCTATTATTGACATTTAGACGTTTGCCAAATGTCTGCGAGTAGAGTATAATGATCCACATAGATCGGCCAGATAATCTGAAGCTAAAGAAGATATTACTACAATGGAATAGATAGGAATAGGTAATGATGATGAGCTACATTTCAGATTCCAATGGTTTTTTCCGTTTATGAAATAGATACCAATTCACGAATACAACTTACAAACAAAGAATATATTTGCGGAGGTAATCAGGATAAGGGATGTTGTGGATGCTGGCCCTATTACCAAATTTTTGAAGCAACACGGATTGGCATACTGAAAAGATAAGAAAGGCCTTCTTAGCCTGTACGCTCCGCAGGAAATGAAAGAAAAACTTATGATCCTGAGGTTACATGGGAGAGAGGAATATTGGTTCCCAAATATGCATAAGAAGCAATAAAGGACTGCGCAGAAAGGAAGCAGCGCGAGAAGTCAGTAGTGCCTATACAACTAACAAAGTTTATATAACTAAGTAAAAAAATAAATAGTCTCTATAACTAACACAGTGCTGATAGGTTAAATGAACTGTGATGTAGTAATAATTGTTTGAATTTGAATTGATGTTTGTGATAGTGTCCACATTTTCAGATTCGATGTTGTTGAATAGCTAAGTAACTATAAAAAAAGCCCAAGAAAGAGAGCAACAATCATTAATATAAGAGAAGTCGAGGCAAACCCACACATTTATTATTAGCCCTGCAGAAAATATAAGAATAGTTATTTTTTTCAATTTTTGTGATTAAAAAATTTCTGCAAATTTTTCTTTTGTGTGACCACCAGCACAGGAGTTACTGGCCTACTGAAGAATACTTTTTGCTTCACTGCAATTTTTGTTGACAAATTTATCAATGCTCTCGTCTAGAAGTTTCGTTCCCGCTCATCGAAAAGAGTAGTCATACAATTTATTATCAAAAAGTTCGAGGTCTGCAAACCAAATTCAAAGAATTAAATATCTCTTCGATTATAGGGTCTCATAACAAATCTGCCTCACTGAAATCTGGTCGTCAACGGATATATACTGCAACGATACATTAATACTTCACACTGTTTTTTTGCAAGGATTGCAACCACTTTGTAAGTGAATTTACATTAGAAGTTGGCGTTCTTAAGTTAATTCCCCTCATTCAAACCAATCTAATCTCTTAACATAACTCTCTAAAGTGACTTCATTCCCTCGTCCCTTTTAATGAACACTCTTATGAGCCGTATTTCTCTTTCTTCATCCTTAATGTTGCTTTCCTCTAGTGTCGGGCCGATTCACCAATCACTAATATTTTTGACAGTGATGCAGTGACTACATATTCAAAATCACAGTGAATGAAATTACAGCGAGCGGAATACAGGCGAACAAAGGAAATCAGGAAGAACGAAAATCACAGTGATCGAAAGCGCAGAGCCAACGAAAACTGTCATTCTGTCCACTGTTCGCTGCAACTCATTGCTGTGACTTTTTGCTGTGACCTTTTACTGCGACTTTTTAATGTGACTTTGATAACGGTGATTTCGATCGCTGCAATTTTTTCCTGACATGTGAGTTCGAACTTGTGTGGGTAATTCCATTGAAAATCGACCAATTTTCAGATAATTTTTGAACTCACCTCCTTGGAATTTGACAATAATTTGGTATCCAGAAGGTCTGGTCAACTGATTATCGAAAATGAAATATTTTTGGAAAATATGGTATATGTGCGGATATATGGCCTCTTGAAGTTTTCGAGAAACGTCGGTTCGTGTGTCATTCAAAAAATTGTATCAAATCTTCTACTTTACGTAGAGCCTTCAAATATAGCTTGTTGGAAAGGAATAGGTGTAGGTATTCTAGAAAAAATAGTGCAAGAAACATCTTGGCCAAAAAGGATAAAAAGGATCATTACAGTATCCTTTATCCTTGAATATTTCAAAATTAACTCCTTCGATTCATTCATTTTTCATCCTTCATTTTTTTATATATTGTAAACAGTTATATAAACTACAAATGTGCGAAATTTCAAAGTGGACTCGTAAAAGTACAGTCATGAGAAATTTTTAAAGGTCTGGAATGCTGTAACCGCTGAAGAAAATTTATAGAAAATGGTACCGAAACAAGGTAAAACTTACAAAATATGGTACGAGACAATTTTATGTTTTTGTATAAATTTCATTCGCGAATAAACATCCAACTTTTTCAAGTACACTCGAATTTGATTCATCCATTTGAATCATTAAATCAATATAAAAATTCACAGGATGTATTGTAGGAGAAGTAACTAAAAAATCTGGGCAACCCTTTGGATGTGGTACCAGCTTGAAATTACTTCTGATTTTCTAGTTTGACAGATTTTTGGATGCGGAAGTCGGATTAATCAATTTCCACATTGTAATTATGCTGCAAAGAACATACGTAAACCATATTTTGATTTCGGAAATCAAGACTTTTTATGCCTTGAGCAATCATAAATATATTTCTACCCTATAACTAACGATGCATCCATTGAAATTCACGAAGTGACTTAACGTAGATATAAAACAAGGTTGATAATTTTTTGGCTTCGGTACTGGTTCATTTTTGTTAAACTTCGAAACTTTTTGGGCCGCAAATTACAAAATCTTTTCGCGCCTGTAACCTCCAATCCACTTTTCGGACTAAAATAAAATTCACAAAGTGTCTCAACGTGAAGCAGATTTGATGTATCAGTGCTGCCAAAGTGTATCAAGAGATGATACTATTTCATTTTAATATGTTGAACATTTGCAATTGTTTGAATTATTATGCATTGTTTTTTTTGTGGGCAGCCATCACTGGGTACTGAAAAATAGCGTTAAATTTTAATATGCCACATAGGTGGGATGACGATCTGATGGGGAGTGTAAGAGTTTGCTTAATAAGCTTTCGAGTTGTTTCGATATAGTACGAGATCTACACATTTCCTCAGCTGTCATCGAAAATCTGCCTTTCTAGTGATTTTCATGCGCTACAATTGTCTTTATATAATATATATTTAATATAATATAAATATATATATATATATATATATATATATATATATATATATATATATATATATATATATATATATATATATATATATATATATATATATATATATATATATATATATATATATGATGTAATATAGCTTAAGGTTCATATTCAGAAACTTCATAAAAAACTAAAGTGGACAATATTTACTTTTATTTATAGATCATTTTGAAGATATTCTAATTATGTTTGACAGCTGGAAATAAAGCTATTGTTATCCTTCTATTTTCTACTTTTAAATTTATTTGTTTTCATCATATCTTTTTCCCAAATCACTACAGTGATTGAAAATCACTGCTTGAAATCACAGTGATTTGGCATTTTCCAACAATACTTTTCTCCCAAATTTATATCCCATCTAGTAGCCCGGTACTGGCTATGAATGCTTCAAAGCGGAACTCTCGTCAATCTCAATTGCAGCTTTCCTCCTGCGCCGGTTAAAAAGAAAAAAAGCTATTTGTATGGTTTTGCAAATGAAGTGGATGATGCTCTCAAAAATGCTATAGCTTTTTTCCAATTCAATTTCTTGTCATGCTCCTTCCTATCGCTGTAACAGAAGTTCCGAACCTCATGGGTTGCAGTTGGGGTTGCGATCGCTTTTAGAGACAAAGATGCAGTGCATATGAAATACAGTAGGCGAGACTAGCTTATTGTTCTCCTCAAAGACCGAAAGCTACATGTAAAAGTAGCCAATGACGCGATGTGTGTTCACTTTGAAAATGACGTTTTTTGTTTTCATTGCAATCAGTGATCCAAGGCCTTTTAGGTCTTACATTGACTTACTTCAAACTTCCTTTGATATTCCTTTTATTAAGTACCTGCGTGATATGCCTGCCACCACTTCGCAAGATAGCTTTTTGCACAATTCTTCTCTTTTTCACATCTCTTCCTTCTACATGTGCGATCGCACTTATTTCGTTACAGTTAACTTTTGCTCTTCCGCACTCTTTGTTCGCCTCGAGATTTCCGCAAGGGCCTATTTTTGGTCCTCAATTGTTCCTTCTGTTTATCAATGATCTCAACCTTTTGTATGCTAATGGCCTCAATATTTTCAGAATGACTGAATACGTTAGTGATTATTCCCCCATGTAAAATGATTTTGGTATTTTGGTTGGCTAGTCCACTATGAATTCTCTTACTCTGAATATTACGAAGTTGCCATCAAATTAACTTTAGATACTGACAAAATGTCTCGTCTACTGTTCTGTTAATAGTTTCAAGGATCTTGGTGTGATCTTCAAATCTAATCTGAGCTCCGAACAGCATACGAGTATATTATATGTCACTGCCAGAGCTTTAGCTCTTTCCGATTTCATGACTAGTTACTTCAAACTTTCTGTCAAACCTTCTCTTTTGCAAATTTTCGAAAAATATGTCAAAATGTTCTCAAGTAGTTTTAGTAATAATTTATAATTTGCGTAAAAAACTCAATTTTAGGAGTCATCTAAAATGTTTTCATCCCTTCAACACAATTACTTCCTCTCAGCTTTATTAATATCCAACAATTATTGGACACAAATGTCCCAATACAAAACTTTCTTTTATTGGGACTGTTGATGAAACCTTCGCCACAATGACAGTCCTTCGACTTTATTACTTCATCATTATACCCTTAATCATTATTCCTTTCATGGACATTTCTGCATCAACGGCGACACTCAATGAAAGACTTCCATCCCTACCATCTCACCATCATCAACAAATTCAGAGCACTCAAGAAGTCACAAATCATCGTTACCATAACCATGACTAATTGCTTAATTACCTCGTCGATAGATACATATCACAATCATTGAAGCTCATGTATAACGACCGTTATTAATTTTAATGTCCTATAAAAAAAAAACTGACGACTACCAGCGTATTAGGGACGTAACATTTTTTGGAAGGCTGGACCATATCTGGCTTCTGAGCTTGATTCACGGTGAATATGCCAATAATTTCGTTTATGATATTTGTTTAATCAATCGCAACAAAATGTTTGCTGAGAGTTAATGGCTGAGACAGACTTGGCTGGCAAGCCACGCTTTCCTTTCGAAGTTCGATGTGGCGAGCAAGCGGTGATGTGTAGCAATGAACACTCATTAGTGCTGTCGAAACTTGAGCAGTTAATTGGCTCGACAATGGCCAGAGTGCAAAATCAGTTCACACTTTAATGATGCTGTTGCTTCGCATTCGATGTACACTCAAATTCATGGCATTTGTTTGTGCTTAAAATTTTCAAGTGGCTGTAAACACAAAAAATTATTTGAAGAAATTTAATTTATTCAAGGTTGTTTCGACGAAGCTTAGGAGATACGCCGGAGCGAAAATTGATTGCAGGGATACAAAAAAGTGCAGGTTGCAGTAACAAGCTCCTAAATCAACGAAAGTGCCTGTCACGTCTGATATATTACGCTGAATTGTTGTAATTTTCTCTAATGTTGAATTTGGCATTTTTGGTTTTTTTGTTTTATTTGAAAATTGGCATTAATTAGCACGTGGTGTTTTCAATTCCGAAATGACCAAATAAATTGAAACAACATGAACTAGTTGATTGAAATAGTTTGCTCCGATGTAGATATTCACACTTGTTTTCTAGATTGCCCGGGAAGAGTTTTATTGTTTAGTTGTTTCGTTGTGACTTTCTCCCTTTGTTTTGCAGTCTCTCACTGTGCGACTCAAAGTGTTCTAATTGTGTTGGATATTAGTTCTTATTACATGTAGATTAATCATAAATGCAATGAGAAATGCTTAGTAGGATGGGAGTTTTTACTGCATGTTAATATGCTGGTTTGCTTGTTGTGATAGAAGTTAGGCCAGGTTTTATGGGAACTAGATTAGTGGTAAACGGAAGCAGTGTTTAAATTGATGTGAAGATGATGTTCCATTCGAAAATGATTTCGAAACGAATGGCTTGTAGAGGAAAAATATTATATTTTGCCGTGCATAGTTACAAGCTTACTGAATTGATCTTGGTCTCGGGCTGAATTATCTGAATCAGTCTTCAAAGAAAAACTATGGGAAGGAAAGTTGGATTAAATATTTCCATAATTTCAATTGAGAATGTTCAACTTTATTAGCTAAAAAACTCATAATGTTTCTGCTTTCGAATGACAGTCTAAAATTCTCATAATTGATGGTTATCTCAGTCACATCTTATTCTCGTTCAAACAAACATTGAAATCACCTGTATCATACAAAAAACTCTCAACCCCCATGTTATTGAAATGAAAAAAAAACCCCAAAATCTGCGTGGTGAACATTATCGCTTTCTTCTCACTTCATTAACAGCATGATATCTCACCTGACATTCGATAAGTCATCGTACCCGAAAAGTCAACACAAGTATCAGCAAAACCAACCCACCCATCCAGCTTGGATATTTTCTGTTCGACACAAGGACAAAGGCAAACACCTTCGCAAAAATTTACCTGATTTAGAATGATGCGTGTCATCTACCGGATTCTTTACAATGATAAATTGGCCTCCCATAGACCTAAACAAGCTAAGCACTACATAAGAAAGCAAACAATTTCATTGGAAACATTATCACAATCTGAAGAGCGCTCGTCCGAAGACCAATTGATAGATATCTATTGAAGGTATGGACAAAGAAGAGGACGATACACTGGCAAATACCGAACAGAGCAAAAAAAAATCAGTGTAACTTGAGAATGATTCTGCAGGTTTTTGTTAAGGTCGAATTCTTCGGTGCTATGGAATAGCAAAGTGTTGTTAAGTACTTGATGAGGAGCTTGAATGAAATTCTATCTAGGTGTTTAGAGATGGGTAATTGACTTGAAATTACGAAATTTGATAAATTATTTAGTTATTGACAATAAAACTTGCTAAAACAATAGAAACTAATTCATGAGTTTTTAATATTATTTCACTTATTGAAGAGTTATTTCACTTATTGAAGAAACTTGGAAAATATAAAACATAATGTTGATAAACCTAAATCAATAGGGTCCAGTGAGAAAATAATATTCGAAAAAAGCAGTGTCTTTTTTATATTCATTCTGAATTCCAGAATTGCTCGATCGAAGAAAATGCTAGGTAGAACACATAAAAATACTGTTGCATTTTTTCAATGTCAAAATAAAAAAAAATATTCTTCCAGTTTCCACAAGAACAGACATAACTATTTTTGCTAAGGTTTCGATTTTTTTCAAATTTCGAATTCCAAATTTCTGATTCTTCGTTTTTCGTTTCTGTTTCTGAAGTTGAATTCAAAATTGGTTTCAGACGGTTTTTTTCTACAGGGTGGCGTATAAATGTCTACCTTTCGGCCTGAACAATAAACCCGAATAAATTTACCGAAAAAACAGTACATAAGAAAATTTTAAGAGTAAATCTGCCTAGCGTTAATTAATTCCCGTATAGAGATATAGTAGAAATGCCAGTGATAATATCAAAATAATGACATTTGCTTAAGAGTCGGCACAAACAGGTACCGAAATTCGGAAAGGATTAGTATGTAATAGGTGCGCCATCTTTTATGTCGGTATGTGTTTGTGTGTGTGTGTGGGGGTTGGAGGAGAGGCGCATTGGCACCTCTAAGCACTCAGGCCAAAGGACGCATTGTACTCATTACCCCCTGCCTACCATAGTATCCCAGACTTCTTGATAAAGTCTAGGATGACTGATAGGGGAAAGGAGACTATTCTCTGCACGCGTGCAACATCCCAGCCAAAGCATTGATAGTTGAGACGCACAAACGCTGGGCATTCACAGAGCAAATGCTCCGCAGAGTCGGCCTCTTCGAGGCAGGATGAACAGAGATCATCCTGTACAACACCTATTCGGTACATATGTCCTTCTAGGCAGTTGTGTTCAGTCAGAATGCCTATCAGGGCTCTGCAAACTTTCCTGCTCTTATTGAGCAAGAATCCTGCAGTCATAGCATAAGGTAGATTTTAAGTGGCTATTGGTAGGATAATCCCAGCCACTGTACACGGCTGGGTATGATAATTAGCGTGTAAGATTAAAAGAAAAACTCAAAAGATAAACATAAATAAAAATAAAACAATCAAGAGCCAGCAGGCCAAAATATTATAGCCGCTAGTAAGTAATTTTTTTAAATTGTAAATAGTACTTAAATTAGATTAACAATGTACAAAAGAAAACTAAAAATGAAATCTTTTCTAATCTTTTTCTAATCTAATCCTGCAGTCACATGGTTGGGCTCTGAAAGGAAGACCTTCGTATGCCTGGCCACACCAGCAGTCATTCATCTACCTTCGTGAGCATCATCTACCCACTTTCGAAGAACCGCACGTGCAGATGCGGTCGATTTACTCAAGGCGGGTTCAGAGCCCCATAGTGGAAGTCCCGAACCTTGCTTCGAAATGGCGTCAGCAATTTCATTTCCCTCAACACCACAGTGCGCCGGTACCCAGAGCAGATGCTCCTTATTCGTGCTCTGCATTCTTGGACAATTTTCGAGCTAGTAAGGTGTCCACGCAGCGCCATCAGTGCAGCTTGACTGTCACTGCAAATAGCAATGCCTTTTCCCCTCCGTCTTTCTTCAATTGCCCAACAGGCAGCTCTCAGGATAGCGAATATTTCTGTTTGAAAAACCGAAACGTGCTCTCCAAGAGAAAAAGCCCACCTGTTGTTCGATGAATGTAGATAGACACCAGCTCCAGATCGAACATCTGACCTCGAGCCGTCCGTGAAGAAGATCTCAGAATATCTCCTCGTACAGAGATCTGGATGACGATCTTTACTTCTGCTCAAGAGGATTACTTCGTACCGTCTTCCGAAGTCGAGGAAGGGCACTCGAGCGTCCGAAGGCATAGTAAGAATCGGAGAGATCGCAGGCATCGAACCTCAAATAGAGCAGTGCCCCAACATTGTCTTCACCTACCCATAAGCCAAGCTGAGCTAGTCTATGGACAGAGCTCATCGCCACACTCTGAACTTGAATGTCGAGAGGAGGCAGATTGAGAAGTGCATCAAGGGTCGCACCCGGAGTAGTGCTCATGGCACCACAGATACCCAGACACACCGTCCTTTGCAGCGTGACTAACTTTTTACTAATTTGCGAAGAAAATTAGTATTTAACTCGTTTCGCTCAAAATTCATATTTCTTTATATATATATATATATATATATATATATATATATATATATATATATATATATATATATATATATATATATATATATATATATATATATATATATATATATATATATATATATATATATATATATATATATATATATATATAGATATATTTATATATATATATATATATATATATACATATATATGTATATATATACATATATATATATATATATATATATATATATATATATATATATATATATATATATATATATATATATATATATATCAGCAAAATGATTAAGGGAGATTATCTCCCTTAATCATTTTGCTGATATGAGTGGCCGATCCGATTGAGCTGAAATTTTCGGAGGACGTAGATGTATATAGTAGGTAGGTCCATGACTTGCTTAAATTGAGATATCCTAAACCTTTTCGAGGCGGCGAGCATTTTAGTGAATTTTGAGGTACTCCTATATTTCCAAAGATTGTAAATTTTTGTTAAAATAAATGTTTGGAAATGAAAATTATTATGTTTTAAGCTTGCCTATGTTAAAAAGTTTTAAATATTGAGCCGTGTGGGCAAGGGTTTTTTTTCAAATTTTGATTTGTCATTACTTCATCATGAAATTTGCAGAGCGTATTGATGTTGACTAAAATTTAGCACACATGGACATTTAAGACTGTGCAGGCAATTCTGTAGCTGCAGCAGGCTCCTGAAAAAAAATCCTTCAAATCATCGACCCTCCTGAAATTTTTTTGATTTTTGACAAAAAAATGCAAATCATTGATAAATTTTGATTTATATGCATCATGCCAAATTGAAATTTTTAAAATTCCGACTTGCACAAGAACGGCAACCCATTACCAAATTACCTCTATTTTCAGCAATCGAAAGTTCTGTTCACGAGAACTGACGACCGGATTATCCGATCATAATAAAATTTACAGAGCATGTTGGTCTTAACTAGGACCAGGTCTGATGGAAGTGATTTTGAAACGAAGGTAACCCTGTGGCAGTGGTGCCATGTTGAAAAATCATTGAGAAAAAAAACTGGTTTCTGGCCTATAACTTTCGACTCAGCCATCAGATTTTAACGAAATTCACACAGTACTTGGATCTTACTTAAGATAAAAAAAAAAATTAGAATAGGGTTGCCAGCTATGGTAATTCTTGTCTCCTAAATCTTGCAAATTTGCTCAGCAAAATACAACTTTTTTCCCTATAACTTCCGGTCCAGTCATGAAATCAAAACGAATTTCATGCATTAAATGGACCTAAATGTGAGCCAAATGTCCTAGGAATTTCGTACAAAAATCATGAAAGGGCTATCAGCTATGATCATTTTTATAATTTTGTGGAATCTCTTTACTGAGCGATTATGTCATTAGATTTGCAAATGGGAATAATCCTGCAATGAAAATTAACAACAAATATGAACGCTTTAAAAATTTGAAAAGTTTTGAGGGTGGTAGCCCCAAAATTCTTTTCACCCGTATAACTTCCAGGGCAGTGATTCAATCGAAACGAAATTTACTGGCTGGGTTTAACTTAACGTGATACAGATTTGGTATATATTTTGCTTTGCTGCTGACACAAGGTAACCAGCATTAGCCAATTGCGTAAATATTGCACAAATTTCTAATTTTGCCGCACCGCTAGCGGTGATACCTACCATAGGTTGGCATCACCACTAGGTTGAATTAACTCTGTTTGAATTAGGTTGAATGGTCTGGTGGAATAGACAAGCGATGGCTGATGAGTATTGTGATAAGCCAACCTAATCCTCGTACAATAGGATTTAGCAATGCAAAAGAAAAAAAAATGATTTTGGTTGGTGCCTTGGTTGCATTGACAGCGACATTGTCGCTGCATTGTGATTCACCAAATTCAACTGCGGCATTCACGCCTCCCCCTGTGGAACGCTGCGTTTGCCGCAGCGGAAAACGCTGTATTGTGATTAACCTATGATTCTTGTAAACATTAAAGTATGTAAACATTGAATAATTAAAAAAAAAACTATCGATTTCTATATATGAGGTATGCTTATTCAATTTGGTTCTTAGCAATTAATTTGGGCTAGTTTTTGAATGCAACATCAATTAAGTGGCTGCCTTTATTGGCCGAAGCAAAATGTGCCTTTTTTCTGCGTTTTCCATTATCTTTTCGAGCATCTCGGGTGGTATAGCGATGATTACCAAATTGTTGGATTTAAGATCTGGATAGTTCTGATTGATAAGATTATGTACATAATTTTATTAAATTTTGAATTGAATGATTCTTTTCGTTTCTTAATATATTAATGAAAGTAGAAATTGATAATCCGCTGAAATCTAAATACGACAATAATAATAAAAAATTAGCATGGAAAATTAATTTGGCAGATAAACACGAAATAAGATTTTATTCATAACGATTATGTTTCTTTACGCGTAGAATTATTGAAATTTTTATTTCTTTGAGTCTCTGTTTGAGGTATTTGGTGTGGGTAGTGAATGAGTTTCATTTATTTTTCTTTTTTTATATGTTTTTGAATTTTTATTTACATTACTTTTTTATTTGATATTATGTGGTATTATATTTGATATTATTTGGTTATGAGTGTAAACCAGTCCAAGAGTTCACAGAAAACTTTTTTACAAGAATCATTATCGGATATGAAAAAAGCTGCAGCAACAATTCTCTGTACCAACCATAATATACCTGAAGAGCTCATAAGAAAGTAATGACAAAAATATTTCTCACACATATCACCACGCATCATCGAACAACATTTGTCATGTTCTTAAGCTTCAGGCTAAATATCGCAGTAAACTACGACAAGCAAATTGAAAATCGCTTTATGTACTTAAAACACAATTCCTAATACATCTCACGTTTCAGTCGCAGCGCAGCTATCCTTGAAAATATAGCATAATCCTATTCACCATTCAAGGAAGCGAGGCAAACACATTTTCCAAAGCCTCATCAAAATTCTGTTCGTTACGCTACTGCGGCGAAAATCGATTTCGGTAGGACGGGTGGTCCTTGCAGTCGTTTTTTTTGTTCATTTTCCTCGAGTAGAAGAACAAAGCGCGTCAAAGCGTACGATTATGATTTATGTTTAAAAATAAATTACTTTGCAAAAAAGCACTGGGTTTGTCTTTTTAACGATATACGATTTCCTTTCATCGATTCTAAAGTACGATTGAATCATGAAATCATTGTTCTGGCACTCTCTACGATTTCATCAGTTTGCAATTTCTGCCCATATGAAAAATTCCTTTTATTTCGCAGACTTCGACTATTTCTTTCACCTCGGCAATCAAAAGAGTATCATTACATTTAGACAAGGGCCCCCGTCAAAATAGATGCACATCTCATTACGTCCACGGAATGACTACGTCGAATCAAATCAAAACGCCATGACCATTTTTCGTCGATTCTGTTGATTCTGGCAGCTTAATTCGCTTTCATTTCGAATTTAATGGGCGATTTGCTTTGATAATTCTTCCTGCTTTGTTCGATTCCATTTCGACTGAGCTGGCTTCGACTAAAGTAATATGCATGTTGAAGGTCTTGATTCCAGCACGAATCGCGGGAGCTGGAGGTCATTAAGTAACTCGGTGGAATCACGAACGAAAACCACACCGGGGTGTATGACCTTTTCCGGGGAAAATTAAAACATTTGTTTGATGGCACTGGTCTGTCTGGTGGATGATGACCACACTGCGTGAACAGGTACAAATGAAGGTAAACGAAATATGAATGACTTTGGCGGCCGGGCGCTGGTGGTGTGATGATTGTTTTGTCATGAAAAGATCCATTCGAATTGTTGGGAGTTCCACACTTGGCTGAATGACTGGCAGACATGTTTTCGAATTGCGTCAATTAGGAGATTCGAAAGAATCCAAATGGGGAGATGATGTACAAGTTTCGAAGAGAATGATTTGTTTGAGCTCGATTGATTGCGTGCAAGTAATTGGATTTTCATTAATCAAAAACATGAAATCATGTATCTACTTAACGCTATTATTCCGCAACAAGAATCAAAACACAAATGTTTCATGTCATCAATGCGAATTACAATAATAAGCAAGCTATTATTCATTTAAGATCGACAATAAGACAAAATGACTTTCCAAACTTGAAACTTAGTTCTCAAAATCGCTTTTGTCGCTCTAAAGTTCTAAAGTTAAACCGAACATCTCTTGAAAAGCAATGTGATCGACCTTTAGTTGCATTTCGATTGCATCGACAGAACTAATGTACTGGAAAATTTATTGCATTTCTGGATTTGAGTAGCCAATTGCATTTTCGAAACTTTGTCGAAATGAGAAATACCAGAGCTATGCAAGCATTTGATGAAAATCTCTTTGTTGCAATTCAGTGGATGCTAGATGTTATATACCTGGTTAAATAAATTTACGCGCAATAGACTTGAGTTTGAAGTTATTTTCATATAAAACGAAAAGTTTGAATGAGTTTATCTGTATGCTTAGATTTTGCGAACTGATAGAACAGAAGGGAGTATTTATTTATATTTATTTATATATTGATTAATATTCACATCAACAAAATGATAACTACCTAGCAATCATAAATGAAATTCTTTAAATCATCTTTTTAAGAAATTAGGAGGAGAAGTGGCTTTTATTACGCGTTTTTTTTGCTCTTCTATCCAGCAGAGAGTAGAGTAGACGCATTGAAAACAACAACACTCCTGCACCAGTGTGTTCACTAGTACAAAAATTCTATTCCTCATTTGTAGTTCACGTGCTGAACTATAGAATGTGCTGATAGAAAAAAGAAAAGCTCATGAGAAGTTGTCTTTTTTGCTGTGAGGTGGCTTTGGGTTTTTCATGGTTATGTTGAATGTTTTGGTAGTTAGGAAATTAGCCCTCATAACATGTACAAAGTTAAAAGAGGTAATTTTCTGTTAGTTTTTTTTTCTATTTTCGATCGATTGTGGTAGTGTATGCTCGTTATTTTCTCCCTTTATTTTCAGCTGTTTTGTGGTACCACAGCGAATATAGCAACCTATGTCAGTCAGCCGAAAAAGTAGTGGGATATACAGCCGGGCAACGCAGAAATGAATGGTTCGACGAGAAATGTCAAGCCACGTTGGATGAAAAGAATGCGGCCAACAAAATCCACATTGAGCGACCGACTAGAGCCAAGAAAGAAAAATATGACGATCTTCGGAGAGTAGCTAATAGAATAATTAGACGTAAGAAACGAAAGCATTTTGACACCATGCTGAATAACATGAATGATAACTTTATGACTAACAACAATCGACAAGCGTACAAAGTAGTGAGGCACTTAAAACAAGGCTTTAAACCACGCACTAGCCTATGTAGGGCTGCCGATGGAAGCATCATAAGTGGCTCAGAACAGGTGAACGAAAGATGGGCGTCATATTTCCAGCAATTACTGAACGGAAATGTCCCCGTACCCGACGAATCGCCATCATTAATTGGCACATACCTTGACAGTGCCTCATCTCACCCCCCTACACTGGATGAAGTCCGACAGGCCATGGACCGCTTGAAACCCAACAAAGCACCGGGCATCGATGGTACCCCCGCGGAGCTCCTGAAGACAGGCGGGGATTTCCGTTTTAAGGGCAATCCACGGATTGGTGACAAGCATCTGGCAACAAGAAACGATGCCGGATGAGTGGCGAAAAAGCGTTATATGTCCCATTCACAAGAAAGGAGATAAACTGCTTTGCGAAAACTACAGGGGTCTTTGTACGTCGTACAAGCTCTTGACAAAAATTTTAGAGTTAAGGATTTCCCATCACGCTGAGAAAATTTTTGGTGAATACCGAGGTGGTTTCAGACGTGGCAGATCGACAACTGACCAAATATTTACGGTCAAACAAATTTTGGAAAAATGCTGGGAATTCAACATTGATGTCCATCAAATATTCGTCGACTTCAAACAAGCGTACGACAGCATCAACCGAACTGCATTATATAACATCATGCTGCAGTTCGGAATCCCAGCAAAGTTGGTACGACTGGTGAAAATGACCATGACCGACTCCACGTCACAAGTGCTGATTCAGAATAATATGAGCAACTTGTTTTCGACGAATACAGGGCTCAAACAAGGGGATGGATTAGCTCCGATACTCTTTAACTTAGCGCTTGAGTATGTCATCAGAAAAATCCCCGTTGACACGAGAGGAACTTTATTATTTAAGACGACACAGCTAGTAGCTTACGCTGATGACATCAATATTATGTCACGTTCGTTCAACGACGCCAAGGAAGTATTTGTAGCTCTAGACGAAACCGCCAAGGAAGTTGGTCTTCAAATTAACGAACCAAAAAACTAAAGTTATGACTCAATCAAGGAAAAGGACGCCAATAAGACAAAACATAACGATAGGGGACTATAACCTTGAAAATGTAGACAACTTCGTGTACCTAGGGACGAACCTCTCGAAGGATGGGAATGAGCTTGACGAAATCAAACGACGGATTCAATTAGCCAATAAGACATTCTTTTCGGTGCTTCCCACTTTAAAATCTCGATGCGTACACAGAAATACGAAGCTCCGCATCTATAAAACAATTATTAGACCTGTGCTATGCTACGGAAGTGAGACCTGGACGCTGACCCAGGCATCTGAAAAAGCCTTAAATACGTTTGAGAGAAGGGTATTGCGAAGGATCCTCGGTCCAATACGGGAAGAAGATGGATGGCGAATCCGATACAACAACGAGCTGTATACCATGTATGACGAGCCGGAAGTCTCTACCGTTATACGAGTCCAAAAACTACAATGGGCTGGCCACGTCGAACGAATGAGCGACAATCGAATCCCCAAAAGATTTCTCAAGGGGCGAGCGAGCGGAGCCAGGCCAGTCGGTAAGCCGCGCAAGCTATGGGAGGACTCGATAGATGCTGACAGCAGGTCACTTTTGGGAGCACCAAACTGGAGGACGCGGTCACTAAACCGAGACGAATGGAGGCGAATTATTAAGGAGGCTAAGGCTCGATTCGGGCTGTAGTGCCCCGATGATGATGATGATGTCAGTCTTAGTGAATGCACTGCTGTTTTGTGCTAGATCGTTGTTTTTGCGGCATAGTTCTATTCTGTTCTGTATCGGAGCAAAAAAACACGCCTATTATTGAGTCAATGTGGCTATTAAAAGTAAAGGCAAAGTTTAATGTTACTCCTAAGTTACAAGCTTTATTAGACCAGATTATTAGAGTGCCATTTAAAGAGTAACTGCAATCAATGGGACATGATTTGTGGGAGAAAAAATAACTGTAAATTTGTCATCATTTATTGAAAGCTGGTTTAGAGTGCACCAGTTGAACAAATTTGACATAGTGCGTTGTGGGTTCCTGCCACCGTCAATTGATGATGTGGTATTGAAAATCTCTCCGTCGTCAGCACATAGTAAAATGAAGGATCTTAGAGTAAAGATAGTCAGGTCGTTAATCAAAATAGCGAATCAAATGGGAACCAGGTCGCTGCCTTGTGGCACACTCGATGTGGCAACTATAACTATATTAGTGGGTACAATAGTACGAAATCGTACGTTCTGTTTACGATTCGTTAGATAAAATCTAACCCAGTGAATAAATTTATTAGCGCACTTAAGAAGACACAATTCACTCATAAGAATGTCATAATCTAGTTTGTCAAAAGCCTTCGAGATATCGGTGCAAATACAGTCTATTTTTTTACATTCTTCGGATGCAACTAGATTCGTAAATACTAAAAAAAACTTGTGAGGGCTTTAATAAAATCATGTTGCAATGGCAAGACCAATGTCTTAGAGTGGTAGATAGCACCTTTTCCACTATTGCTTTAAAGAAATTGGCGATGCATGGTGGTTTGGCGATTTTATGAATCGGAGTTATTGATGAATGTTTCCACAAGTTTGTAAAGAATACCAGGTTTAGAAATTTGTCAACAGCGGTGTGAGAAAAACAGCGCAACGCTTGAGCACCATGGTCGGTAATGTATCAGGACTAGAGTGAAAGTTGTTGTCAAGATGAGATAGTCGCCAAACCAAAACGTCATTTTTGGAGCTTTCACCAAGTAATTGATAATAGCCCTTCCAAACTTGATGAGATTGAAAAATCGAAAATAATCTGCAAGCAAACTACTAATTGTTCGCGAGCTATTAATGACCATGCTGTCAGAGATTGAAAATACCTTTTTGAAGTTTGAAAATTCCAAATATGTTTAGGATGGCTTATGAACGACTGCCTTAGCTCTTCCATATAGTTGGAGTAGGCAGATGAGGTTTCAGATACCAATCTATTTTGTAGGTGCGTAGGTAGGTCAAGTGGTTAACAAACGGAGAGCACCAACCGCAACACACATAGGCACAAAAGCACTTTCCTTCTGTCAATTTACTCAAGAAACGTTCTGCTTTCTGCGCCATCCCATTTAAATCGATGAACTATAGACCAATCAAACCTAAGAGGAAGAGGGCTCCAAGTAAAGCCATTCTTCTTTTTCCCAAAGTCGGAGACTGGAATATGAGGCGAAGATCGGATTTATTTTCATCTTGCGAGCTAGAGTTTCAACAGAAATCACTGTAATCAACGCCCAACCGTTGGGCACACGTCTAATGAGACAATGGCACGTAAGGACCGCTACAGCAAATCGATGAGCACTACAGGATGAATTTCGCAGCTGCGACGCGAATCCATGGAAGCCCAGAACTGGCTTGCCATCACACAGAATGATTCTTCAATCTAGATCTGCTTAGTGTCCTCGAGATATTTATACCTGATGGCTAGTTCGACTCAAGATATCGGTGTTTTTGTATAGAAGAGACGTGATACCTCCAGTAGCAAGGTGCCACACCATATCCGGTCGGCAGCCACTCAGTTGCCATGAGTGCTTAGCCAAATGTACACAGAAGTCAATTAAAAGCCTGAAGAATAGCCCCAACCTAGACCTGAAAGACACTAAAATGGTCTAAGAGATGAAAAAACAGCCTAAGATTCAGGTCATCCGAGTATACACTACAGCCAATTTTATGCTTTAGTTTTCCTTTAGCCATCGGAATACGCATTGACGAGTCTACTCATGAGGTTGACATCCTCATTATATTCACTTCTGCCAGGAATACGAGTTGTAAACTGGAGGTCCCGTATAGTGTCCGGATTTATGCAGTCAACGTCTGCTGGAGTGGATACTTCCTCAGATAAAATTCTAACATGTCCAAACTCTATTCTAGTCCATAGAGAAATGCAATGAATCGCTACAGCAGCAAGAATGATATGCTGTAGGGTTAACACATTGGTAGGTAGCGAATGAAGTGACATGAAAAGTGTCCTACAAAGCCCCTGGGCGACTAATCTGGAACACTTTTTCAAGCATTAATTAGTAGAGATTATTGAGAGCAAAATGCCACCTCGTATAAGAGTATAGGCTCCACTACAGAAATATAAAGCCAAGCAACAATGCAAAATTGTCAAACCAAAGTCGTTCGCATGGCTTCTTTGCAGCAGTAAAATATTGCAAAAGCCTTCCGCGCTCTCTAAGCTACATTTTAGTTCCATAGTGAATTTGAGTTAAGGATCAAACCAAAGTATCTGGCACCCTAGCTAATGTTAATAAAGGCTCCGTTCAATGTCAGTAAGTCAAATCGAGGGACTATACAGCGAATATGGTCCAGTTTCCCCAGAACAGTATTGAGCAGTTGACTCCAAGAGGCGGCGATAAGCTGATGGTCTGATCTGCGTATGTTGGAGGACAATGATTTCCCGTGAAGTGCAGGTCAATAAGGACAGTTAAACTGATTAGTCCAGATACCACCAGGGCTCTGAAGGCATGCTATAGCGTTCGGTACTGAGTTTTGAAATCTTACGGAGTCGAATAGACTCACTGATACCCTCTATGTTGCCACCAAAAGACCTCCATGAGAAACTTTTGGCCTTACGTACGGCATACTTAACGGTTTTCAATTTCCTAATTCGTAATGCCTCATAAATTCATAGTGACTTTCTAGATGCGACGTACACTTTTCACACTTTAATTTTTGAATTTTAGAGATGCGTTAAGTTGAGTTTAATCCATGGAAGGCTTTTCATTGGTACAGAGTTACCCAAAGGTGCAAATTGAGCAAACTAACCGAATAAGGCAGAATCAAAGTTTGCGGTAGCAATGTTTACGTCAGATTCACTCAAAACAGACGACCAATTGCACTCGATCAGCACTTCAATCAGCGTATCAAAGTCTACTTTTTTTAAGTTGAAATTTAAAAGATTGGCAAAGATTATACGCAGTGAATATATCGTCATTAATTTGAAAAAAAATATATGACGATGGATGGTGCGTCAATTCTACGGGTAGGGGAGATGTACATCAAGACATCAGAAGAATTCGTTGAAAAAATTACATCCAAAAGCCATCCGTTTGAATAGTATCGCCACGAAAATTCTCCTTTGATGAGAGTTTAGTGCAATATAGACGTATTCAAGGTCTTTAGTGTCAGGTATTTCCAGCGAGTAGAACCCTTCGTCGGCAGCAACATCAGGACAATCAAGATTGCGACCACGGAGAAAAACAACAATTTTACTGTTGAATAGTTCTGCACCCATCATTGATATTCTCACACAGCCAGGTTTCAGTTAAGCCAATGGACACATCGGTCAATAAGACCCGAGGCTGACGTATATATGGAGTCACTACTGAAAAAGCCATATTACTTTTAAAAAGTAACAGCCTTCAAACGATACGTGTCACAATGTCATGACAATCTGATTATTAATTTGTGATTTAATAGCCATTTAGTGAATCAAAATTTTATTATTGACAAAAAAATGGGTTCAAAACAATTTTTCGACTGATGATTTATCATTATTTTTTATGAATAAAAATATTGTCACAGCACAGGCTTGCCTTGATAAGTGTTATCCGGATTTCACTCCATTAAAATCAACAGTTTTGCCCTGGTTTACTGACTGATAAATCATTCTGCAAACAAGTTACCGAAAATTTAGAGAAGCGTTGGAATGGTTGCATCACTCTTTAGAGTGACTATGTTGATGAATGAAGCTGAATTTTGTCAAAATGTTTTGTTGTTGTTAAGTAGCTTTGGGACTCTTTGAGCGACCTGCTATATCGAAATTGGATATTGACAAAGTAACGTAAACATTATTAATTTTAATAGGCATACAACTTACGTTGACGTGGTACGCCGAGAATTCTTTTGAAGGATTTTTGAATAATGATTTGACGTATTTATGAAGTCTTGTGTAGTGTGTAGAGCCCTGGCTCTTAGTGTGTGGGGTCTCTGATTCGAAACCAGGTGCGGATGATAGACCACGCACCGATCTTTGAGTTCTCCTAGCTCTGAATAGGAGCCTGAATTAAATTAAGGGTGCGTAAAATGAGTCGTGGAACTAATCACATTCACGCTGATTGTAAATATTTGAATGAAGCCTTCTGCCAGCTTCAACCCTTAGTCTCAACAAGGGTTTCTGTGGGCTACTTTACTTAACTTTACTCGACGTATTCCTGCCTTAATGTTAAGGAACAAACTCCCTGGTAAATGCGGTAGTGTCGAATCCCAACTAATGCATGATAGCTTTGAAGAAATATTTAAAAAAAATTATTATCAATCACGCTGATCAATTTGCCAGTATAAAATGCACCACATGGGGCGCTAAAAAGTATAATATGCAAATCAATTTTACACGTCAATTATACACCAACGTACCTTGTAAACAAGCTGTAAATTCCAAGCTCTGTGAGCTCGAACTTACACTCATGGCTACGATCAATGTTCTGCGAAAAACACAAAGATCTATTGTTCAAACAAAATAAGACAAATCCCAAACAAAAAAACTATATTATTCTACATAATCAGTTTATTTCGGTCCAATAGATGTCAATAGTCTCTTTCTTCCAATCATTATAATCAATGACTTTAGAGTTGTCACGCCAAACTTACAAGTCATTCTCATTTAACCTTTCATCATTACCTGCGTACCTGTCCACTTGATGCGCAATGAAAATAGAAAAAAAAAATATGTTGGCACAAAATTCTTTGATTGGCCTTGAGAAAATTGAAAAAAATTCAAATTATATGGTCATGTAACGAATAACGTCTATCTGTGCATGTACATTACATAGATACGAAATGATGAAATTAGGAAATCAATCATCGTAGCGAAACGGAAATCCTCACCTGACCGCTTGCCATCGGCGTGGGCATGAATCATTCATACAACTCTATTAACATTTCCAATGATTCCGAGAGCCATTCGTCCACTATGCGCCGGTCAAGGCCCGTTTTGTTTTTTTGTGTGTTTATGGAAACTAATCATCTCACGACTCTTAACCACTTCAAATGGTTTGTTTTCCTTGATGGGAAAAATTGTTTGATAAAAATCATGTCTAGGTTCGAATACTCGAGTACGATTTCAGTAAATATTTTGCCGAGTTCCAAACATCTTCAGACAGACAGCTAATTTTCTTAGACAGATGCTGTAAGTTTACGCTTTGTATGTTGCTGTGAAGTTGCCTTGATGATAGTCTTCCGGAAATCGATCGATAGCTGATGAGGAACATTTTCTGGGCACCGCCACAACGAATGAGGAATTAGGAAAACAATTTCACGTATCTGTCCCAATACACCTGTTTGAATGCTCTTGACATTGACACCGGAATCACTTCATCATGAGTCCATTCGAAATTCCCATTGCGTCTGCTAAAGATCGTTTTCAGTACAAACAATCTGATGAAGTAGTTATCAACAGATCGCACGTTTTACGCCCGGGGGATTAGATGACTCTGTAAAGCGCTATGTCAATAATAGACCAGACGTATGAGTAAGGTTTAGTTAGAGCAGGCTGATTGTTTGAATAGAAAAAGTATCGGAAGCTAAATCGATATTTGTTTGTAAAGTTTTTTAGATGTGGAAAAAATTGATAAGGAAGGACAAGGTTTGTTTTCGTCTGCATATGAATCTTTTCAGTCTTTTGAAATTAAAATGTACACAAATGTTTAAGAAACTATAAAAACCAATCGAAGGAAGAAAATACAATTCTTCCCACGAAAAATGAGCATTGTTTTCTGTACCTACATGGATTTCGTGTGTTTTCCGCATATGTTCTTCCTCTACATCGATCGTAAAATGATAAATTTTTCGAAATTAAATAGCTACACAAACGGTTGAACTTGCATTCAATGAAGCAAAGGAAATTTATTGATGCTCAGATTTATATATGTGAGTGCGTCATATACTATGAGCACCAAAAGTGAGTGCACACCTTCCAAATTTGTTTTTGAGCTTCAATAAAAAAAAAATACCGATTGAAAAATCTTTCTGATTGAGGAACACTAAACCTTTATTCGTTAAAAACAATACACTAAAAATTCAGTTCCATATATTCACTAACAAAAAATTTACAGAACAACAAAAGCAAAAAGTCAATGAAGAGTCAAAAGTAGGTGCACACTTCATATAATAAAAATTCATATAATAATATTAAGAAAAACTAGTATTTGGTTTGACTGCTCTTTGCCTTTCTAATCCTACAGCTTTTATCAGTCACTTAGAAATTACACGTGACGAAATACGTAAAGCTATTTCGGAACTCGACTGCAACAAAGGTCCAGGGCCAGATCTTCTTCCTCCAACTTTCTTGTGCAAATGTGTAGAGCAGCTTATAACTCCCTTTCATATTTTTTCAACAGATCACTTTCGTCTGGAGTTTTCCCATCCTGTTGGAAACTTTCATATGTCACACCCATCTTCAAAAATGATGATAGACGCTGTATCGGAAATTATAGAGGTATTGCCATCTTATCTTCTATTCCGAAACTTTTTGAAAAGATTGTCTACGATAAACTTTCTCCACTTGTTGACTCCCGACTGAACGAGCAACAACATGGTTTTAGAAAAGGTCGCTCAACTACCACAAATTTGACAGTCCTAATCTCAGACGTCCTGTGTAAAATGGAGAAAGGATACCAAATTGACGCTGTCTATACAGACTTTAGTAAAGCTTTTGACAGAGTTGACCACCCTACCTTAATTCTAAAGCTACTGAAATTCGGACTTGGTGGATCTTTGCTTAGCTGGCTGACTTCTTATCTTGGAAATCGAACTCAGCTGGTAAAATTTCAAGGAGTTTTATCGAAAAATATTTCTGCTACCTCTGGTGTACCACAAGGTAGCCATCTTGGCCCACTTCTCTTTAATATATTTATTTCTGACCTATCTGACGTCCTATCAAATATACCTCATCTACTTTATGCCGATGATCTCAAAGTCTATCATATCATTAAATCTAAATCCGATGCACTCTTTCTCCAGTCCAAACTTGATTCACTTGATCATTGGTGTTCTTTTCAGGCTCTCTCAACATTGCTAAGTGCCAAGTTATAAGTTTCTCCCGAAAATGCACCGTCTCACATAACACATACTTCCTCGGGAATAAGTTGTTAGCTCGAGTTGATAACGTTGTCGACCTTGGTGTTGTCTTGGATGAGCGACTCCGCTTCACCTTGCATTATGATAAAATACTTTCCCGGGCAAACAAACAGCTAGGCTTCATCAAAAGTCGTGCCAAGGAATTTCGTAACCTGTGGGTCACACGATCCTTATACATCTCTCTAGTACGCCCCATTCTCGAATATGCTTCCATTTGCTGGAATCCGGCTTTTGAAACCCACAGTAGCAGACTCGAGTCCATACAAAAGCAATTCTTACTTTTCGCATTGAGAGAACTATACAGCCCTTACGATTTTAATACCCTTCCTCCTTATGAGTTTCGACTGGGTCATCTAAACTTACTAACACTTGCATCTAGAAGAATGATGATTTCGGCCTGCTTCACATTCGACGTCATTAGAGGCGTCATCAAAGTTGAATTCCTGAATAGCAAAATAGTTTTGAATAACCCTGTAAGAAACACCAGGTCCTCTCGTTTACTTAAGGAATATCCACACTCCACTACTTACGCAGCTAATGAGCCGATAAATAGATGCTGCAGGATATTCAATAGCATAAGTAATCTGTATTCTCCAACAGTCTCAAAATTAGCCTTCAAATCCTCCCTTTTCAAAGCCATCCGCAACCCTTTATCCTAAGCTATATGTTCAATGTTTTATTTATTTGTTATTTATTAATTTGTTATTGATTTATCTTGTTAATTATTTTATTTAATTTTTCATTTTATTTCTATGTACTCGTAATTTCCAATTTTGTTTTTTTACTGTTTACGTTACTTGTACCTTGCTTGGTTGAGAAATAAAATAAAATAGCTTCCAGTCTTCTAGGCATGGATTCTACTAATTTTTTGGTAAATTCTGCTGGTATATTATCCTATTCTTCCTTAAGAACATTTTGCAAACTTTCCTTGCTTGTGATTAGACGTTGCCGAATTTTCCTGTCTAAATAATCCCATAAATGTTCAATGGGGCTGAAGTCTGGGGATTGGGGAATGATCCAATACCTTGGGTGTTCTATGAAGCAACGATAACCTTACTAAATAGGAAGTGTGCTTAGGATCGTTATCTTGTTGGAAGATCCACGTCCTAGGCAATTCGAATTTCGCAACACTGTCAGCCATATTTCGCTGCAAAATATTGAGATAGCCATGCTTATCTATTGTGCTATCAATAAATTCAAGGTTTTCAACTCCCGATGCTGCCATACACCCCCAAACCATAACAGATCCTCCGCCATGCTTCACTTTGCCGGAAACATTTTTTTCATGGAACTCCGTATTTTTAGTTCGCCAAAGTTTTTTATTCGTATGCCCGCCAAATATTTAAAATGTACTCTCTTCAGAGAATAAAACGTTTTTCCAAAAATTATAAGTACAGTTTTTATATTTTTTAGCATAATTTTTGCGTTTTTTCTTATTTGCTTTAGAAATAAACGGCTTCCTTCGTTGTACTATGCCATGTAACCCATGTTCATTCAATATTCTTCGAACGGTGGAGGCTGAAAGGGATTGACTGTGTGTCACGGAATAATTTTCAACTATTTTAGCTGCACTTGAACGGGGATTACCCTTAACTGCTTTGACTATATTTCTTATTTCTTTTCTATTTAATTTCCCTGGCCGTCCAGATCTTTTAAAATCGTCCAATATTTTGAATTTATTGTATTTGTCAGTAAATTTTTTTAACTGCACTGTGTGGTTTTTTTTACAATATTTCCAATTTCCCGTAAACTTTTACCTTCACAATGCACATCCACTATAATTTTTCATGTTTCTGGCTCAGTTTCTTTCCTCATTTTCACACTTTTCTTCTAGCATTTTTTAAATCAAATTAACTCCTTCAAAAATGACTTTAAGGGGTTACCCCCACTTGTAGCGCAATAAAATAGGTCATTTTCATGAATTTTTTTTGACAAAACTACGAAATGTTTTTAAACGACTATTATATTTTCTTAAAGTACATACATTGAACACCTTTCAGTAATTTTTTTATTGAAAAATATTACATGATTTAATTACAAATGGCCGTCGAAACAATGGAATTTTAATTTTCACCTTTTGCGGTGACCAAAATTGTGTCGAACTGGATCATCTGAAACAAAAAATAGCGATGAACTTAGTTAAATAACAATATAAACTAGTGTTTGATCGAAGGATTTAAAACAATATCAATTTTTCACAAAATGGCGGACAGTCAAAGTTAATATTTCGATTTTCACTTAAAAAAATGGTCGTCTTTTGGCTATAAAACGGCCATTTTTTATTAAAAACAAAAATCGAACGATCAAACACTACATTTTTACGTATTAAACAAACCTGCTAAGTTTCAAAAAGATCGGTTCAGTAGTTTTCGAGTAATTTTGGTCACCGACTTCAAAGATGTCATTTCGAGAAAAACGCGTTTATAAGTATAAGTAGCGGTTGTATAAGCAACAGTTTCTTCTCTTTCAACGCTCATATCTCGGTTAATTATGTTTGGATCGACTTGAAATTTGAAGGACGTATTCTCAGATAGTTATACTTAAAAAACATGCAACAAAAAAAAAAACGAAAAACTGCAAAGTTACAAGTGGGGGTAACCCCTTAACGAGAATTTGTGCGATTGCTGTTTCCTAAAAATTAAATTGAAGTTGTATGCCGTTATCGTAAAAGATCCGTGACTTTGTTTACAGCTAGAATCTAGCAACGTTTGAACACGTGTGCACTAACTTTTCGTTCATCTTTCCTTGACTTGTTGTTTTTGTTCCTCTGTAAATTTTTTGTTATTT
This sequence comes from Nemotelus pantherinus, assembly GCA_963978885.1. Classification (NCBI taxonomy): domain Eukaryota; kingdom Metazoa; phylum Arthropoda; class Insecta; order Diptera; family Stratiomyidae; genus Nemotelus; species Nemotelus pantherinus. The sequence goes on from OZ022263.1 coordinate 62,496,121, forward strand.
AATATATGATATTGATTTTTTTCGTGTATATTTTTAGCAAATAAAGGTTTGATATTACTCAATCAGAAATATTTTTCAATCAGTAATTTTTTTTTTGTTGAAGCTCAAAAACAAATTTGAAAGGTGTGCACTCACTTTTGACGCTCACAGTATATATGAGTGCGATAAGTAAATTTAAAAATACTGTAAATACATACTTGCAAATCTATTGGAAAAATGTATGTCAGTAATAAACGCAATTAAATTTTCAGTAAAATTTTTGCGTCTAAAACAAAATCAATCATTCTCTTGCTTCAGTTTCTAGTACTGGAAACATAAATGCAAGATTCGGGCTTTTCTGAATAGTATTTCTTAAAATTCAGGCCTTCTGTTGAAAGTTGAGAAAAGAACGATACCAAAAAGCAAAAACTGAAGAAAAGAAATTCACATGATATAAACTTTTTTGAGCCGGACTAGAATGCATTTTTCATTAGTCAGAAGGATTGGTTTTCATTCCTTTCTTGCAAAGTAACAAAATTCGCCTGAATAAGGTTTTCCTTTTACCCCACAGGTAATGGCGCAGCAATAAAATTTAATTTCTAGCTGTTGATCATTTTATGACCATTACTTCAGCCTGTACTACAAGCTACATTAGGCGTGTTTTTTGCTCCTCTAGCCAGAATAGAACTGTGTAGTAAGAAAAAAAAATAGCAACAGCTCTTGACCCAGTGAATTCACCGGGACAGAACTATGTTCTGAATAGGTCGCTCATGGACTCACGCGTAAAGTGTGCTGATATTTGAGAAAGATATCGTAGCGGTTGGTGCAACTGTTTATTTAGAATTAATTTGAATTTGAATTCGAATTGATTTAAATTGATTCTGCTCTTCTCTATCGGCCATTATGATTTAATCAGACCAACTTGCAGATAAAACTTTTTCAATATCGTTGATATGACGACATAGACAATCAAAACTCATTTCGTTGCACCAATCTTCGCGCAACCACAGCGAATGCAGCAACCAACCTTAGCGAATACACTAACTGTTCTGCTCTTTATCGTTTTTCTGCACTATCGTTATATTCTACTCTGTACCGGAGCAAAAAAACACACCTATTGATTCTTCCCAATTCATTATACAAGGATGGATCAATAAATACCCATGTTTGCAGACAGATGGCGTTACTGGGGAAGTTTGTAGGAGCCACAAGGTTGGCCGCCGTGATCGCAATGATACCAACCGTTCCCGAACCACACCGTCACCATCGCCAGACAGAGACGTCACTTTGTCTTGAACAGTCAACCAACATGTTTGTGCCGTTCAGACGCTCGTAGCACACACGTACATTTATTAGTCATAATAAATAAAGAAAGTTGTTGAATGTAACCCGTGTTTTTATATCGTGTAGAAGGCGAAGTCAATAAAGTAGTAACCTCTAAAAGTTGTCATTATCATTGTGTACTAGGGTTGGGACATCGACAACTCAACATCGATGTTCGATGTTTTATACATCGAAATCGTCCAACATCGATGTTAACGATATATCGCCAAAAAAACATCGATGTATCGACGGAAATTAATGTTGGTTCTTTATTAACACTAGTTATTATAATATAGTGCAAAAATGAATTGAAATAATGCCTTTGTTTTATATTTTGCATGTACTTCTATCAATAAGAAAAATAAAAAATATTAATGGGAAAAATGATACAATATACAAATAATATTCATACACTAAAATTATTTGGACCTCAAACATATATATGCTAAAACTACAAAAAATAAATAAATGAAACTTGCTGTTAAAACAATAAAGTACAACATATTAAAAATCTCTATGATATAAAATAATCTAATTTAATCTAAAAGAAATAATTGGGCAATGCAATGATGACATGAGTGCCAATTTATTTGCATAGCTCCCTAATAGCCTACTCTGATCAGATGCTATAATATTGCTTGCCTTTGAAAACAATCGTTCTGCAATTTGACAATCAAGGGTATACCTGCTTAAACGTGGTTTGATTGCGAGAGAATCGAAGGGGCTAATGGTGGAAAGTTATACCATCGATGTCCACTTCATTTCTACGATCTCACTGCATGAACTCAAAAGACAAGCTGGCAACCAAAACTGAGAATGACAATGGAATGAAATATGGAATAGCTAAATAACACCGGGAGTGAACAGTAAGCATCGAAAGGAAAACATCGATGTCAAAATAATATCGAAAAGTTAACATCGATGTTAAACATCGTCGAGGTGTTCGATTTCCCAAGCCTATTGTGTACTACAATCTTTTAAAAGACGTCATACAAAATTTAAGACTCATTTATTGGTTATTTTAGATTTGATGGATTGATTTTAGAAGCTTGAGTAGTCTAGTGGTTTCTTTCGTTTGGGGTCTCTGGTTCGAAAACAGGGGTGGATTGAGTCGTGGAACTAATAATCTCATTCAACTATTCATCACATTGATTGTAAATTTGTGAATAAAGCGCTCTTCGAACTGCAACCCTTAAGCCATAACAAAATGTTGTCGTGGGATTACTTTACATTTTTTTTTTTGATTTGACAGCTTTATGTATTAAACGTGTTTGGTGTGTTTCGAAACAATAAAAAAAGAGCAATATCGATCCGTTATTCAATTTTTTTTTTTTGGATGGAAAAACGTGCGAAGAAATAAAGGGATAGTTGAATGGGGACCATTTACCATCTATGACAACCGAGAGGTATTGGTTCAACAAATTTAAAAGTAGCCGTACATCTGTTTTTGATGAAAAGTGCCCGCCCGGTAGACGTGATTACTGAGGAAATCGCTGAAAAAGTCCACGACGTGATTCTTGTTGATCGCCGAACGAAAGTGTGCCAAGAAGCAGAGGCTGTAAACGTGTCATACGGAGCGGCAATCAACATTTTGCATGATAGGTTAAGGATGAGAAAGCTTTCGGCTCAATGGTTGCCGCGATTTCTCACGATGGACAACGAGCGAAGTCCGCAGGAGTTTTTGCATGATGAATCCGGGATTCATTACTATACGCCAGATACCAGGCAACGATCAAAACAATGGACTTCTTCAAGCCAATCTGTTCAAAAGGAGGCAACAACTGTTCCGTCAGCCAGAAAGGTTATGACCACAATTTTTCGGGATTCGAAGGCAATAATATTCATGAACTTTTTGAAGATATGACCATGATTACGAGGCAATACTACAGTGAGTTAGTGGGTTGATTTGATGATAAATTGAGAGAAACGTGGCTCCATTTGCGAAAGAAAAAACTACACTCGCACTACGACAACGCACCAGGTCACTCGTCCGGAATCTTCACAGCCAAATTGCTTGAATTGCGCTACAAACTGCTGTGGCATCCACTGTGCTCGCCTGACCTGGCTCCCTGCAACTTCCTTTTATTCCCCAACATGAGAACGTGGCTCGCGGGATTAAATTTCTGCTCAAACGACGAGGTCATCATCGAAACACAAGCCTTTTGTGAAAATTTTGACAAATCGTATTTGTTGAAGGGGTTCAAGGAATGGCAGGGACGAAGAGAAAAGTGTCTCGTCCAAAAAGGAGATTACGTTGAAAACTAAAAAAAAAATGAAAAACTTGCGTTTTCATTCCTAGCACGAATGCTTATTGATGCCGTGTCGTATGTTGTGCTTAGCACGTTACTTGGGCCAGCCAAAACTCTGTCATTATTGACTGTGAGACCACCGCTATAGATCTTAATATCACGACTAGCTTATAATTATGATTGAACTTGATCACCTTTCTCAACTTCTTGTTTGTAAGAAAACTACTAAATATGTATCTTCTAGACAACGAAAACATCGCTTCAATTTGCCATATCTTATCACCTGTTCTAGAGTGGTTAAGGTTCCTGGCACCTTGTTCAAAGAGTTCATTTCAAGACCTCGTGGGAATTTGTAGCTTTTGTGACCAAAAATAAAAGGACTCTAAACATAATATATTAGCTGTGTTTAATGAAACCGAAAAATGAGAGAGATATCAAGGCAAATTAGAGTAGAGCAGCTGTCAAAAAAAGTAGAGCAAGTTAGACCAAATGAGAGCACAAAAATTATGAAACACTTTTTAGGCAAAAATGCTCCAAGTTTTTTCTTTGCTCAGAAGTTTAACCTATCAATTCACTATTAAAAGACTATACTTCATTCACAACATTTTTATTGGCAGTCGGTTTTGTGACAATTGACAAACAGCTAGTTAGTGGTCCGAAGTTGCTCTGCCAAAAACACGTAGAGCAGAAAATCATACTCTAAATTACTCTAGTTCAACTTACAGCAGGCTCATAAAATACAAATCAGAGCAGCCTCGGTTCTGGTTATCCCAAATCGACTCACCTAACATGCCACTTTCCAAAACACCTCAGCTGCCTATTGCTGATGGAATACATGTAACTAGAGAAGACATTACTAAAGGTATAAGAGACCAAGCTTCATAATTAAATTGGCCGAAACGTTTAATTCACCCCTGCAGATATTTTTCAACAAATCGTAGCATTGCGGTATATTTCCTCGTTTCTGGAAGCCTTCCCATTTTACGCCGATTTTTAAAAGTGGCGACAAACGATCGGTTGAGAATTATAGAGGTATCGCCATTTTGTCTGCTATACCAAAGCTGTTTGAAAAAATTGTTTGTGAAAAACTTACAATTGTTATTGATCCTCTTCTAAACGAACAACAACACGGCTTCAGAAAAGGTAAATCGACTACCACCAATCATATTATAGTGATTTCAAATATGCTTTGCAATATGCAAAAAGGACGTCAGATTGATACCATATACACTGACTTCAGCAAGGCTTTTGATCGTGTCGACCATGATGTTTTGAAATTTAAGCTGCAAAAATTTGGTATTTCAGGAAACTTGCTAAATTAGTTAAGAAATCGCGAACACAGCCTGTAAAATTCCAAGGTTTTCTCTCCAAAAAAATTACCGTTTCCTCTGGGGTACCGCAAGGCAGCCACCTAGGGCCGCTCCTATTTAATATTTTGGTCTCGGACCTATCGAAGGCGTTATCAGACATTCCACATCTTTTTTATGCGGACGACCGCAAGATGTCCCACACAATTCAATCGGAATCTGATTCAAAATTTCTTCAGTTAAAACTCTTATCGCTTAAGCAATGGTGTGCCTGAAATAAACTTTTTCTTAACATTGATCAATGCCATGCCATAAGCTTTTCTCGTAAGACCTATACTGTAAAATTTCATTACCGCCTGAGTAATCAGCTGCTGAAGAACGTAGATAGTATTTTGGATCTCAGTGTCGTTCTTTATAAGAAGCTTCGCTTTAATTTTCAATACGACAAAGTTCTTGCAAGAGTAAGCAAGCAGGTGGGATTTATTAAGAGATTACATCCTTTACTCGAATATGGTTACATTGTCGAGAATCCTACTTTCAATGTTTATAGAGATAGAGTGGAATCTATCCAAAAGCAGTTTGCTATTTTTGCCCTGGGAGGTCTATACCGTCCACGTGATTTCGAAAACCTTCCATGCTATAGTTACAGGTTAAGTTTTTTAAGTTTTTTAAATGGGACAACACTTTCTTCAAAGAGAACGTTATTGTGCTCATTTTTGGTTTTTGATGTGATTAGAGGCTTGATTAATGTTGAATATATTTGCAATAAGATAACAGTCAATAATTCTGTAAGACGGACTAGACACACACACGTCTCCTTAATGTGCACCAGCAGCACACTGTTTATGGTGACAGAGAATCAATAAATAGATCTTGTAAAATATTCAACAACTTTTCCAACTACTATTCTCCGTCTATCTCTAAAGCCAGGCTCAAAAGTGCTTTAATTATAAATTCCTAAAGAAAACCTTATTTCCTTTTCCTGGAATCTACGCCTCAAATTAACAACCAGACAAAAGTCTGGGACATGTTATTTTGTTCATTTATGCTATTTTATTTTTAGTTCAGCTTAAAAAAAAAATGGAAATTGTTATTTTTTTTATGTACACACCTTGTTTGGTTTGAAATAAATAAACAAATGAATCCTGCTCTACGAGGTTTAGCTTGGCTTATCTCGATACATATCAGCCATCGTTTATCGATACTGCTGTAGTGTAGGTTTGTATCAATAACAGCAAGAAAATTTGTGCTACTTCCATCAAAAACTAATCATATCATCAGTTGGCCAAGTCAAAAGGCTGACAATACTGCCGCCCTCAGCATAAACCTTCTATCTACATTTAAGTAACTTCGGAGATATTCAATGATTTGTGTTTTTCTGCAGCATGCAGGCATACGGAAAGAGCATTTTCCACTACTGATTTTAACATACTTCCACAAAAGATAAGTTTTTCATAGTTTGTAAAATAATGTAAGAGAGTATGTAGTTTCCAAATCCGGTGTTAGCTCAAAATTGCCACAGAATATTGCCAAGCTGATTTTCTAAATATTCAACTGAAAAACTATCTTCAGATCAATTTTTTTCCGGACAATATAAGCTCCATATCTTAAAATGCTATGATCCAAATAACAAAATGAGCCCCCACGTTGAAATAAGCCTCCAATAATTGACGGGTATAAGCAATTTAGGTTCTCATTACCTACACAATCTCATGGTCATAAACATCGAATTAGTTAAATCTGGGTCAATTATCAATAGCAATCAACATTTTCCTAATTGACGGCTTGCTAATGCCGAGATTTAGACTAAATGACTAGAGGAGTTAATAAGGCGTTTGCTATCATGTGAAACCCTTCAATAATAATTAAATTATGATTTTGGTGTAGGGTTTGTTCTAATAATTCAGAATAGTGAACATACTTTAATTTTTCTTACAAAAAGTTGAAAGGACTTCTTGGTACTAAGCGAAGTTATCAAACTGATTATAGCTTTCGTTCATGCCTGTATTACTTAAAAAAACAATTATTAATTTTTTAACGGTCGGCAATCAAATAATGCATCGGTAAACTCACAGACAATATCACATATAGGATGCTTCCTAGAAAAATGTGTAGATTTATTTTGCCAAAAAAGAATATTGAGAGCGAAACAGTATAGTGTCAACATTTTTAATAAATGTTATTAAAAATGTTGACACTATAGTGTTTCGCTCTCAGTATTCTTTTTTGCCAAAATAAATCTACACCTTTTTTTTTAAATAATACAGGCATGAACGAAAGCTATAAGAAAGCTAAAGAGACTATTTCCAAAGCAAACACATATTCATAAAAATTTAACTAACACGCTTGCATCAAATAAAATTGACATAAAACCCACACATGCAACCAATCAATGACTAGTATTTCCAATATGAGAAAAACAGAATAAACATAATTTCCACAAAATCCCAAGTCATATCCTTCCACTACCTCGGTTTGATTCAATAAATCATCCATGACCCAAAGGCAATAACCATCCCACTAACAAAATCACTTGCTCGATTAAGCGCGCCGCAATTCGATGGTCCTGTTAGTCATTACATTTTATTTCGATATCATCGTACGGTTGGGAAAAATTCCCAATTTCCGTCATCACTATCATCGCCATCATCATCATCGTCCTCGTATGGCCAATAATACTATGATAAAAAAAGTTAATGAACGGCAAAATCCAGTTCGAATTTATTCTGTGGCAACAAGAGATTTCATCGAATTGCTGACAACGATGTCTTCTAGCCTCTTAGCTTTCTATCAATCCACTACACTGATTTGCTAGACGATTCTGGGTAACAAAATAGGACGAATTTTGTACGGTTTTTCGTCGAGTTTATTTTGGATAGAATTAAATATTACGTACTCTCACGGGAAATTCTCTCGGGTAATTAGCTATTAGTAGCAATTTGAAGAGATACTTGTGCGATGAAAGCGACACTTGTCCAAGTAAAAGGTAATTTATTTGCGACATTTATGAAATACGCTAGTTGCTTACTGGATATTAATGTGTTCTCTTAGGTGAAGATCGTAATTTTTTATAAAAATTTGCATATGGCTGTCATGTGACTGCATTGATTTAAATCAGTTTGAGCCAGAATTGAAGGATAAATTCGCACTAGATGTTTCAGTAATTACCATACGTGCGCACGAACTCCAAACAGAATTTACATACCGTTTTGTGTAACATATCAGTTTTACTGGAAACGTACCTGAAAGAAAAATTGAAATTGTTAATAAAGGCGCCTAATTAATAGGATTAGATTTGAAACTTGTTAGTACCACATGCTGTACTTTTATCTTATATCCTGTTTTAAATGTATCTGCAAGTATGATCTAAAAATATTGTCTGTTCGCAAACTTATTTATGGAACACTTCAACTGGAACTTCAGTTTTCCCCTGCTTACTATACCTATGGACATTTCTAGATTATTCAACAAAGGAAGTTTAATCTAAACGCAACCTTGACCTGCGAAGAAAGATATCAAACCCAACTTTACATGGTTGATTCCATTTATTCGATTAATTGCTGCTTCCAATTAAACTGATTGCGTACGCTTCTGATGTGAATGAATGAATAAAATGTCTATATATGTGTTCAATAGAAATACGAGTACAAAGTATACGATGTTATTGCTGTCATTTTTAGGAAAATATTTCCGTTCTACTTTCCCATATGGCATAACTTTCTCTTCCAGTTGATCGATCTAAAAGCAATCTAGTATTTCAGTTAATGGGCGGAGGTATTACCTTGTGGATAATATGGGTTAGAATAACGAATTAGAAGTGAATCTTTTTTTCTTCTTTTCTTTGAATACGATTGAAACATGTAATTGTGTTCATAGCCAATAATACTGTACAACCGTTATTGACCGAGTGACTATAGAGTTTTCGTGAAATCATATAATATTCTAGAGTCTTTGTGCAATTGAAAGAATCGTCAAATGATCATTTTGGAAAGTTAATGTAAATAATATATTTGAGGATTCAGTTCAAAATGCTTCAGCCGAAAAAAAATCTATAAAATAAAAATAGCTTAAGGGGACATAGCATCTTCAAATTTTTCATAAATCGATTTTTGTTTTTTGATTGAATATGTTAGAATGAAGCTTTAAAAACATGATTTTAATAATATAAAATTGAAATTATAAAAATAAAAGTAGATGACTATATATGTTAGCGAAGCGCGCCAAGGTCAATTTTTCTATGATTATCGTTCACTTCGCAATACCGCTACATCGACTTAGGCTAAAGTGTAGGGAAAGATAAGTACGTCAAATCTTTTAAAAGAAACAAAAAAAAGTTAGCTTCGGCAAAAAAAAAAAATACTGAAAAATATGCTTCTAAAACATGTGATGAAACTCCAAAAAAAGGTCTGAAAAAACTTCAACTGACACTAAAATTAATGACAAATTTATCAACATATTATGGTCTACCCATACGACGAAATTATAATTCGGTTGAAAACATGCGCAAGGAAATTTGGGCAGCATATTCCCAAAAAATTTCAACTGATGAGAACCCTCAACACTCTTATTGACCTGTTGGAGAAAAGACTTGGTGTAACTGGCGCAAGGCGGAGGCAGCTGGTGGTAATGCTTTAAACGTTTTCAAGCATCTTCCACCTTTAGATGATGAGATACAATAAGTTTTAAAGCCTATTTATGAAGACTTATCATGAAGAGATTTATTAAAGCGCTGCTTGGGCAATTTTACGCAGAATAATAACGAAAGCTATAATTCTTGTGTTTGGAATTTGGCCCCTAAACATACTTTTTGTAGACCAAATATCATAAATATGGCCGCAAATATTTCTGCGTGTACATTCAATGAAGGATTTATGGCTATCTTGATAATAATGAAAGTCATGGGAATTACAATTGGCCAATGTGCGCTGGAACATGCAGAAAATAGAGATGCTGCAAGAATCAACCAGACGGAAAAACACTCGAAAAAAACTCGATTTTCCAAAAAAAAAAAAAAACGCCGCCATTTTGTTATTTTTCAACCAAATTTTTTTTTTAGTTAGTTCCAAGGCCGCTTTGATGCTGATGAAAACTCTTTTTTGTTTTTTTTTTCTAAGCTTCTCCTGAGGGCAGTTACCGTGCAGGCAGGGTTTTTTTTTTGAGTTTTTTTTTCAAAAAAATTGTAGCAGACGACAGGGGGCCACAAAAAATGTTTAACAATTTTTTTTATGTAGCATAAAGCAAGTAAAGTATGTGTACAAAGTTTCATTAAGATATGTCTTTTAATTCAATTAAAAACGAACCTTTGAAATCTACTTCAACTCGGGGACTATTTGCCAGCTTAGCAACTGATGTTAAATGATACAGTATATCTGCAGTGTAATTCTTAGTACATAACATATTATTTTACAGCCAGTATATTTAGGGCTTAGCCTAAAATCAGAATTTTTAAGCTCATTTGGCTTAAAAGGTCTTTTTTTTTTAAAGATAAACGAATAAGCCATTTTGGTGGAACGTAAGGTGGTTGGGAGGGGTTCTCTTTTAAATTTCCTTATCTCACAAAAATATATGAAGAAAAAAGTTTTCGCCGGTGAGTACTACCGACATTTCTAACGTCAAAATATATTTATTGCGCCGATGAAGTCAAGTGTGCTCCGGTTGAGTTGGTTTGTAACCTAAAAAGTAATAGCCGAGGGAATGAAAAATGCAAGGAAACACTGTCAGACCACTTAAAATCCCCGGATTAAGATAGTATGCATCAAATTACAGCAGAATTCTGATGACTTGGAATTCTTGCTTGTCAAGAAAAGCACTGCGCATTTGTAATTTTCTTGCATGTATATTTTTGAGCAGTTGACAGTATTTTTAAGGTGTGAGTACTTCTCATTTACGCCCGGTATCTTGGCCCTAGAACTTACTACTCCTCCATCGAGCTCTTCGCGGGCCAGTCCTGACGCAAGACCTAAGGTGTTACTAGGATTTTCATTGCGTAAGGCAGCCGTGTTGATTCGAGCCTGGTTCGTGGATGCAATGCTTCTATGCAAAGCAATCCGCACTCGGAGAACCATACCAACAAGATAGTGATAGTGGTTGGCACCTCGATACGGTCGTGCCGTCATCAGGCTCGAGTAGTGGCGTGGTCTATCTGATTAAGAGTGGTTCCATCAGGTATTATTCAAGTACTTTGATGCTGCCAGTTCTATGACTCGAAGACATAATGCCGGAATACCGGCTCTCGACCTACATACTTTGGCGTTAAAATGTCCAAGGATGATTTTTACATCAAGCCTTGTCCAGGCATTGAAGGACCCGCTCGTTTTGTTCATAATATAATTCTTTTTCGTCATCAGCAGATTCCTTCGTAAGTGCGTGAACGTTTATGAGGCTGATGTTTGCAAATTTGCCTCGCACACAAAGGTTGCATACACTTTCATTGATAATGTTAAAATCGATGATGGTTGACTTCATTATTTGGTTGACGAGGAAGCCTCCCCCAAGCACATGGTGTTTTGAATGACAGCTGTGGTATGTTATATTCTTTTTTTTTTTTTTGTAAAACATCATTCCCTTCCCATCTGATTTCTTGTATTGCTATTATATTAGACTTATATTGAGACAGGGCATCGGCTTGAGCTCTGCAGAGTGATCTAACGTTCCATGAGAAAAGCATTTGAAAAGCATTTCAAGGGAGAGGTAATCGGTCTCTCGACAACCTTACTTGGAAGGGACTAGCTTGAAAGGATTTGCCAACCTTTTCTGAAAAAAAAAAATTGTTGGACGCAGCCATCGCGAGGAAGTTACGTTCAGGCTTCTTTCAGCTGAGATGCATACATATATTCATATACTACATGTTATTCCCTCTATCCAACTGACATCAGTAATGTTGCTCGGCAGTCAGCCTAAGTGAAACAATATTCGTCGGCTTAAGTCCATAAATGTTTCTTCTACCTTAACTTGAAGAAGCAATTAAGCTTTTCTGAAAGAGACATATTGCGGTTAAGATGCGTCACGTGTCATTTTGACGCAGACGGACACTCTGCAGCACTTCTGGGTCTGAGGCTACTATTTGACTACATACAAAGTTATCAGCCCTACACTGACTTACAAATGGGCCTTCGATTAAAAAGTCTACCATCAAATGCATAGCGGATGTATGTGAGAGGTGTGTTTTGTGATACATTTGGCGAAATGAAAGCATAAAAAGCACTTTGCAGATTTTTGTTTCTAGAAACAAAGAGGGTTAAGTTATATTCTGCCGGTTATACATTAATAACTATCTAACTTGGGTTATACATTAATAACTATCCCAAAACAATTCCTAGACTCATTTCTACCTCTCGCACTCCTTGGCTAAGTATGATGCGTTAATTCTTGTTCAAGTGCTTAAACTAACTCTTCGGGTATCCAAATCCTCAATCCAGTTGATCATAAACGACCGAGAAAAAACTAAAAAAAAAAACTCAGAGCTAGTTTTGGGGGGATTTGTAACTTAACTACCAAATGATGATGCAAATACGAAAAAACCGAGGTTTAACGGATTTTATGGTAGGTGCAAGCATTTTGGTAGAAGCAGGTGCAAGCACAACACCTTGTCGAAGGCCTGTTAGATGTCAAATAATATAGGGTGTACTTTTGGCAAATACTGAAGAAGCTGTCCTTCAAGTGGTTGAAAAATATGCATAGTCAAAACGTGTCAAAATCCACAACTTGCTTCATGCAAACTAGTATAGATTTTTTGGTTTTTGCTAATGTAAACAATATTGATTTAATTTTTTTTACGCATTTGGAGCCCAATTTTTGACTATATTTTCAAATTTACTAATAGTAGGGGAGCCCGGGATGCTAAATTTGCAGTTACTAAAGCGTCATGGGGACCTATTGGATTGTGAAGGTTAGGTTCTAAAATGAAAAAAAGTTTATGTCAAGTTTTCCATTTTAGTGGGGGGGAGAGCGTGTAAAAATTTTCAAAAACGTAAAAAAAAACAGTCACATGGAAATACTCGAGCGCGTCAGACATTCATAGTGTATACGCGCTTTGTCTTTCTGATAACCAATAGATATTAATCTGACGATTAACTAGAGGGGGGTGGCCGTGAAAAGGGGTAAAAAAAAACAAAAAAACAAGTTATTCGAGCGTGTCAGATATTCAGAGGGAATGTTAAGTGAACCCAAAAAATTGTCCTATTTAAATGACTGACGATTTGGACGTGACCGAAAGTCATGACTGATTTTTTAAAATGTAAAAAAATAATGTGACCATGAAATACTCGAGCGCGTCAGATTTTTATATAGAGGGTTCAACTTGATGTCTTAGGTGTCCTAAATGATAATCTGACAATTATATGGAGGGATATTGTTAATCTGACAATTTAAAAACAAAATTTTTTTTCGTTTCTTCTTTTTATTGCTGGATGAAATAAAAACAATATGTACATATATATATATATATATATATATATATATATATATATATATATATATATATATATATATATATATATATATATATATATATATATATATATATCTAGAAAATTCAATCATTTATTGATATGAAAGTAGAAAAAAATATATATATAACAAGTATTTTAATCTTCATCCTCACTGGATTCGTCTTCGAAGTTGGTTTCCAATTGTTCAACTTCCTCGTCATATGAAACTTATTGCATTAAATTCACTTAATTATTTTAAAACACAACAAACAAACCAAAGCGTCGTACATCAACAAAAACTAACAAGTCATTGTGATCGGCTAAGATGTCATCATGGCAGCAGACGGTAGTGTGAGGACACTGCGAGGATTGCGAGATAGAGAAAGAGTGAGAAGGAAGATTGGCGCGGAGTGGGGAATACACAGTTCTCAGCATATATATGCTTCATCATTTATTGATGGTTTTAGCTACATCGCCTCATGAAAACCGTCAGATTATATGTTTTTCGAAATCCTGATAGGATTTCCTTCAAAATAAAAAAAAATCAATCGCGCTCGAGTTTTTCGAGGTGAGGTTTTTTTTTACAACTTTGTGACTTGCCCATTTCCTTATGTCACGCTCAAATTGTCAGATTATTGAAATATACTCTTTTCTGGATGTACTTAACTTACCTTATCTTAATCTGACGCGCTCGAGTTTTTTTGAGGATCAATTTTTTTTACTAATCTGACGGGGTGCCCTCAACGCACCCCACTATATTAAGGGTTCATATATGGTAGGGTACATTACAGGGGTGCAAGGCTTCTCCTCATATGATTTTCTGACGCGCTCGAGTAACGCGCGAAATCCCCGCTTGGGCTCCCCTACTATAACAAACCCCCTGCGTGATACAATTTCCCAATGAAAATGAAAAGCATAGTAACTAACTTGAGTGAAACGTTTCGGGAAAAATTCGATGATTTTAGCCTTTTTCTTAGATCGGTCTCAAGGAACAATCTCTTTTAAAATTTTGAAATTGTCATGCGTCGATACTGTTAATTTGCGTTGATTTAGAAAAAGAAAAATCGAACTTCCAAACAAAAAAACTTTAAATTTTCATTACATGTTAGCAATAGTTATCAATTGCGCACAATAGTCCTTGGTTGAAACAGAACGAAACTGTTTATAGCTTGAAAAACTGGCATTACGTTCATTATTATTAAGATTTACCATCTACCTATTTTTATAGGACTTTTTCCTCTCGAGACCGTGGTTTTAGTATTTTTATTCAGATGCGGGACTTACTGTCCTGATAAGCATTATTTTCTTCTTCTGCTTATTGCTTTTTGTTACGAGTGGTGAAAGCATTTACCAAACTTGATGAAGAACACGTTATAGATTTTCAGTTGTAAAAATGGTGCTATTGATGTGACAAAGAAGTTCTGGTACACTGGTTCTATTCTAGGCGGCTTTTTATATTATTTATCTAACGGAAGTAAATGCCTCGAACTTCAAATCAATAAGTTGATAATTTGGAGCAAGTTTTCAATTTTTTAAGCTAGTTGCATTCCTTTCTTGTGGAAATCTACAGTCTAATTTTATGGGTCATATGTTTTATGTAGTTTTAGGATTAATCGAATTGTATGTATTAAGACTTTTTCATACGAAAGACCTACCTGTGGAGTTGCAAATTACTATTTTGGAATCTCAAAATCACGATCAATATCACAATAGTCATGCACGCATAGACTAAAGTCAATATTATTCATCAATATTATTCTAAAAATGTTTCCTGCTTAATGCAATGATTAGTACATAATATTCGTGAAAATTGCACATACATGATACGCACTACAATTGAGTTCTTTAGTTGCAAAATGATACTGAAAGGTTTTTGAAAACTTTTCAGAAACAGCAAAAAACTATATTTTCTTTCCTGGTCAATATATCAAACCCATTTTTTTTTAATAAATTGAAAATAAAAAACTACACAATATTACAAATTTTCATAAACTATGGATTATGTTAAATATTAATTAATTCGCATTTACATTTCATCAGGTCGCGTTTTGGAACAAAATCGCCTTTAGGTGTGGTTTTGGAACGAAACTTCATGTTGGAGTCGGGTTTTGGAACAAAACAAAAACAATTATATTTTTTTAATTTTTTATTTTTGCCTGTAATTTTTGTTTTACAGAAAGTAGGTACCTATTTGGCCTGTCCGTGCGAGTAAAAAAAGTATTTTTAACAATTTTAGTTTATTACCATATTATCGATCTAAAGTCAACAAACATATATGCCGCGGCAAGAGTACTACGAAAACTAACTAACTGAACAAGAACGAGCCAAGATATCAAGACGCGAAATGCAGCGTCAGCGTCTGGATCTTATGTTACCCTCGGGGCTGTAGCGTTCGACGACCACCATGCCACACACACGCGCAGCTAGCTCAGCATAAAATCGCTTTTCTTTTATGATTCTACATTTCGATGATAATCATTTAGATCGCGCAAGACGCATTAAATTGCTAGCGTATGCACATTAGCCGCGGGCATGCGGACGATGACATCCATATGCCACAGTGCATGGATGTGATCATTGGACGCCACAGTACTCCCCCTGCAGTGGCAAAGCCACGATACGACAGAATATTGAACTCAAAATTCTGAGTACCTGGCTCGTTCCTTTACACAGAATTAAAAACTTAATGCTAACTTACAGCTATTCGACTCAATTGTCGAATCGAAATCGAACCGTGGGCTTGATTCGTCGGCCAAAGCTGGTAAATTTAGCCAATTCGGTGCTCTGTGTGGTTGGTTCGATTGCGAGCAAGGCGGGTTTCAATCTGTCGATCGAGGTGCTGACATGACGACCATTAATATCCACGACGAAATATTTGTCTTTCCTTTTGACCACGGGGAACGGTCCGTCGTATGGTGATGATAAAGGAGGCCTCACCTTGTCGTTGCGTACGAATACATGTGAGCTAGTTGCGAGGTCCTTGCTGACAAACACCTTGTTCGATGAGTGGTGCGCGGTGTCGTGCGGGACTAGTTCATGCATGTACGATCGAAGGTCTCGTAGAAAGTCGCTGTCGTTGATGCTTGTGTTGCTCTTCGTAAAAAACTCACCCGGTAGTCGTAGGTTCGTTCCGTAAACCAAATCCGCTGGTGTTGATGAAATGTCTTCTTTAAGTGCTGATCGAAGACCTAGTAGGACGAAGGGTAGCACTTTTACCCAACTGCCGCTGCCGTGGCATTTGATGGCCGTTTTTACCGTGCGGTGCCATCGCTCGATCATATCGTTCGCTGCTGGATGGTACGGCGTTGTCCGGAAATGAGTGCATCCCAACAGTCGCGTAAGTTCGCCGAAAACTTGGCTTTGGAATTGACGTCCCAGATCAGTTGATATTTGCGCTGGAACTCCAAATCTGCTGACCCAAACATTGACAAAAGCTTCAGCGACGGTGGTCGCTGTGATTGTTACGAGAGGTATGGCCTCTGGCCACCGTGTGTATCGGTCGATGATCGTTTGACAGTATCTATAACCGTCGCTTGGTGGCAAAGGTCCCACGATGTCGATGTTCAGGTGAGCGAACCTTGCGTCTGGAGGTGCGTAGCGTTGCACTGGTGATTTAGTGTGGCGTCCAACCTTGTTGCGCTGGCAAGCGATGCAGCTTCGAACAAAATTGTTGACATCACGGTTCATTGATGGCCAGAAGAACCGGTCGGTCACCAGTTTCCTTGTTGCTCGTATCCCTGGATGCGCCAGACCATGAAGTTTCGTGATTAGCGGAACTCGTAGCTTGTTCGGAATGTATGGCCGAATCTTGTTTGACGATACAACACAGTAGAGAGGCTTGTCGGTCCCAATGAACTGTTGTTTGCGCCATTCGAGAGGTTGACTCTCTTGAAGAAGCAGCTTTTGGAGCTCGTCGTCTTCATGTTGAGCTGCAGCGAGAGAATCAGAACTAATTTGGGAAATAGTACTTACTCGTGACAAGCAATCAGCAATGAAGTTCTGTGTACCCGGAATATGCTGAATGTCTACGCTGAATTGTGATATGTAGTCTAACTGCCGTTGCTGTCTCGGTGAAGCCTTGTCTGGATTTTGTCGAAGTGCGTATATCAGCGGTTTATGGTCCGTAAAGATGGAGAAGACTCTGCCCTCGAGCATATGCCGAAAATGACGTATAGCCTCATAAATCGCCAGAAGCTCCCGATCGTAGGTGCTGTACTTCTGTTGGGATTTAGTAAGCCTTCGTGAGAAGAAACCTAGGGGCTCGTTGCCGGAGGTAGTCGATTGCTGCAGTACTGCACCAATTCCGCCATCAGAAGCATCTACGTTGAGTGACCAGAACGCGTTGATGTCTGGGTGTGCCAGGGTTGGAGCTAAAGCCAGATCCTTTTTGCACTGCTCGAATGCCGCTATCGATGAAGGTGTCCATTGTATTTCCGTCTTGTCCTTTCGCTTGTTGCCAGGGATCAGTTCCTGGAGGACTCGTTGTTTTTGGGCCGCATGCGAGAGAAAGCGCCTGTAAAAATTCACCATACCCAAAAATGATTTTAGCTGGCTTACCGTTTTCGGCAAAGGAATTCCGGCAACCCCTTCTGTCTTTTCAGGTAAAGGTTGCAAGCCACGACACGAGACCAAGTGTCCAAGGAAGCGAACTACCGGTTGTCCAAATTGGCACTTGTCGACATTGATGACCAATCCGTACTTTTTTAGGCGCTCGAAGACTTCGGTTAGGTGTTTTTTATGCGTTTCGTGATCAGTCGAAAACACCAAAATATCGTCGAGATACGAAAAGACGTAGTCAATCCCCTGGAGTACCTCGTGGATGAATCTCTGGAACGTTTGTCCAGCGTTGCACAAGCCAAACGTCATGTAGACGAATTCAAAAAGTCCGAATGGGGTTATTATGGCCGTCTTGGAAACATCGTCTGGTTCTATGGGAATCTGGTGGAACGCCTTCTTAAGGTCGAGGACAGAAAACACTTTCATTCCATGCAAGGAGGCTGAACAATCCTGGAGAAATCCTATGGGATACCTGTCTGGTGTGGTAATGGCGTTTAAGGCGCGATAGTCCCCACAAGGACGCCAGTCTCCGTTGGGCTTGCGAACCATGTGTAACGGACTGCTCCAAGCGCTTTTTGATGGTCTGCATATACCCTGCTCCACTAACAGATTAAATTCGGCTTTTGCAGCGGCGAGTTTTTCGGGTGACAGTCGGCGAGCCTTCGCTCGTACTGGTGGGCCTGTAGTAATAATATGGTGCGTGGTAGTGCAATGATTCACATTGCGAGAAGTAACGACTGTTAGCTCGTGATACTTCGATAGCAGTTCACCATATGCGCCCGTTCGATCGAATAGCGAGGGTGCCTCAATACGTGCTTCGTCTATTTTTACCGTACGCATTAGCGTTGATACGTGCGACTTGCGATCAATGAGTCGTCGTCCACGCATATCTACCAAAAGTCCGTGATATGCTAGCAAATCTGCACCTATGATTGGTGAGGTCACGTCTGCCACGGTGAAAGTCCATTTGAAAGGTCGTTGTAGTCCAATACTGAGTGTTAGGCATCGTTTGCCGAATGTGCGGATTTTCGAGCCATTGGCGGCGACAAGAGATGTATCCGCGTTCTCGTTTAGGCGTTCTCGTTTGGTTGGAGGAATGACAGAGATGTCGGCACCGGTATCTACTAGGAACGAGCGGGAGGTCGTGGGATCGAATACTTGGAGGCGTGTTATTTTACGCGGGCCCGTTGCCTCCTCCCGCGTGGAGATGGTTAGTTTTTTGAAAAACTACACGGCGATCTGCAGTTTTTCGCGGAATTCCCATGCTTCCGATGATACCAACAAAGAGAGTAACCGGAATTGGTTTGTTGATTCCTCTCGCGACTAGAACGATTACCGTCTCGCGATGATCGTGCTTCATAACGTGAACGTGAACGCGAACGCGATCGACTACGTTCTCGGCGAGCTGGGAACTGGGTTCGGAAATCGAGCGCGTTAAAACGTTCTGTTAGGGCATTAATGCGAGCGTTTAATTCGCTTATAGCAGCCACCGTTGGCGTTGTCGACACGGCGTTAATGCCTAGGGGCGTTGAAAACTGTGTTACTTCGTGTACACGGTCAGCTATGCCAGCCAGCTCCGAAAGGGCGACGTCATTGGCTGACAGAATCGTTCGCAAATTTGGGGTTAGTCGCGTTAACCAAATCTGCTTAAGCATTTCTTCCGGAATAGAAGTACCGGCGAACGAGCGTAACCGATTAAGAAGCTGGGACGGCTTTTGATCCCCTAGCTCAACCTCGGAAAAAAGTTTATGTATTCGTTGCTGTGCCGAGTCACCAAAAGTTGCGATAATTGCCCGTTTCAACGTTAAGTATTTTTCGTCTACCGGCGGATTAACAATATAGTCACGAACCTGTTGCATAACCCGCGGCTCTAACCCACTCACTAAAAACGAATATTTAGACGAGTCACTCGAAATACGGCTATTCGCGAAAACGGCTTCGACTTGCGAGAACCATAGCTCTACGTCGTCACTCCAAAATGGAGGAATTCGGACCGCAACTCTACTTACTTCGTTTCCCGCTGCATGATCATCGTTGGTAGTCATTGTGTCATTGTCGCCAGGCACACTTATTTTGTCACCAGGGGGGGTCGGAGTAGGATTCGACATAGTTTTTTCGGGTCGATTTCGTCTATCGAAAGAAAAGGACGCCAGGTCTCACTTGGTATAATCGGCACTAGTTACCACCTCGCAGTCCCTTGATCTAAGCCAGGGGTATGCTGCCACACTGCGAACTTACGAACTGTCGATTTAGGCTTGTGTGGTGGTCGCGCGTCGTTTCACACCCCGCAGATGATCGCGATATAATCGGTAGGCGAACGACATAACGTGGATCACTAGAACGGCCGAAAGAAGAAATTCCACACGTTCGCTCTGTACGGATAGCGATGAATTTACCACCATAGTGTTCGTAATGTCCCCCACGGCGGGAAGCTTGCTCTCCTGACCACCCATTTACTTTAAGAACACGCCGCGTAAAATGGATGGCACAGGACTAAAAACACGATCTTGAGATTTGTACAACCGCGACACTAACTCCTGGCAGGATCGCCACTTTGGCCTGTCCGTGCGAGTAAAAAAAGTATTTTTAACAATTTTAGTTTATTACCATATTATCGATCTAAAGTCAACAAACATATATGCCGCGGCAAGAGTACTACGAAAACTAACTAACTGAACAAGAACGAGCCAAGATATCAAGACGCGAAATGCAGCGTCAGCGTCTGGATCTTATGTTACCCTTGGGGCTGTAGCGTTCGACGACCACCATGCCACACACACGCGCAGCTAGCTCAGCATAAAATCGCTTTTCTTTTATGATTCTACATTTCGATGATAATCATTTAGATCGCGCAAGACGCATTAAATTGCTAGCGTATGCACATTAGCCGCGGGCATGCGGACGATGACATCCATATGCCACAGTGCATGGATGTGATCATTGGACGCCACACCTACCTTAGAACATAACTTAAAAAAACAATTATACAAAAATAAGTTTAAAAACATGGAAAAATGAGCAGCAAAAATATTGTGTTAAACATTTTTTTTTTCGTCAATAATTACTTCCGCATCCCAAATATCGTTCTCTGTAAGATTATTATAATCTATACGACGATAAAAACACTTGTTGGATTCATCAGTTTCATCCTCCGAATCTATATTTTTTAAAAAATAGAAGCAAAATGACACAACTTCAGTCAACCACACATTTAATGTGTCGGCGCACGATTTCTAAGAACAAACATGTGAAGTCGCAATCAGTATGGCCAACTTTGAAATATTTCTTATCATTCTAGAAAAAGCCAGCTTAATTTAAAACAAGATTAATAATAAAAATAACCATTTAAAAATATGTGACGAACAGAAGTTTAGCCTTTTCTTAAAGTTAGAACATTAGGTCGGTTTTTGGAAAAAATAACAAGAACCGTTTCCGACATTGCTAAGGTTTGAGTCGCTTTTTGGAACCAAATCGTTCAAAATATTAGACACCATTTTGAAAGAAAAAATCTCTGTTCAGGTCGCTTTTTGGAAATAAGGCTGTTTTTCAAATCACTTTTTAAGGCATTTAGACTGGGTTTGGGATAAAATAAAGTGCACAAATCGATTCCTGAGAAGATTTCCTATAAGAAATGGTGTTTAACTCAGTTTCGTAAAAAATCGCTTGAGTCTCATTTTGCAACTAAAGAACTCAATTGTTCTTGATGAAAACTATTGATGCATGAGATCATCTCGTTGAAAATACGAAAATTGACAATGTAAACGAAAATAATTACGACGAATTGATATCACTTTTAAATAATATTTTTCTAGAATATTTAGTTATACATTTATTCACTGTTTTATAGAAAATTTATGGCATGCAAATTAAAAACGAGGATGCAAATTGTAGTTGAAGTAAATTGAAGCTAATTAAATTGGGCATGAAACTTAGCGTGGGTGAAAAATAATATATACAGAATTGAAAATATAAAAAATCTAGCTCCGAAGAAAATATGGAGGTATCTTTGACAGCCAATATAACACTTTTGCTCATGATAGTCAAGCGTAGGAAAAACATTTTGACTTATAAACAATCTTCGTGAAAAAATATCAAATAAATTCGCATGTTGCAATGAAGGGGTTAGTAATGCTATTAATTATTAAAACTATTAATTCAAAAGTTTCAAGGTGTCTTTTTTTTCCTTGTTTTTTTTTTATTGTAAAGCATCGAACAAGTTTAAAATAAACCGTTTGCTAGCAGTTGATATAAATTACACTTCCATTCCACACACTTTATTTCCTAATTGAAAATCTCTGCAAAATTATTTCGAAGTACCAAAACATGAAGGAAAATTTTCCACACATTTCATGTCACTAACAGTCACAAAAACTTTTGTTTGCAGGCAAAATCGTAGTATGCTGCTTCCAAACTTCTCCCAGCCCGCATTTGTTAGCACTGCTACGATTATCGGACCTGTCGAAAAACGAAATTGTAACAGCAACAATATCAATATTCGAATTGCAAACTACACCTCGTACCTACATATCTATGTAACTTTCTCACTTCCACCCTAAACTCCAAGAGCTTTCGCTAAATTATGCAAACTACTCTAGCTGACGATCGCAAATTGCATGAAGTAGAGACAATGAAAATCGATTACAACGTCGCATCTACTTACGACTACATCCCTTCGCATGAAATTATATGCATGTTACATACTAGAACTCAGATAAGCAATGTCCACATATAGCTTGACTGAAAATATGTAAAATTTATGGGCTGTAGGTGGCTCAATGTTTTGAAATTTCGCACAGCCGATGGCGAAAAATCCTATAAGTATCTCGAACCACCCACGTTGGACGGGAAATAGCTTTTCGCGAAAGGATGCAGTCATTTTGGGTGTGGTATCGTCCGCTGGCTATATTGTGTTCGAGAAGTATGTCAGATACTCGCCCAACAATAACAAGTTCATTTCGCAAAATTTCCGTTAATAAAACGGTGGTAGGTGCTCAGAATTGTGCCTGTGAGCATTTTATGGATTCAGGAGAGATTGGCTTGTTGAAAATATTCATTGGATTTTAACGGAATATCAGATGGTGTTTTGTGTTTACTGTCGGCAGAACTCAATTTAACTGATTAAATTTCGTTCAGGATTTGTTTATTTTCATTCAGTATTGTACTTGATTTGCTTCTTTGATACCTCAGATTATTTTGGAATTCAAAGAGGAGATGTTTTCGGGAATTTAATATCAATGTTCTCGAACTGCCAGATGAAACTGCTTTAAAATATTTTCAATTAAACTTAGTCTGGTTTGCCTAGATGTTCTCAAGTTGAAAGTTACATTGAAGGCTACATTAAAGTGGTGCAAAGTTGTTGGCATTCTAATTCTACGCTTTAAAATTGCACGTTTTGAACTATTTCCGTTCGAATCTATTTTGCCAGATACCATAAACTTCCCACTTTCCGCCCGACAATTAGTAACTATTGGTTTCCGTTTTCCCTGAACAATTTGAACTCTACTTCCATTTAGTCGTTATCCTCTAGCGTCATAGTGCACCCCTCCAACTCCAGCCACCACCAGTTACCGTCGAACTGGTTCGTTAATTATTCTCTTTTCGAGAAATGAGTTTGCTCAATAAATCGTGGCCACTTTCGCATGTAATTAGGCCGTGACCGCTTTTACCGAATACGAAAAGGACTTTGATTTAATAGAGTTCGCGTTGCGTTTGCAATGTTCAAATATATTTGGATCTTTGTCGGTTCTCTGTGAATGTTTCCCGGGCGATTTGTATGCCGTGCAGTTGATTTAGCATTACCGTTTTATAGGTTCAATGTGAAATAGCTCGCAATTGTGAATTTCAATGTGAATTAAGGACGAAATGAGAATATTATTGTAATCTGCAAACTCAGGGGAAATCTGCAAAAGAGATTGCATCAAAAGAGGAAGAGAGTAACATCACCAGAAAAAAGCAAACGACAAATAGGCAGATTAAATTTCAAATCGGAAGTTCCGAATCGAATTTAGTAAAGAAAGTTTTGAATATTTAATAGTCTGAAGAGTGCATTTTCTTGCTTCCGTCACTTCACTCTTTTTGTTACTCAATATGCACAATTCGCGTGCATCACAATAATCATAACTATAACACATCATCCTACTACTTCCCAGACTATTGTTGCATTGGTATAAGGGATAGTGTCATCACGTCCTAAAAAAAGTTTCAAAAAACACATAATTTCTATATTAATATGCTCTATTGATATAAATCTTTAGATTTTGTTGAAATTTTATTAAATTTTTTGAATATTTAATCGAATCAAAAATGTATTCCTATGCATTTTCATTCATTCTGTCTTTGGAGTTTTCATTGATAAATAATCCGCATTCTTTGTTGGAATATGGATAGATTAACCTACATTTCAGAGAATATCTAGCTATTTGAGCCGCTTCATCTTCGAGAGTTAATGTAAAGTACAGTAAATTCAAATCTGGTAAATTAATTTGCCTCGTTCAAGTAGTATAATTGTTTGGATATTTAGAAAGATCAGTTCTACCATTACATACTATTGAAGTTGGGGTAAGTTTGGGTATTTTATGATGGTTTAAAGTTTATCTCTTTTTCTGATTTTCAGCAATCTTTTCTAAAAAGGGAGGAACACTGGCCATCCTTGTAGGATATTTTTGAGTTTTTTTTTGTATTTGATGAAGGCCAATGTCAATGGATGGAGGACCCCAGATCATCGGGGGTCAGGGCTCCGCCACCATCGGAAGCCCGGGGCTGTCTGCCTCGCCCGGGTTCCTGTCAAAAGAGAGGTAGTGTTTTTCCCTCTTTCCACTCCAAATTTTTCAATTTTCTGGCACCGTGCGTCGACAGGAGCACTGGGTCTGCTTAGTCAGTCCATGTTGCAGAGCCACGGGTGGTTTCCTTTACGTAACTATGTCCCCTTTTCCCTTGAGTATATTTATTATACCAGTTTGCGGCTACTATATGATGACGGATGAAATCATAAGTAGCATCCCGTTTTTCCTGAGAGCCGACCGACTCCTTGTTTCCAAAAACTCACCCCAGCCGCAGCGGCGCCCCAGCATCCGTCGGGGTCGGTTAGAGGGTACTCCGCTAATGCGGACTAGGGACCTTCACGACCATTTCTAGGGTACCCTGCTCTCGGGGCAATTCTTTTTTTGGATTTGCCTCTTGAATGGCATTAGCCATTCCACTTTTCGCGCCTTAGCTCTCTTGGTTCTGGACTTCGGTCTGGTTCTGAATTGTGCTAAGGCCACTCCCAAACTTAAAATTCGCTACATATTAGGAAAAACATAATAAAAAAACGATATCATCAACGTCCCTCTCTGAAGACAACGTTATAAAATTCGGAGATGTCGTATTGGCAGATCATATAGCTGAGGTCACAGGGATCTCGTACGGCAGTGTTCAAAGAATCGTTGCCAACGAATTATATATGCAGAAGGTATCTACGCATTAGGTGACGAGAATGTCAGCCGACGAGCAAAAGAAGAAACGATTCGCCATTTCGATGGCGAATCTCGAAAAGTTCCAGACAGATCTAGCGAATTTTTTGTCACGTTCGGCAACCACGGATGAGACCTGGATCCAACATTTTGATTCAGAAACCAAACAGCAATCGATGACTTGGGAGTGACCATCTTCAGTGACTCCGAAGGAATTCAAAGTGTCGAGCTCGGCAGGGAAGGACACGTATCAGTTTTTTGGGACGCTGAAGGAATTATTATGGTAGAGTATTTGGAAAAGGGAGACTTTTACTACGCAGGCTAAATATGAATGCTGCGGGGGGCTATTAAGTAAAATAGACGCGACAACTGCTAGCCCGAGTGCTGTTTCATCGAGACAACGCACCGGCTCACAAGGCTGCGGTGGCGATGGCTGCAATTCAAGAAACAGCATTCAAACTGCTTGAACACCCGCCTTATTAAACAGATCAAGCTCCCAGTGACTTCTACCTCTTTCCTCGGCTCAAAGAACACCTTCGGGGTAAGAAACTTGAAGATGAAAGCGAAGTAATGGATGCTGTTGGGGCGTTTTAAGAGAATCGAGACAAATCATTTTTTTCTAAGGGAATCTTAAGTCTGGAAAAAAATGGACTAAATGTCTTAATTTGTTAGAAAACTATGTTAAAAAATAAATATTTGTTTTAAGTTTAATCACTTTGGTTTAAGTTGATGATCCTTTCTTTTGGATCAAAACTCGTAATGGAGACACCACACTTGACAGCAATATTCAATGATACTGCGCACATAGGAGAGAAAAAGGTTTAGACAGGCGGAAATATTAACGAAGGATTAAGAGGATTTAATAATAAAACTCTTAATCATTTAGAGACCTTTGCAGTAATATAGGAGATATGCTTATCAAATTTAAGCTTTGGATTAAATATGTATTACACCAATAGTATCAAGAAAACAAAATAAAAGGCGATTCGTGACATTTCGCGATGTTCAAAGTGAGAGCATTGGCAGCACACCAAGTTTGTAAGCTATAAAGATCGTTTTGAAAAAGCGTACAGTTATCTTGTGACTCGATCATTCGAAACAACTTGAATTGATCGGCATATAAAAGACAAGAAGATCGGATTAAAGGAGGGAGATAGTTTATGAGCAAAAGAAAGACAAGAGGACCAGGAAAGGATCCTTGTGGAACACCTGATACAGGATAAAAGGAAACTGTTCTGCTCTTCAATTACCTTTTATCCTGTATCAGGTGTTCCGCAAGGGTCTATTCTCGGTCCTTTTTTCTTTCTTCGACCAAAGATATGAGAGTTAAACCAGGAAAGAAGAGGACCAGTTATGCCATGGTTCCTTAGCTTTTGAAAGAGTTATTTTTTAAGAAGACAAAGACTTTGGAGAAGTCATTATTTAGTACGTCGAACTGCTTTTGATAGTCAAGAGCGGATGTTACCATACGTGTGAAGGAAAAAAAAGTGGATTCACCTTTGACAAAACCATGCTGCTCATGAGCTAAGGTAGGCTGGATAAAGGAGCAGACTCGCTTGTAGACCCATTTTGCAAGAATCTTGCTAAAACCAGTTTAAGATGCATGCACGATCATCAGCTTCATGTACAGGGAAGATGTTGGCAATTTTCCAGAGAGAAGGGAAAGAGGCAGAAGATATACTTATGTTGAACAAGTTAGAAGAAGGGACGCACAGAGATGCTGAAAGAAATTTAGCTAGGATATTTGGAATACCGACGGAACCACTACCGGTATTGGCATCGAGATCGTTCACCAGAAGTTCAATTTGTTAAGAGTTGGTTCAAAACGAATGTAATTTTGTAGAAGATCTGGAGAGAAGATTTTGAGAAGGAGGAGGGCAAAGTTATGAGAAGAAAGAGGAAAAGTAAGAAGCCAAAAGTTTGCACACTTCATGTGGAGTGTATGCATACCATTGGGGATACTAGGAGAGTTTTTCAAGGAATGGATGAATGACTAAGAGAACGTGCATAGCATAAGCCTTCTATCTACATTTTAGTAGCTTCAATTATTTGTGTTTCAGATATATGGAGAGGGCATTTTTCATTATTGCTTTTTACATACTTGCACACAAGATAGGTTATTCATATTTTGTAGAATGATGTAATATAGTATGTATAGTTTTCGAGTCCTGTGTTAACACAAAGATGAAAAAAAATGTCAGATAGAAGGTTTATGCTAAGGACGGCAGTACCACCCTGCGATTTCCATATCTTTGAGACCCTTAAAGAAGCTCTATAGCAGAGCAGCGATTCGAAGATGATTCAGGAGTAGAGGCGCTCATGTGCCATTGGCTCCTGTCGCAGCCAGCTTCATTCTACGATACTGCAATAAGAAACATTCCTTCTCGCTGCGAACAAATCTATTTCTGAAGCAAGAAATTATGTTGAAGAATAAATTACGCTTTTTAGTTTTTTAATAAATTTTAAAACATAAAATAAATTCCATTTACACTTGATTAGCCCTCGTAGTATTTCAAAACGTTTACTCTTATAAGAAAAATTTAAAGAATATTTTTTTCCTAACTACCTTTCTAACCTACAAATTTGATAACACATTTTTTATGTAAAAGTTGCCATTACTGAGATATTTACGATTTAACATTTTTAGTGACTATTGACGCCGCGTAGATTTTCACCGACACTCGTATCAATGTGGGCTTAAAATTTTGCTTAGCACAATAATATCAAGTTCCATTCCGAAATTCAGCTCTACGGGAATTTTTTCGAAGTTATATACCATTCCGTCGTAGCTACATTCGCTTTCCGCAAAACTCATACTAATCATATACAGTTATGTCAGAATGATTACTTTTCGATCAAATTTCTTCGGAACTATAATTTCGATATTGTACTTTGTGTTACGCAAAATTCCCAAACTTCATGTGTGTACGCGCCATTTAATGTTATTGTTTGCAATTTGATCTTCCTACCTAATTCAATCATTACGAGCAAGTCCACTTTCACTTGCATCTACTGAAATCATTGTGCAATTATTATTTTCTACCTTGACGCCTTCTTCGAACACTGTCACCGGAAATATCGCCAAAAACTCGATTTGATGTACACGAGATCGCGTTATGAAATTTATAACAAAATCGGTAAGTATATTATGTTGGTGGTTTGGTGATCGACATTGTGATGTTGATGCCTTGTGGGAGCCTCCAATTTTTGTTAGAAATTTTTATTACGTGCTGAGTTGGACGTGTTTCTATTGGAAGTAGCGTCTTACCGAGGGAGTCTCATTTTTTGAACTGAGATGATTACTGGGCATGTACAAGTTAATGATTTTCTGTAGCGTGTAAATCAGATATGTATTCGTTCCAAATGTGAAAATGACATATGTGATGCAAGAAGCTTTCAATTGCTGTTTGGTTTTTGTGATAATTGACGTGATTATTATTTGCAAAAATACATAGTTTTTATGATCTCATAAAATATCATATAGACCATGAACACTAAAGTCTGTCAATTTTTTTTCCTCCTTCTTTCTACTCTCTCCATCACTCAATCAGTATGCACGGTCCGTGTGCATCAATATATTATCAAACATATCGTCGTAGTACTTCCCAGACAATTGAAAATTAGTATAAGGGAAGATACAATTGCTATTAATTTTAATTATATTTCATACTTTAAGTTATATGTTTGTTCTCATTGACATGTGTCCAGAGAAAAGTCTACAAAAAACTCTGGTATCTTTTTCATTAAGGATTTGTGTTTTTGATGTGAGATTTCAAGTATACCTTGGACTCTATTATATTTTTTGCTAATTTGACCGGGTTCGGTAATGAATTGTAGTATGCGATAGCCTGCTGTACTGGATCCATCCTTAATCTATTCGTTCTTGGAAATGCAAGAGATAGATTTCTAGCAGTTCTGGTTTCCCGGTTATTTATCTCCAACACAGTGCAGGTGGTGTTAAGCCACTTCAGATTGTTGTTCAGGATATTAAAAATCAATTTTCCCCTTTCAAAATTCATTAGTTGTTGAATATTTAGCAATCCTGTTCGAGTGTACACAGTAATTGTTGGAATAAGAATCGGCATTCTAAATATAATTTTGTGTCCGAAATAAGTCTTCCAATTAGCACGATGTTTTGCTTTGATGTCTGACTCCATAAAATTGTTTCGTATGTGATAGTTGAAAGTATATAAGCATTAAACATTATTAATTTTGTTTTGGTTTCCAAGAACTCAAATTTTCTTAACACTGCAATCATTGGTCCGACTTTATGAGGCACCTTACACGATCAATATGGATTGTGATGTTTGGATCGCGATACAAAGTATTGACCGTGTAGGGTGCTGTATTGATGGATCACGATACAAATCGCGAAAATATCCGGATATTTTGAAATCCATCAATCAATTTTTGCGACAAATAATGAACGTGTAGTCAACCGGTCAATAAATTTTCGTCAGTATTCAGTTAATTGGCAATGGAGAAAGATGTTTAAAGCGCCACAATATCATCATCGATTCCCAACAGGTCACATACCGATTGTTGCTCGGACTCTTTGCCTATTACCGGGTTTCCTTCTCAGCTAATTATTTGTAAAAAAAACTCCGCAATTTAATAAAAACCATTTGAATTAAATTAAAATATGTGTGAAAATAATAAATAAAGTATAAGTTCCTAGCGCATGTATTATTGCAGTACAGGTATCCATTATAGCCTGGCTAATAGACTGTGGGGACTTTATAGTCGAAAATGGAGGATTTCGGAAAGATCTTCCAGATGACAGATACTATATTATCAAAACTAGTTTTTCTTTAGCTGATATACAGTTTCTGATTGATGTGTCTTGGTTCGAGATATATGGAGAATTTCCAGTAAATGATCAAAACATTCCTCAGGTATTCTAAAGTAGTTTTCGAAGTCTTCAGTTTCTCTACATATCTCGCCCAACAAATTTAAATCAGAATATTTTTCACGATTTCGAAGCCACTCTTTCATCCATTGCTTTTGCTTTACCTTTTTTTATTATCGAGTTAGATTTCTTGCTAATGCCATATTTTTCGAGACGTTGAAGCAAAATTCTGTGGTCAATAGTGTCAAAGGCTTTCTTGAGGTCGACAAAAATGGCTACTACATAGTTACCTTTATCCAATGAACTGTTAATGAATTGGACCGCGTCTAATGTGGCCGCTATTGTATTGCTATGTTCTTGGAAACTGTACTGTTTTGGAGCCAAAATTGCTGACTCATTGATATGTTGCACTATATGTGAATTTAAGATTCTCTCAAATAGTTTGCTCATTACACTGATAACGGCAATTGGGCGATAATTAGAAGGATCCGAAGGATCACCTCGTTTAAATATTGGTGTAATTCGTGGCAACTTAAGGCAAGAAGGAAAAGAACCCGCTTTTAAGTGGCTATTAATAATTATTGATAGAATCTCCGCTATTTCATTTTTAAGCATTTTGATGTCTTCAGATGTTAAATTGTCGATACCTGGATGAACTTTGGTTTTTAATATATCTATAATTTCTATTACTTCACTTGGCACTGTAGATCTTAAATTAATACTGCCATAACTTTCAAGAATTGTATTATTATTTTGCTCGGAAACACTGATGAACTGTTCGTTGGTATTAGTTCCAATCATTGCAAAATAATTATCCAATTCCTCTGTGATAAATTCAGGGGTTGAGACCAACAATCCATTTATGGATAATTCATTAATACATGTTGACTGTTGATTTACATTTCTACCTGCTTGCATTAATTCGTTAATAACTCTCCAGTATTTTGAACTACTTCCAGCCGATGTTTCGATCTTTTTCGATTAAAATTCCTGTTAAGCTTCCTTTAACAGTCGATTCGACTCCCTTTTTAAGACTGTGTAACTTTACTTCTTAATTGCGGAATTTAGATCTGCCATGTATATTTTGTAAGCTTTGCGCTTCTTTTTTGAGACATCTATAATTTTTTTGGTGATTCATGATTCTTGGCGTACTCTTATATATTTTGTTGTTGTTGCTTTGTTCTTGGCTTGAGCTAATATGCCAATTAGTTCTTCGAAACCTGTTACTATGTTCTGTAGTTCATCGATTAAATATTTTTTAAATTTGAAGTTGCTGTATTATTAATGGCTATTTTTTTGGAGGCAGCTTTCAATCAGTAGAAATACTAAAAAAAATTTTTCTTCTTTTCCAGAAGCGAATACGCTCACAATCACGTCGATCGTGTACGACTCAATCAACTTTCGTCGACACCACCCGGATGTCCAATACCAGGATCCAGGAGGCGGCAAACTATAGCGCATCATCTCGACTTGGCCACAACACAAGACGCACATCAATACTATCCGTATTTGCAATTCAATCAGCGACAGGTGGACTGCAACGGTAAAAATCATTTAAATCTCCAGGATTACTATTCGCATATTCAAGCCGCTGAGCCACAACAATTCGAAGAGCACTATTACGAAAGCTACGGTGAGTTTACTTTTGTGCGCTATGGAAATAACTGTTGAACTCTCTTTGCACGCTGGGAAATAGTGGCACCTTTATGTTTTCACGGTACTGTTGACAAATAAAAACAACCACGACAACTCATTTACAATTCAATGTTCAAAAGGTTTGAAATTTAGAATATTTGGAATATCTGAAAAACGTTTAACTTGAACCAAGCGTTTTTGTAGTAGATATCTATCCGACAGAAAATTGTTTTCCAGAATAGAATATTTTACAAACAGAGATAAATAAAATCATGCAATCGAAATTCTTCACTTCCACTTTTCAGAAAATAACTACCACGACAAGAACGATTATCCTTTTTTGAAAGAGAACTGTGGCGGTGGAAATAATGTTTGCAGCTTGCGACGAACACGAAGCTTAGCTGTTATACGAGAGGAAACGTATAACGATTTGCACATTAATTCAACACGAAATTCGAGACGTTCACAACTCATTCCGCGGGCTAAGCTTGTAAATCGTAGTTACGCTAAAGAAAGGTAATTTCCCCTTCGAATTAAATATGACGTTTTGCTTTTTACCGCTAGAATATTGTGAGAGTGATTGTAGCGCTCTGAGTGGTTATGGCTAGATAAATCATTTCGATTTAGTATACAAGTTGGTAATTACAATAATATACACAAATTACGATAATTGCTATCGTTTGCGAGTATAGTTTCGAATAAAATGATATTTAATAATATAATTTGATCATTATTTATATTAAACTGTAAATAATGAAGGTTGATATTAATAGCGTAACTAAATAATAATATAGGGAAATTAATGTTACGTGAAAAAACTGTTCACTGCATTCTAAGTTACAAAATATTTGGCTATGTTTACGGCGAGCTCGGAACAGTTTAAAAACTCGCTTTCATTTCGATCCGTACAAAATGGAATGTCTGGTGATATTTGATAGTAGTTGATCGAATTCGGATAACTGGGAATATACTGTAGAATGATGATTATGAATGATTTTTCTTTGACCTTCTTTATTAAATAAAGGATGCACGAGTTATGTAATTAATAGATTGTTAATTAAACATTTAATCACATTCATGAGCGAAAAAATTGTAAGGCTAAAGCCTGAATTACGTTACCATGCAGTGCAGTGCACTGCAGTAAAGCGCGGTGCCGAAGCAGTGCACGCATTGCAAAGCACATTGAAAGCAGTGCAGTGTTCTAACAATGAATGTCAAATTAAGGTGATTGAATTGTGATCACGGTTCCCTTCTTGTCTATAAATCAGCATAGACAACGTAAATCGTCTCTAAAGCTTATCAAAGCTGAGAATCTATAGTTATAGTACTTTCGGAGGCTGATTCCGCAAAACGATCGAGTTTCCCGTATCAATATTCTCGGCTTTGATAAGCTTTAGAGACGATATACGTTGTCTATGCTGATTTATAGACAAGAAGGGAACCGTGATCACAATTCAATTACCTTTACAAAGTAAATTATATCCATGGATATAAGTCGGAGATGTTAAAATTTGTCACAACTAGCGTAAATAGAAAGTTAATGATTTCCAACTGCAAGTAGTCACATCAGTCAAGTATGCACTGTGAGCTGGTGTCTGATGAGAATCAGTGCATACTTTCGAAACCACTTTGTCAAAATAAAATTTTCAATGTAAATAAAAAATTTTCAATGTAAATAAAATTTTTTTCAATTTTAATCATCCCGCAAAAACAATTCCAATGTCAAATTAATTTGTGCAGGTTTGATGTTTAGATTTTCTACATCTTTTTTTCGTCCATTTCCAATTTAATGCCTGGAACAGAATTCCCGCCTCAATTTAAACGGTTTTTGCCCGGTCAACTACTCTCTAACGAATGCCAGCTGATGCAGTGTGTAGTGTTTTTATAAATTAGCCTAAAACGATGCAGTGCAGTGCACTACGCCGCACTGCACCGCATTGAATGTGAATTGCCACATGGAATTAAATGAGCTCTAAATTTCAGTGCAGTACACTGCACTGCACTGCATGGAAATATAATTCAGGCTTAAACGAAAATGAAAACACGAAAATTCCTTTTTACTTTACAGGTTTCTGGCAAAATGTGCCATAGACAACTGTCCCTGTATATTGTTTTTACCTGACCTGGTTTTTGATTTTTTACTCATTACTGAAGTTTCGTAAACAAATTTTTCACCTTAAAATGTAGAACAGAAAACGAATTCAATAAATTTTTGAACAGTATTCATCAAACTGTGGGCTGGTGTTGGCACTTTATTAATTTAATGAACTCAATTTTTATTTGAAATTGACAAACAAAAATACATTTGAATATAAAGAAAGTAGTACCTCCTTCCAGTTAAATTTAGTTTAAAAAAAATCAGCAATGATTAATTTACAATACCACTTGTAAATCAAAGGGATTCAATTTATACCTTTAATTTTGTAGGACTGCAGCTTAACATGTTTTTCTTATTCTCTAAACTCTTGATTCTCAACTGGCAAAGTTAACTATCAATTTAGAACTTTTATGACGATGTCTGAGGTAGAGGTGGATTGTGATAAAACAATTCTATATCAGGTACAAGTTGATACTGTTACTTCTTTTTGGCTGATACTTTAGCCTGATACTTTGTGGAACTGATACTTTTGGTGAGTGAAACTTTTTATGACTGATACGTTTCATGACGTTTTATCATACATACAACGGTACCCTCAAACGGATCCATTCATTGGATTAACCAATGGAATTGTATGCCTGTACTTTGTACACGTATTATACCAAGAGATGGGCTGTGGCAAGAGTTTTCTGTATCAGGCACAAATTGATACTGATACTTTTGTGACTGATACTTTTTGATCAAAGAATGACATGAAGAGTAGAGTAGTAATCGCAAAACTGCGCTAACAAGCACGTTTTCGCATTCAGTCACAAGATGCATTCATGGAATGAATGAGCCACATATTGGCTAAATCGAATCAATATGTCATTTTCATGGATCGGTGACGTTCGTGTATCAGTGAAAAAGTATCAGGTTGATACAATGCGATCAATCTCTAGTTTAAATTGATATCCATCGAAATACAGGAGCAAGCAGTGACAGCAGATAAATGCAATATAATGTGTATTTTGTACTAAATTTTTGATTTTATTCGAACACGATGCAAATTGTGCCACTAATCCAGACAAATTTGCCTCTACATTCGTGATAGTTAGGTCAGAATTGCTGAGACATGTGCATCAGACCACTACATTTAACCAAAATCACTCACTACTTAGTGCTTCGCCATAATAAATAAACACTACTAACAATATACTGCTTACATATCCGCGCATCATACACACCTTACGTTATTGGTGATACAATTCTGAATTGGTGATACAATTTTGCACTGGCCCGAAAATGTTATTCGAAACTGACCATAGTGTTGTCGGAATATATATGCTATATCTCATATCACCAAGCAGGCATTGAAATCGCATTGAAAGCAGCTCGTCATATAGAGTTTAGAACAGTGAGTTGGTAAATGACTCTGTGGTGATCACCGTCCAGAGCTATGAGCGGTGAGCTGGTAAATAACTGTGTGCGACGATTGATGGCACAGTGTAGATGAGCTCTGACCTGGCTTATTCTGTATGATGGATGTTTCTGAATAACTCTGTCACATGGAAGTAAATTTGAAGCAATTGAGGTCAAATGAAACGGCGAATTGGAAAATTGGGATTCAGTGGACTAAAAAATCAATCACTGATAGACTATGCCCACTCATATCTGCAAAAATATTCATGCTGCACAGCTCTGAGCACTATTTTGCTATCTTGCACATAAAGAGCTTGAACTGTTTTGAGAAACTTGAGTGGAATAGTGTCGCTACGCTGGATAAAGACGAGAAAAGACGAAAAGTTTGACAACTGCCAGTAGCATATGCCTATTCACCTGAACGGGAAGTGGTTTAATTTCTCAAAGGTACATTCAAAAACAAATGCTTTACGGTGCTTTCTTCTGATGGCCTTTCCGAATTGACGTCTTTGCCTTCAGCTTTTTATAGCAGAATGTGACGTCAGATCAAGTCGAACATGTTTGAATTCAGTTATCTACGACTTATCACTGCTTTGACGAAGCCACGTTCTGATTGAACTTTTCGTCGGCTGGATGGTACTTTGAGGCAATGTTACGAAGCAAAGCCATAGATTTTGGACATCTCGTCTTGGTCTGCTTCATACTGTTAGAATAGCTTAGCTACTCTGTTGAGGCCACAATCTGTCATAACAAGCTGGAGATGAGGACGAAGACGTGAATTCGGAAACGCCCTGAATATTATTCTTCACGTTTGCTGGCTTTGATGTGTCACTATCATCGGTAGCAATCAATAGTTTGGTGGACAATTTTCATGATATTCAGTATGCTCACCTGAGTGTCCGGACCACTTTTTCAATTCTAGTTTGTAGAAAACGCAGGAAAAGGTGTCCCTCTGCCGTTAACTGTTTGCATTGAATCACTTCAACAAAGATCTGGACTGGCTTTGCATATACGATATGATCAGCTTTATCAGCCGCATCAGTCCGGTTGGTTAAAAAAGTTGGTGGAAAAAGTTGGTGAAAAAATAGAATATCTACATTTCGTATTCCATGTGGAAGCTTTATTGTCGGCTGTTATACTGATTTGGATTGCTTCGTTGATGTGAACCTTCTGAACAAATGAAGCTGTTCCATCCAACCAAGTACCGTACTCAGTGATGTCTCCCTTTTTATGATCTCAAAATTTATCAGTTCCAGAAGCAAATGTTCGAGCATATAGAATTTGGAGGAATAATCCCCACATTTTCAGGAGATTAGAAAGCATCCTTCTCAAGACATTGTCTGAGAAGGATTAAGATACCCAAGTGGGCAAAGATAAACAAAGAAACTTGTAGCTCAGGCTTCACCAAATTGATAGCGTAGAAACGGCAAAAGCCAACTTAGCAATCAAGTCAGTCTTGCCAAATGGAAAGACGGACAACTATCTCAACTAGAGTAACTTGGCTGTTCGATGAAATTACCAAAGAGGGTCCTGTGAAGGCAAATTCTGGGCCATCGCCACTATGTTTAGATGCTAAAGATGATAGCCTGACCGTATCAACGCTCAGCAAATCTATCCATGCAAGCAGTAATCAAGTTGGGGAGTATGGTCAGGAGCAAGGTTATAGGTGATGCTGAGGCACCAGGTAGAGGCAAACTAAGATTTAGAGCGTGGATTCCCACCGAGCTTTTTTCAACCGAAGAAATAATGCAAATTTAAAAGGGTACTATAATTTGGATAACAGTTCTACGTAATGCTTGTTCATTCCTAGCAGTTGGCAAGAAACGACACTTGTGTTCACCACTAGGGCAGACAAAACTTTTCATGCTAAACCTAAGGACTTTATACTATTTTAGGGCTTTTTTCTATTAAAGATTCTAGAAAGGGTTGTGGAGTATCGGATTACCAGTGCCTAAGACTATAATCTGATCTGAAATTGTACGATCGGTAGACAATTGTGGAGAAATATTGACATTGGTCACACTAAGGAACTACAGAAACTATGAAAGCGGCCGGTTCGCCCAGCGGGGGCTGAATTAACCGGCCATTGGAGACACACAATGCGGATAAATGCCCTTCACGACGATTTTTAGTAGAGCTAGAGATGCGAGGAAGAAGAGGAAACAGTTTTTCATTTTTTGAGCGCATGCCTGACCTTTTCTGAAATAGTGAAGCCGTTTTATGGCTCATACTTTTCGTAAGCCTAACCAACAGAGCTTCGGTGGCCTTGAAGAGGATGACCCAGTTTATTTAAAAGTCCGGGGAGTTCTCCATTCAACAATGCTTGTGCCCTAAGGAATACGGCATCAAAATGTATCCATGTGTGCCTAAATGAGCTTTTGTCGGAGTCTTTTTGGCGCACGCAACCGCTGAACTAACAACCCTTTCTAGTTTATTCTGTTGTACGAAATTGCGAACTATTTGAGAGCCAGACTTTTTTGAATAAAATTTTCGAAACAAGTGCATCCAACATACGTTTAATAAATTATTCATAAACAAAACTATATCACCCAATATCGGCTAAGATCAGGAAATGATTTATTTAAATAGAAATATATTGCCACAATTTTGGCAATATATTTAGAGAAGATTCGTAAGCTCTGTTGGTGCAGAGCCTCACTGGCAATTGGTTTTGGTCTTTGAATCTTAATTTGGCAATGGTTTTACCTCAAAAGATTCAGCAACCTGGACTCTGATCATTAAACCAAGCAGTCTAAAACCTTTTTGTCGTTTTGAATCTACCTGTGATAGGTCTGAAGGTATTTTTGAAAATATCCTGTAAGTGCAGCTCTTGTCTCAGTCGAAATTTAAAAACTACATAGCATCTGTTAGGATCTACAAAACCTCATAGCATCGGTTTGAGTCCAATACTTGTTTGGTTTCGGTGAAAATATTTTTCTTCAAACGTATCCTTATACTGTTTATAAATTGGCCCTTAAAAAAATATTCGACCATGCAGCTAAATATGATTGTTCTTTGATGAAAGTAGCTAAAACGTCTTAGTGGTAGATAGAGACATACATAGTCATCTTTTCCTTGAAGGATGCTCTGAGCTCCAAGATAAAATCCAAATTCAAATAAATCTGCCCTTTGCATGAAAAAACGTGCACTTTAAACCCGTGGGCACTATATAAGAAAAATGCTTTTATCAGCCCACATCTTCTTTTACGTTCCTGAATCGACAAATAGAAACCGCTAAAGGACTTTCAATATACTAATGGAACTTGAAAATTTTTCAGAGTTTCAAATGCTTTTATATTACAGCCATTGCCAGAACTTTCGAAAGTACTGCAAAATAAAATTGAAAACTTTCATTTGCTACATATTTATCAGGTATGGAAATTCGTTTTTCATGAAATGTTGGTGACGAAAAAAGTTCATTTTTTCCGTTGCACTAACTTTCACCACTAGTATGTTTTCTGAACTGCAGATGAAAAATTTTGGTAGGATACTGTGAACCAAAACTTTTATGTATGATGAAGTGGCCCGCATTTTTTTTTTTGTTTGCTAATGTAAGAATTTACAAAACATTTGTTGTTTCTCTTAGACAGCTTTCAACAAAGAATTTTTATCCTCCCTTGCTTGAGTTCAACTTTTTCCAATGCAATTTGTATGATAAGCACAAAATACATAAGCAATTAAAACGACTGACTCAACTTTCAATTAAAAAAAACATTGGTGGCCAAACTTGCATTTATATTTGATAGAAGATGCATCTTGTATCATTTTATACCTACTTCCAAAAATAAATTCAACGATATCATTATGACATAACAAATTAAAATAGAATTTGAACAAAAAAACCATATCAATTTAGCGGCGATCATGGCATAACTCATCTTGTGACGTTTTCCGGGAAAACTCACAAGACAACCGGGCAGAACGTTCTACGGCCAACAATTGCATAATATTTCATACATATGAGTTAGCTTTTATTTATCATTAAAACGCTATCAACTACCGGCTGACTTAGACTCAGTTTGCAGCCATGCGAACCGACGGAGCAGTTAAATTATAATAATTGCTCCATTGTGTCTCGAAGGTCGTAGACTACTAGTCGCTTGCTTCTCGTAATCTATGGTCAAAACGACAGACACACATGAGAATATACTCTACGAGCTTATGCCTGCAGTTAGAATCTGACTGGACAGTAAATATTAAGTAGATAAAAACGTTTCTAATTGTTGGGAAAAACTTGAAGTACGAGATTTAAATGCCAATGTCAGGGTTTGGTTTGGGTTTACTTGTTTTATAATAATCTTTCATTGTCAAAGAAAATATACTTGAGACAGAAATTGATTTCTGTTTTTAATCTTTGTACGACTGGAACTTACATATTAAATGCAACAAAAAAGTTAAAATATTATTTTAAAAATAATTAAATTCACCTCCGTTTTTTGCAGACACGGCACAAAGAAGCGACGTGAAGAGGATAGCACAACGGGAAGCGGTGCTGATACACAAACATCGGACACCCGTGAATCAGATGATTACTACACAAATCTGAAGCGCTTGGATTCAGTCAAAATATTTCGTTCATCGTGGCAGACTGAAAAAAGCGACTTGGAGAGTATAGATTCTGACTACTTCAAAAATTCACAGCATCAACCCAGACAATTCGCAGAAACCACTAAAACACTAAGACGCAGCAAAAGTGACGGTCAGTTTCAAGTTTTAGAAATCGAGCTTCATCAAGAGAGCAGTGTATTGCCTGAGACAACCACTTCAAACTCCGATCATTCGGACTCGTCCACTCTAGGCCCAGGCAAATATTCAAGACCTTTCACGGAAAGCGAAGGTTTGCTCTCGTCTGATGGTACACTAACTTCAAACAGAGAGACAGATCCTACTGGCAAGCCAGTTATTTCATACGACTCAGTTTATCTTTCATCCGAAGATAGTTCAGGTGAAACTCTTCTAAGAAGTGCGATTTCCACCGAAACAAGCACACCCTCTGAAACCGACTCTTTGGCAAAAGTTTCAATCGACGGTTCAGAAATCGTTGATCGACTTTATACAAAAGTCCAAAAATCATCGAACTCATCCAGCAAACCAAAAATTTTGTCAGTCACTACCAAACGTGGCGTACTTGAACGTCTCACCAGCATCTCTACTTCGCAAATCTTAAAAACCAACGATATCCACGTCATTGAAAACTATCGGCCCAACCTACTTGACAACCATTATCACAGCTTGCCCGACATTAACATCGGCAGAAGCCTGAAAGCCTCCGAGCGAATCGATGCCAAGCTTCGATCTTCCTACAAACGCTGTCAGAACCAAAACAGCCTAGACAATTCATCCTCGGGCAGCAGCGGAACTCAAAGGAGAAAACGCGCTCGTCAACGAGAGTTTAGCGAAATCGATTCATTAGCAAGTGCAAACGTTTCCTTGATTACCGTCGATGACTCGATTTTCTCTAACGACGCGATTCATGAGAAAAGCTCATTAGTCGAAACGGAAAGACAGCAAAGTGAAATTGAAATTACCGAAGAAACTTTATTGCCAGGTCACGATTCGCATGCTAAAGTCATACAACCTG
Source organism: Nemotelus pantherinus (assembly GCA_963978885.1). Taxonomy (NCBI): domain Eukaryota; kingdom Metazoa; phylum Arthropoda; class Insecta; order Diptera; family Stratiomyidae; genus Nemotelus; species Nemotelus pantherinus. The sequence continues at coordinate 62,536,980 of OZ022263.1, forward strand.
CAGCAAACATCTCCCCTGAGACACATAGCCTCAGCAACGGGAACACCTTGAGATCTTCATCTCCGCAGACGCATTTCCTGCTGAATCACTCGACCCAAAACTTCCCACGGCAACTTCGAATAATTGTTACTGACAGCCAGAATAACATTATCGAAGAAGACTCCATCGAGTCGGCCGTGGATAAAGTGCTCGAGCTGCCAGACAACAACAATAATTCCTCCGAGTGGAATTTTAATGAAATCAGCAACAGCCATTCAGACAGAAACAACTCAACTGAAACGGCTGAGCTAAAAGACTCTACTGATAGTTGCCAGAAGAACTATGCAGACCAGAACGCTAGCGAATCTGAGCAGAAATCTAATGAAGTAGGAAAAAATCAAGAGACAGCTACCTGTTGCCCAAGAAAAGGTATTCTTAAAAAGGATTGTCGTCGAAACAGAAAAGCAGAAATTCATTTTCCACCACCACCACTCACATCCTGCACTCCATCGCCTACGTCCAAGACAAAGACATTCCGGGACATTTTCAAAACGGACTGCCCCATTATTGCCACCGGCGTTTATTCTAATGACGAGCAAGTGATTTTAAAGAACTTTGTTGCAGCAAAGATGTCACGTCCTCAAGTTTTGCACGTAATTGACTCGAAACGCCACCAGGCTGACCGCCGGGATCGGCAAGTGAGGAAGGGCAACGTCGAAAAAGAGTTTTTACAAAGAGTTGACTCGGCTCGATGCTATTGGTCAAAGATCACAAATGACGAGAACGAACCGGTTTCCGAGATAAATTCTGACAATAATGAGGACTCACAACGTAATTTCGTCAAAAGTTTAGAGGATGAAGCAGACAGCAGTAATTCAGGGTCGACGAGCACTCCTTATATGCTATCTGCATCCAAGACGTCAAGCACTCGAGTGTTGGAACACGGCCTCGAAAGTTTTTGTCCGACAGTTGAAATAATTGAACTGAGCGGCGAAAAACAAGCGACGATAGTCAAAGCGTGTGACGTCGACAATGCCGACTTTGACCACGTCCGATACAAAGTCATGAAACCGAAAGAATTCCAAAAGGATATTCTGAATCGATCGAAGAAAGAAGCCCAGTTCGACGGACTTATTCAATATCTGCAGGATTACAGTTTCCAGGAGTTGCTCTCCAATAACAATATCGTGATAATCGAGCCCGTTCGCACAAAAATCGAAAAGCCATCTGAATCGGCAGCCAAGCTGGAGCCTTTAAACTGCAAGATTACCGGCGGCTCAGGAACTGACACCAAATCCAATTCGTCCAAACACCACTTCTTTTATCAGCCGGTTCGTGTAAATCGGGAACTTCTCGAAGAGGAGCTTCCCAACCCCGATACCGTGCGCAACGTCAGGAAGTTCTTCGAAGACCATGTCCTGCAGAAACAGTCACCCGGCACTAACATAAAGTCCAATACGTTAGACAGTGTCGGTGCTGGGAAACGAAGAGGTTTGCGATACCTCACCATTGACACATCCTACGGTGGCGGAGCTCTTCGTAAATGGGACTCGGCGAGCCTTTCAAGTGGTGTGTCAAGTGGCGATTTATCATCGCCTTGTGAATGCAACGAAGACCACCATCACCATCATCATCACCACCATCACCAGCAGCAGCACCACAATCACGGTGGCCGACAAGGAGATGACAACGAGGACGACGACGTTGATGGCGGCCAGGACGTCTATACAAGTGAAGAAAACTTATGCGACGACGAAATGTGCGACGGCGGCGGCGAATCGTATTATGTCAGCGAGGTAAGTTTTAATTCATTCTGTTGGTTGGTTGACATGATGATGGTTGTCTTTTTTTCATGATGGTACTTCAGTATCATTTTATTATGCTTGTACAGGGCACTCTTGTGCAGTGCTGATGTTTATTTTGAGGGTAAAGAATGTTGTTGCAGGAATTGGGGTTTTAATTAGCATAATTTCATTTCTGGTTGAGAACGTATATTCTATTGTATATTTGCATGCTGATCTTTATGTTGGAGCTTGTTAAACTTGGAGAAGAAATTAAAAGTTTTCAATGAGAAAATGGACAGAAGAAGAGGCTTTGAATTAATGAGCATTTTCCTTTGATTTCAGTGGGTAATGTGGATTACAGAGAATCAGTACAATTGAAATGTTAAGAGTCCTTTTTTGCTTGAGTTCGTTCGTGCAATTTCATAAAGGGGCTAAAGTAACATAAAGACTCCTAGTCTTAGACTACTTTTTAGACAGCACATCATTTTTTGTTTGTTTTCACTATAACTTATATTGAAGTTCTAGTGTCGCGCCTAAGTTAATCACTGCTATTGTTATTGCTATTACTAAAGCTTCAGTAAATGCCTTATGACATGAATGCATCGTTCAGAGATTTTAGCTCATAGTATCAGAGATTTTAGCTCATTTTTCGTACAAAATTTGAGTATACAACTCATTTTATGGAATATTGATTCTAAACAATATCATAACCTCCTAAAACAATGAATACCAAGTCCTTTGTATGTAAATGACAAATAAGTCCCTCAGAGTAATAGTAATGTTTTCCACAGCCACTTTAGTGTAAAAAATCAGATTTTTTACCTAATTTCTTAAACTTTTGTTGAAGAAATAATTTTTTGATGCGAGATAATTTTCTGAAAAACAAAATTAGAGGAACAGATTTCGAGTCCAAATTCTCAATAAAAGAAAAACAATCAAATGCGATGCCTCAGACGTCAATCACCTTCACCAGCGAAATTCAAGGGTAATTTCAACTATCCATAGATGTTACTTGACATTTGAAAACAGTTTTCCAAATTTCACCAGCAGAAAATGTTTGTTTGAGCTCTTACAAAAAAAAATCAAATCTATAACTCCTGCAAATATTACGACACTCTTTGAACACGAAAAAGCTAGAGAGCGGTCTTTTAATTAGTTTGAGATGATTTAGTTCTCAAAAAGCGTTCTCCAGCTTTTCTGTCTTCAAAACATGATGCAGTTTTTGCTGGCGACATAGCTTTCACTCTAACAAGAATTGTCTCGATTTTTAGCTACTGTTGATTTTTGACTCTGTTTGTTTCGAAATGAGTGAACCAGAGAAAATGGAAGAAAGCAATTTTGGCTTTTGTTGTTTTGCAAGCCTTAATGTGAAATTTGTTCCTTGGCTTCCCTGGTTCTTGGCGAATTTTCACCCATATATGTTTTGCCGCTCGACAAGTAAGAGAACGTACTTATTAAAATCTCAATTAAATTTATGGTCCGAGAATCAAGGAAGGTACAGTTTTGAAAAAGATCGCACAAGTCCTACTTAGTCAGCGTAAGCTGTCGAAATTCCACTTTCAGACAAATATCTTGCAAAAAAAAAAGTCCTGAAAAATTTTTCCGTAAAATTTGCCAAAAGGAGGGAAGGGTGAACCATGAAAATAATTATCTCGCGAATAGAAACGAAACATCCAATTGGCTAACTTGAGACTGAGTTTTTCGATTTAGCAACTTCTACCTGAAGGCTGGTACTGGCTTAATCGTGAAGCTAAATTTTGGCAAGTCTCCAGTATCTGGTCATGGAGTGAAATTTTTGACAATGGAAAAAACAGAGACTTTGCTGATTTTCAATCGATTTTGTTATTGAAAAGACATTTGTGCAATTCAATTTGTAAATTCTTTTGTAGCTCAAAAGAATGAACTGCACATACTAAACTGGCGTCAAATGATTGGAGACATGTGTCAATTTTCAAAGCGAAAATAATTTTCAAGCAACTTTTCATGCTAAGAAGTGAATACAAATCTTGCTTAATCTCAAGCTGAACTTTCGCCGAGACAAAGTTCACGTGAAAATTTCACGTGAAATCGAAGACAATACCAGACTTAAATCAAAAATTAAAACCATTTTGAATTTGTATGAAAGTTTACATTTGCATCATCTTTAACATTTCTCACTCCAAAAACCACCCAAAAATGCTAAGTAAAGTAAAAAATGGCGAAACTCATGTAATTTTTTTACTTGTTACGCTGGAGTTACAATCAATGCAACACAACATTTACCGGATAAAATACTCACTGATATCACTTTCCGAGACTTTAAAGGATCCGTATTATCAAACAAAAATTTCGTTAATGTAGCCGGTGACAAATGACAGTGAATTTTGTGTTGCATTGATTGTAGCTCGATCCAATGACAAAGTATGGCAACATTGTTGTGTTCCATTGATTGTAACTCCAGGATGCACACAACAATTGCTGCTCAAAATGTGCTGTTTAAAATCAGTTTTTCAAATTCTAGAAACACTTTTCATTCTTTCAATTTTTCGATTATTTTCAGTTATTTTAGATTAAAAAGTCAAATTATATCTTACCAGGTTTTCGCTTTATTATTAAACTGTCATATGAATCTCTCACCTGCAATTAAAAAAAAAAACAGGGGTATAGTAAATAAAGTGAATGATTGTATTTAATGATTAATTATTGTGCTGTTTTCTTTAATATTTCTTATGTATTCTTTGTTTATATTTTTGTAAATAAATGAAAAATATAATAATATATTTAAAAAAATTTAAACAAAAAATTAAAGCATATAAAAAACCAAAAAAAAAAAAAATAATAAGAAAATAATAAAACAAACAAAAACGAAGGAAAACGTTACGCCCCCAGCTCTGCTGATTGATTGTAGCGAAATAAATTTACTGATTATCCTTATTCGACTTTAAAAATGAAAGAAAGCAGTAACCACAATTAAGCTGATAAATAAACTCTTCCCCGGCGGCACTCATATCTGTTTTGAAGTCCATCTTTATCGCTTAACCAAATCTTTAAAATCAAAACAATTCAAATTTCGCTAAAGATAATGCCTTAAAAACCCTGTTAGGTTTCATTTTCCCCAAAACGGTAGTGACAATTTTTTCCAAAATGGTAGTGACAAGAATCATCGGGGATAAAAGATACGTACGCACTTACGAACATCTACAAACTGAATGGGAGAACGAAGGACTACTTTATTATATTTATTTATTTATTTATTTGTGTATGTATCCTTTGGGCTATAGATATAACTCCACCTACAGCGTCAAGATAGAAAAAAAAAACTCTAGCGCACCTGAACCGCTAGAAATACTAATGTTCGATGAACCGTAGAAGAATCGTGCAAATTTTGTGTGCATATTCTACCACACGTGGTTCAACCTGTTTCGAGTACAAAATCACTGTGATCTTAACAATGCGTTTAAACTCATAGGGCGAAAGGATTCCAAAACTACCACTTGCATGATTTTCAAGATTTAGGAAAACCAAACACTGCAAAACTTTGAAAGCAGCATAACATAACAAAAACAAAGAAAATGCTCGGTGCTTGCAACACTTTACCAGCACTGCAACTAATAGTCTCCCACAATTGTCTCACGTCAATATCAAATAACTGTATCGATTTCGATTTTATCCGATGATTTCGTTGAAAGTTACAGGGATAGAAAAATGTTTAGGATCAAAAAACGAAAGAAGTTTGGAACCAAAAAATTTCTAGAACTTAGAAAATTTAAACATTGGTAACTTACTTTCATTGTTAATGTTCGCGATATGAATACTTAATGTAAGCATTTATTGAAACCAAAATAGCAAAAAACGCCTTGACCTGCCTCACATTGAAATCAATCTACTCTGCAAATTTCATTTCGGTTCGATGCCTGCATTGGAAGTTATAGGGGTACAAACAAATTTAGGGTAAGCAGTCGCAAAAGTTTTCAAATTTTTGAAAACTTAATATTTGTTGTTTATTGGCACTACAAGATCATTACCGTTTGAAAATTTTACGATAAAATCGCTTAATAAAGATATTGCTAATAAATACAAAACCAACAATAGCTGGCAACCCTATAATGTTTTTTTTTCTTCTGAATAAAGCGTATAATTAGTTCCATATATCCTATGAAATTCGTTTTGATTTCATGACTGCACTGGAAGTTATACGGCAAAAAGCTTTATCTTCCTGAGCGAATTTTCAAAACCCAAGACACCTAAATTACCATAGCTGGCAGCACCAACCGAATTTTGCAACCAAATTTCTACCAAACACGGCTTAGAGATGATGCTACTGTGTTAATTTCATAAAAATATGGTAACTGAATCAGAATTCATAGGACAAAAAGCAGTTTTTTTTCTTTATAATTTTTCAAGATGGATTTTTCAGGATGGAGGCACCGAGTTGCCCATAATTCAAAATCGCTTCTATCAGACCTGGTCCTACTTAAGTCCAATGTATTCTTTAAATTTCAACTGCATCTGATTATTGGTTCGTTAGTTCCCGTGAACAGAAGTTTTTGATGCTAAAAATATAGGTAAATTGGGAAAGGGTTACCGTTCTTGTCCGACATGAAGTTTCCAAAGTTTTAATTTGACTGTGTAGACAAAGCATAACTTTTGTATACAAGTTGGTTTTTATCGTAAGAAACGGACATTTTTTAGTAGATTCGATGGTTTGAATGTTTTCACTTTCAGTACCTGCCGTAGCTGCAGGGTTGCCAGCACGTTCATCAAAAACCATGCAAGTGTGCAACTAAACTGCATTAATATGTCCTGTAAGTTTCATAATAATCTGGTGATCTAGTAAAAAGTTTCAAATTTTCCCAATCTCATTTTAGGCGCCTAGCGCACACAAAGGGTTGAAAATTTCAAAAAAAATATCATATTCACATTTACAACACGTTCAGAATCTGTTACATAAACTTAATTTTTCCAAAAGCTATTTTTTGACAGAGAAATAGGTATATTTAAAATATCACTAAAATGGCCGCCGGCGCCAAAGGGTTAAAGATTATTAGCTTTTTGTGAGACCTGGCACTATTCTGCATATACACCAATGTTCAATCGGATGATGCGTTCCTGAGTTTTTTTTACTGACCTTTGATGATATATATATATATATATATATGTATATATATATATATATATATATATATGTATGTATATATATATATATATATATATATATATATATATATATATATATACATATATATATATATATATATATATATATATATATATATATATATATATATATGTATATATATATACATATATATATATATATATATATATATATATATATATATATATATATATATATATATATATATATATATATATATATTTATATATATATATGTATATATATATATATATATATATATATATTTATATATATATATATATATATATATATATATATATATATATATATATATATATATATATATATATATATATATATATATACATATATACAGTGGCGAGCACATGTGGATACATATTAACCAAATTCGACATTTAATGCTTGTAAAATTCTTACAAATATATTAATTGGTTTCAAATTTTCGCAGTTGAATTCTTTATTAATATTTATATCAAACAAATAATAAACAAAATTATTAGTTATAAGCTTAGTCTAAGTTTTAAAACAAATATTCGAAATGGGCATTATATCCACTTTTGCACGTTCATGTAAATGAAGCTAAAAAAAAAAAATTTAATATTTAGTCCAGAGACCTTTGGCTTTAATAACGGCGAGCAAACTCTGTAGCTGGGGCAGGCACTCAAAGTGAAAACCTCCAAATCATCGTCTCTCTTGAAAAAATGCCGCTTCTTCAAAAAAAAGCCATTCATATGTAAATCTTGTGAATTGTTTACATAGACAAAAAAAATTTTGGTATAGTATAACGGGCACGCCTGGTAACCCTTGCCCAATTTACCTATATTTTTAGCATCAAAAACTCACGAATCAATAATCAGATACAATTGAAATTTACAGAATGCATTGGACTTAAGTGGGACCAGCTCTGATAGAAGCGATTTTGAATTGTAGGCAACTCTGTGCCAGTGGTGCCATCTTGAAAAATTACAACGAAAAGAACTGCTTTTTGCCCTATGAAATGTGAATTAGTTACAAGATTTTCATGAAATTGACACAGTAGCTGAAAAGTAGCTCAGGAAAATAAAACTTTTTGCCCTATAACTTCCAGTGCAGTCATGAAATCAATACGAATTTCATACAATTAATGGTTGAAAAGCCATGATAGGGTTGCCAGCTATTGTTGGTTTTGTGTTTGTTTGCAATATCTTTATTAAGCGGTTTTATCGTAGAATTTTCAATTGGTAATGATATTGTAGTGACTATAAACATCAAATATTAAGCTTTCGATTATTTGAAAAAACTCGCTGCAGGTAACCGTAAATTTCTTTATACTCCTATAACTTCGAATGTAATATAACAACGTGAAGCAGATGTGATATATTCTTGGCTTTGATACTGGCGAAAGGTTGCCAGCACGAGTCGGTTGTGCTACTTTTGTATCAATAAATGCTTACAGTTAGTATTCATACCGGAAACATTTACAATGAAAATAAATAACCGATGTTTCAATTCCCAAAGTTCTGCAAATTTTTCGGATCGCAGCCCCAAACACCACCTTCAGTTACAGTGCTGCAGGTACTGTGTATTTTCTTCATTGATGTTATATGAGATGCTGCTTTCAAAATTTTGTGAAATAGGCAACTGATAACGAATATAATTAACCCGTGTTTTGCTCTCATAAACGTTGAAATTCATGCCAGTGGTAATATCTGAAACCTTCTACCATATGAGTTGTAATGCATTCTTGAGACCAAAGTAAAACGTGGCATTTGAAACAGTTTGGCCGTAATAAGCAGCTCATGTGGTGGAATATGCACTCAAAACCTGAACGATTCTTCTACGGTTCTTCGAATATTAGTGTTTCTAGCGGTTCAGGTGCGCTAGAGTTTTTTTACAATTAGTCTCTATCGCATGGCAGAATTGATCGAACATACGAGTGTATTTCTATTCTATACTCTTATTCTAAGAATCTTGATCGAACATATATTTTTACGGGTGAAAAAGTTTCAGAATTGAAAGAATTCAATAGTCATTAGCTGTCACTGAGAAACCAAAGTTGGCATTGCAATTTAAAATAATTAAATCATTTGTATTATTTTGTACGCTATATCCTGTTTGTCTTGTATGCAAATACATGACATTAAATAAATTTGTTCTTTACATAGCAAATGTCAAATTTTATCTCTTATATTAATAATTGTATTTCCTTACTAATTGTGGTAACGGCAATGAAAGAACTACTCAGAAAAATATCCTAATTTATCTCTCACACTGATATCCTTAATAAAATTACAATTGATGCTTTCTTTCAATCTAAACCTTTCGTCCATCAGATCGCGTAAATGGCCAACTATTGCTAGCAAAACTATCACGAAAATACAATCTTCCAATATGATCCTATTGATTTGTTGCTAATGACAAAAAACACCTTAAGGTGAATGTTTGCGTCAGAACGTGACAGCTTAACACAAAATGTCACGTAGTATGAATTTATCCCACATCTTACTTGATTACCTAGATTTTTCGTGAGTAGAATTCGCGGCGAAGAATAGCAAAATGAATCAACAGTAACGTACTGTTTTTACTTTTTTTTTTGTGTCTGGAGGGATTTTTTTTTATTAATTTGATATGTGGATAGGAGAGGTACAATTAGACTGAATTTTTTATGATATAGAATACAACGTCAAATGTAATGAATATCTTAATTGTCATAGCGATTATGATACTAACATACGTTTACCTCAAATGTTGCATATTAATTTATTTGAATAATTCATTTTCCGTTTCAAATGAGTTTATTCTCCAAGGACTAATTAGCCTGGTTCCAACACTAATGACAAAATTCTAGAAATACGTTTTCGCAATCCCTTTCACTATCATTCATAAAGCTTTGTGTATTTTTTTACGAATTCAGCTCCTGCCCTCTTTTACACAGCCTTTAAATCACTAATGTATCCAACTGGGTGTACTGTTGTACACACCTTAGACCACATCCATATTTTTCCAACTTTTTTGCTTGATATTTATATTCTCTCTCTGTTCATTGTTCGCAGGATGTTTTGGAGAAGATACGTGAATGTGGTTCGACCGTTACATACTATGGTGGACGTGTTGTTAATAATAGATCTCCTGAACTCAGCCCAATGACACGAGCCATCATGCAAGAGATTCATGGCAAAGACGTAGTCGACAACTATGATGGATCGATGAAGGCACCAATCAAAGCGACCAAGTCAAATGTATCTGAAATGTGTAGTGCCCGTCAACCGAACAACTGCTTACATAACGATGAAATCGATAGGAAGTATCGGGATAATAAACATTTAGGTGAGTTAAGTGATTTATTATGGTAATTTTTAGTGATTATGCGAAAGTATAAATATTTGAGTAGTTGGTGAAGGCATAAAGTTTTAGTAAATTCGTCATGCAAAAACAAATCAAAACAAAAACAAGTGTACCAAAAACTTGCACACCTTGCAATGTAAAAGCACTCCATCCACATACTTTCATGCTATCAACGAAGCCATAAGGAAGGACATATATATATATACATATATGTTTAGCATACGGTAAACATAACTCACTGATTTCATATCGTTCATGCTTCGACAATTCCAGAAGCAAGTCACTTCTCTTCGAATTAGACTTGACTGCCTCGGCATCATTCAACTCCAGTTTCCACTTGTGTGGTTTCGACTTCCTGGCATTTCGACATCATCCTTAGAATGATACAGATAAAGTCGAAGTCGCAAAAAAACGAGCAATGTATTCATAGTGCTGTTGTTAATGAGCTTTTCTGTCACCTAGGTTTTGCTGCGGAAAATAAGGTTCACATAGCAACAGGAGTTGCAAAGCAAAACGTTAGCAATCATTTTTAGCCCTAGAAAAATATACGTAGAACCGGAATGATGTCTTGCTTTTTTGTGCTTGTACACCACGTAAAAGTTTAACTCACATAAACGAAGCGAAATGCTGACGTGATGTTCGTACGATTTTTGTCAGGGCAACAAAAATGTCATGTAAATTAACATGGGTTTCCTGGAAAATTGAACATTTGATAAAAAGGCATCTTCTTAAGTTCGAGTAAAACAATTTTGACAAAGGCAATGTTTGAGGTTACAATTTTTAAAGCGAGTTCTCCTTACAAGACTTGATGTTAAGGACTCGAATACTGCCAAGAAATTTTAATTTGCCTTTTCTTCGTCCTTTTAGAAATATTAATCACGCTGTCCGACAAACCTCATCTGGTGTTTATTGGTTTTGCTCTCGTTGTAAAGCCAACTCCATGGTATCATTTGTTAACAGCTTAAAGTCAACCAAATGTGTAGTTGACAAACTTTTTAAAGAATTTTCCTGTCTGGGCTCAAAACTTGAGAGTGTCTGTGGTGATATAAATACACTCTTGCCAGTTGCTAGGACTGAGCAACCTTCAGGCTCTCAACTTGCACCTGTCGATGATCAGCTTCACCAGGAAGATTGCCCAGCTGTTTAACGTCAACAAATATCTTTAAACAATCAACTGCTGTCTCCGCTATCTCCTCCAGCTGCTACACCTCAGACCCTTGGGGTGATACAACCTTGCAGCCGTCAAATTCAAAATCAACCTCAGCGTGATGCATCTCAGAAGCTCACACGCGGCTAGCGTGCTAACCTGCAGCTGCAACTACACCAACAGCATGAATAATCATTGCAGCAACAACATCAACCACTGCTGCAACAGCAACATCCACTACAGCAACAACAGCAGCAGAACCAGATACAACAGCACGCTCTCGTGACCGTGAACGAACCATTGGTGAATTTGGTTGCTGACAGGATGAGCCTTTCAACTCCTGCTCCATCATCTCCTGCGGTAGCCCAGACGTCTTATGTTGATGTACTCAGTCAGCCTGGACCATCTAGAGGACTATCTGAGCCCCATACATCACTCCCTTGCTTTGAAGTAATGGTCCTACACCTGAAAGTTTTCGTATCACGTTTCGCTTACAGAACTACTGCCGATACACTCCCTCGTTGGTAATGTGTAGGAAACTCACTTGTGACAACCTCAACCATCAGCTGATCTCTTCTTTCTGCATCATTGTCGCATCCGGAACCTCTGATTTGCTGAAAAAGCATTTCTGGTCCGCTGGTGTTTTTGTCAAAGAGTTCGTAAGAACAACCTCTAGAAAGGTTAACCTTAAAGTTTACTATCAAAACGTTCGGGGGTTGACCCATGAGCTTAAAATTTCCTCAACTATCGGCTCTGACGACATTCTATGCTTAACTGAAACCTGGCTGACAGGGAATATATTCAATAATGAAATTTTTATCTCTTTTTACTGTCTTCCGCAAAGATCGTGATCACTCAGACAGTGATTTATCTGATGACGGCGGTGTTTTAGTTTCTGTTCGCAATATACTTAGCGTGCCTTCTCCGCCTGTTGAATGTATCCTTGTTCCTATATTCGTCACTCCATCTACTGCGTTACTTGTATCCTCGATTTGTATCCCATGTAACAGTCCTATTGTAGCTTATGAACGTTTTTCCACGGAGATTTCCTCCTTTCTTAACACTTTCTACCCCTCTTCTTTCGTTCTTTTATGTGGTGATTTTAATATTCTCAGCTTGGTCTGGAACATAACCTTCATTGAAATTTTATCGAGGAGCAATATTTCTTTAGCTACATCCTCCTTTTTCTCTCTTTGCTCTTTTTCACAATTAAATAATGCGCCTAATGTTAATAACAGAATACTTGATTTTGTTCTTACTAGCTCTCCTCTGTCGTCTGTTCGTTTATGTGCTGCTCTGTCACCTTATGTCAGTTCTGATCCTCACCATCCACCTATTGCTATAGAACTTTCTTTCACCTCATTCTCTAAGAATCAAAATACCTCTGCACTGCGTTATAACTTTGCTGAAGCTGATAGCAATGTTATTAATGCTGTTAACTGGTTTGCTTTTTTCAGAGGTCTAAATGTTGATAATGGCCTTCATGCGCTCTATGATTTCTTGTCTAATATTGATTTCTGTCACACTCCCACTTTTCGTGTTCGCAGAAGTATTGATCTGCCATTGTTAACTGTTGACGTGATACGTGCTCTTTAAACCAAAGGTGTGGCGCGTCGTAGATTTCGAAGGTCCGGATCTTACTGAGGTCTTACTGAGACTTACAGAAATTTACGCTCGTATGCTAAAAAGATGGCTAAAGATGCGATGAGTGCTTATCATGCCCACATTGAAGCCTCCATATCATCCTGTCAACAGAAACCCTTCTGGTCCTATATCCGTTCCCTTAAAAAGTCTCCTTCTATCCCTTCTCTGATGCACCTAAATGGTTTGTCTGCTTCCTCGCCTAAAGAAATATGTAAGCTGTTTGCTCATTTTTCTTCTGCTACTACTCAACCTAATGCATTTTTCTCTGCTAATGTTCCCTTTCCAGATGTTAATAGTTGTTGTCTGTTCTCAACGAACCCGTTGGAGGTCGAAGGTTTGCTTGCTAACCTAGATAGTAACGCCAGCTGCGGACCCGATGGCTTACCTAACATATTCGCAAAGTTATTGTCATCATCTTTGTGTGTTCCTTTATCTGTCCTCTTTAACCTTAGTATTGCTTCCTGTACGTTTCCTTCTTCCTGGAAGTCAGCATATATTTATCCCATCCTTAAAACCGGAGATTCATCCTGCATCTCCAATTATCCTCCCATATCCCTTCTATCTTGCTTCAGTAAGCTACTCGAAAGAGTTGTTTACAATAGGGTTTATCCTCTAATTGAACCTCTTCTCGCTTCTGCGCAACATGGTTTCGTCAAAGTTAGGTCAACAGTTTCCAACCTTCTCTCTTTCACCAATACTGTTGCCTCCACTATCGGCCAGCAAAAGAAAGTGAATGTATTATATACAGACTTTGTCAAGGCTTTTGACTCCGTGAACCACGAAATCCTCGTTTCAAAGCTTGATGGTTTCAATATTTCGGGTCAGCTCCGTTGCTGGTTTTCCTCATACCTTCGTGTAACGCTTCACTTTTGTTCTTCTTCCCCCTTTTATCCTACTTGTGGTGTCCTGCAAGGGTCGATTTTTGGTCCTCTCCTTTTCTTCCTGTTTATTAATAATCTTCCTTCTCTCTTCAATTTCCCGTGTCTCTTGTACGCTGATGATATGAACATTTTCAGGGTGATTGATTCAGTGGATGACTGCTCCTAGCTGCAGGATGACCTGTCTGCTCTGGGTAACTGGTGCTCTATCAACTGTATTTCTCTTAATGTTGCTAAATGTTTCCAGATGTCATTCACATGTAAATTATCCCACATCACGTTCCCCTATCCTATCCTTGGCTCTTTCCTCAATCCAATTGATAATTTCATGGACCTTGGTGTTGTGTTTGACACTAAATTAAAATTGGATGTAAACATTTTGCGTGTCACATCCAAGGCCTCGCGCTTGTGCGGCTTCATTCTATGAGCATCCAGACCTTTTACTGATATTTTCTCGTATATACGCCTGTAAATTTCCTTTGTGCGTAGTGTCCTCGAATATTGTTGTCAAATTTCGTGACCTCATTATCGTTTTCTTATTGATACTATTGAGTCTGTGCAACGCAGATTTACTCGCTCGCTATTCTTTAAGTTACGCATTCTCTACTGTGAGTATAGAATGCGTCTTTCCATCCTTGAAATCCCTTCTTCTTTCACGCAGAGTGTATTTCGAGGAATGTCTCCTATATAAAATGATAACTGATTCTATAACATATATCCCCAGAGCGCAGTTTTCTGTTCGTGACCAGGTACGTTCTACCAGGTCTTCATTTACCCTCAACATACCATTTGCTTGCACTTATGTATATTTTTACTCTCCACTTTTACGCTTGCTTAGACAGCATAATTGTTTGAATATTGGTCCTCTTCCGCCTTCTTTACGCAGTTTTAAAAATAAGTTAAGAGAATGCGTTTTATCGTATGAAATAAAGTAACTCTCTGAATTTTTGGTGTCATATCTGTATTGAATTATGATTAAATTTCACCGCCTTATTATACTTTGTTTAGTTTCAATTTATAGCCTTTTCTTTTTCTATAAAAAAGTTTATTCCTTCTCTAATCTTTAATTGGATTTGTATCTGTTGATTTAAACAATAAATAAATAAATAAATAAATTTCGAAGTTCAATCATGAATATTTTCTGTTATTTACGATGGTTATTTGGTTTCATTTTAGGTATCCAATTCAAACTTGTCAAATCGAACAGTTGCAGTAGTCGATTAGAATTAGTTGGAACGGACAAATGTACTCAAAGACGCTCACCAACAGCACTACTTCTGTCATCATCAACACAAGCAACACAGCATAACGAGCACAATCGCTCTCCATCACCCACCTGCAATCCCGAAGAAAGTGTACGTGAGCTAGTTAATCGTCTCGAATCCGGGACCATTAAAAATAGCTCGGCGCCACGCATCATCGAATCGAAATGTATCGAAAAGTCTTATCGCCGTAGTCTACCACCAGCCAAGCCTGCAGTCGAAAAGGATAATGGTATTACTATCAATAACCACCATATCGGGACCAAAGAATATCTGGGACTTGTTGATATCATCAATCATGTCACAGTCAACAATCACATGGGCTGGAACGCTCCTACTCTCAGCCAGAGCAACAGTGAAATCGCCAGCCACACATCAACGGCCGCAAATGTCAGCAAAGTCCCCAGGAACAAAAATGTTGATTTGGCATTTACGATGAATCGTGCCAGACAACCATCAAAGCTCATCACATCGATGACACCATCCACTACTACAAAGTCTCTAGACCCATTAAATCATACCGACAGTTCAAATACTACGAATGAAACAAACTGCCATAGTTCCGATGGTGCAGTGGAGACGTGTTCCGGTCAAGGCAGGAATTCGCAATGCGAAAATAATAAAATCGATTCGCACAGCAGCTCGGCTCCGTCGTTGCTGAACGATGGCCTCAGCGGAACCAATGGTGTCACTACAAAGAAGGATGATTTGTCGACGGACGAGAAAAATGAGGAGAAATCGGGGCCAAAAACGAATGGATGCGAGCCAGCGATGACCTCGAAAATGATGCCACAGAATGGCCAGCAGCCTGTTGTCGCATCGCCTGCGGCTGGCTCCACGACTCCTATTAAACTTCTGGAAAAACACTATGTTGCTAATGACAGACGGCTAATTGAACAACGCAAATATGATGAGATCGAATTCGAAGAGTTCGAAGTTTATAGCCCTGGGATGGTGTGTCACGATCAAAAAGATTCGAACAAACAAATGAATGGCGATCCAAGAGAGGATACAGAGATTTTCGAAACTTTCGAAGAAAGGATATAGGCAATAATCCGCTAAGTGATGTGGAGGAACTTTGGCTATTAGCAATGACATGGATATGGCCCAGAAAATACTTTGAGTAAAGTAATTTGGTAATATGTAAATAGGTGTTCGGAAGTTGTCATTTTGTGGACATTCGACAGCTTTGTATCTATTAATAGAAAAAGTGAATCATGTTTTCTGAAAAGATATATTTGTTAACTGGAAAAATATCACTGGCGCTATGTGTTGCAATCGAAAAATGTGAACTGATAAAATGTCTATCAGAATTAGTAGCTCAAGTAACAATTCGAATCCTAATGATTCCAATTGTCCAGTTTTTTTTCAGTATCAAAGTCACAAACATCATCAAATGGAACTCTCAAAAACTGTCATAAAACTGAAAAGTCATAATTATTAATACAAACTATAAATTATCGCAAAGAACTTGCGCTCAAAGATGAAAAGTATTATATTTAATCTAAAATCTATAATCGAAAACAAACATGACCAACATAGTACATATGAATAAATATACATTATGCATCAGTAGAATAGATTAGAAAAATGACATTAGAAGATGGTGATGGGCTGCGCTTATGTTCATTTAGTCCCGATTTATTATTTAAGATGAGCTTAATCAAATATTTACGTGTAACGTGCTCAAATATTGACGTGCTCTGTTAGCTCGAAATGAAAAGATTATTAGTTCGAAATTTGAAAAAAGTCAATCATTATTATATATATATAATTGTAGTGATATATGATATGAATGTAATTTGAAATAAAAGCAATATTTCGTAATACGATGCATGTATCTGATATTTTTGTCTTCATTCTTTCAAATAGTTTTTACAACTCAACAATTTTGTAAGTAGTCTCTATTAGAAGAATTTTCAAATAAATAAATAAACTCAAGACCTGAAGAGCATTAGAAAACCGTTTATTTATTTATTCAATCACAGTTTCAGCAGCGAAATGGTTACTACAAAATATACGTTTATAAAATTAGTTAGAACAATTAAACGGTCGGATAAGCCGACATTTGAGAATTTCAACAGTACACCTCTTGAAAATTGATATTTGAATATTTCAAAGACGAACATTTGAAACGCTGAATTAAAGCTTCGGGCTATTGCGCAGGTCGGTTCATTTAATACAAAATTGGTCCTATGAAATGGGATGAATAAGGCGCTATGATGTCTACGCTCACAGTGACAAACACCAAAGTTCAGTTTTGATAACAAAAACTCAGAGTTCACGTTTCCACTGTGTAACTTTGCAGCGAATAGAGCTTTGGAATTTTGACGTCGAGTTTCAACAGTAATTGCAAGCGGCTTTCATAGAGGGGTAAACAAAAAGGATCAGACCAGCGGAAAGAACTAAAAATAAAAATTAAGAATCTCTTTTGTACAGATTCAATGTGATCTACATGCTCCTTATGAGATGGAGACCACATCAAACACCCATATTCTAGGATCGGCAGGACCAGAGAGTAGAATAGGACTCTCTAAGCCACTGTAATGAAAAGACACTGTAATCTCTAGCAAATGGCACCAGCTTTCTCAAATCGGTAGAAACCAGATCAGTCCGGCTTGAGAGGTAGGCTACCCCGACTGAAGCTATCCTCTCTTCGCTAGAGCTGGACACTGGCACAAAAGAAAGAAGACTGACTTGACTTCATCCTCTGATCTACAACTTCAACAGTCTAGAAATCGCTGAACTCTTCGCTCGGCTGTTACGGGTGGCATCCTATTAGATACATCAAACCCAACGACTAAACACGAAAAAGCGCAAACTACTATACAAGCAAATTATGTGACCAACGCTACAGTACATGAACGTTGCTTTTAGTGAGATATATACAGGGTGTTTGGTACTCGGAGGACACTTTTGTAAAGAGGTATTCCTTGATATATTTTGAGCGAAAAATCATTGTACAGGGTGGTCCGGTTTTCAAAATCTACGGAGTTACAGGGTGGTCAAGAAAAGTTTTTCGGATCTATACCCTGACTCACTTAAATCGTTATATCTTGAAAACTAATAATCATAACGCAAAGTTTTATGGCTTGTTTTTTTATGGAATTGAATTACCTTTAATTTGATGTAATAGTCTAAATTGTAAATGTACCTGATTTTGAGATATTAACTCAGACAAATTACGGATTAGTAAGGAGCTGTCAAGTAAATCATGTGAAGCATTCACACTGTCCGAAGTGATTTGGAGCGAGAAATGTCATTCAAATTTATGTGCACAATTTTTTTGCCTGAAAATTGCTAAAAATGTTGCACGAGCATGCAAAGAACATTTTTTCCACTTTGTACAACTCACATTTTCCTATTGTGTTCAATATTCACTATTTTAGAATTCTTCGATTTTGTTAATGTGAAGCGAAAAACTACTACTACATCGTCGATGTTTCTGAATAATATAACGTCTTCTTCTCCTAAAGAGATATGTGACCTATTCGCAGATAGTTCCCAAAAAATTTTTAGTGCACCAGACCCAACAAAGTAACACCTTTCTTCCTCTGATTTAACTGGGAATCTCCCGCGGTGAAATACGTAAAACTATTTTGGAACTCAACTGCAACAAAGGTCCTGGGCCCGATCTTCTTCCTCCGATATTTTTATGCAAGTGTGTGGAGCAGCTTATAACTCCTTTGCATATTTTTTTTAATAGATCACTTTCGTCAGGAGTTTTCCCATCCAGTTGGAAGCTTTCGTATGTCACACCCATATTCAAGAATGGTGATCGACGCTGTATTGAAAATTATAGGGGCATTGCCATTTTGTCTTCGATTCCGAAAAATTTCAAAACGGTAGTATACGATAAAGTTTCTCCTCTAGTTGTTTCCCGTCTGAACGAGCAACAGCATGGCTTTAGAAAAGGTCGCTCAACTACCACAAATTTGACAATCCTAATCTCTGACGTTCTATGCAAAATGGAAAAAGGTTACCAAATTGACGCAGTCTACACAGACTTCAGTAAGGCATTTGACAGAGTTGACCATTCTACCTTAATTCTTAAGCTACAGAAATTCGGTATTACCGGGTCTCTACTCAGCTGGCTGACTTCCTATCTTTGCGATCGAACACAATGTGTAAAATTTCAAGGATTTTTATCGAAAAACGTTAGTGCTACCTCTGGTGTACCCCAAGGTAGTGGACCTTGGTCCACTTCTCTTTAATATATTTATTTCCGACCTATCTGATTTCCTAACAGGCATACCTAATTTACTCTATGCAGATGACCTCAAACTTGATCTGACCATTGAATCGAAATCGGATGCCCTCTTTCTCCAACCCAAACTTGATTCCCTTGATCATTGGTGCAATGTAAACAAGCTCTCTCTCAACATTAATTAATGCCAGGATATTCGTTTTTCCAGAAAATGCACGGTCACACACAATACGTACTTCCTCGGTAATAATGTGCTAACTCGAGTTGATAACATTGCTGACCTCGGTGTTAATTTAGATGAAAAACTCCGCTTCACTTTACACTACGATAAAATGCTTTCTCGTGCAAACAAACAACTTGGCTTCATCAAAAGGCGAGCCAAAAAATTTCGTAGCCGGTGGGTCACCAGATCTTTATATACTTCACTTGTACGTCCTCTTCTCGAATAAGCTTGGATTAGCTGGAATCCTGCTTTTGAAACCCACAGTGACAGACTCGAGTCAATACAAAAGCAATTTTTACTTTTCGCCTTGCGAGAGCTATACAACCCTTATGATTTTAATAGCCTACCCCCTTATGAGTTTTGACTGGGTCATTTAAACCAATCGACACTAGCCTCCAAAAGAATGGTGATATTGGCCTGCTTCACATTCGACGTCATGAGAGGTGCTATTAATGTAGAATTCCTAAATAATAAAATTTTGATAAATATTTCTGTGAGGAACACCAGGTCCAATCGTTTCCTAAAAGAATATTCTCATTCGACCACATATGGAGCTAATAAGCCAATAAATATGTGCTGCAGAGTATTCAACAGAATAAGCATTTTATATTGCCCTACGATTTCCAAATCATCCCTCAAGTCCTCTCTTTTCCATGCCATCCCTACCCTTAACCTTAAGGGGTTACCCCCACTTGTAGCGCAATAAAATAGGTCATTTTCATGAATTTTGTTTGACAAAACTACGAAATGTTTTTAAACGACTGTTATATTTTCTTAAAGTACATACTTTGAACACCTTTCAGTAATTTTTTCATTGAAAAATATTACATGATTTAATTACAAATGGCCGTCAAAACAATGGAATTTTAATTTTCATCTTTTGGGGTGACCAAAATTGTGTCGAAATGGATCATCGGAAACAAAAAATAGCGATGGACTTAGTTAAATAACAGTATAAACTAGTGTTTGATCGAAGGATTTAAAATAATATCTATTTTTTACAAAATGGCGGACAGTCAAAGTTAATATTTCGATTTTCACTTAAAAAAATGGTCGTCTTTTGGCTCTAAAACGGCCATTTTTTATTAAAAAAAAAAATCGAACGATCAAACACTACATTTTTATGTATTAAATAAGCCTGCTAAGTTTCAAAAAGATCGGTTCAGTAGTTTTCGAGTAATTTTGGTCACCGACTTCAAAGATGTCATTTCGAGAAAAACGCGTTTATAAGTATAAGTAACGGTTGTTTAAGTAACAGTTTCTTCTCTTTCAACGTTCATATCTCGGTCAATTGTGTTCGGATCGACTTGAAATTTGACGGACGTATTCTTAGATAGTTATACTTAAAAAAAATGCAAAAAAAAAGGAAAACTTCAAAGTTACAAGTGGGGGTAACCCCTTAAGCTAAAACTTATATGTCAATGTTTTATTTATTGATTGCTATTTATTAATTTATTTGTTACTTTTTTAATTTATTTTTTACTTATTTAGCTGGTTTGTTTTTACTTTTTTCTTTACTTTACTCTACTTTTCCATTTTATTTTAATTTGATGTCTTTTTGTTATATGTGATTTTGTCCCTTGTTTTGGTGAATGAATAAATAATAAATTCGAAAGACATTTCATTCAAATCTAATCTTTCTCTCACGGATGGAAAAATTCACCCGGGACAAAATTCACAATAGTACCTGATTTCTACTAGTTTTATCCTAAATCAGGTAGCTTTCGACTGTCAATAGGCGAGACAAATGTATGGTAAATCAGGAAGATTTTTGGTAAATTTAGCTCTAAATCGATCAGCTGATTTTAATCGCCTGATTTAGCCATAGCGTGAATGGGCTATGAGAGCACTTCAGCACCACCTCCAAATAAACCTAAGTTTCAGCTCTCTGTAAGTGAGTGGCAGTTAACCAGCCGAATATATATTTTAAAAAGTGAACTAGTTGGGGTTATTGTTACTTAGTTGTAATTATTGATTATTAATCATTTAAGAATAATACATACTAATAAATCAACACAAGTAAGGCAATATAATAATTAATAGAATTTATTCATACTTATTGATTATGTGATGACAATTTTTATTATAAACAATTATCTAACATCATCTAAATTAATATAATAAATTGATTGATTTATATTAGTTGGTTATTCGATGACAACCTTTTTCATACTGAATTTAAATGCATGAAATTTCTAATTACAACTTTGCTTACTTACCAAGATTTACACAAACTAGAATGTGTAAAGTGTGTGGAATATATGTACAATATAGTAGATCAAACAATGTGTAAATTGTGTAGAATCGAAGTAAAATAATGTATTGGATTAAACGATGTTGTAAAGTATGTGGAAATAGTGTCACTACAAGGTATTTAATGTTTTCAGGCTTTTGAGTTTTTATTTGCATTTTGTTCCACAACCTAACTCTTTATGGTGTAAAAAAATAGTCCATATTGCGTTTTGAATGACGTTTCTATTTTTCGATACAGAAGGGCTTTATTTTAGTCTCGTGACAATTTTTTTGGGAGGGAGCAGGCATGAGGAGCATATGAATTTTTCAATTTGACCGCCATTCTCCGACTGGGATTTAACATACATAATATTTTATGAACTTCCCGTTGAGGTTTGCAAGTATCTGTAATAGTAAATCTTACAAGGAAAAAAATAATCAACGGCAAAGTAATAGGATACTAGTGATGCAGCTTTCATACTTTTTTGAGCTTCATACCTAATAAACAAATAAATCGAAGAGTAAAAGTGTTTAAAATACATTGCGCCCAACGTGGGTTTTATTTTTACGTCATTGCAGTATTTTTTAAATAACATATTGTTTTCATATCTGTTTTTTTAGTTGCTTTACAATATCATTGAATTTGAAATTCAATCCGATCTCAACTTGAGATTACTTTATTACAAATCTTTCAGCTCCACTGGTAATCATTTCAGGTTGATTTTAACAATATTCTTTTTAAAACATATCACTGAAATTTTATATGCAAACCAGTCAGGATTAAGTTTTTACAACTCCGTAGCTACCACGTCTAAAGCTATGAAGATTAATCTGCGAAAAAATATTTACTGTAACGCAGCTCTTTTCTATCAATTAGCGTTAATTTAAGTATTAAACGTAATAGGTTCAGCTACTTTTCCATATCATTTTTGCATATTTGCTTGGCTTAAAATATTTTATGGCCCTAATAATTTGATAATACGTAAAAGTAAATGTCAAAGTAAATAAAAATTCCAATGACCATTAAATTAGGCTACATGAGTTTTTCCCACAAAACGTGCAAAATTTCTATATACTTGCTGTTCAAAACTAACGGATGTAATTTATAGTTTCCCCGAATTTCGAAATAATTTATTGCCTATTTCAGAGGATTGCTGCTTACTGGTCAACAACTAAGCCGATTCTATTTGACGGACCATAAGCTCCCAAATAGGCTCCAACAGAACCAACTGTTTATCGGAAACTGTGATTTATCAAGTTCAGATTATGTGTTAATTAATATTCACTTATCGATTTTTAACGGTCGATTGGCTTTCATGCAGTGGCCATAGAGTAAAATGTTCCCGAAATGCGAGCTATTTCGCTTGATAAATATTCCGATGTAAATATTTGTGTCGGAATTGAAAATGTTTTCAGAAATTACATAGTACTATTTCTGGTTTAGTTTAGGATTCGAACAAATAAAATGTTGTCTATGATGGAATTGATTTGTGCACATTAAAGATGGTATTGAAATTTAGATTTTTCTTAATTATAACAGACAAAATCAAGTCACACAAATTCGAAGGGTTGTATTTTCAAGTACGGAAGTCTTTACTGAAAATTTTAAAATTTATTGGCAAAAAACAAAAATCATTTAATTCAAACTCAATTTCGCTAGTCTGAAGCAACCCTCGTAAACAATTTTCCATGATATTTGTTCCATTCGCACATAATTTAAGTTCGTATTAGCACTAGAAGCTGCACCACATAATAAAAGAGATTGACAGCAGACATTGAAATCAATTTCAATTCATTATGTCTGCACTCAGCTAATTCAGCCCAAACTCAATGGACCTAATTGAATTCTCGCTTGACGTTCCACAATACACGAATACGTCATAGACCTACTCAACATCGTGTTGAGATGACAATTCAATTCAATGACCAGGCTTTTGATGCTCAGTCGTACGTAGCCTCCGTGAGTGCAATGAGTGCAATGTATCGTTGAGTGCAATGTATCGAGCATTCAGTTCACCTTCGAAAAAATTGAGTTTCTTCGAGGAAAAAGAACGAAAGAATTTTATTTCTTTGATCGCATTAGCCCGATTGAAACGGAAAATGCAGCAAATATGGGAAGGATGTTGGAACTAGCTTCTGGTTGACCTAATTGAACGATAGATTTATGAGTTTGAAATGAACGGTGCATCGTCATTGCTGGAGAAATAGTTCACAGGAAATAAATACCGATGATTTGTATGCGATGCAGTCCAAATGAGTGGTATGGATGTTGTCTATGTCAATTGGCTTTCGTACTGCAGCGCCATTCATGCTGCAAATGTCAATAGATGGTTGCAGTGGAATGGTTAGAAGATTTTTAAAAAAATGCTTCCGTGAAGATTTATCTTATGGAATGAGATATTTTAAAGGTATTTTATATTATCATCTTTATATAAAATACTTAATTCGATATAACAAAAATGTATGCTGGCTATGAATTACAAAGTGAGTCTCATCATATCTATGAAATGAGCTTTATATTGTATTTTTGCTCCGATAGATTGAGCTTCTTAATATTGTATAGTTATTGGTTTGGGTTCGAACTAAGGATGGCACCCATTCGCAACCTAAACTCAATTTATTCGGCTTAACGAATCTATCTTGCAGTTAGTAAAACACTATTTGGATTCGATTGACAGTTTATACCACAACTTCTAAATGCAGTATTGGATGTTTTTCGATGAGGAAACTGAAACATCATAGTTAGGTCAAAGTTTCCGACCTTTATAGAACATAGCATGACTTCGCTGCATAAGAACGTTAAGCATCAATCAACCTAGACCCGAGTAGACTCATTGAACCTTAATAGCCTTCTCGTGCTCTTCTGCAAGTAGGTGTCTCAACGCCACTATTACAGGTGTTAGCTCCTCGTTTCGCGTACAAAATATCAGTGGAAATAATTAAGGAATACGTTGAAGCCAGCTTTGAGTCCTCTCCACCTTTGGTTCTGTCCAAAAAACTAAATAAAAAGCTAAATACTCATTACAAAAGACCAAATAGTTCTGTTCCATAAAACTTGGACTTACAGTGTATTGCCAGGACGTTGGCGACCGGGTTCAACTCCTCTTTAACCTCTGATGGCAGTGTTTGCTTAATAGAAACCTGATTGACTAAAGATGTCTATAATAACAAATTGTTTTCTTTAGAAAACATCTTCCAGCAAAACCGCAACCGCTCTGCCTGTGGCAAATTTGATAGCGTTGGCCGCATCGATGGTATGATCTGTAGTGATTTTCTCTCTCTTCACAAATTGCTTGAATTTCCTAAGCTCCTTCTAAAGCTTTAGTACTTGTGTCCACCTATGTCCCCTATAGCAGTCTTGTTTTAATTTATGAAGGTTTTTTTACGGAATTTTTTTCCTAACCTAACAATCATTTGCCAACCGTTTTTTATTGCTATGTGGTATCTTCAGCCCCTCAAATGTTGAATGGATGCAGCATTCTTATGATAGAGGACCTCTTTGCTTATCTCTTCTTTTCTCTTACTGTGCTCCTTTTCTATTAAAAGTTCTACTTAACCGTATAACTAAAATTCCAAATGTTTTTTTCTTTTTGTCTAATGTTCCAAGGCTAAATACAGTCGTTTTGCCTAAAATACTTCATAATCTCCACCAGCCAAATATGGACGGATTTTACCGTCGACCTCTTCATGATATTTCATATTATGAATACTGTTAACGATGGAGAGTAAGGGAGAGCTTGAACTGGAATTATTAACCAGATAAGTCCTCCAGGTTGGGGGCTGGCCAGCAGATCATTGATACGTTCCCGTTAAATTTATTCATTGAACAATCGGATACTTTGCGTCTGATACTTCGATAGGATCAACGAAAACGACTACGCAAACGAAACAATGACTACTCTATTAGGCTTTGGAATGCGCGACACCTGGACAAACTGAAGGATCAGAGCAATCAGAACAAGTGGGCCTCCGGTAAATTGCAATCTTTCCGCTATTATCTCGCTCCCATATGCAACCAAACCAAAGCCAAGACGTAAGCTAGATGCTGGCTTCATCAAAACAAGACAGTGAAAGTCGAGTACACATCTGCTCTGGATATTGATGTAGCACAATTAAAACCGCGGCCATCAATAAGGTGTGCACTACCATCAAACGTTTATTGAATGTAGTAGATGCAAACGTAGCGACATATACAACCCGCCGTGATAGAAACGCAGCTACTTAGAAACTACTACCGATAAGAGACAAAACTACACTGAGAAAACACATGGCGCCAGACGCCATAATTTATAGACTTCTGGCGCCATGTACATAGTCGATTTAGGGATTGTGATAAAATATAGCGCCACACACCATAATACATGGCGAAAAGTACATAGGCCTACACGCCATGTACTATTGTCTTCCATGCCATGTACATGGCGTGGCGGACTATATTACATGGCGTGGAGAACTATAGTGCATGGCGTGGAGAGCTATAACACATGGCGTGGGGGACAATACTGTATGGCGTGGAGGACTATACTGTATGGCGTGGAGGACTATACTGTATGGCGTGGAGGACTATAGTACATGGCGTGGAGGACTATAGTACATGGCGTGAAGGACTATAGTACATGGCGTGAAGGACTATAGTACGTGGCGTGAAGGACTATAGTACATGGCGTGAAGGACTATAGTACATGGCGTGGAAGACAATAGTATATTGAAGAAGCAAATCAGTCAAAATAGTGCTACTTACCATAAATGAGCACACGGAGAAGTCACTTGCTTGCAACAAACAGGCGCTAGCTGCATTTAGAGTCGCCGAAGGAGCCATTCAATAATATGCGCCCTTAGCCGATTGAGAATGTTGTCGATCTATCGACGATACTCAAGTATCACTTGCTGATATTTATAGATCCCCTCACACAGTATGGCTGCGAGTTATAATTGTAGTGCCTTGAACCATATTACATGGCTCATGGCACTATGTAATATGGCGTGTGGGGCCATAATTTCTGCGCCATGTAATTATGGCGCTGGGAGCTATACTGCATGGCTCAGAGTACTATGTACATGGCGCATGGGACCATAAATAATGCGCTATGTTACATGGCTCTGGGCGCTATGTGGATTTTTTTCAGTGTACTACCGATAAGAACTAAAAAAAAATCTGAAGATCTTCGAAGAGAAGCTAATAGAATAATAAGATGCAGGAAACGACATTATTTTGACAATATGTTAACAAACACAAACGCCAACTTTATGGATAGAAACATTCGCCAACCGCACACATTAATAAGGCACTTTAAAAAAATTACAATTCACACTCTAGCTTGATCAATTTGGACAATAAAAGTGCTTCTTCACCTTAAGATGAAATCCGTCAGCTTGGGGATTGCTTTAAATCTAATAAAATAGCGGATTTCGATGGGATCCTTGCGGAACTCCTCAAAATAAGCGGAATTAGCGTTTTTAGGGCAGTATATGGGTTAGTTGTTAGAATCTGGGTGCAATATCGATGGCAGATGAATGGCAAAGAAGCTTTATGTGACCCATTCACAAAATCAGAGGTAAACTTCGATGCGAAAATTACAAGGTTATTTCGCAATTTTGCACGTCGTCGTACAAAAATTTTAGAATTAAGAATTTCCCATCACGCTGCGAAAATTTTTGGGCGAATGTTAGGGCCGATTTTGGCGTGGAAGACCGTTGTATTAACCGTTGTAAAAAGCCAAGGCTCAATACGGGTTTTTGTGCCAGGATAGCTGTCCGAAGAATAAGCGTCACAGGTTGAAATTATCCCAGAAGACTCTTATCTGTCATGGCCACCATCTTTCTTTCGTTGTTTTCACATTGAAGAAGCTATAACTGAGCTTAACGCATTTTTTACCAATTTGATTTCGTGTTTTACCCCAAACTACCGTTCATCTGAAACAAATGATGTGCACTGACACTGCAACCGCTCTTGAAGCAAAAAGTAGTCAACACAAAGTTTTGAAAATGACCTAAAAAAAAGTGCGGAATGTTCAATCAGATGGAAGTATCAATCCAAGCAATCCAGCCTAAATCATTTGGGTTCAAAAAGCTTCCCTTCAAAAACAAATTCAACAATGTAATCGCATTCACCTCACAAAATGATTGCAGTTATTTATTCAACGCCATTCTTTCTATTTTCGCAAAAAAAAAATCCTTTTTCAGCTACTTCTACTCTACAACATTCTTCTACACTGTCGCCCTTTTGTGCAAATCCCACGGAGCACTTTAGTCTATTTCTTTAATACCAGCTTTAGCTGTGGTCAAAAAATTTCACAAATCTTAGCTAAGTCATACTCTGCATTATATATTCCCCCTTTTAAAATTTCCAACTGCAGTATTGATTTGGGTATAGTATTTCCTTCGCAATGAAAACTGCAAACATTTTTCTAAAGCTCAAAGCTTGTAATCCTGTCTATGTCCAAGTTATCGTATAGTAAATTACTTGAAAATTGGTTTGAAATAGAGGCTGCCTGTGAATCCCTTGTAATTTTGTCCAACTCTTGTAATCCTGTTCTGTAAATTACTGGAAAAATTGATTTGAAACAGAGACTGCCTTTCGATTCAAGACAAATCTAAATCCAATTTGCTTTTTTTCGTGAGTACTGTTGCATCTGTTCTTCAAAACTTATGAATGGGTCAACTATGAATTTCTTCTTCTGAAGCTAGAAAATTATAGTCTATAATTATATAATTTTCTCTCACTCTGTTTCCAAACCTTTTCTCAATGTTGCTATAAATTTTAAAAACCTTGGCATATCGTTTGACTCGAAATTTAAAATTGATGAACATTCGAATAACAGTTCTAAACTATTTGGTTTTATCATTTGATCTTCCACACAATTTTTTAGCCTTTCCACCTGTCTGCATCTTTGCTTTCAATTGTTTGTGGTGTTCTGATGTTCAATACCAAGTACATATCTTAGAAACTGTGTAGCGTTGATTTACTTCCTAATTATTTTACAAATCCCATATCCTTTATTGTGACTATAATCATTGATTTTCTATAGTACAGACTCCTTCCGTTGAAGCGTGCAAAGCGTTTTTGACCAAGAGTGTCCTTTTCAAGCTACAATACTGCCTTGTTATGCCTTGTTGTTTCACTTTCTTGTTTGGGGATCGAGTCATTTCAATAAATATTTATTTGTGTTCTAACTTTCCTTTCTTGCGAACTGAAACTTACTTTTATTCACTACTACTGCATATAGTGAGGTAGCTCAGATAGCTAAAATTTGATCCCCTACTGTTACAGAAAAACGTAATATACAATGTCAATTTGGCAACAGATTTTTGAGGTAGTTAAATTTTGATAAGACGGTAAATTCGTCTTATACTTTGATTTAAATTCTTCTTTAACCCTAATCCCTATTCGCCGTTTGAATTCGTGAAATCATATCCTGTAATACTCTGTCCTTTAATTTTTACTGATTTTGGAAGAAAATTAGTATTAAAGCCGTTTCGCCTCAAATTCATTATATATATATATATATATATATATATATATATCTATATATATATATATATATATATATATATAGCTTATAGAATATATATATATATATATATATATATATATATATATATATATATATGTATATATATATACATATATATATATATATATATATATATATATATATATATATATATATATATATATATATATATATATATATATATATATATATATATATATATATATATGAATATATATATATATATATATATATATATATATATATATATATATATATATATAGAGAGAGAGAGAGAGAGAGATAGATAATATCTGGAGTGGCCGATCCGATTGAAGTGAAACTTTCGGAGAACATAGATGTATGCAACAGGTAGGTCGATGATTTGTTAGAATTAAGATATCAGCGGCGGTGGGCATATTAGTGAATTTTCAGCTACCTTATATTTCTATGCAGAGTAAATTTTTGCTGAAAGTAAATATTGGAAATGAATACGTATTATGTTCCATGTTCGTTTATGATAAGAAAATGGAAATTTTCAGCCTTTTGTTGGCGCTGAGTGCCTAAAAGTAGACAAGGATTTTTTTTTCAAATTTCGAGACATCATAACTTAAAATAAGATAGAATAACAAAAACCATAAACCATCGTGAAATTTACAAAGCATATTGATGTGGACGAAGACTTTACACACATGGACTTTTAAGACAGTGCGGGTAACCCTGTAGCTACAGCAGGCTCCAGAAAAAATCCTTCAAATCATCGACCCTCCTGAAAAAATTTTTATCTTTAAAAATAAATGCAAATTATTAATAAAATTTGGCCTTTGTCCACAATGCCAAAATAAAATTTTCAAAATTCCGAGGTGCACAAAAACGGCAACCCATTATCAAATTACCTCTATTTTCAGCACTCAAAACTTCTATTCGCGAGAACTGACGACCGGATAATGCGATCAACATGACTTCAACGTAAGGCAGATGCGACATATTTTTTGCTACGGTGCTAGCGAAAGGCTGCCAGCACTAGGCCTTTTTGTTATTTTTATTCCAGAAATGCTTGCATTAGGTATTTTCATCGGAAACATTTGCAATGAAAATAAGTAAACAATGTTTAAATTTTCTAAGATCTGCACATTTTTCGGATGACAACCCCAAACACCTTTCTATCGCTGTAATTTTCGATGAAGTCACCGAAATTAATATAAGCTTAGATTCTATTATTACTTAGGATGTATTAGTTTTAAGTAGAAACAGTAATTAGTGGTAGAATACACACTCAAAATCTATACAAATCCGCTACTGTTCTTCGAACAGTATTGTTTCTAGAGGTTTTGATGCGCTAGGGTTTTTTATTTCATTATTATTTTCTAATCTACAGTTGAATGAGAGTCTGTTATATTAGATCGTTTGACATAAATAAATTAAGCACCAGCATTTAAGAAAATTATTGATCCTAATTTAAAATTTGATGCTTAAATCTAAATATGTAATACGTTCATGCAAATGCATATACAGCTGTAAATGTGGTGTAATAATTGATAACAGACTTGAAACCCGCCTAAAATTTATCACACATATCAAAGTACGTATGTTCCGAATCCTAATTTATTGTGGCATTTCAAGCTGGCACCACAAATTTATTGCGACACCTAAATATGTGTGAGTGTGTCGTTAATATATGCATTCGATATATTTCAATGGCATGTATATATAATGTCTTCATTTACCAACCTGATTTATCGTCATCGTCGTCAGTGTCTGATTTTGTGCAAAACCTTCGTGCTCCTCGACACCATGTATCCTGGAAATATACGAAAAGAATGAAATTTGTAGAAGAGTTGGTAGAAGAGATGAAGGAATTTATTTATTCTGGTTTGATAGCGGTTCTATCATCACATATTGATAAAATCTTAAAAATTTTGTGAATAAACCAAATTCTAGACAATGTATTTATGTAGATAATTTCGGTATTAAACAGTATACCCAAATGATATCGTTATTTCAATTGATTGCATAACTTCTGAAATCGGCAGATAATGATTATGACGTGCTGTTACTATACGTTATTTGAATTCGGATTTCATTCTGTCAAGCTTCTTGTGTTTCGAAATACTACAAATCAAATAAACTTTATTTGATCACATTATGTTCGAAAAAATCAGCTAAGCAAATAAAGGAAAATTCAACCGAATTTAAGTAAATAAGGACACTTTATTTCTTTGCGTTTCATGTATTTTTTATGCACTATCTCTCTCTATACAGCATTTAATTGACTTTTGCGCAATTAATTACTCTTATACATCGGCAAAAATATACTATAAAAAATGCCCGTCTACAGAAAAACATTGCATTAAAATCACCTCTACTTTTTCGAAAAACCCTTCTACTATAAAAAAATCCAGGCAATATACTCGAGCATAATAACTCTTTATCGGACATCAAGCGCAAAAATTCAATTTCACCTGCTACCTTTCTGTCAAGTGGACGTCAAAAGAATTTAAGTACCCCACTCAACCGAGGAAATTGAAATATTTAAAACAGTTTTCCACCTAAAACCACGCCACCGAAGCTACAATTCATTGTGGCGACCCGCAGTCAGTTTACTGTCCGATTGATGAAAATTACATTTCTGCGATAAATAATTTAATTAGGATTTTAAATTTTCACGAATTTCTGTCAATTCGATATCGTTGAAATCAGTTCAGCAAGTGCTGTAAGCAGTGAACAATATAGATGTAGTTGCTGTGGTATTAAAATTTTAACATTTTGTATGTCATACTCAAACTGTAATCAAAATGTGGAATGACCGTTGAATATGAATTTCGAGAGAACATCATTTCGATGGAAACGCATGAAAACTGTTGCGTGATAATTTGATTATTTGACAGGATGATGAGGTAACACTTTTCCGATATGCGGAAATTAGGGAAAGATAAATGGAGAATTGCTGAATGTTACCAGAGACAGTTGATTGAAAGATACTTGTGTACGTGGTGAACACTAATGAAAAAATCCTGTTAGCCGAAGAGTCTGCAGGGAAAATGTTTAATTAGTTCGTCGAATTGAAACACCATTAACTATACAGGTATTTTTCTTGCAGTTCGTTGAAGAAGAGGCTTTTAATTACCTATCTAGTAAAATAATTAACTCGACGAAAATGTTTCACAGCTTTAATCACTTTGGGTCTGATCCAGTTAATGGTTTGAAATTTCGGGAAATTGGTCGCTTTGAGGATTTAAGTTATTTGGTTTGTAAGCGCATTATCATGGTAGTATTCCGAATGTTCCGGACAATCTAATTATTTGGCCTCTCAAACAATTTGAACTATTTTGTATCTCAAATTTGCTCATTACTATTTTACGTTTAGGCATAAAACTATTCACTGATTTCTAAAAATGTCTTATTTTTTAGATATACTAAATAATTTTAGATAACTTAACATTGAAAGTAAACGCAGTTTATCGTAAGAGTTTATGAAGATCAAAAACACTCCAGCATCATGGTCAATTGTCTGGCAGGGAAAATAGTGAAAACTCAGTTTATTTGCTGTGACGACTAAAATAATCATTTCAGTATGAATATTTCACGCAAACCATGATGAAAAACCTATGGTCTGATCTCGTATGCGCGAAGAAGATATTAGGCACGAAGAAGATATTATGATAGGGGACAGTGGAGAATCCTTACTTGCACTGAAAAGATGTCGTTGAACAGAATGGCGTTCCTAACTAGATGACCTCGGGTCATTATCGGGCTCAATGGAGAAATTTGCTGGGAGAAGCCAGGGATAAACTCTGGTTGTAGGGCCGATCCCGATGATAAAGAATTGGCTGTAATAAGTTTACTTTTAGCCTTAACCAGAGACTTGGTAGTTTGCGACATGAATTTGTTTTCCATATTAAACCTGTGCTAAATTTTTAGGAATTTTGAAAATTCTTCCATTTATGCGATGTTGTTGAGCATTTGAAAACATGACAGTCAGCATCACCTTACATCTCAACTAGAAAATAAATTTCGAAATAGTTACCCGACGTCTAGTGCCGACTATTCACCGGAGTCGTGAGTGCTTTGGAGGAACAGATCAAGGCTTCAGCTGTGTCACCGGACCAACATACGAAAAAAATTACGGAACTGGAATCAGGGCCCTACATTAACCTGGCTTCACTGAACCTACCATGGTTAATCTAACAACCCAAGCAAAATAAATAAAAAAGCTCCGAAAAGAAACTGAAACAATTTTTTAACAATTGCCTATAATAAAAGAATATCCAATGCAAACTACCGAATTGCTAAAAAAAATATAACAATAAAAAGAATAATAATAATAATAGAAATAACAATAATAACAAAAACAAATTATCAATATTTAAACTGTACATACATTATTTAATACAAGGCATAAGTAACATAAAAAAATCTTAAATTTAGCGGCTATTTTTTTTCTTGCATTGTAAATTGTTTAATTTTATTAGCATAATTTTTTTATTTAATTAAATATTATTTGGGTTGTACATAAACTGGGGTTGACTTAGCTATACTGCCCTACTAAGCATAAAGGTTCTATCTACATTTGATTTGTGTTTTGATATGTACTTGAAGTATATGGGGAGTGCATTTTTCAATATTGATTTTAACATACTTCCACAAAAGATAGGTTTTTAAGATTTTCTAGAAGTATGCAATGGAGTATATAGTTTTTGAATCCGGTGTTAACTCAAAAATGAGAAAAATGCAGATAGAACCTTTATGATTAGTAGGGCAGTATATTATATTTAAAAGCTAAGCTAATTATAATTAACACAGCCTAACTAGACCTAAACTTAAACTAGGTCTTAATTATCCTCTCCGATACGTCGGGAGGCGAACATAATTGAACAGCCATCGTTATCCTGTTATCTCCACCCGACGCATAAATGGCACATTAGAGCCACCTGTGCGCCCGATTCCGATATCGCAGATCAGTCCGTTTTCATATGAGTATGTCTGTGCATAAAATCTTGCCGTCAATTCCGCAGCCTGGTCGCTAAGTGGCACA
The DNA here is from genome assembly GCA_963978885.1 of Nemotelus pantherinus. Lineage (NCBI taxonomy): Eukaryota > Metazoa > Arthropoda > Insecta > Diptera > Stratiomyidae > Nemotelus > Nemotelus pantherinus. The sequence goes on from OZ022263.1 coordinate 62,571,328, forward strand.
ATAATAAAATTATAATAAAAAAAAACAAATAGAAAAAAAGACATCGATTCCGGAACAATGTTACCGTCGTTTCAGGAACTATTAGCTGAAACTCAAGCATCATTTTTATATTTTAGTATTAAAATTTTTTTCAGCAAAAAATTGTTGCTTTTGAACGAGCTTTTAATATCTTGCTGTTTTTTCAATAGGTTTAGCTGAACTCTCGGTACTTCATATACTTTTTTACGTTGAGTAAAAAAAACGGTAAATAACTCAATTACAATGCGAAAATTTCTTAATTATTGCACTTGTTCTATTTATTTATTTATTTATTATTCAAATCTCATTTAACAGAAAAATCCAATTATGAAATGAGATACAAAAAAATAATCAAAAAATCATTAAAATAAAGAAAAACAGGAATAATAATAATAATAATAATAAAAACAAAAATTGAAGAAAAAGTAAAGAGAAAAATGCATAATAAAAATAACTAAGAGGTTACGTTAACATATCAATAACATGTTTCTTAAAATATTGAAAAGACATGGACAAAGAACCAAACTGATGCTCATCGTGGCTTCTAAGTATCCTAGGTATAGGCGAGTAAAAATACACAAGAGTACGCGCAAAAAGAGTAAGGAAAAGCGACTGAGTTCTAACCAGGCGATCAGGCACACGTAAGAAATGACGCACGCGAATGTTGGAAGAGAGTAAGCCATGATAAAGCTTGTAAAGAAAACATTCATCAAGGAATACTCTGCGAGTACTCAGCAAATGGAGATTTAAGAAAAGCAGACGGTCATCATAAAGACGATAAGCAACATTAAACTTGAACAAAAGGCAGCGAGTAAACTTACGCTGAACGGATTCAACAGCATTAGACAGGTACACGAAACGAGGAGACCGCACTTGGGAGCAATATTCAACAATGCTACGAACAAGAGAAATAAAAAGATGAACACATGTGTTGATGTTGGTTGAAAAGCGAGAGCAGCGCAGAAAAAAACCAGCTACTTTTGACGACTTAGCAACCACAAAAGAAACATGCAGATCAAATTTTAACTTCGGAACAAATATGATGCCGAGGTCTTTATGTTGATCTACATGTTTCAAAAGACTATCACACAAAAAATATTCAAAGGAAATGGGATTAGGCTTATTGGAAAAAGACATCACGAAACACTTGGAAACATTAATATCAAGGAAGTTCGCAGAGCACCAATCACTTAAAACAAAGAGATCCGATTGTAGCTTACAACAATCATTTTGTGAAGCGACAGCACGGAAAATTTTAAGATCATCAGCATACAATACAGAGTCAGACTGAAAGTTACAAGGAAGGTCATTGATAAACAATGTGAAAAGGAGGGGACCAAGGATGGAACCTTGGTGTTTGGGCTCGACCTAAAATATAATTTTTAATTAATAAACAAAACCGAATTGAACATTACCTGTTGTGGTGTCCGTGACAGCTGTGATGTGACAACTTGTCAGTGACAGCAGCTGTGGCAAATTTAACGACGAATCCAGTCAGCTGGTATGGTGGATTGTTAATGTTGTATCTGAATTCCAATGTTAGTAGTGGAATAACAAATTGGAAATGTAATGTTATATCAGTATATTGAGATTTACCGGAATTTTCACTAGGATAAAAAGGTGAACCATATGGTTCTTTGGGTAGTCTTGTTGAAAATCGGTTAGCAAATAGAAGTTCTTACAATCGTCTCGTAACATAGAAACTCGAAAAAATCTATCTCGTAAAGTTGAAGTTCGAAAGTTCTGTCTCGTGAATTAGAATTCAAAGAAACTATAATCATTGTAAAGGTTTAAATAAAGTATAATAAGTTTAAATAATTGATATTGCGTTTTGACTGCTAAGTGTCGGAAATAGTGTCGTTATTGAAATCAATTAGGTGAAATCGAATTCGGAAACAGTGTTGTAGATGAAATTTAATAGTTGGAACTGCATCTGTTGTGGTTGAACATAGTGGCTGAAAATTTTAAAATTGGGTTGCTTTGATCCGAACACTTGGGGAACACCAGAAGTAGGAAAGAAAAGGGAGGAAGAACAACCATTAAACACAACACGGCAGACGCGATCATGGATGTAGGAATAAAGCCAAGATGTAAGGGAACTGGAAACACCAAAATGACAGATCTTATCTAAAAGCACTGTGTGATTTACCCTGTCAAATGCTTTCGCGAAGTCAGTGTAAATCACATCAGCTTGAAGACCATTGTCCAAAGTACACGCGACGAAGTTAGTGAATTCCATTAAATTTGTAGTCGTTGAACGTTCCCTGATGAAACCATGTTGCTCTGCAGAAAATAAATGACTAAAAGCACCATGAATTCTGTCATGAACAATCCGCTCAAGCAACTTCAGAAACCAGCACAGGAGGGATATAGGACGGCAGTTGGCTACATTGCCAGTGTCTCCCGATTTTAAAATCGGAAAAACATTGGCAGCCTTCCAGATAGAAGGAAAAACACTAACAGACAAACTCAAATTAAATAATATAGACAAAGGTACGCATAAGGAAGATGCAAGAGACTTAACAAACACATTAAGAATGCCATCTGGGCCGCTGCTTGCTGAGTGATCCAACGAGGATATTAGAATTTCAACCTCCAGAGGGTTGGTCATCGCAAAATTATCCTGAGAAATCACAGCCACAGCAGAACTCCCTGAAGCAAAATTAGGAGAGGAAAATGAAGAAGCCAAGAACTTAGCAAATAAATCACAAGTTTCTTGAGGGATAGAAGCCGTAGTTTCCGCAAGAAAAAAAGTGTCAGGAAACCGGTTGCTAGTTTTAAGGGAACGGACATACGACCAGAATGGTTTCGAGTTATCTGAGGAAAGACTCGCTTCAATATGGGCGAAATAACCACGTTTCGCTTCTTCAACAGTCCTTTTAGCCACTGCTCGCAGAGACCGATAACGCTGAAACACCTCGACAGATGAACTGCGAAGAAATTCATTACGGGCCTTATCTTTCTCGCGCAAAGCTTTGGATACTGCGACAGAAAACCAAGGAGGACAAGCACCACGACGAGAACGAGACAGGAGTAAATCTAGAAACAATGGAATTAATGAGAGAGTAAAAGAAAGAAACAGCTTCATTTATATCAAGCCCACGAAAAAAAGAAAACCAATTGATAGGGAGGAGTTTATTCAATTTAGCTCATTTCCACTTCAGACATAATGAACACGAAAAAATACCGCAACTAGTGCCTCGGCGTATTCTGTGATACGTGCGTTAATCTTCAGCCAAAATCCGCGAGCTAGTAACTGGAAGAGATTCACGAGCTTTTGCATGCGTTGGATTAACTACACCACGTTGATTTCTTACACTTAACGTTAACAATATCATTTACCTTGATATATGTTACCCAGACTTCATGGAGCTACACCGATACCTGCTATGTCTCAAAGTTAACGCTTTGTCGAGTAAATTTTAATTACCCACGACGAAGGAGATCTACTAGTTACTCCGAAACAGGAGGTAACCCTTCTTTGCTGATGCAAAAACTCGCCATTCACGCATGAAATCAAAATTAAAATAGTAGTTACTTGATTTAATTAAACGTATTTGCTTTTAATCTTATTTACTTATCTTATACTGCTCGGCAAGTAAGTAACCTTTTCCCTTAATTAACTGTCTGTTTTTCCGCCAATATTTCCAGTTTTTTTTTTTTATGATCATACCGGGCTCTGTTTCGCGACCACCGTCAACCATTACACCAACCACCCATCCAAAAATCTCCTACTGGATATAATATCCCGAACCTATGTACTAGGGTATTCACGTATGGGCCAACGATTCCCACTTCACTCAATGCGTCCCAGCTTTTTTCGCCGCTGAACCACACTAACATGACTGAACGCACCTTTTTTCAGCGTTTCGCCGAATACTGGTGTACAAATAGGTTACAGTTTATGTAGTGTAGTAGGTGAAGCACTGGTTTCTATTGCATAGGGTCCCTGGTTTGAATCCGAGTTCGGACGGGAGACGTCGCACTGAGCTAGCTTGCTTTAAACTGTGATCAACCTGGAGCTGGTGTGGATGTTGCACCCTTACTTCATTCCTAGTTGGAGCAGCTATGTGCTCAGACTCGAAAATTGGTAATACTGTGTTTTTACAATATTATGTTAGAGAATGGCGCTTCTGTCCTTACTCTATGAGCTGCCTCAACCTTGGCTAGGTGAAGTTTTGATTAAAATTTTGAGTTTTATTATCAGAGTATTATTAGGGTGTCTGTGAATTGATGCAAATAGCTTTAATGCTCTGTCATCTATGTATTTCTCTATTGTCTCAATTTTAAGTTCTTTGTGAATGTCAGTGTTTCTTACGTACCAAGGGATCATGAAAATCCTGCGAAGCCTAATCATTGCGAAGTAGTCTTTTTCTGTTACTTTTGGAGGTTTGTCCGAACGCTACGCAGCCGTAGAGCAATTGAGATCTTAGAACCTGTTTGTAGGGAAGTATTTTGTTGGTGGTACTTAGACGGGATGATTTTAAAAGCAGGCAGAGGGCACTAAAGGTATTTTTTTAAGGATGCTCGTTCCTTGTCAATGTGTGCAGCCCATTGTAGTTTGCTGTCAAACGTCAGCCCTGAGCATTTTGCCGTCCGTTGCCAGTCTGACATCTAATCGTCGACAATTACTTGTCGTGGTATCTGTCGTTTCTTTCCATGCTTTGGTTTTTTCAGCGTTTAACTTTATCTTCTATCTTCTGAAGTATTCCAAAAGGATTTCGATGAAGCGCTGTAGATTAACGATTATGTAATTTGCTTGCCTGAACGCAAAAAATATGCATGTTTCGTCAGCGAATAAAGATATGTTTACTCTGCTAGAGGTGCGAATATCTGCTGTGTACAAGTTGTACAAAATTGGTGACAAGGAGGATCCTTGGGGCACTCCGGCTACTATGGGACACTTGGAGAAAAGATAATTGTCTACGCTGACTTGAAAAGCTCTATTTTGTAAAAAGCCTGCAACGAATTGTATGAATGAGGAAGGCAAATTTAGATTGTGTAGTTTGACAATGAGCCTAGCGTGCCAAAACACACTGAACTTTGAGTTTGCCTAGCACTAAATAGGTATATGAGTCAAATAAGGAATAAAGTGAGTCGTGAAACTAGTCCTCCGACACTAATATTCACATTTATTGTAATTTTAATATGTTTACCAGTTTCAATTGATTGTACGCTCTCTATCAGTTTCAACCACTAGACCCGACAATGGCTGTTATGGGATTACTATACTTTTACTCAGCTAGACCTGTGGGAAAGTGCTTGGTGGTGATAGTCAAGGTTGAGAGTTTGATAAAACTTTAGACTCGAAAATTATTCCAGCAGTTTCAATTTAACCTACAGTTATAGAGTTTATAAAAATAAAAAAGTACACCGCTGCTGAGCTTGTGGCTAGAAGCATAATTAAAGCGATAGTATGCCATAAAGTTTGCGATGTAATATCCCCAAATCAATGAGCCATAACGTCAACAGTCCAAAGCAATTTAGTTATTTTCTACTGCACGTGTACGCAGATGGTGGATAGGGGCAGCCACAGTAGTGTAACGGCATCAAAAAACTATTAAGTTGGGCACAAAGTGGGGTTTAACGGTGTGACTACAGCGATATAATGCCGGTGAAATGGCAGTAGGAAATGAAATCCAACCGTCTACGAAGATGGTTCATAAAGTTGGATTTTTTTTATCAACCGTCTTCGTGGACTGTTCAATAAATGAAACAATTTGGTAGGTGTGTGACTGGCGGTGATAACGAAATGGGGGCTGAGAAAAAAAATTAAATGTAACACTCAGTGGTGAATGGTGACCTTTTTGACTGGAGAAACGTTTCATTCGAAATTATAATTGTTTGATGAGAAACAATTGGTTTAAATTGAAGTGATTTGTTTCTCTTGATTAGATTATTAAATAAATTTTATTTGATTATTAAATAAATTTTTGATAGCTTATATTCTCTTTTCATTGAAAGCATGGGAAAAAGAAATCAACAACCGTATTGTCATAGGAGTAATGCCTTCAATCCTTATTTTTTTCTCCGCCAAAAAATGTGTCCATTGTTTTGCTTGGGTTTTTTCATGTGATTAGAATGGAAATTTGATCCGCCTCGTATTCCACACGAAACTAAGCAAATTGTGTGGCCAAGTCATGTTTTGTGACAACAAGCTGTGTTGATTAATTAATGATTGCGTAGATTACTTGACTTAAAACTCTAATCAAAATGCAATATTAAATTAGATATTTTAACGAACATGAATTTCAAAAATTTGAAGCTGTCCGAAAATTCAAAGAAACTTATTTTAGTTTTGGTGAATAACGAGTATGTATATACTCATTTTATAGAACCCCCACCAAAGAATAAATAAATGACGTCAAATTTAAACTTTCACTTTCCAATCGACAGACAATCTTCAACCCACAGATTATAAGCAGCATCTCATCATATCCTGGGTGCCAAACAATGCCAAAATTCGTCGTAGTATTTGCCTACAAACACAAATCCTTTTCCCAAAACTTTATTACATAATATCTTCTCCGTGAATAAACTACCATGAAAATGTGTTTCCGTTACGAACCTTTGCAACCCCTTCGAGACAAAATAGCACGCAAATCACACTCATGCCAAAAGTTTTGTCTGAATTGATTTTCTGATCATAATACAATAGACTCGTAGAAAACTCGAGATGATAGAAATCGGCCTGTATTCGAATTTTCTGCGTACCAAAGGCTAGGAAAGTTGTAAGGATTGGAATCGCGATTGTTAGTATCTCGGTAAATGAAGACACACAATGGTTTCAGAGTAAATATCAAAGACTGTAAATTTGTAGGATGAGAAGCAAGCACGATGATGACTAACAGCTTTCTCGAATGGAGAGTAGTCTGATAATGAAAATTTCAATGATTTGAATATTTGATATTGTGCCGAAAGCGGACGTTTAATGGAATATCGAATACGAAGTGGAATGGTGAAATTAATTTTCGATCGAATAATTTCCGTATATATTTTAACATTCTACAATTATATTCATTCTAGAACGCTATTTTTTCCAAATTTAAGACAATTTTTACTCAAAAATTATTCCAGAAAATATCGCTCTAAATCATTTGATATACGCTGGATCTAGTTCTGATTACATTCATCCATTCATTTACATGAATTCGTTGAATTCAAAACATAATATTCAATAATACGACAGTCTCAAACCATATCATATTTACTTAAATCTGACCTCAAAGTTCATGGTGAAAACTTTAATATCAAACGTGAGTACTTGCATAAAAGTTTTATTTTCATTCATCCCAAAATATATTCCGTTTTTTTCGCATATTTTATTCAGAGCTTCGGAGAACTTGGCCTCGTCCGTGGCGTTATTGACTGAACGTGAGTAAATTGTCCTTTGTAGATTTTTATATGAAAAGTGATCTCTTGAGAATCAGAAAGTTACTCGTAGTTCTGGATAGTCATGAAGTAGTTGGCATGTGTGTGTCTCGTAAGTTTCAATTGCGAACCTTGTGAGGAAATGTGTATATAATATAATATATTGAAACCGACGATCAGGTTAACTTTCAATTGAGTAAAAGTTTTCGGTCAAAAACATTTAAAAATTTAAGTTGATTTTGTGAACTCTTTCTGGAGTGGAACAATCATGAGTTTTCTATGTGTTTTAAGGAAGTAATCAAATGCGGAGGTATTCCAGGAGACTTGTTTAATGTAGCTTCAAAAAAAAGAAGTTTTCAGGAGCTATTGACGTATATAAGTTGTAGGGGTTTTTTTTGAAGAAACAGCAAAATATCTTTCATCCTTTCGCGCGAGCTGTCTTTTTACTGAATTTATAAGTATTCTTATTTTATAAATTTTTATGAAAAGAGAACTATTTTCAAAAAATCAGCATGCCAAGCCAAGTCGGTAATACTATATGCTTGGCTTTGACAACTTTTAGGAACAAAAATTAGTGTGTCAAAAAGTTCTTTTCATTCAAATTTGCATTTGTGATAGCTTCTGACAAAATCATCAAATAATGATAGGACATAAAACCAAAACTAGAGCTGAGTGATTTTTATTGAGTTCGCAGGTAACTCTCTTGCTACGATCGGAACGTGAAGATAAATCGCTTAAATCACCGAGTCTTCTGAAAACGTTTTCGAGAAAAATGTAAACGATCGGTAAATTGACCGTTTATTACATCCTCGAAATTCAAAATTTTCAAAAATTTTCATCCCATGAGAACTGTCATCTTTCACTAAATTACCTATTTGTTGAGCACCTGAAATTTGTGCGAACGAAATCTCACGACCAGATCATCAAATAAAAACGAAATTCACAGAATTTATTGATCTTGAGTAGAAATTGTCTGTTAAAAATTTAATGAATATGCTGGCAACCTTATGGCTGTGGATTCATTTTGAATGACTCTCAATAAAAGAAAATTGTCTGCTGTGTAACTTCCGATAAAGGCGATGAATCAAATGAAATTCACAAAGTAGGTTCATCTTAACATAAACCAAGTCTTTAGGTTTGTGGTTGCCAAATTCGGATATAGCTTTCGGCTCCAAAAATTTTAGTTAGTTTTATACTGAGGATGCTGAAGATAAGCAACAAAAGCTCTAATTCACCAAATTTTGAAAGTTTTTTTTATGAGTTATAACATACCAATGCACTCAACTAGATTTCTCGGATTCGTATTCATGAAGAAGCATTATCTTTCGGATTATTATAATATTTCGCTACGATTGATAGTTATTCGTAGAAACTTAAATAACTCTGCTGTGTTATGATTAAATTAAAAAAATTTCGAAAACGTAAATAAAAGCAGGTTTAAGTGTTTTCGGCCGGAAATATTGAATAAACATTATAGCGCCCAGTGTGGGCTAAGTAGGTAAGATTGTAATTTGTGGTGCTAAAAAAAAGTTGCTAGCACAGGGTATTTTTACTTCAATATTAAATCTTTATTTGAAGAATAACAAACTGGGAGTAGGCGACAACTTAATAACCAAACATGATTTGTTTCTAGTTTTCAAAGGAAAATATTTTGTTTTTTTGAAAAACCAATTTTTGCTTTGGAAGCTAAATACATTTCCATTCCCTTGATAAATATAGATATTTCTCGGGTAATTTGCTCTTTTTACGCGTCGTTTATCAGAACGTTTCCAAAATTCTCTTCTTCGTATTCGTTTTTATCTAGAAAACTATTGGACGCTATTGAAAACTATTGGACGCGTTTGATTTGTGGAGATTTTCAAAACGAAACTGTAAAAATAGTGTTTGAGTGATTTAGCGCGTAGAATATTTTTGCACTCACCCCGGCGAAAATCTTACGTGGAAAACGGATGTGAAAATTTTTTTGGCTGAATTCAACAATAATATTATAAATTGGGTTCGATGATAGTTTTCTGCACGGCTTCTGGATGCATTCCCAAGTGTTCCCAGAAATTTCGGTACATCGTTACAACAATCACAACCGTAACCCAGGCTTAGTAGAAAATATCAAGGCATGCGACAGGTGACCTTCTAGAACTTGAAAAAGCTCTTGAGGTGATTAAAGTCTGCAGAACGGATCGGAACAAGACCATACTAAACTTGAACCCAAAGGAAGATCTGCTTAAAGAACGTGAAAATAAAGAGCCAGCAAATATTTTACGACCGTGCAAGCTACGGCACAAAAACCAGCAAGGAAGATAAAGCAATGCTAGACTGCAAACTAAGAAATAAGCCACTGATCATATTATAGGATATTTCAGTAGAGCAAAGACCATAATAATAGCGATAAAAAAGAAAAAGGCAACCCACATTACGTCGGTGCTCAAGGGATTCAATACGTGAGGTAATAGTTTCATCACCAATAAGCTCGAAAGCTTTGCGTTGGACTTTGTCTAGTTCCGCTAAAGCAGTGCGGCTTGCCCCAGCTCATACATGGGAGCTATACTTAAGTCTTGGTCTTACGAGATTCTTGTAGATGTGCGCTATGTCTGATGGTGTAAAGTATTTCTTGCCTCTCGGAAGGAATCCTAGACATTTCATGACATTTTTCGCAATTTGAAAAATATGGCCGACCCAGCTTAGTTTGCTGGAGATGTTAAATCCTAATGCCCGATTTATACATTGGAACGAGCGTCTCGGGTACAAGAGTAAACAAGACTCAACAAGACATTGGACGAGACTCAACAAGACATAGGGTGTATTGTTTATTTAGGATATTGCACCGTACAACACGGACCATACACCATGCACCTTTCATAGGGTGAATTGTTTACTTAGGATATTGCACTTTGCATCTTTCGACAGTTGTGAGCTGTTTTGTTCAGTTCAGTGAACGATGACTGAGGTACGGGCTGTGGCTATTGCAACTGCCTGGTGTGCGTTGAGTTATTTCAATCTGGGACACGCAAACACATGTTTGAAGTCCCGGCGAAAAATTCGAAAATTTAAATGAGCACATGGTACCCTCTCGAATCGCTTTGACTTGATGCATAAAACCGACTTCGCTTCCAGCGGCTTCGAATTCGGACGAGACGGTCATAAACACTCAGGCACAGCAGTAAAAGGATCATTATCCCTTCGTAAAACAAACAAGAGCCGACGAGCAAACCATTTACACACGCGTGCTTGCCATGAAAAACACAGCCGAGACTAGACAAGGAGACCGTTTACACACTCACCTTGTCTTCATTTGGCATTACTCGGCCAGCATGTAATTCCGGCTTAATAGGTTCAGTGAAGGTGATTCGGAAATACTCACACCATCAACAGATATAGTGTGGCTTGTAAGAAGAGGGTAAGGCTTGAGCGGAAGACAACAGCATTGGGTTTTGGGCGCATTAAACACAACACTGTTCGCTGAGCCCCAAGCGATAATGTTTAATAGGTCCCTGTTTAGCGATACAAACATGCAATCTCTACTAAGAAAAGTAGCATTTCCACGAGAGTCGGCTACTCTGTCAAAAGAGTATGCGAAGTCAAGATTGCTGTCATTGGCAAAACTATGAGGAGGTCATTTACAAATAAAACAAAGAGAGTAGGTGAAAGAACCGTACCTTGTGGAACACCGGTATTGGTGGTGTGGACACAGGATTTGAGTCCATCCAGAACAACTTGAAAGGAACGATCTACGAGGAAACTTTCAATCCACTTGACGAGAACGGGCTGAAGACCAAATGCACGAAGCTTGGCTAATAGGGCAGGGTGCCAGACTCTGTCAAAGGCCTTCGAAATATCAAGAGAAACGACCATTGCTTCATCAAAATTATGCAGATAATGGTTCCATCTCTCAGTGAAAAATGTAAGTAAGTCCCCAGTGGAGCGCCCAGAATGGAAACCATACTAGCGGTAGTTGATAAGATGGTTCAACTCAAGATATTTCATTAATTTTGAGTTCACGAGTGATTCAAATACCTTAGACAGAACCGAAATGATTACAATAGGTCGATAGTTAGAGGGATCACAGGCCTCCCTCTTTTTCGGTATAGGCTGAACGTGTGCAAGCTTCCATACGGAAAGAAATATTCCAGTCGAATATGACAGGTAAAATAGTTTGCGCAGAGGTTAAGCTAAGGCGGAAGCGCAACACTTTAGTACGAGGGCTGAAATATCAGGACCGGCAGATTTGGAAACGTCAACCTTGGCGAGTATTTTCAATACCTCTCTTGTGCGCAAGAATAGAGGCTTTTGCTTGAAAGCGCACATTGAAGGAATAGGAGGACTGAGTGATGAAGATAGCAGGTAAAAGTTTGTAGCAAAAATCTCAGCAAAAAGATTAGCTTTGTCCAGTGACTCAGTAAGTACGTTACCACCATGAAGGAGAGGTAGCGCGGAGGAACTGGAGAAGTTGTTCTTTATCCTTTTAACAAGCAACCAGAAGCCTTTGCTTCCTTTCTGGCTTGCAACGACCTTCTGTTTAATATGTTGGTCAAACTGGAATTTAACTCTTCTGATAGTGGATGTACAGGTATTGCGAGCAGCTTTGTGAAGCTTTTTTGATTTCTCAGACGGAGATAGCTCGTAATCTCGGAATGCCGCCTCCTTATGTCTAGTACTATACTCTTCGCGAAACGAATTCAACGGTCGAATCTCATACAAAAAGAGCTTTTCAATTCTTCAGTAAAGCTCTTTTTGTATGGGATTTGACCGTTGAATTCGTTTCGCGAAGAGTATAGTACTAGGCATTAGTGAGAATAGCCTCTTGACATTCGTAACTAAACCAAGAGGTGGTGGTTGGCTTAGTGTTCTTGAAGACATGCGGGATAAAAGAGTACATTCCACATCATATGATGTCGGTGATAGTGGAAGCTATATATTCGATGTTCTTTGTTGCAAAGCAATCGGACCAGTCGCTCTTTCTAATGTATTATTTAAACACAGTCCAGTCAGCCCTGCTCAGTCGTTTGGTAGGAAACTGACTAGTGTTAGAAGAGATGTAGGGCCGAGATCAAATTGTGGCCCGAGTTGGCAAGAGGCGCAGAAACTGAGATCGAATATTTATCTGGGTGAGAAGTTAGAAATAAATCTAAAATATTTCCATTGCGCCCAGATATGTCGGGAATTTTTGTTGCACAATCTACTAACTGCTCCAAATTGAACGACTAGCTAAAAAGTTCAACGTGCCTGCCCGCCGGACTTGGGGTGGAAGAGTGTCTGAATCACTTAGTGGATTAAACAAAACAAATAAAACACTAAAGTAAAACAAAATATAAAAATAAAACACTAAAGATTAAAAAAAAACACTAAAGTAAAACAAAAGCTTCAGCCAAGTCTTGTTAATTGACTTAATGTAATCCATTTTTATTTCCAATGCAAAAATGATTGTAGAGATGATAAAACACAATTTCATTCCGATTCAGCTAATTTATGTAGCCTGGCACTAACATTATATTAAAAGCCCTAGAGATAGACACGCATTTCATCAGATTTCATAGCAACTTCCACACAGATACCAAAATAGCTTACAATTTTTCCCTACACACGGTTTAAGAGAAAATTACGAGCTTTCTCATTTATCTCGATAGCTCGATTAATTTGTTACCTTTACTGCCACACACCCTCCTAAAATTCGCCCCAAATTTCACCGCATTTATACAAAGCCCGAAATAAACACGCTATATACTCATATTAAGGCAAAAACCAATGTTCGTTATCCATTTCGGCTGAAGGAGAACATATTAAAGTAACGATACTTCGTGTTAAAATATGCAACGATTTCGGTATGGATACAGTGAATGTATGTATTTCTGCAGCAATTTTATTTATGTTGCTTGAAAACTGCTAGGACGAGGGTAATTCTGATGTTGCAGCAAGTGTTTGTATTTGCATTTACGAGTGACGCGAACTGAATGTAAAATTTTATGCATCATTTAGTTGGTTAGTTCTTGCAGTCTTATGCCGTTTTAAAAGTAAAGTTTTGAACATTTCAAATAAACCATAAACAGCATGTGAATATGTACTATAAATAAATGTTTTAGAAATAGTTTTCTCTTCTTCTTCAAAATCATATAATAATTTTTTTCGTCATGTTTTGAGCACTAAAATGAATAAACAAGTCACATCGTTCACTATCTTAGTTTTGATTAACCTACGAAGCCTGTTCAATCAACTGTGATATATTAGATACCAAACCAGCATATTAATACTCCCACTAGACTATAATGCTTTCCACCTTCATAATTTTTGTCTGCCGCTTCCTTCTACAAAACACTTGAACCTTTGTACTCGATTAGATATGAGCTGCACGGACTTAGTATTAGCCATGGTCAGATTTATGATAAAGTACTGTTAATCGCCTGTGAAAATCATTTGCGTCGACCTATAACTATCAAAATCTACAGCACCTGATACGTAAGCAACGAAACTTGTTTGTCGATTTTTGAATTCTGAGCACGTTTTCTTATCGTCCGTTTCCAAGATTGAGGAAATATTTTCGTAGAACGTTATTATACAGATACGACTCTAGTCAAATTTAATTTATGAATTCGTTTGTTTTTGATAGTAGAATAACATCTTGGAGCATTAGGCTTCAGATAATCGAAAAACTAAAAGTTATTTGTTTTCGCTAAGCAAATGACTTCAGATCTTAAGTGTAGATGCAATATCAACAACGAATCTTTCATACTATTCTTAAGTATTCAACCAAAGTTAATCAAATCGATTGGATCCACATGTTTCATTTGCTTTGTTTGCAAAAAAAAAATCAATAAATTATTAAGACCAGAGAAAATTAATCCTGATATCATTTTTTTTTTTAAGTTCAAGCCCAACTGAATTTTCAATACTTCATTGTGTTCAACTGAATTGCTCGAAATCGCATTGATAACATTATTCTCTCGAATTGCTAGAATTTTTTTCTGCAATTGAAAATCGCTTGCAGCTAATTAAATCACTTCAATGTAGTATGGTGGTGAAAACAATATATTTGAAAAGGCAAATTTTATGTAGTGTGAAATTTTCAGATGAAAATATCACATAAATATTACAGCGCCCAACGTGGGTTGAGTTTCATTTGAAATAAGCTCCAATATTTTATGTGTTGCTGTTTCTCCTTTGCTTCAACGGTTTGATGTTAAATGATTGTTGAAATGATTTTTTTGTTTTAAATTTAACCGGTATTTTATTGTAAGGATTGTGTGTGGAATGTTTAACATATTTCCTTTTTACGTTAGGAAAGTAGAGGACGAGTGCAATGGGCGTGGCACATTCTGAGATATCATACACAGAACTTCAAAAATCAATTTGTAACTGCAAGAAGCACAAAAAATATTGATTTTAATTTTCTCATTTACATAAAAATAAATGGTTGATATCAGTGCTGTCGTTTTACTGCAATTGCAGTATTTCTGCTGCAATTTGATAGAATCTATTGCAACACTGCATTTTAGTGCCATCTACTGCATTTTATCAGATTCTCTGCACATTTAATATAACGAGGAAATCTACGTCTGCCTAGTCTTCGCTGCACGCTGCACGAAACTGCAAAGTAACGTGCGAAGCAGTAGAATGCGCTTTTCTTAATTCAGTCATATGACAACTAAAAATTTTCAGTCTGTACTGATAATAGATCCACGATAAATTTACATGGCGATATGAGGTATATGCAATTATAGTAAAAAATTTAAAACAAAAAATTAAAAATTAATGTGTGTCAGACTGCGAAAAAAAACCGAAATACGAACAGTAATTGATTCATTATAGAAGTATTTGGAAGGATAAATTTAAATGGATGGGTAAGAAAAATGGCAACTTGTCACTTTGTCACTTTGCGAAGGCACGGTGAAAGCGGAGAACACCGAAAAAATGTCAAAAATTCAAAGAGTCAGCCGAAATTTTTAGACATGAAAAGAAACGTGGAAACTACGAAAAGATTAAATTTGCTTAAAATGGCAGAGTTTAGAATTATTATGTGTGTGATCTCAAACAATCTGCCATTTGCTTTAATTCCAGGGCTAATCGATTGGATAAAATCAGTAGCTGTAAAATTCTGAAATAGCAAAACAAATCAAATTAGGGCAAACGAAATCAGTCCAAACTATTAAAGATGCAATGTTACCTGAAAGTGTGAATTGCGTTGCAGAAACTTTAAAAAATCAAAAATTCTCCTTTTTAATTGATGAATCGACAGATATAGGAGGAATCAAAAGTTTGGCGTTAACATGTCGATATTTTGATTTTGCTTGTGGAAAAGCTAAAGATAGATTTTTAGCACCAATAGCTTTGCGAGGATATAATGCGAAATCAATTTTCGATTCCGTCATTTCATTTTTGGCCCAACATTCAATTCGAATTGAAAATATTATTGGATTTGCGGCTGACAATGCAGCATGATGGGTGAAAAAAGTGGCATCAAACGAATGTTTAAGGATATATTGCCAAACATATACACTATAAGATGTACTTGCCATTCTCTCTATTTGTGTTCGTCAGCAGCTGCAAAAAAACTGCCGTCAAATATAGAAAATCTAGCAAGAAACGTTTATTTTTTATTTCGCATAGCCCAAAACGAACCAGCGAATTTCAGCAGCTGCAGGAATACTTCAATGTTAAGGTACACATCGTTTACTCGGTGGCTTGCATTGGAACAAGTAGTTAATCGAATTATTGAGCAGTGGGAGCTTTTACATCAATATATAAAAAGTAAAAAATTTGATAGGAATTCAGACCTAGCTGTGCAAATAGCTCAAAATTTAAATGTTAAGAACAAAATTTATTACACAATTTTATGTTATATTTTAAATATAACCAGCAAAATTAATGCTGAATTTCAGTCGGAAACTCCTAAATTTCATTTAATCGTTTATACTATAAAAATGTACTAAAAACTATCCTGCAAAATTTCGTAGGTAGAGAATATTTAAACGAAGTGCTATTGAACACATCTTTGAAAGATGAGCAGATTATGGAATTGAAAGATATTTATATAGGCGCATAAGCGCATATATTGATGAGTGATATTGATGATGAAGATCAAATCCTTATAAAAATAAATTGCTTAAATTATTATGAAGCGCTGACCAAACAAATTTTCAAAAGATTTGACCTTAATGAGGTTACTTTGAATAGTTTAGCAATCATAGATCCCAAAAAGCAAGGATATTCATTGACAGATATAATTAAACGTTTCCCAAATATAACACACTACGATGGGATTGAAGAATTAGATAACGAATGGAGGATGCTAATAAATTAGGATTTTTCTGAATTAAATATAGAGGCAGAAGAGGATATTGAAGAATTTTGGTGTGAAGTTTTTAAGTTGAAAAATGTTTCCAACGAGCCAATGCTTCCAAAAGTAAAAAAATTGTGTCAAGCTTATGAGGCTTACCACATAGTAGTGAACTGTTGAAAGAATTTTTTTCGCAAATTTATTTAATGAAAACGGAGAAAAGAAATCGTTTGCAAGCTTAGAATAGAATCAAAAGGCTGTATTTTCGCTGTAAACAATTGATACACTTACCATTTAAATCACAATACACAAGAATTTCCTCAATAATACTGTGAATTTTAGTGTGTGTACACAGCAATATGAACTGCATTTCTATCTTTAATCTGACATAACTGAAGTTAATAAATATTTGTATATATTTTTCACCAAACAACCAATTCGAATTCAATAGTATCAAATTCAATTTATATATATGCATGAGTAGCTTTGTAAAAATTTAAGTTTTTCTGCAATTTCTGCAATTACTGAACACACTTTTTTTGTAAATGGGAATAGTTTTATTTTTTGCATATGTAAGTACACACATAAGTGTGAATGCATACAGGAAAATCAATCTACTGCAATTTCAAGCATTATACTGCAATTTAAAATTTCCATTTACTGCACACCGAAAACACAAAACGACAGCACTGGTTGATATGGATGTTGCAGAAATCTAGTGCGAGCTTGCATCAGGATCAACATTTAGAAAAGTCTACTTTAGACATACGTTAATAATAA
This sequence comes from Nemotelus pantherinus, assembly GCA_963978885.1. Classification (NCBI taxonomy): domain Eukaryota; kingdom Metazoa; phylum Arthropoda; class Insecta; order Diptera; family Stratiomyidae; genus Nemotelus; species Nemotelus pantherinus. The sequence continues at coordinate 62,588,762 of OZ022263.1, forward strand.
ACTTTTAGAAATTACATTTTTACACCAAATCTGCAATAAACAGTCAATTGCTGCCTAGTTTTTCGTGTATCAATTTCGACGCTTACTTCTCTCAGTTTGCTTTCGCTTTTCATTTCTTCAAACACTACGCATTCAATATCAGCATTTGTAATTCACAAACAGTCTATCTTTCTCTTCCTTAATCTGCAATTCGATTTGTTTACAGCAAAGTACTCTAAACTTTAGTTATTCCTATAGGAATTAAGTCGTTTTTAGCACGCCCAATAACAAAAGACTAATTGAATTTTCTAGTTTCTATTCTCTACAGCTAGAAAGGACTGTAGTACCATATTGACAGTTTATCAAAAAAGAATCGGACAGGCAAACCAAATCAATTTTCTTTCAATGGGGAATTTCAATGTTCGAACCAGACATGCCATTATAAGTTAATTGTTTGTTATGAAAATTATCAGATGGTTTTGATGGTTTTTCGTATGCTTTTTAAGGCTGTTTCGATGTTGGATTCTTGTGTAAGGGTGTCTTGGGTGAACTTCCACGGTTGTTTTTCGAAAATTGGGAGCATTAGTATTCCACGAAAGCATGCTTCCGACTAATTGAGTCTAATGATATGTGACTAATTTTTAGGTATTGAATATCAAAAGACCGGGAAAACCTCAAAGCATATTGACCAAATTTCACTGATGGAGAAAATAGCACTAGAGCATGATAAAATATATTATTTTTGCTTATAGCTTTAGACAAACTGACTACTTATTCTAGTGACGAGCATAAAATTATTACAGTTTAAGCATATCGCACACTATTCCGACACGACACGTCACAACACGACACGACAAAAATCTGTGAGAATAAATTGTATGTAATTGTATTAACGCCCGCACACTTGACCACCACGTCACGACACGACAGGACAGCAAAAAAATTTTGTTGTTTGGGATGTTCGAATTCAATCCAATCCGACAAATGATGTACGTCGTTGTAGCGTGTCGGTTAAGTGTGTGGGGTTTCATATAGTTTCATAGATTTTATGATAAGCATCAGTTGTCGTTCGGCAATTTGATATTTTAAAAAAATTACAAATTGGAAATGGATGAAGTAAATTTTTTGGCCACGAAATAGAAAGAGCTGTATGAAATAAGTTCAAAAAAATTATAATAAATCACGAAAGAAGGAAAATATATGAGAAGAATTTGCTGAGAAAATTTCAATTTTAATTTTTTTAAATGCTTCACATTACACACTTTTCATTGTATTGATCATAATGCATTTTCTGAACAATTCATGATAAGCATCAGTTGTCGTTAGTCAGTTTGAAATGAAATAAAATATCGAATTGGTAATGGATGTAAAATTTTAGCCAGAAACTACTGGGTGGCGCAAAAGTTTCTGTCTTTAGTATTTCCTGTACAACATTTAACACACTTGAAGCAACATAATATATAATTAGTATGAACTATGCCTTCTTTCGTTTTCAACACAGTCTGAAATTCGTTTTCTGAAACTTTCACATAAAATTGAATATTTACCATTATTATCAATTCGATGTGCTGAAGAATTCCAGTTTTTCAGGTTTTATAAAAACTTCGATATATTAATCCTCTTTATCCTCTTTACTGTTTTTACCGACTCTTAAACAACAACAGTCATTATTTTGGTATCATCACTGAATTAATTAAAGCTATGTAGGTTTAAGAAAAATAGAAGAGGGTTTCAAAATTTTGAAACATAGCTTTTTTCCATTAATTTATTTGGGTTGATTTTTCATATCAAAGAGCAGAACCTTTTACGCCACTCTGTAGAAATAATTGAATGAAATAAGCTCAAAAAGTTACGATAACACACAAAAGAAGACAAATAGATGGGAAGAAATTACAATTAATTTCAGTTTTATCATTTTTAAAATTTTTAACAATACACATTTTCCATTGCATGAAACATAATACATTTTATGAATACTTTTCACAAACTGATGTGTCGGTCGGTTCGGTATAGTGTGCGTTGGTCTACCGACTGTCGTACGACAATTTTCTATATCTTGTCGTGTCGTGACGGAATAGTGTGCGACAAGCTTTACTCGTATAAGCGACAACACTGATTTTTGCTACATTTTTATGCAGTTCACCAATTTTTTATGCTCTCATGAAATAACAGATTAAATGCTATTTTCATCTATTTAAACTGAAAGTTTTGATGTAGCAAGCAATCAATTATTCGAATTAATTTTTAGGATTCGAGGGAAAACACCACACTTTTTTTGTGGGGAAAATCGTACAGCTGCTACATTTTCGTGAGTTTCATGATGAATTTTTGGACAAAATGTTGATGGAACAACAATTTAGTTTCATGCTGTGCTCATTATGAATGTAACCAGAATTTCATTACAGTTTTTCACCGTTTTTTAATTTTCATTAATTGTTAATCATAATTAATTTTGTTTGTTATATGGATCACTGGATGGAGAAAACCAATGTTTGTTTGATAATTTGCTTTAGGGCATTTAACACATTATGCGTGAAAAGAGGAATGAATCAGCATCTGGATGCTGTGATGATAAGAGCAATCGTACATTACAACCTTCATTATCTGGTACACATGCTAGGGCGTTAGTTTTTTTTTTTTTTTTAATATAGTGCTTTATTTCCATATATTGACAGTTAATTACAGAATAACAATTCAATTTAATACACTACTCCTCCTTTTAAGGTAAAGAACCTTGTATTAATTAGGAGTGAGGAGTTGAAGATAATTTTTCAATTCAAAGTTGTACAATTGAAAAAGAAACGATTCCAGTTCATTATAAAATAAATACATAAATAATATTTAAATTAAAAAAAAAAACAAAATCATTAAGAAAAAGAAAATACACAAAATATTAGGCACAATAAAATAAATTTCGCACAGCCTTGTAACAAGCGGAAATGAAAGAATGAAAGCAACAATTTAATGGCTAGAACAATATAAATTAAGTTGGAAAAGAAGCATTTCAATGAAAACACACCGCTAGCTAAAAAAACGGAGGATATTATTATTTCAAGGCCAAGCATAAACCAAAAACTAAAATAGTGAGAGAGAGAGAGAGAGAGAGAGAGAGAGAGAGAGAGAGAGAGAGAGAGAGAAGTGAATTAACTCCCGTAATATAATTCTTTCAGTTTTTTTTTGAATATTTCTAAATTATTAGCTCTCTTGATGGACCTTGGTAAGTTATTGAAAAGTTTTATTCCCATATATGTATAATGGCTCCGACCTACTTGCGTCGTACGGTTTGGAAGTAACAAGAACTGTTCACTACCACCTCTCGTCCTATTTGTATTAGTTTGGAGTTTACCGGCTGAAAATTCTTTAAATGTTTGTATCACCATACATAATTGATTGGCTTGCTCCACTGTTAAAACATTGATTGTATCAAAGAGTTGTTCACTGCTAAAACGTCTGGGCTTGTGTAATAAGATTTTGAGTTTAGACTTCTGTATAACTTTCAGTGGGAGTAAAGCATTTTGTGATGCGCAGCCCCAAGCAACAATTCCAGATTGAATAATAGAATGTATCAAAGCAAAGTAGAACATTCTTATTGTTTGCTTGCTCAGAAAAGAACGAAACACGAAGCATATAGGAATAATTTTTCTTAATTTATTTACGACGTTTTCAGTATGATGATCCCACCTTAAATGTTGGTCTATGATTACGCCCAAATATTTAGTTTTGGTAACTCTCCGCAAAGGAGGGCAAAGGCAGCCATAATGCACAGTTCATCGAATGAATCGTTACATTTAGTCCTTCTGGTAGCCCACGTTGAGTAGGACCAAAAGCTATGTACTGTGTTTTTTGTATATTTAAGGTAAGGGAATTATTTCTTAGCCACTCATTCAGTAAACAAAGGCTATATTCAGTATTAACTTTTACCTCATTCCAGCTATTTTCTGCTATCAAAAGCACTGTATCATCAGCAAAAGTTATTAAATGCCCTTTGATATGTTGCGCAAAGATATCATTTACATAGATGAGAAACAGAATAGGGCCTAGTACAGTCCCTTGAAGAATTCCGTATTCGAAGTTTAAAACTTTACTTTGCTTTCCCGAAATTTTAACAGATTTCTTACGATTGCGCAAATAGTCTTCAATCCATATAATCCATTTTAAATCAAAATTATATTTGTAAAGTTTGGCAACAATCATTTTATGGGGGATGGAATCAAAAGCTTTTGCTAAATCTAGAAATATAGCTAGTGGTTTGCGTCCTTTGTCCAAAGCTTCAACAACCAAACCAGTTAATTTTGCCAGCGCATCTTGGGTACTCAATGTTGGTCTGAAACCAAATTGGTTTTCATTTATGAAATTAAGCCTATTTAAAAATGTCATCAAACGTTTTTTTGCAAGTTTTTCTATAACTTTGCATATGTTAGACAGCAAAGAAATTGGACGGTAGTTATTAACATCTAATTTGCTATTTCCCTTGTGAATTGGTGTTACAATTGCCGTTTTATAAATTTGCGGAAAGATTCCGCAATCAAAACTGAGTGAAGCAAGATGTGCTAGAGGTTTGCTAATAAAAGTTTTAATTTTCTTGAGGCATTCTACTGTGATGTTATCAAATCCTGGGCTCGAGTTTCCTTTCATATTTTCGATGATTGAAATGACTTCATCCTCATACACCGAATTAATCATTACTGACGATGCAGAATGAAATGATTCGCTAGTTGAGGTATGATTATATGAATTGGCAATTTTTTGAGCCATGCTTTTCCCGATGTTGCAAAAGTGCTGGTTGAAAGCATTAGCAATTTGTTCTGCACTATCCTTTATTGATAGCAATTCAGTGTCCGTTTTTATGTTGGATATGTGGCTTAAAGACTTTTTCCGCCCTGTTGCTAAATTTATTGCTTTCCATACTTTCATCCCATCGTTTTCGGAGTTTTGTAAATTTTTTCTAAAATAATTAGCCTTCGTTATATGAATGAGGTGGTTTAATTTGTTTCTATATTTTTTGAAATATAGCTTTAAACTATGGTTATTTGGTTTTTCTCGCAGTGTTACTCCTAGCTTGTTACGCGTTCTTATAGAATTTACAAGTCTGGCTGTTATCCACGGTTTAAGTTTACGACATTTTTTTTTACTTTCAAGAACGGAAGTGCTACTTCTGTCAATAGCGGTACAGAGAGTGTTGTGAAAAGCTTGAGCAGATTCGTCTACGTTACCACCAAACAAAACTGTGGTCCAAGTTTCCTTGGCTAAAAGGTCTAGCAATAGAGGAAAACTGATTTTTCTGGTGATCATTGGCTCTTCAACTGTTGGAGTTTTTCCCTTGCCTTGTATTTCAAAAGTAAAACCGTACTCTTGTGATCAGTGATTCCTGTGTCAACCACTGCTGACTCGATGGAACCAAAAAACACAGGTCTTATGTTCGAAAATATGTGATCTAGACAAGTATCCCCTCTAGTGCTTTGGTTCACATATGAACGAAACCCTATTTCATTTAAAATGTTTAAAATGTTGTTTGGTGTGAAAAAAATCTAGCATTGCTTGGCAATAAAGAAATATAATCTGTCAGGAGGACATGCAATTCTAGATAATGTTACGTTGTAACATTATGGGCCAACGAATGCCCCGCCCGACACGAACAACCAATGGAAAAAAAATACAGCCTCCCTCGGGGAAGGCTGAACACTCGCAACCGTTCCACCACTTCACTCGATAGGTAGCCTGTAACCACCACTCATAAATAGTGTACGATCGTAGCATCCGACTTGTGTAGTGTACCCGTCGGATGCTCACGACATAGATGGTAATTAAAAAGGAAAAGGGGAGAACACTATCGCAATCAACCTTCTTTATCGACCGGAAACGAATTTAACGCGACACACAGACCTAATTCTGAGGGAGCAAACACGAGATTGCGAAAATGGCTGAATGATTGCGAGATTGACTTGCTCTGAGTCTAGACAAGACGAAGTGCTATCAGCAGGTTGCACTCGCGGTCACGATCATTGAGTATACAAGACACACAAACAACTTACGTGGTATATATATATATATATATATATATATATATATATATATATATATATATATGTATATATATATATATATATATATATATATATATATATATATATATATATATATATATATATATATATCCGAAAATGAAACGGGCTACGCCTCGAGATTACGTCCGATTTCCTCCTTGTTTTCCATGGGACACTCAACAACAACGCCAAACAAGTTTACGTCGCCAAACAAGTTCAAATTCACCGAGTCCACGTCAAGGATGAACCGCCACCTGGAAATAAAACGAATTTCACCCAAAGAAACGAATTCTACAATAGCAACCGCAGATACATATCTGATTATGCCTAGAACCAGCACAGATACTGCCAGCCCAAGGACGATCCCAAGCCGTAGATGATTCCCCGAACGATTGGCAGATTGAGTAACAGACGAAAATATCAACAATCGCCCAAAAAGTAAACAACTCAAATGTCAACTCAACAAGGGGGGGACTCAAACCCGTCGGCCGAAGGAAATTCTCGAAGTGTAAACCCATCGGGAGGTGGAAGTATTAGATACGCGCGTGTGACATTCATCCAATAATACGGGAAAATAGAAAGTACGGGAGATGAAATAGAAAAGCAGCGGGACATGATCAACGAGACTGACCATTTTTTGTGCGACGGCGAAGGAACTCAGTTTGAAATTCTAAATCAGGTACCGTAAAGAAGATACATTCTTTGTGCGACGACGAAGGAACTCAGTTTGAAATTCTAAATCAGATACATTAATAAAATCGTGGAAAAGTGGCAAAGAAATATTCGGTCCCGACGAAGATTTGAACCTGCAACCCGGCGTGGCCCACCAGCGCAGCAACGAAACCGTCAACTCGGGCTAAGTCAACTCACACCTCAACGGCTCCGTAGCGCATACGTTAGCGCGTCCGACCGGAAACCCCACCCGTGCTGATGAGATCGGGATAGTGGATTCTTGGTGTGATGGCGGAGGAACTAAATTGACGAATCTGGCCGTGAAGAGACTAGCCCATGTCTGAGCTGGGACTCGGTCGGAATCGGAGTTGGAGCCTATCTTTTGAATGTTCCCTTTTTTTCTGGTCGATCAGACGAAGAAGGTTAGTGTCAAAAATCTTTAAGTGATTCATTAGATAGAGTTTAGTCAAGAAATTACGAGTACTATTATTATTATTAAGTCAAATTTATCATCTTTTAATTATATTTTAGTTTGCATGAAATATCGAATTAGTTTGCATATATTATTGTTAACTAATTGAAAGAGTGAAATGGTGGAATTAGTTGTAATTGAAACTAAGCGAAAGTATTGATAGAATTAGGCGGGAACTAAGATAAGTGAAAGAATTACTTTATCGCGTAACTAAATTGAAAAAAAATATTGAATAAAAGCAAAAAGAACAATACTTCAGGAAAATATAGTTGTTTTCGCGCGGTTAGCGATCGCGCGGTTAGCGATCGCGCGTCGCAGAGGCGGCTCCATATAGTGCCCCACTGATACCAGTGAGTCATAAGCTCACTCGACGGCTCTAGGTCCTTTAAGTTGGGTGATTGAGTGGCGCCCACGCCCAATCTTCACTGAGCTCCCCGGGACCCAAACGGACCTAGCCGGTTGTCACTACCCCTCAGATAGGCTGGGTGGGTAACAATAATGCAACTGAAATTACAGATTATGGTACTGTTCAACAAAAAAGTTGTTTTTGACAGACTAGCTTTTTATTATTAAATTATAAGGTATATAAAATCAGAGATAGCGCAAACAAAGTTTGCACAAATCACTTTTGCATCTCATTAAAAAACACATACTTTAGAGTGTAGAGTGTAGAGAAAAGACTAATTTCACGTGATAATATAACTTATCAGGTGAGAAGATGTAGGAATTATAAAACATATAAATACTGCCTAATACATTTAATTTACTTTTCCAGCAATTATTACCGGCAAAACAATGATCTAAATAAATACTATCAATTTTCCGAGAAATCGCTCATGAATTGCTTCTATTATTTATGGAAAGGCAAGGAAATTTTCTTCTCTTGAGATTCTATTCTTTATAGAAATGTATAGCCAATCATACTTTTCAAAGAGTTTAACTTAAACCAAATATTTGTAGCTTAAGAAAATATTTTTGAAAATTTTTTAAAATTATTTTAGAGACAGTCGCGAACAACAGCTGCGTAAATTTAGTTTCATATTTCATATAGTAAACAATCACTTTTCCGTTCTCACTACCAACCGAAATCATCAAAAGTAACCAAAATTATCTATTACTACCATGAAAATTCGATTAGCACTCTTCCATTTTGAATGCAACCTGTTCCGTGAATTTTATATTAATCCGATGGCTGCCTCAGTAGCTATGGAGGTGAAGAAACTCTTCGTTGTCATCAGCACAGGTTTCATAATTTAGGATATTAAAATTTATAAATGAAACTACTATGGCATCACAACAGACCTATATGGTGCATATGTGAGTCTTCAGGCCTCTGCCGATCGATAGCCACTTTAACCTACCTACCTACCAGTGGCGAAGCGTCCATACAACCCGATTCCTTCCGGCTTCCCTTTCGAAAATATTGACCTACTTCAGATTTTACAAAACATGTATGCATCTTAAAAATGTACATTAAATTTCAAATGACTAAAGATGATATGCCATCTTCTGTATAATACGATAACGTGAAAATTCCCATTCATAAGCCGAAATTTTCCGGCTTGCAAATTCTTATTTGCGAGCCACTAGAGGCTTTGGCCAAATGTGTATTGCCTTGTGTGTGTCTCTTTTCGTTCCTTGCTGAAATGCTAACATCGTCTCGCTTTAACAGATGAAAAATAAGCCGTGATCGATCGGCTTACGAATGGTTCTAGAGTTGAAGAAAATTTCGATCGGTTCATTCAATATTGCCGTTGTGCTATTTTTATGTGAACGTAACTTTCGATAGTTGTATTGCTCACATAAAGAACAGCACGTAAAGATTATATATTTGAGATATAATTTCATGATATAATAGAGCGCATTGAACTCTGTCTTTGTAACCTGCCAACAGTTTGTTTCTGAAGCATGTTTATAAACAAATCACCTAATATTATTATCACATATCCAGAATGTAGCACTTTTCCTTAGTTTAAAAGTCTTAGCTCCATTTTTTATACGCCAAAAAGGGAAATCTCATGATTGCAGAACTGTAAACCAACTAAGTTTAAACATGTTTATGCAAGGTCCGCTAATATATGGGTGTAGTGATTAAAAGATTCAGCCCTATCAACTAGAATCTCAGTTTTTGCGAGAGCTTGCCATAAGAAAGTTTAACTGAAATGAAAAAGAAACCGAAACAATTCATACTGTGAATGATTTAAGGTTTTAAGTTTATGTTGATTGATTTAGATGTTACAAGGACTATCATAATTTACAATGTAATATGTTTTAACGAAAATTTTGTTTCAAGTGAATTTGTTTCATATTTTTAGTAAATTATATCAAAGAAATGTCTTTTAGTGTTAGCAACTTTGTTTTCGCCTTAGGACGCTGTCCTAAGCAAAAAAGTATTAAGTGCCTCTATTCCCTAAACATCAAACAATTCTTGACATTCTCTGCACTTATGAAAAGAACAAAAGTTATCTAACCGGCGAAGTCATTTTTTGGAAGTGTAAAGTCTTTATTACGTGCCAAATCGGTAAAATGAAAATTGGAATTTTCTGGAAACAACAAAAATGGAGCTAAGAACGTTTAACTAAGGACTGCAGAATTCCTGTCTTGCGTTAAACTCTTTTATGATACGAATTCTGCGTAGAATTGTTTTCATCTTTCTAATTACATAATATTTCATGTGAAGCAAGAATCAGGAAATAAAAGAAAAGTACATAAAACGATTTGTCGTAGGAAATCTGAAACTTGATATTTTTAATATGTATGCCTAAAATATATACGTTAACCCTTAAAAATATATATCAATTAGTATACAATCTCATGTCAAAAGTTGACATTTTTCGCAACTTTTTCATTTCAGCCGCTTTATTTCCAAAATATTCATAAATTTAATGGATGAAAAATAGCTGCTTTTAATTTTTTTCTCTATTTAGCGTTCTGCAGGCTCAGAAAGACGTATTTTCAATGCTTCTTTTTTACAAACATTATTTACATTAAAACAATTGGTTTCATGTATATTGAAGGTGGCCCTATAAAACTGCTCACTAATTTATTGATATGTACATACATGTGCCTATCATTTTTATGAATACGATTTTTTTATACTGCCTGTAAGTGTGACGAGAATTAAATAGAAATTAGTAAGTCTGACAAACATCATCACGCCAAACATCATCATGCCAAACATCATTATTATACATATATAAAATGATGGATAATTATTCGGCTTCCCTCCATCGATATTTCACCCCTCGCCACTGCTACCTACCTAGGAAAGTTAAACATTTTTTTCTTATATTCACCGCAGATTGCGAAATGCAACCTTTTGCTTTCATTACGTAAGTCCATCGCATGAGTTTTTGCGAACACAAATTTTAGGCACCCAACAAATAGATAATTTGGTTTAAAGCTAGCGCTTTATGAATTTATACAAGGCATGAATAATGTCAATCGCTTGCATTTTTGGCAAACAGCGAAATCGTTGTTTAAGGAATTAATGGTTTGATGCTTATGTAAAAAATCACGTCATCCTATTTCTGTATACATCAATAGGTTTTGGAAATTTTTTACTGATCAGATGACTCTGACAGAAGTTATCATAAATCAAATTTTGAAAATCTTCTTTGCTTAAGTTTATGGACTCGGTGCCTATGTAAGGTGAACAAATTCCAAAAAGTTATTTTAGCCAAGCTTAAGGCATCATCAATTTGCATTTTGCTCAGTTGTTTTCTTCCAAATTTCTTAAATTTGCAACGTTCGCGGCGGTCAAAAAGTCAAAAATATCTTGTTTCTAAAAAAATACTTAAGACAAATTAACATCAACAACTTCTTTCTGAAAAGTTGAGATTGATTAGATAGCGCGATCTGAATGCAGAGAACATTTTGTGCTGTGAAAATTCTAGTGCATCAGAACCGCTAGAAACACTAATGTTCGATGAGCAGTAAAAGAATCGAACAGATTTTGAGTCTATATTCTATCAGTCTTATTACAGCTAGCCTGTTTCGAGGGATATGTGCCGCTTTGATCACAAGAATACATTGAAACCCATAGGGTGGACAGATTTTCAAGACTACACTTGCATGAATTTCAATATTTGCAGTTGAAGCTAAAGGGCAAGAAGCTTTATTTTGCTGAGCAAATTTTCAAAATTTAAGACACTAAAATCACCGTAGCTGGCAGCTCTAACCTAACTTTTCAACGAAATGTTTACTAAATTTGGCTGAGAGTCAGGTTCATCTAATGTGTGAATTCCGTCAAAATTTGGTGGCTGAATCAGAATTAATAAGGAAAAACAGGTTTTTTTCTAAATGATTTTTCAGGTTGGCACCACTGACACAGTGTTGCCCACATGTAAAAATTGCTTCTATCAAAGCTGGTCCAACTCAAAACCAATAAATTTTGTGAATTTCAGTTTTATCTGATTATCGGGTCGTGAGTTCTCGTGAACAGACGTTTCTGATGCTAAAAATATAGGTAAGTTGGAGAAGGGTTACCGTTCTTGTCCGATATTGAATTTCAAATGTTGTATAAACAAAGCATAGGATTTGTATGTGAAGTACCTTTTTTCCTAAAAAGCAAAAAATTTATCAGGTTGCTCGATGATTTGAAGACACTTTCAGTGACTGCCGTGGTGACAAAATTTCCGGCACGTTCATAAAAAAACTACATATGTCTAAAACTTAGCAACATTAGCATATCTTGTGAGTTTCATAATGTTCTAATAGCATTGTCAAAAATTTTCACAATTCAAAAATTTTCAAATTTTTTCATCTGGCGCACACATAGAGTTAATAATATCCAATATGTTATCATATTCACATTTAAAACACGTTCGAAATTTCTTTCGCTAACTTTTTCGTAAGTTATTTGTTGATCGAACTATAGAGATATTTAAAATATGACTAAAATAGCTGCCGACACCAAAGGGCTAAAGATAATTGACATAATTGACTTTCTCTTTTTTCCAAATCTAATAATAGTTCATTTTCATTGTAATTTTGCCACATTTTTATCGTTGGTTTCAATCTCTACAGTAAGCTAATTAACTAGAAAAAAGATATGACGTATTTATCTACTTTTCATTATAAATTATTAAATACCTGAACTATTTTTCATACCATATTATATTTGAAATTATTATTTCTCTAAATTTTACTGTGATTTCTATGAGTCTGCCAATGGAATATAATTGAAAATTATTTATTATTTTTTTATTCTTTGGATGCTTTTATTTTATTACTTTATTCCCTTTTACTTTGATTCCGTTGATCTATAAATTTCACTTCCGCTACCAAGCGATTTAATAGATGTCAATTTACACCATTATATTTAATACAGCCATAAAACAGTATTTGGTAATATCTATCATTGTCAGATTTACAGATTGATGTATTTATGTATTTATTTATTTATATGAATTCATTGATATAAGCAATAATCCTACAAAGTATGTTTCCATTCCAAAAATGATTCAAAATACTTCCATGTGAGGGAGCATGATTTTTACGAGGGGCTATTAAATTTATTCGTTTTAAACAAGGTTTTACTGCAACGAATTGGTAATCGCTTTGGTTTTGTATATGACAGATATTTATCTAAGCTACAGTTATCTAATTTAACCGCATCCTGGCATTGCACGATTTTACGAGAAATCGATTTACAGTTATTTAACATTACATTAAACTCAATTTGGGGGAAAAAAGAAAATTTCAAAGTGAGAGAAATTCGAAATTCTAACATTCAGAACATTATATGTATCTATGATGACTATGCAGTAGATTTATCGATTCAGTAAATCTGGTGAACATACGGCATTAGAATTTTAATGTTTGCTAATTTATTTATTTATTTATTTATTTATTTATTAACATACGGACAAGCTGTCCATTAAAGCAATAAGTACAATAAATGCAACTTAATACTAACTTACAATAACTTTTAAGAATAAATAAATTGAAAAATTTAGAACTTAATCAGTTAATACTCGTTATTAATAACTCAATCGGGAAATAGTTCAAGTTGCCTAAAAACGGCTTTTATCACATTAATCTTAACATCAAACGAATGAACATAGCTCCATAATTCATTACCTGTGCGCTTCATGCGCTCTAAAGGGGAGTGGAGGCTAAAATTTGTTTTAAAATTATGTAGGTAAAAAATATCGTTGCTTCTTGTTGACCTAGAAGGAGTTCTTAGGCCGACATCCGCAAGCAACTCAAATGAATCAATATCCCCATTTAACAATTTAAAGAGGAATATTGCGTCAGCGGTTTTCCTTCTAGCTTTAAGGGAGGTTATGTTAAGAAGGGACATAACCTCAGCGTAATTAATATTGGCCGGTAAAGCATGTAGTTTGAATGCAACATATTGCAAGAATTTATGCTGAATTCTTTCGATTGAATCAGAGTGAGTACCATAATAAGGATTCCATAGCACTGATGCATAATCAAGTTTGCTGCGTACAAGAGAAAAATAAAGTACTTTTATTGTATTTAAGTTGTAAAAGTCTTGAGTGTTCCTAATAATGAAGCCCAACATTCTATTTGCTTGGTTAACAATATCTTTAATATGAGGTATAAAACTAAGAGAGGTATCGAAAGTCACACCAAGGTCTTTCACAATGTCAACATGCTTAAGTGGAAGATTATTGATTGTGTATGTATGATTGTAATAAGTTTTACTTCTATTAAAGACAATAAATTGACATTTCTTTATATTAAGTTCAAGACAATTGTTCACGCAATAATTGTAAAAGTTGTTTAAATTGGATTGCAAAATTTCAATGTCAGCTAATGAAGTAATAGTTTTAAAAATCTTACAATCGTCAGCAAATAGCAAAAATTGAACATCATGAAAAATTAAACTGATATCATTTATAAAAATTAAAAAGAGCAAAGGGCCAAGATGTGATCCTTGTGGTACACCTGAGGAAGGGAAAAATGGATAAGAATAGTGATTATTGATTTTAACTAAAAGAGACCGTCCTCGCAGGTAATCGCAGAACCAATCATAGAATTTACCATGAATTCCAAAGTTTTTCAACTTTTTCAATAGCAGGTTTAAGTTAATTTTATCAAAAGCTTTACTAAAATCTGTGTAAATAGAGTGAACTTGGTAGTAAGATTCAAGTGACTTGTAAAGATAATTATGATAAGTAAGCAAATTAGTTGAGATTGATTTACCACTTAAGAAACCATGCTGGTTGTGAAGAAGTAGGGGCCTTAAAATTGGGGTTATGTAATCGGTTACGAGACTTTCGAAAATTTTAGGTATCGTTGATAGAATACAAATTGGGCGGTAATTCCGTACATCCGATCTCTGCCCAGATTTAAATACGGGTATCACAAAGCTTGATTTCCACATGTTCGGAAAAACACCACAACTTAATGACCTATTGAAGATATGCAGAAGTGCTGGGGCCAAATTAGAAGCACAATTTTTTAAAAATACAGGCGGGATTCCATCAGGTCCAGCATTCTTACTAACATCTAAAGACGATAGCTTATCAATAAGACTATTTAAATCGACTACAAAATGTGAAATAGTTACATTCGTATCCGTAGTAGTTGGACTATATTGACATGAAGAATCACTGAAGACTTCAGAAAAAGTGGATGCAAACATGTCTGCTATTGCTTTTCTATCTGAGCTGAAAATATCATCCATAAACATCGTCGTTGGGAGTGATTTTTCTTTCCTAATAGAGTCGATGAAATTCCAAAAGTATTTAATGTTATGAGGTATTGATGACTCCAATTTGCGAAAATAACTTTTGGAGTCTAATCTAAGTAATCGTTTACAGCTAGCTCGTAAATTAGAAAAATTATAATAATCATTTAAAGAATTAGTTTTTTTATATTTTAAATGAGCAAGTTTTTTCTTCTGAATTAGTTTTTTTAACTCCATAGAAAACCAATCAGGAAAAGTGCTTGGTCGAAAATTGACCACGGGAACTGTTTCATTAATAATTGTATTTACTGTAGAATAAAATTTTTCTACTGACTCGTCAATAGTCGAGGCATTCAACACAGCTAGCCAGTTTACGCTCTCGAAAGCACTATTAATGGAATTATAGTCGGCGTGTTTAAAATTACGATGACTTATAACAGCATGTTCATTGGAAATCTCGTTTGATTTTTGAAACCGAATGGTAACATCTAAAGGCGGATGATGCAGATCAATCGGAAGAAAAGGATGATTGTTGCCTTTTACAGATAAATTATTAAAATTCGAAAAAATTAAATCTAGCGTTGAGTTATTAGTGTTTGAAACATTATTAAATTGACTACAGTTTAAAAAAGAGAAAGCTTCAATTATTGTGCTCTGTTTCAGACAATTTATTCGTTGTGTCCATTCCTGTTGATCCCAGTTGACTCCAGGCAAATTGTAATCGCCAGTAATAATGAATTGAGAAGTTGGATATTGATGAAACCAGTGTATAACGTCTTCCGTATGGTTATAATATTTATCGGGTGGTGCATCTGGTGGTAAATATACAGTTGATATAATCAATCTTTTGTTATTGACTTTAACTGATACGAAAAGCTGCTCTACGTCAATATTTTTAGATGATAACAAACTAGATTGAAAGTTATTAGATATAGCTATCAATACACCACCACCTTTGGTTTTGTTGGAGGTAATATAATCACGATCACAACGATACACATTGTAGCCTTTAAATCCCAGCTCGGTAGTTTTGTGGTACGGTTTAAGCCATGTTTCCGTAAAAATGATCACATCGTAATTGTTAATTAGTAATGATTGGCGTAAATCAGGTAATTTCGTAGATAATCCTCTCGTGTTTTGATAATAAATAATCAATTCTAGTTTTTTGTATTATGCGGGACAACAATTTTCGGGATACCGTTTACGTATTTAATAACAGCAAGAGGCTGACTTTTTTTCTCCTCCTCAAGCTGAGCATAAATACCTCTGAGAAAATTTATTTCGTGAATAGTCCTATCACGTGTTATCTTCAAAGACCTGCTTTTTAAAAATTCGCTCTGTCTATGTTTTCTCCTTACAACATCAAGTGCAATATTTTCGCACGGAGTAATCACTTTGATAACACGATTAAATGACGGTTTAGGTCTACCCAATCGCATAACTTTGATGTCAGTAGAAGTCAAAACTTGTGGGTAAAGCACCTTGTTTAGAATTTCTAAAGTTGAATTGAGATCGTCGTTCGGATTGATTTCAGGAACACCACGGATTATAAGGTTTGGAGACCTGCGTTTACGCTCCTCAATTTCGTAAATGACATCATCAATTGTGAATGTCTTAGTTTGCGATGCCTGAAGAGATTTTACTTCTTCTTTAAGGTTATCCACGTCACTTCTCAAGCTAGCCACTAAGCCACATAATGTACTCAACTGCTCCTCTTTCTTAGTACACATCGTGCAAACAAATAAAGCTCTCTTGTTAGCAGATCGTAACGCTGAAATCGCTGACCTGGAAAGCTCGGCGCATGTTGAATGTTGCGGTCTTTTGCATCTGTCACAGTAGAAATGATCATCAGCTTTGATCTCCCTATCACACGACGAACAAGCGCTCAAGCTTATGATTGACATAACAGTAGGTAGAAGTGAATCACCAAAATGAAGATAGCTTTCGATATGAAGCTTCGGCAAACCAAAACAAAGGATAGGAATGCAAAATGTGAGGCTGATATAACTCAAATTGCACACTAATAATAATGAATTAGTTCAGCAAAAATATAGGGTGAAAGTAGTCACTCACGAAAAGACACTTTTTATTAATTAATAGCGTAGTTTATATGAACTATGGGAAACTTCGATTGACAGCGAAAATGTCGTGACAGTTCACTTGACAAAAGCTTATACTATGGAATTATCAGGCGTTAGGTGTTGATATTAATATCCAGCAGATGGCATTAATACTTACCAAACTTGCCATAGGCTCTCTAGTGTCCAATTACACATTCAAATCACGACACGAGTGCAATTATTGATTTACTTGTAGGTGCTTAATGTTTATGAATATATTGTATGGGATATACTTGTTTGTTTAAGACCACTGTGCTAGGCGAATGCAATTTCAGCTGATTGGATTGAGAAGAAGTTTGGGAATAACTTGTGGTGTGTTAATGTTTGTTAGATTTTATCAAATTCTAGCTTCATAAAAAATATGTTGTAATAGTAAATTATATTTAATTCCGTTAAAAACTTTATGAATAGAAATCTTTTCATTAGTGCCTGTAGATTCATACCATCCAGTCTTAGATATCAATATTGCCTTGTCTGGGAATAGTTCTTGTATTACCAATGTCTCATCTAAATGTATATACAATTTTAAGAAAGCAAACTATATTGAACTTAATCGCGCTTTATTTTGCATAGACTGGAGGAATGAGTTCAATAACATGTCTCTTGAACAAACTGTTAGGAGATTTTATAATATTACCAACGGACTTATAAAAAGGTATGTCCCAGCTACAGTTATAACTAGTGATAATTTTCCTGAGTGGTTTCCGTATGATTTAAAAAAAGCAAATTAAACTGAAAAATCTCTAGCGCACCTGAACCGCTAGAAACTCTAATGTTCCAAGAACAGTAGAAGAATCGTGCAGGTTTTGAGTGCATATTCCACCACATGAGCTGCTTATTACGGCCAAACTGTTTCAAACGCCACGTTTTACTTTGGTCTCAAGAATGCATTATAACTCATATGGTAGAAGGTTTCAGATATTACCACTGGCATGAATTTCAACGTTTATGAGAGCAAAACACGGGTTAATTATATTCGTTATCATTTGCTTATTTCACAAAATTTTGAAAGCAGCATCTCATATAACATCAATGAAGAAAATGCTCAATGCCTGCAGCACTGTAACTCAAGTTGGTGTTTGAGGCTGCGATCCGAAAAATTTGCAGAACTTTGGGAATTGAAACATCGGTTATTTATTTTCATTGTAAATGTTTCCGGTATGAATACTAACTGTAAGCATTTATTGATACAAAAGTAGCACAACCGACTCGTGCTGGCAACCTTTCGCCAGTATCAAAGCCAAGAATATATCACATCTGCTTCACGTTGTTATATTACATTCGAAGTTATAGGAGCATAAAGAAATTTAGGGTTACCTGCAGCGAGTTTTTTCAAATAATCGAAAGCTTAATATTTGCTGTTTATTGTCACTACAATATCATTACCAATTGAAAATTCTACGATAAAACCGCTTAATAAAGATGTTGCAAACAAACACAAAACCAACAATAGCTGGCAACCCTATCGTGGCTTTTCAACCAAATTTGGCCTGAATAATGTTTATGATAGGTTCCATCAATTGTATGAAATTCGTATTGATTTCATGACTGCACTGGAAGTTATAGGGCAAAAAGTTTTATTTTCCTGAGCGAATTTTCAAAACCAAAGACACAAAAATTACCATAGCTGGCAGCACCAATCGGATTTTTCAACCGAATTTCTATCAAAGAGAGTTTAAAGTAAGGTTCAGTTACTGTGTCAATTTCATGAAAATCTGGTAACTTATTCACATTTCATAGGGCAAAAAGCAGTTTGTTTTCTATATAATTTTTTCAAGATGGCACCACTGACACAGAGTTGCCTACAATTCAAAATCACTTCTATTAGACCTGGTCCTACTTAAGTCCAATGCATTCTGTTAATTTCAGTTGTATCTGATTATTGATTCGTGAGTTCCCGTGGACAGAAGTTTTTGATGCTAAAATTATAGGTTAACTGGGAGAGGGTTACCGTTCTTGTCCGACATGAAATTTCCAAAGTTTTACTTTGAACGTGTGCATAGAGCATAAGATTTGTATAGAGATTGGTTTTATTGTAAGAAACGGACATTTTTTAGGATGTTCGATGGTTTGAATTTTTCACTTGAAATTTTTATTTTTTCAAATTTAAGACACCAAAATTATCATAGCTGGCAGCTCCAATCGAGTTTTTTAACCAAAATTCTTTCAAACGTGGTTTGAAGTAAGGTTCAGCTGCTGTATGAATTTCGTTAAAATCGAACTATTGAATCAGAATTTATAGGGCTAAAAGCAGTTATCTTTTTTAGTGATTTTTCAAGATGGCACCACTGGCACAGAATCGCCCGCATTTCAAAATCACTTCTATCAGACCTGGTCCTATTTAAGACCAATACATTCTGTAAATTTTTTTTTAATTAATTCTGCTCATCGGATCGTGAGTTTCTGTGAACAGAAGTTTTTGATGCTAAAAAGATAGGTAAATTGGGTAAGGGTAACCAGGCGTGCCCGTTATACCATATCAAATTTTTTTTTGTCTATGTTAACAAAGCACAAGATTTACATATGAGTGGCTTTTTTTGAAGAAGCGGTATTTTTTCAAGAGAGACGATGATTTGGAGGTTTGCACTTTCAGTGCCTGCCCTAGCTACAGAGTTGCCAGCACGCTCATTACACAAATCTACAACTAAATAATACCAATATGTCCTGAAAATTTCGTAATGATTGAATACCTCTGTCAAAAGTTATCGCAATTTAAATATTTTCAAGATTTCCCGTTCTCTTTTTTGGCACCCAGCGCACACAAGGGGTTAAAAAATTCCAAAACATTTTCCGATTCACATGTAGAACACGTTCAAAATTTATTTCGTCAGCTTTATTTTTGCAAAAATTATTTGTGTACGGAATAATAGGTATATTAAAAATTTCACTAAAATGGCCGCCGGCGCCAAAGGGTTAAAGATAATTAACTTTTCGTGAGACCTGGCACTATTCTGCATATACATTAATGTGTCCTGAAAATTTCAGTTCAATCGGATGGCGCGTTCCTGAGATTTTTTCACTGACATTTTTTGATGATATATATATATATATATATATATATATATATATATATATATATATATATATATATATATATATATATATATATATATATATATACATATATATATATATATATATAGAGATATATGAATTTTTGGCCAAAGTGATTTTAATACTAATGTTCTTCTTCGAACATTAGTTAAAATTGCACACTGTAAATATAAGTCAACAGGTCTATTAGCTAACTATAGAGAATTTGATAGCCTTAGAAGTGAATGTAAACGGAAAATTAAATAAAACCGTAATAAATACTTACGTAAATTAGAGTCAAACATTTCGTGCGTGTTCTTTAGTTACATTAGCAAGGAAAGATTCGATAAATCATTCCCCCCGATGATGCACTTGTAAAACCATTTCAGCTCCGACAAGTTTACCATGTCGAATATGTTCGCAGAGAGTTTTTCCAAAGCCTTCTCAGCCAAAACCAGCTCATTTGATCCTCCGGTTTCCTTAACCTATCTTAATCTCAATTGCCATATTAGATGCTCCAATTTGCTATTAAAGAATTTACTGTCTGTTGATGTAAGTAAATGTGGGGGGCCTGACAGTCTGCCACCGATATTTGTTCAGAAATGCACAGAATCACTTTTAGCCCCTCTACTATATATTTCCAATCATTCATTAGCCCTGGGATCTTTTCCCAAAATACGGAAGAGCTCTCATGTAATTCCGGTATTCAAGTCTGGGGACAAATCAGATGTTAGTAACTATCGTCCCATTTCTATTTTATCAGTTATACCGAAAATATTTGAAAGCCTAATTACGGATTGTCTAACACCTTTCATCAGGCCTCTTATTATAGATAACCAATATGGTTTCTGTGCTGAGAAATCAACAACCACTAATCTCATTACTTATCATAATTTTATTTCTCAGCCCTTTGCATCGTCACAACATGTTCATACTATATATACGGATTTCAACGAGGCATTTAACCCGATTCAGTATATTGGAGAAGAAACTCAAAGTAATCGGTATTGATGGGAAACTATTTGAATGGCTTTCCGACTACATTCGTGATAGATGTCTTATAGTAAATTTCGATGGTCACTTTTCCTTACCATTTACTCCTACATCTGGTGTTCCTCAAGGGTCACATTTGGGGCTGCCGCTCTTTCTTATATTCATAAACGACATAAGTACAATATTTAATGATGTTCAGTATCTCTTATTCGCTGACGACTGTAAAATCTGTCATTCTATCACGTCAATGGCAGATATTTCGGTATTACAATCCAACTTGGATAACTTTTTTAATTACTGTGTTAATAATTGTCTCGACTTAAACGCTTCTAAATGTCAGCTAATAGTTTTCAATAGGACAACGTACAATTTTAATCATGTATGCATGCTAGGCAAAAGTCCCATAAGAGTCGTTGATTCCGTTAAAGATTTAGGCATCTTTTTTGACCCATCTTTGAATTTTATAACCCAATATCGATGATGAATCGCGCAGAATGCTTGGTTTTGTGATAAGAAGTACAAGCGATTTTTTTAACGTAAATGCACTGAAATACATCGTTAGTTAGAAGTAAACTTGATTATGACTGTGTTCTCTGGAATCCTTATTACGGAGTCCATTCGGATGCTCTGGAAAAAATCCAGAATAAATTTCTGTGGTACGTAGGCTATAAACTGCGCATTAGTCGCAATCAATTGAATTATCGCCAAATAATGGATTTACTACACATCAGATCTCTAGCAGATAGACGTATATGTTTTAACGCAACTTTTTTATTCAACATTGTTAAGGGAATACCCCCACTTGTAAATTTAAATTTTTGTTTTATTTGTTGCTATATTTTTTTAAGTATAACTATCTGAGAATAAGCCCTTCAAATTTGTAGTCAATCGAATCAAAATTGACCGAGATATGAGCGTTGAAAGAGAACAAACCGTTACTTATACAACCGGTTAATCTGCCGTCTCCCGCTCTCGACCCTCTCTGCGGTTTCTATTTATTGTTGCGGCCGAGAGCACTCGGGAAGGCAGAATACTGAGAAGGTAAAATAGTCCGGGGAAATCTAACATGGTGCTTCGGAAAAATTAGGGGAAAGCTGAATTTTGGTGTGAACCTTGGTACTGGCGTGTGGAACAAAATGTCAAAAGTCCCCATCGATCCGAATGCTGCGTCACTTTTTATACGGGGTCAAAGGTTACCAAAAGTGACCTTTCCTAAATATCTCAGTAACGGTCACGTCTTCAGAAAAACAATGTATGACGAATTTGTAGCTTAAAAACTTTCCAATAAAAAAATTTTTATAGGTTTTTCCTGTAACCATAACCGTTTTTGAGATAAATTGACCTAAACATTTGTTACTAACAGCATCCTCTTTCTCACGGCATGTTGATATTATCCGATTTCGATTACGACTTGGCATGTTTGTGAGTTTGTTTTTCTATATTTAAGAGGCGCATGGAAAAAAACATATAAATAAACTTATCAACCAGACTCCAGGGTAGGTGAAAAAGTGTGCTCCGAAAAGTTCCCCCCTCTCCCTTTGCCATAAAATGGTATCCTTGAGCATCCGTTTCAAATCTTCAGAAATGAGCTCGTTGCCTACTCTTTGCCCACTGTTAAACAAGATATGATCACTTTTTATCCTGTTAATTGCCTATTCTTGACATCGCACACCCTTCCCACATCCTACCCACCCCCGCAAACGAACCACCCCGAAATACCCGGTTTTTTAGTTTTCTTAACCCATGAACGATTAGGGCAAAGTCACGTAATTTCAGGTGCAAATTGGTTTCGAGACGTGACATGTCCCTTTGGCGCTATGCAGTCATCACAAGATTGGTAAAAAACTGATTATTCGGGGATAATCTGCATCGGATTGAGCTCCTATAATGTCAAGAATGAGCGTTTACAGAATTATGCCATGATATTATCTTGCTTTTTCATGCTCCTAGGCCCATGATATGTTACAAAACCTATTTTTACCTGCAATTTTGTTGTTTTGTACTGCTCTTACGTGGAATATCCCATAAATGATGCCGCAATACAGTTTTTTTCGGAGAAGAGAGTAGCGAACAGATGTCCCAACAAATTTTATGGCAAAGTGGGGCGGGGGTGGTGGTAACTTTTCGGAGTACACTTTTCCACCTACTCTGGAGTCTCTTAAACATAGAAAAACAAACTCACAAATATGCCAAGTCGTAATCAAAATTGGATAATATCAACATGCCGATGAGAATGAGGGTGCTGTTAGTAACATATGTTTAGATCAATATATCTCAAAAACGGTTATGGTTACGGGAAAAAGCTTTAAAATCTTTTTTGTTGGACATTTTTTAAGCTACAAATTCGTCATACATTGTTTTTCTGAAAACGTGACCGTTACTGAGATATTTAGGAAAGGTCACATTTGGTGACCTTTGACCCCGTATGAAAAGTGACGCAGCACTGGATGGAGACTTTTGACATTTTGTTCAACACGCCAGTGCCAAGGTTCACACCAAAATTCAGCTTTCCCCTAATTTTTCATTAGTTTCGCCTTTTTTATGTCGGATTTCACTGGGCTAAACAGTAAATTGCATTTTTGGAAGCGGCATCGTCGGCGGAAGAGCTATTATATGGCCCCGGAGTGGATGCTTCTATGTAAGTTAGCAAAATTGTTTCCTTCGTGTAAACTGAAATTGAAACTTTAAACGCGTTTTTCTCGAAATGACATTTTTGAAGTCGGTGACCAAAATTGCTCAAAAACTACTGAACCGATCTTTTTGAAACTTGGCAGGCTTATTCAATACATAAAAATGTAGTGTTTGATCTTTTTCTTCTTTTTTGATAAAAAATGGCTTTTTTATAGCCAAAAGACAGCCGTTTTTTTAAGTGAAAATCGAACCATTAACTTTGACTGTCCACCATTTTGTGAAAAATGGATATTGTTTTAAATCCTTTGATCAAACACTAGTTTACACTGTTATTTAACTAAATCCACCGCTATTTTTTGTTTCGGCGGATCCAGTTCAACACAATGTTGGTCACCGCAAAAAATGAAATTTAAAATACCGTTGTTTTGACGGCCATTTGTAATTTAAAAATGCAATATATTTCAATAAAAAAATTACTGAAAAGTGTTCAACGTATGTACTTTAAGATAATATAATAGTCGTTTAAAAAAATTTCGTAGTTTCCTTTAAAAAAATTCATGAAAATGACCTACTTTTTGTGCTACAAGTGGGGGTAGCCCCTTAATGGGATTCTCGATGTACCCTCTCTCTTAAGTGAATTTTCGATAAGAGTCCCTTCTAAAACCACGAGGTGTAATGACAGATTTATGATACACAACTATAGGGTAAATTACCTAATGCATTCACCCGTTGAGAGGCTAAAACGTCTTGGTAATAATATATCTCATCGAGCCGATATTTACAATGATGATTTAGCCCGCATTAAAGATCTAGTGTGCAATTTTTCGAATGTAAACTTTTAAACACTATTTCAATTGCGGCTTGGATATCACTTAAGGCATAGAATTAAGCTAAGGTTAAAGCATATAATTATTATACATTAATGTGTTGTTACACTAATGTAATGGAACATTGTTCCGTATATTATTCAATAAATAAATAAATAAGAAACGCCTGTGTATTCTTGTAAAAATTCATTCCTTTTGCAGTCTCTTAAATCCGTTCAAACTGTTCACACTGAAAACCTGTTAAGTTGTCATACTCCAAAGTGTATTATTTATTCACTTTCTTTGCCGTCTATTGTTGTCCTAATTGTTTCCGACCACAACACAACAGCCACCTATTACAATTTCTTACTTTCCCGCCTCGTCCTGAAGATAGCATGTTTTGACGCTTTTCAACAATTGACTACACAGAATGTCGTGACATTGTGGTTTGCTTTCGATTTCAACGCATTCAACATGGCAGGCATTAAATGAAAAATTGCATGTCGGAAGTGAAATATATTATTTTGCAGTAATGGATTTGGTGGTAAGTGCGCCATTTTTCATGGCCACGAATAATTTTTCTAATCTTTCAGAGGGAAAAGATTATGTAATGGGACATTAAAATTCAAGCACATACTAAATGAGTGAAATTTGCGAATTGAATTCTTACATTTTTTTACCTCCTTCACTCCACTCTCTCCATCACTCAATATGCACGGTCCGTGTGCATCACAAAATCATCACTAAGTAATTATTCCTAGTACTTCCCAGACAATTGGTGTATTGGTATAAGTGATAGTACCATCCTGTTTTTTATAGTTAGTACTTTAGGTCATGTTGTGTACATTTCATTTGTCATCAAGACGTGCGTCCAGAGAAAAGTTTACAAAAAACTCTGGATTTCATTAGCAGTGTGCTCTTTCGATGTAGTGCTTTAGATTTTCTTTAAAGTTTACTAAGTTTTCCGAATGTTTAACCGAACTAGGCAGTGTGTTAAAAAAAATGTATTGCTTCCTGTACAGGGTCAGCCTTCATTCTTTCCGTCCTTGGAGTTTGCACTGATAAATTACCCGCATTTCTTGTTGGAATATTGGTGGACTCACCAACAGTTCGAAGAATGTTTGGTCATTTGAGCTGTTTCGTTAAAATCTTATAAATCAATTTACCTCGTTCAAACAGTATAAGTTTGTTGATATTTAGAAGCCCAGTTCTAGCATATACCGCTGAAGTTGCGGTAAGTGTGGGCATTTTATGAATTATTTTGATAGCTTTGGCCATAAGTCTTCCAATAAGCTCAATGTTGTGTTTGGCTCCAGTCGGCTCCACAACAATCCTCCATATGTGATTAAAGAAACAACATACGCATGGTAAATGGTAAGCTTGGTTTGCAAAGGTATAAATTCAAACCTTTTTATTACTCCTATCATAGGTGCCACTTTGCATCTGATGTTGTTGATGTGGTTTGTCTATGTCATTTTATCATCTAGCACCAATCCTAGATATTTAATTGAATTTACATTTTCAAGTTGTACCCCGTTTATTTAGATGCGGAGGTTCACTGGACGTTTGTGCCGCTGCTGAAACACAATGTATTTGGTCTTATGGATGTGTTAAGAACTAGTTTACTTTGCTGAAGCCAGTTGAAATATCGTTCTAAATCTGCATTTATAGTGTTCTGTAGTGTCAATTCGTCATTCCCGGAATAGAGAAGAAGGGTATCGTCCGCAAAGAGCACAATTTTACAAGATAGCTGAATATCCTGTATGCTGTTCACGTATAGCAGAAAAAGAAGCGGGCCGAGGATAGATCCTTTTGGTACACCGATATTTATTCCACATTCTTGGCTGACGTTATTCGAATTTTTGGTAACTATCCGCCTATTTATTAGGTAATTTCTGGCTAGTAGCTTTATTTTATCCCCAAATTCGTATTTGCTTAATCGTTCTAGTAAAACTCCATGGTCGATGGTGTCGAAAGCTTTTTGTAAGTCAACGAAGATAGCTACGGCATGATTTCCCTTATCCAGCGTAGAGTTTATAAAGTGCACTGCATCCAAGGTTGCCGCTAACGTGCTACTATGTTGTTGGAATCCATACTGAATTGGGGCCAAGATCGAATTTTCTTCTAAGAATTATAATATTCTTGAATTTATTACCTTCTCAAATATTTTGCTCATAATACTGGTGACAACAATGGGGCGGTAATTAGATGGATTTGCGCGATCACCTCCTTTGAATACAGGAGTGATTCTTGTTAATTTAAAGCAATCAGGGAAGGAACCAGTTTTAAGGTGTTCATTGATGTTGGCGGTTAATATATTTATTATGTAGTTCTTCAATAGTTTGATGTCTTCGAGGTCTGGCGATACTCCAGCTTTTAAATTACCTATTATTTCAGATATTTCTTTCCGTGATGTAGTGCGTAAATGCATGGATGTTAAAGTATTCACTTTTATGTTGATATCTGAGCCAAAGGTACACTGAAAAAACACAAAGCGCCAGACGTCATAGTTTATAGACTTCTGGCGCCATGTATATAGTCGATATGGGGATTGTGATAAAATATAGCGCCACACGCCATAGTACATAGGAGCAGAAGCTATGCTTATAGCCCTCCACGCCATGTACTATAGTCCTCCAAGCCATGCACTATAATCCTCCACGCCATGCAGATGGCGTGGAGGCTATAGTACATGGCGTGGAGGGCTATAGTATATGGCGTGGAGGACTATAGTATATGGCGTGGAGGGCTATAGTATATGGCATGGAGGGCTATAAGCATAGCTTCTGCTCCTATGTACTATGGCGTGTGGCGCTATATTTTATCACAAATAGACTGAAATCGACTATGTACATGGCGCCAGAAGTCTAAAAATTAGGGCGTCTGGGGCTATGTGTTTTTTCAGTGCACCAAATATAAATTCCACCAAACATAAATTCGATAAATACGAGTCAACATATTCACTATTGAATGTTCCTGCTCCTGTGTGAAAATCCACCGGTGAAAGTACCTAAAATATCGCACCCACTACTTCAGTTCAAAATGAATCAAATCAGAAGGTTAAGCTGAAAATCTATGTAGAAAGTGAAATGATCAAAAGGCCAAGTGTGTTATGGAAATCAGCTCCAAAAACATGCGTCGTTTCAAATGTGTTTGCAATGGTCATATGAACGAAATTGAATGTTATACTCAATTGTAACCTGTGTTCTATACTTAGAGTAAATTTCAGTCTAATCCCTCAAATATCTGCGTTTTATGCAAACATTAAATGTATCATAGGGATTTATATTATGTAGACATAAACTCTAATGTCACTTGCTGGCATTTATACCTTCCCTCACACAGTACGGCTGCGAGTTATAATTGGAGTACTATGAGCCATATTACATAGCGTATGGGGCCATAATTTCTGCGCCATGTAATTATGGCGCTGGGAGCCATACTGCATCGCTCAGGGGACTATGTACATAGCATGTGGAACCATAAATGCTGCGCCATGTTACATAGGACCACGCGCTATGTAGATTCTGACATTATGTCGCTGGAAGCCATATTGCATAGCTCAGAGTACTATGTACATAGCGTATGGGGCCATAAATAATGCGCTATGTTACATGGCTCTGGGCGCCATGTGGATTTTTTTCAGTGTAGCTTGCTTCTGCTGTGTAAGATTAGTCCCGATAGTTGCGAAGTAATTATTTAGATGTTGAGTCACAAGAGTGGGATCATTTAACAGGGTTGTATTCGCACATAGTTCATTTATGCATGTCATATGCATTGTATTCTTTGAAGTTGATGTCAGTTCTTTAATTATTTTCCAATATTTAGCACTATTCCCAGCTGCTTTCTCGAATCTATTAGCAAAATAACGTTTCTTTGCCTCTTGCGTAATCTTATTTGACTCCTTTTTTATTAGATAATCTTGTTTTTTCGTTGCACAATTTTGATTTGCCATGTATCGTTTATAAGCAGTTCTTTTGCGTTTAGCAGCATCAATAACTTTCTTAGTTATCCATGATTCCTGCCGAACTCTTACGTTTTAGCTGATGTCGCTTTTTATTTTGCTTTCGATATAATATCGATTAAACCTTCTATAGAGCTTCTTAGACGTTTGTGTTACTTTTGTTGACTTGGTAACATTTGGCCTCATTTTTTAATTCATCAATTACATATTTCACGAATTTCCTCTTATCAGATGGCTATCATCCTGCGCTGTGCTTTTATCTTTCCGCATTCAACGATCGGTGTTTTTATGATCTTGTGGTCTAACCCAGGCCAATCATTATCCTCGTATGATATTCGATCTAATAACTGTGGATGTTTTATTATCACATGACCTATCAGAGTCTTAGACGTTTGTGTTACTCTTGTTGCTTTTACGTGAAAACTGTAAAAGCGATCTTTGATTTTTCAGCAAAAATGTATTGTCTTTCATAGCTAAAAACAATTCTTCTCTAAAAATAAACAAATATTTTAAAAACGTTCCATAACAAACACGAAACTGTACAGAGTTTTTTGCCACCAGCAACATTTTTGTGATTCAAAACAAATTCATCAACATTCAATATTCGGTAAAAATAAAGGGCACTGCGCGACATTGTGAAATTTTAATTTGCAAATTAATACTATCCACAGTTAAAATCGACAATCAAAACAACGTGATGCATTCCCTTCACATTCTATCAAACTAGACGAACTATAAAAAATTTACTATAGAAAGTCTTTTGAAAAAAACCAAAATGCTGCTCTTACTATCAATCCTTGTACATACTTTCAATCCTTTGTAAAGCTCAAGTGCAATTCATGTATTTTTTTGCATGTTCCAATCGTTTTTCAGCAGCCATGCAACGCATTCAGTTTCATTTGTCTAGTTGGGGTTTTTTCGCTATATGAACGGACAAAGTACATTTTCCTACATACATGGATTCACAGTAATATAGCATTGTTATATATCTAAACATGCACAAAATATACCTCACTTAGAATATAAGCAATTTTCTACATCACAAGCTAGGTGAAAAGTTGATAAAGGATATTTTAAGCTCGTCATAGTTCACGCCAACAACCCAATTTGAGGGTCCGTTGCAAGCGGATTGAATAGTGCCAAAGAAATAGGAGGAGTGTGTTGTATATAATTTCTATTTGTCACGACATACGAATAGACTTGTTGAATCGGTTTAGTGGAAAAAGCAGAAAAAAGGAACACGGAGCGATTTGTCTTTTGACGAGACCTGTTGGGACAAGAAGTTCGCGGAAATAACATACAGAGGAGAATTTATGTTGAACGTAGCATACTACGCAACAAAAACTTTCTAAATTGGATTTTATCACGGAGTAGATTTGAGAATAAGTGAAATACAGGTCTATTGATAGTAAGTGGACCTTTTTTTATTCACTTTGATTTCGGTTTTATTCAAGAGGCCAAAGAAGAAAATACTGACAGGGTCAAAATTATTGATGATTGATTACTGACATATAGATGATTGCGGACTGAAAATATGACCTGGGGATTTAATAATTCACAAAAATTTATGTCAATAAGAATAATAAAAGGAAGCTAAAGGGCTTATCAAAAGGATTGTAGCTTTAAACGTCAGTCTCTGAGCCACCTTTAAAAGAAATCATAGTAACAATGATGTGACACATCGGAAATGGTAAAGCTTGTTGCAGAAGGTGAACGTCAGTGAAAAATATTGCTGGAATAGGGTCCTCAACTAGGTGTAGGGTTTTGGGCCAAACCTAACTTCCGCACATAAAAACCATACTAATATACGGATGAAATACTGATTTAAGAAAATATAGCAAAAAGGGTGGGGTTTAATCTCAATTGAAATATAATCGGCTTAGTTTATTGTCTTTCTGCTTCTGAACAAGCTTATTAGTCCAGTACACTCTCACAGTAGTTGTACTAGCGAGATTATTTTCTCAACTGCATTTGTTAAACTTAAAGAGCTATCCTACTTCTTTTTACTGCAAAATCGTGCAGCAAAAAGAAGTAGTAGTCTGTTTTTAAACAGTCATTTGAACCGCCATACTTTTTATGTTTTATACCCGTTTTATTCTTGTATCCTATTCGTCCGTGAAATAATAATAGCCGGAAATAACCTTAATTTTCTTTTGGCTTCTGCCATTTATTAAATAAACAGCTGATCATCAATACTGCATTTCCTAGCATTCGCGTACTGGTTTTCACCTGAGCCAGCAGCAATCGGCAGCCAGCGATCGGCACGTTTCTTGGCGCACTTCCAGCCAAGCTCAACGTTATAATCTTTCTTTCGTCCGTCAGTTATCATATAGAACAACCTAACCATTAGCACACATATTTCTATAATAAGCACAGATCAAACAATTTAACCATTCTTAATTTTTTTAAAAATTTTGATTATTTTATTTGTTCATATGCTTAACTCTTGCCAGCCACCAAAAAACTACAGATGTGCCCGCACATCTGCAACTTTTGTGGGGACATCCTAGACCCTGAGGTTTCATCCAGCTGGGCAAATGGCGATAAATTACAACCTGACCTGATTCGGAAAATATTCCGGAGCGATCAGACCCCACCCCAAGCGTGCTTAGAATGGAAAACTCCCAACAGTTCCACACCTGCATGCTCCAAGTCATAAACCACTTAGCTGACTCTGCGTCTCACGGTCAAAAGAATTATTCGAGGGGTAAACTTTGCAACAAAGCAGTCTGTTGCACTGCTCATTGTGAAATCAAGGTCTGAAACTTACTAGCCCCAGGAGAAAACGTGCGGTCTAGCTCGTCAATTGTAATACTAAGCTCCCTGCTATAGGCTTCATTTAAGTTGAGCTAGGTCCTTTGCAAAGTGTGTTTTGACGCATTCGTACTTCTCTGGTTTCAATAACTTGGCAGCTTCTAAATAAGGCATACTCTGAGCTTTGCTGGATATAATTATATCCGGACAAAAAGAAGTGAAGGGAAAAGCTGATTGAATCATAAACTACCATGCAAATGGCAAAACATAATGCTTTTCAACCCCCTTCGACATGATCGAATCCTGTGTAGGCTCTTATTGCGTTGACACGTTGGTTTGCTCCAAAGCATTTGCCTCTGGGGAATACAACGAAGTGAAATAATACTGGAAACCATAGTCAACCATCAGCTGAGCAATTACTTTGGAAACAAACTAGACTATGTTGTCTGCGGGAAGCCATTCGGGCACTCGAAAGATCAGGAAGATTTCACGCTTAAAATATGTCACAATTACTTTGGCCGTGAACTTTGCCATGCAAATTTCAAGTTTTGGTCCAGAACCACCAACGGTTGGATGTTCTTATCTTTCGAGCGGAAATATGGGCCGATGAAATACAAGAAAATCTACGCAAAAAATTTAAAGTTTGGAGGCATAATCACATCTTGCCTTGAACGAACGGAATAATATATTTTTGATTTCCTCAATGGGATCCATGGAGATCGTCATGAGCTCAGTCCATGAAAGAAAAAAAACCCCCACAACTTAGTTCGTGGAATATCCGAAGTCAGCGTTCCTAGGGAAACAAACTTTATATAAATGCGATCATTGGACAGATGCGAATCCTGAAACATTTGGGATTGATTTAAAATCTGGTCTTTGAAACGCTCATTAAAAGGTTCTCACAATGCCCATTCTAAAATAACTGCTCCCAAATGCGTGATATGTGATGATTGTGAAGAGCAACCCCTTGATGTAAAGCCTGAGCCTTGGAACACTTTGAATGGCACTCCAGCACTCCAGCTGGTAGAGCTGTAGTTGCTGCGTTGGGCTACGTTAAGTTTTAGTGACATATATGCAATGATGTGCTCTCCACCAACATGCCGAATCAATATACTTCTAATACCCAGTGTCAGCGTCAAACTAACTGTTATCATTTTCGTGTGAAATTTGGATTAACTAGCACAGGATTGAAAACTAGCAGTATCTTCTTCTATAGATTTAGTGGACCTCAGTACTTCCATTACTGGTGGAAGCACCCTTCAGAGAGTACCTTAAGACGAGAAGGCTCAACTCAATTAGAGGATGCGAGCTTATCAAGGGTATCACAGGATTGAGGTGAGTCTGTACGCTAGATATGAGGCTTTGTGGTGTCTGGAAGGAGACCTGAGTCAATTGGAGTACAGTCAAGGTAGACGTCGCAACTTCGGCTCAGAATCTGTCGCAACATTCACCTTTCCATGACAAGACCAAACTCAAGGAGTGTCAGCTAGGTTTTTGGTCATTGGTTACCGATATCCCAATAATAATCGTATACTCGGAATTTGTAACACTAAGTTTTCATGACTTCCTCCAACACAATAGATCCTTTTCGTGGGCACTGAACAGTCTAGGAATGAATGCATCAGATCCAGCAAATTCAAAACTGCCCTTGATAAGTAATAAGGTTGTGGATCTGATACATTAGGCCCCCTCCTCATGACCTCGAGTACCAAGTTGAAAGTATGGAATTGTCCGGAACTATTCCAATCAGGCTTCTCATAATATTCTAGGCCGCAGGCCATTTTCACGGCATATTTTGGCTGTTGATGTTGTCTCCGTTAGCTGTAGTTGTTGTAGGCTTCGCGATCTCGTCTAAGGCATACTTCGTTGATCCTGTATGAACGACGAATCGGACCTTCCAATACAAGCTAGGCGGCCTCAACATGAACACTCCTTACTATAATGTATTGCAGGTCTACGTCCACTAAAGGAGACAGTAATTGAAGAACCAAAGCCTTAATCGCCTCATAAAGTCAATGAATTTGTCGCTCAAACGTTGCCTAATAGCTCAAAAGAACCTAAGAACGTCTATTGCTCGATGAATTTAAACGTCAGTGCGATACGCGGGGATGAAAAAGTTCAATAATTTGGAATTGAGTTGGTTCGAGGTTACCAATTGAACTATATTTTTCAGGTGCAAGTCTCTGGCCGATTCCTAACCTGAGAGGGCAAATTCGGCAGCCACAGTGGGCACGCGAAACAGTTTTTGTAGAGCCGTTGTTGCCAAAATTAGAAACATTTGGACAAAATATCACCATTGACCACGATTTTTTGTCCTAACTATAAAAGGAGATTTATAATCAAAGTATCAAGCATGTATTTCAAGAACGTAAACGTCAATATGTATATAAACGTGAACGCAAAGAGAAATCATTGAAACACTTCTTCATAGTGCTCAAACTGATAGTAAGCCAGAAGATCTGTCCATATCGACTAATGAAGTAAAAAAATAACTGCGTCTACTCTACGAAGCAAAACGATGGCTTGGAAGAAAATATTTATCCTTCTTGACTTAATAATAAATATGATGTTAATTTAGAAAATTAAGATTGCTTCTTAGGTTAAATAAGATCAGATAACTACACGTATTATGAGGACTATAATAAGTATGCATGCATGCACGCATCGTCTATGCATAGCAACTGATTTAACAAAGCCTCTTTAACTTTGATTCCCAAAGGAAATTAAGTAAAATTTAGGCTTTCAGCGCTTACTTAACATTAACTTTTTTTAAAGTTAAAAATTCTGTAACTCAAACTTTTAGATGTTTCTCTTAAACTTGAAGCTATTGAAGTTTTACTATCTACACAACAATGAATTTAAAATAGCCTGCAATCGCACCCGACGTACATAAATATAATTCAAGAGAGCTAAATTTAATTCGTCACCCTTGCAAGCATTGCAGTATCCAAGTGACGAGAGAGGTTTCCGAGTGCCAAAAGTAGTGCCTATTTTCCGGAAAATCGTGACTCCCAATATAATTTAAATATTTTCATGAAAATTTTAAGGTAGAGCGTATGAATTGCATATTCATTTATTACATTGCATAATGCGAGGAAAATACTGTAGCAGAGAAAGCATAAAATATTCTACGAATCGTGTGAGTTTTTAATTATACATACTTATGTATGAACGCAGAAACATTTTTCAAGAGAGTGATTGGAATTGATCGTAGAATAAATTCGAGCTAAATGTACTATTGTTTCCTGTAACAAAAATTATCACTTTCAGAACTGTTCAGGCTAGTAAAAATCTCATCCCACACTTGCACCTATACCTGATATAGGTATAATGAATCCTGTAAATTAATTCATTTCTTTCACATTTTATGCTCAGCTCGTGAAAATACCTATTGTATCTTGATCCTCTTTCACGAACATACCTCATATTAAAACAGTTAAAAGCCGTTAAACACGACGACGCCCCGAAATAAAAACCACGAGCGTCACGTAATACCTTTCTGGATAACCGACAGCCCAAGAGGCGTCATATCCGTTTCAATGTTTTCAATGCCAAGACTACTACTAAAATATTGTTGGCGTGTAATTTGGACATTTCAGGATATTCCAGCTGACCTGACACACTTTCGTGGTTCGGCCAGTTTTCGAACAGGCACTAAACATGAAATATTTTCCTTATTCTTCTGTTCTTATTCGTCGCTGCTGCCATCGCTCATTCCGAGCCAATAAGCTTCCACGTAGGTTGTTATGGGGTCGTTTGTCAGGAATTATTTGACAAGGTTAAATCTTGGAGAGTATAAGCTCGCAACGAGAAGAGAATTTCGTTTTCGTGGAAATATCTAACGAGTCCAGGAAATACGGGAAAGTTTCTTTCGTCTGACACGTAAGTTTACTAGCGACGGAAAAATACATGTTGTGAAAACTTTTGTATCATTAATTCCTGTGTTGCAGTCACTGACATCTTTACCTAAGTTGTATCTGCTATAGAAGAAATTCAAAATAACATCCAAGTTATATTAAAGATATACTTTCTTGAAAATTCATTCATTTCCGCGATTCCGCTTTTACAGCCTTGGCCTTGAAGGACATTTTTCCTAGCATCTTATCTTTTATTCAGATTTGCGGCGAAGCAGTCCCAATTTCAACTCCCCGAGGTAGTTAAATCGTATTTTTTTCCAGTTAAATATGTAATTAAAGCTTTGGTCTTACTGTTATTTGGACCAGATGAGATTATCTACGAATGATTGTCGTCATTATGGCGAAAAATATGATGACTTAAAAAAATAGAAATGCATTGTCATGTTGTTTAGTCAGCCCTTCGGCATTTGCTTATGTAGTTGAAACCGTAAGTCGTGGAAACTCAAACAAAAAAATTTTAATTTGGTACAATGCCAGTCTAGGTTTATCTTTAACTATCAGAAAAACTGAATAAGATGAACGAAAATACAAATGCCAGTTAATGAACAAATTAATGCTGAGGAGTTTTTGTTGTTGTCTTAAGCAAGCTATGATGTGAGTTCGGCAGAATCAAATTAAGGATTTAGAATTAAATCTTCATTCATGGAATTTTTTAAAATTTGATTCAAATAAGAAAACCAAAAAGTTTAGTTTAATTTATGGGCATCAAATGTAAATCGAAACGATCGGATTATAAGTTACATCAGTTTACTTATTTGTTTTCAAATAGTTGAATTGTATGATTGGAAAGAAAGTAAATATAGCAGATATGTCCTTGTTCTCTCCGGCATTTTCTCTTCAGTGTTTTCATTTTAAACTGTGAATGCAAGCGATCACATTTGAAACAAGTTTCCATCACTTCTGATGTAACATTTTTCCATGCTTTTTCTAGCATTCTGATTCCTTGGAAAATATTGATAAAAATAAAGGGTGTTTCCCTAATATCTGCTGGAATTTTTCAATAATCACATTTTTGGTAATCACAAATACAAAAAAAAACTCTAGCGCACCTGAACCGCTAGAAACACTAATGTTCGAAGAACCGTATAAGAATCGTGCAGGTTTTGAGTGCATTTTCCACCACAAGAGCTGCTTATCACGGCCAAACTGTTTCAAATGCCACGTTTTACTTTGGTCTCAAGAATGCATTATAACTCATATGGTAGAAGGTCTCAGATATTACCACTGGCATGAATTTCAACGTTTATGAGAGCAAAACAAGGTTAATTATATTCGTTATCAGTTGCTTATTTCACAAAATTTTGAAAGCAGCATTTCATATAACATCAATGAAGAAAATGCTCAGTGCCTGCAGCACTGTAATTGAAGTTGGTGTTTGAGGCTGCGATCCGAAAAATTTGCAGAACTTTGGGAATAGAAACATCGGTTATTTATTTTCATTGTAAATGTTTCCGGTATGAATACTAACTGTAAGCATATATTGATACAAAAGTAGTACAACCGACTCGTGCTGGCAACCTTTCGCCAGTATCAAAGCCAAGAATATATCACATCTGCTTCACGTTGTTATATTACGTTCGAAGTTATAGGAGTATAAAGAAATTTAGGGTTACCTGCAGCGAGTTTTTTCAAATAATCGAATACTTAATATTTGCTGTTTATTGTCACTACAATATCATTACCAATTGAAAATTCGACGATAAAACCGCTTAATAAAGATATTGCAAACAAACACAAAACCAACACTAGCTGGCAACCCTATCGTGGCTTTTCAACCAAATTTGGCCTGAATAATTTTTATAATAGGCTCCATCAATTGTATGAAATTCGTATTGATTTCATGACTGCACTGGAAGTTATAGGGCAAAAAGTTTTATTTTCCTGAGAGAATTTTCAAAACCAAAGGCACAAAAATTACCATAGCTGGCAGCACCAATCAAATTTTTCAACCAAATTTCTATCAAACAGAGTTTAAAGTAAAGTTCAGCTACTGTGTCAATTTCATGAAAATCTGGTAACTTATTCACATTTCATAGGGCAAAAAGCAGTTTTTTTCTTTGTAATTTTTCAAGATGGCACCACTGGCACAAAGTTGCCTACAATTCAAAACCGCTTCTATCAGACCCGGTCCTACTTAAGTCCAATGCATTCTGTAAATTTCAATTGTATCTGATTATTGATTCGTGAGTTCCCGTGAACAGAAGTTTTTGATGCTAAAAATATAGGTTAGCTGGGAAAGGGTTACCGTTCTTGTCCGACATGAAATTTCCAAAGTTTTACTTTGAACGTGTAGATAAAGCATAAGATTTGTATACAGATTGGTTTGTTTGTAAGAAACGGACATTTTTAGGATATTCGATGGTTTGAATGTTTCCACTTCCAAATTTTAATTTTTTCAAATTTAAGACACCAAAATTATCATAGCTGGCAGCTCCAACCGAATTTTTCAACCAAATTTCTACCAAACGTGGTTTAAAGTAAGGTCCAGCTACTGTGTGAGTTTCGTTAAAATCGAACGATTCAATCAGAATTTATAGGGCTAAAAGCAGTTATCTTTTTTAGTGATTTTTCAAGATGGCACCACTGGCACAGCATCGCCCGAATTTCAAAATCACTTCTATCAGACCTGGTTCTATTTAAGACCAATACATTCTGCAAATTTCAATTAATTCTGCTTATCGGATCGTGAGTTTCCGTGAACAGAAGTTTTTGATGCTAAAAATATAGGTAAATTGGGCAAGGGTTACCAGGCGTGCCCGTTATACCATATCAAATTTTATTTTTTGTCTATGTAAACAAAGCACAAGATTTACATAGGAGTGGCTTTATTTTGAAGAAGCGGCATTTTTTCAAGAGAGACGATGATTTGGAGGTTTTCACTTTCAGTGCCTGCCCTAGTTACAGGGTTGCCAGCACGCTCATTAAAAGCTACAACTAAGCTACAACAACTAAATAATACCAATACGCCCTGAAAATTTCGTAATGATTAAATAGTTTTGTCAAAAGTTATCGCAATTTAAAAATTTTCAAGTTTTCCCGTTCTCTTTTTAGGCACCCAGCGCACACATGGGGTTAAAAAATTCCAAAAAATTATCCTATTCACATGTAAAACACATTCGAAATTTATTTCGTCAACTTTATTTTTGCAAAAATTATTTGTGTACGGAATAATAGGTATATTAAAAATATCACTAAAATGGCCGCCGGCACCAAAGGGTTAAAGATTATTAACTTTTTGTGAGACCTGGCACTATTCTGCATATACACTAATGTGTTCTGAAAATTTCAGCTCAATTGGACGGCGCGTTCCTGAGATTTTTTCACTGAAATTTTTTGATGATATATATATATATATATATATATATATATATATATAGAAATATGAATTTTTGCCCAAAGTGATTTTAATACTAATGTTCTTCTTCGAACATAAGTAAAAATATAACCCTCTGATTGTAGTAGTAACGATGTCCTTAGAGGAAAAACTTCAAGTTTAATAGGCTTCAGTGGGACGTCGTCACCAGAAATTTACCTATATATTGGCTGCAATAATAATTTATCTCTGTTTTCATATGTTTTGCAGTCACCTATGCCTTTTCATTTGTTCCACAATACAGCTTTTTTATCTGCCAAATTTGAATGACTAAAATTTCATTGGATATTGAGATTCTCTCTCAGACATTTTTCATTTTGAA
Organism: Nemotelus pantherinus; assembly: GCA_963978885.1. Taxonomy (NCBI): domain Eukaryota; kingdom Metazoa; phylum Arthropoda; class Insecta; order Diptera; family Stratiomyidae; genus Nemotelus; species Nemotelus pantherinus. The sequence continues at coordinate 62,627,505 of OZ022263.1, forward strand.
ATGTTCAATTTATGTTGAAAATTTCGGGACGGAACGTAAAAATAATCGGGACTTTGGGTGTGAAATCGGGACAGCTACAATGACAAAAATAGAAACAAAAGATTTTTGTGAATCATCATTTATTTCATCATTACTTAGTACAAGAAACGAAACAAATGAACATTAAATTAGATAAACTTCTTTAGGATGTAACAATAGTCAAACATAACTGTTTTTCCTAATTAAATCGAATCGTAACCATCTTACCTAATTTATAACTTTTGCAAATATGTGTAAGTATTTTCTAAGTTATTTTTTATTCGTATTGTACTTAACGTTAGATTTCACTCCTTTCAATAAGTCTTTGTTTTTTATCGCATAATCATAAAATTCACTACACAAAAACTTCAAGTTGGTCTTTATGTGTATCTCTGTTTTGACATGCTCGAGAGATAATCTGTTTCTTCTCTCGGACCAAATTATAGGTGTGTTGTTTTGCACACCCGAGCAAAACAAAATTTTTGTTGTATTCAATATACTTAACAACATTTGATCTGCTCGGGTGTGCAAAAAAAACGCACCTTTATTTTAGTTAGGGAAAATATTCTTTCTGTCGCAGCATTCGTGACTGATATCCATGCCATGAAAACAAATATTTTTAGGACATTAAGAACATTTCGCGTTTCAAATAATTTTTGCCATTTCTGTAATGTCGTTAAGTCTTTCTTCTGTACTGCAGCTCTGAGCCTATTTTTGACATCAGAAACTTCTTCATAAAGATCGCCCATTTCAGTCATCATAGTGATATTAAGTTTTTAAATCATATTAACAATTGATGCGTAAGTTAGAGAGTCACCTCGTAGAGAAAGTGGCTTGAATAAATTCAGTTTGTTTTCATTGTTGAGATCGTATCTTGTCTATATATAGAATTTTTTGATAAATTTTCGCACGTGAAGCCCAAAAATTAGTCATCAATTCTTGGCTTCAATTTGTTAGTGAGTCTGAAAATTATATAATAACCTTTGATTGAAACTCGATAATGTTTCATCTTCAAGACTGAATACAGCGGCGTGAAGGACTTTTAATGTGTTTTGGAAGCAAGCCGGGTAAGGTTCTGTTTCGTCACTATTAAAAAGTTCCAGAGAGCGGAGGAACACTCGTGTTCGCCCAGGGCTATGAAGTAATCCTCTAATATATCAAATGATTTCATTGTACGTTCTGCAGCGGGTAGGAGAGATAATCAGGACTGGATCAAATTCAGATTCGTGCGTTTCATAAAATTATTTTAAGGCTTGTTTTCTATTGGCGTAGCATGAAAAATGGCTATGCGTTTTCAAAACAAAATTCTCCGAATTTAATTTGCTCAAACGTAAAGCAATAGAAGAGGTACGAAGAGCCATAAGTCGGCTGAAATTTAACAAAGCCCCTGGAGCCGATGGCATACCAGCTAAGCTGATTAAATATGGAGGGCCCACATTAGACAAAGCAATTCATAAAATTATATTTCACGTATGGGAGCATGAAGAGCTGCCAAGAGACTGGCGCAAAGGTATAATATGCCCCGTACATAAGAAAGGAGATGAAACTATGTGCAGCAACTATAAGGGTACAACATTGTTGAGTACCTCTTATAAGATACTCTCCTTTATCCTGCCAAACGGATAGCTTCATACGTTAAAGCCATCATCGGACAATATTAATGTGGCTTCATCCCAGGATATTCAACAATTGATTAGACATTTACTCTCAAGCAGGCGATAGAAAATTGTCTTGAATTTAACATTCCATTGTACTATATATTTATAGACTTTGAGGCTGCCTTTGATAGCATAGACAGGGTAGAACTGTATAAAGCCATCAGAGAATTCGGCATCCCAGACAAACTGACACGATTGTGTTGGTTGACCATGACTAATGTAACAAGCCAAGTTAAAATAGCCGGATTGCTATCCAGACCGTTCAACCTCTTCAATGAGCTTCAACAAGAGGATGGTCTGGCCTCCTTTCTCTTCAAGCAATCCGAGACTCTGGTACGTCAAAGAGAGGGACTATCGTAACCAAGATACTGGCTTATGCAGATGATATAGACATAATTGGAAGATCTGAACCAGCTGTTCGAAAATCTTTCATCCAGATCGAACGAGCGGCACAAAAACTGGGGTGCACATAAATGAAGGAAAGACAAAGTACATGGGAGCAGCATCTGCAAGAAGAACACCTAGAGCTGGTCAAACCTTCAGGGTAGTTGAGCAAGAATTTGAAGTATTGCCATTCTTCAACTACCTTGGGTCAATTGTAGCAGCCGATAACAACATGGAGGAAGCAATACGCGGGCGGCTGTTCAAAGCCAACAAAGTCTACTACAGTCTGTCAAGGCTCTTTGAATCTCGAACATCAAAGCTCCTGCTGTACAAGACCAAGGTCCTGCTAGTGCTCACGTATGGATCTAAGACTTGGGTGCTCAGTAAAAGGCACTCTGGCCTCTTAGTCGCGTTCCAAAGGAAAGTCGTGAGGAGAATCGTTGGCTCTTATGTGAAGAAGACGCTATAACCATGAGTTGTACGCTATTTACCTAGAAGCAGATATAATAACAAGGATAAAGCTCGGTAGGCTGCGGTGGGCAGGATACTTAGCTCGAATGAGCGAAGAGGATCCTGTTGGGAAAACCCTTTGCGGCAGATTTTACGGCAGATGACAGCGTGGGAGGCCTTGCCTACGCTGGAGGCCAAGACCAAGACGCTCGGAGTTAAGGGGTGCCCAATTGGATGACATCGGCTCGCATTCGGGACCGATGAAAAAATTAGTTGATGGAGGGCAGGACTGGACTCCGGTTGTAGCGCCGATAATGATGATGATGGAGACATATTTTACACTATTGTGCAAAATATCATATTAGCAAGGCAACCCACAGGAATAATATTATTATTATCATTGTATAGTAATCGGAACACTGAATTATTGTTTCAGAGTTTTACATTTCCATTTTTTGCACAATAACTGGTGAGATGTTTAGTATCAATACCACGCTCTCTCAATCGTGTTACTAAATTGTTGTATATGATAAATGCATTTTCATTTGAGTCTTCATCAAAAATCAAGTACGCATGTCTTAAGGTTAGTAGCTGGGCTGTAAAATCTCATCAACAGTGGAAACATTTTTATGGCACCGTGAGTAGCAGCATCTGTAGTAGCACTATAAAACGTACCATTTTAATGGTAATCAATCGTCTCTTGAGTCGACGCCGGACCTAAAACAGTGGCCTTACTTCTTTCAAGTGTAAGATGTTGAGCATTTTTTGAATCGTAAAACAAAAGACTGCCAAGTTTAGCTTCACAATCCAGAGAATTAAATGACAAACTGTACTTGATGGAATGGTGTCGGCAGGTGTCGAGAGAAGAACGAGACTGCATGAATGAATGATATCTGTATCTCACCAATTCAATATGCGCGAAGCTTTAAACTTTTATGCTGCCTATTAAGTTCGAGTTTGGTGAGAAGATATGAAAATAATAAAGCGAAAATATTTTAATGTGGTAGCAGCTTACAGATGAATTCGTTTTTCCTGTAAAAATTATCGATCAAGGACGCTAGTAGGAAATCGGGACCTTTGGCGTCCCGATCAAGGGTAAATCGGGACGTGTCACAAGGCCCCTGAAAATTGGGACGTCCCGCGCAAATCGGGACACCTGGCAACTCTAACCGTCACCGCTGTCAACATTTTTGCGGTCATATGTATATACTAAACGTTTTGTTTTGTATTGTCATTTTTCGCAAATCCCTCGTTTCACGATTTATTTTCTTCAATATTAGTAGCTTTCAAATTATGGATTCTCTTCAGAACTCTTTAGCTTTTTTCTCCAACAAAGGCTCTCTAACATTAATGTTTTCTTTTGAGACTATTTTAAACCAAGCAACAAACACTGCTTTAAGCTGTGGCATTGACTATATTTGACTTGAGTATGTTATCAGAAAAATTCCCATTGACACGAGAGGAACTCTTTTATTTAAGTCGATACAGCTAGTAGCTTACGCTGATGACATCAATATTATGTCACGTTCGTTCAACGACGCCAAGGAAGTATTTGTAACTCTAGACGAAACCGCCAAAGAAGTGGGTTTTCAAATTAACGAACGAAAAACCAAAATTATGACCCAATCAACAAAAAGGACGCCAGAAAGACAAAACATAACGATAAAGGACTATAACGTTGAAAACGCAGACAAATTCGTGAACCTAGGGACGAACCTCTCGAAGGACGAGAATGAGCATGACGATATCAAACGATGGATTCAACTACCCAATAAGACATTCTTTGCTTTGCTTTCACTTCGAAATCTTCGAAGTAAAACGAAGCTTCGCATCTACAAAACAATAATCAGACCTGTGCTATGCTATAGAAGCAAAACCTGGCCACTGACACAGGCTTCTGAAAAAGCCTTAAATACGTTTGAGAGAAGGGTATTGCGAAGAATCCTCAGACCAATACTGAAAGAAGATAGAGAGTAAACCCGATACAACAACGAGCTGCATTCCATATATGCGAGCCTTTTTTGCTTGGATATCCTATAGCTAAAAACGAACCTCTCTCAAACAAAGAAATTACTCATAAATCACGATTTGCAAAACTCAAAGCAGGCGACGAGTTGTTAGCTCTTAAAAATTGTTATAATAAAGCTTCTAGAATTATCGATTTCAAATGCTTTTTATATTTTTATTACTGTTTATAATAGACATTTTCCTTCTTCTGCGTCTTCTTCTTCTTCCATTCACTCAAATATCATAGTTTTGTAAAATTATTGCAGGGAGTAATACCCACGTTGGGCGCAAATATATTTTCACGATATTTGCCATATTTTCGTACCACATTGTCTCTTGAAATCTCAGCCAATAAAAAATAAAATCTGCGAATTTCTTAATCAAAGTCAGTACAGCATCTATACGGTGCAGAATTTCATCGCAATAACAGATCAGTATGGACTTCTGTTCAAGTATCGGCCATGTAAACTGTTCTGGGCCTGTGGGGTACCAGCTTGGAGTTGATTTAGCTAAAAGAGGTGTAAGAATAACCATTTCAGACTCATAGCAGTTTTAATTATAAAAATGGACCTTTATGATACAAAAAAGCTTTATAATACAGAATAAATGTTTTCGCCTTCGACCATGACAGCAACATCAATTATTTTTGCTAGCTTATCAATTTCTTTACTAGCTCAATCTTCTATAAGTTCCAAAGGTGATGAGAAAATTACATTGAACCATAGGGTAAAAAATTTAATATTTGGAAAAATTGCGGGTGAAAGGCTCAACTTTAACTGGGTGGTTTAACAAACTGCAATTAGAAAAATTGATATGTACAACAATAGATACGAGGGGCGTTCAATATATTCTCGGTATCGGGATGATTTGATATTATTGTGGATAATTAAAATATATAATTAGCTAACAACATTTTCTGAGGGTATTTATACAAAATTTCATGTTGATACTTTCATTAGTTTGTTTACGACCTCCAGTCAGAGACGACGAAAATGACTGACGCGACAATTTTGAAGAAAATCGAGCATCGCGCGGTGATTGAATTCCTCACTAAACAAGGAAAACCTCAAAAAACTGTCCATGAAGAAATGGTAGCCGTTTATCAAGACTCTGCTCCTTCATTATCGACTGTACAGAAGTGGTCAAGTGAATTCAAAAGAGGCAGGGAAAGTATCGAAGATGACCCCCGCCTAGGTAGGCCAATCATGGCGGCTACCGAAGAAAATGTGAAAACTGTCGAAAAACTTGTATTACAAGATGCACGTGTAAAAATCATGATGTTGGCAGAAATAACTAAGCTATCCGTTGGTACTATACACACTATACTGCATGATTATCTCAACCTTACAAAAGTCAGCGCAAGATGGGTGCCGCGCATGCTCACTGCGCTTCAAAAGCAGGCGCGAGTTGACACTTGTAAGGAGTTTTTAGAGCTGTGTGGCGACGATCCAGCAAGGTTTTTCGAAAGGATAGTTACAGGTGATGAAACGTGGGTTCATCACTATGACCCCGAGAGTAAACAGGAGTCTATGCAGTGGCATAAAAAGGGATCAGACCCTCCGAAGAAGTTGAAAGTCACTCCATCGGCTGGCAAAATCATGGCCACAGTTTTCTGGGATTCTAAAGGAATACTATTGATCGAGCACATAAAAACAGGTGAAACTATCAACGCAGAAAAATACTCAACCACTTTACGGCGTTTGAGAGAAGCAATAAAAGAAAAAAGAAGAGGAAAGCTGGCAAAAAAGTGCTGCTTCTTCACGACAACGCACCGGTCCACATTGCGCGGCTCTCCAAAGCTGCTGTACGAGAGTGCGGGTTCGAGGAAATTAAACACCCACCCTACAGCCCAGACCTGGCCCCTAGTGACTACTTTTTATTCCCAAATTTAAAAAAAGACCTCCGGGGAAAGCGATTTGCTGACGATAAAGAGCTCAAGTTCGCTGTAAAAGAGCATTTTTCAGGCCAAGAAGAAAATTATTTTTTTAAGGGAATAGAAAAACTTGTTTTCCGATCAAACAAATGTATTGATATCATGGGAGAATATTGAAAAATAAATTGTTTTCAAGATTTTATATTCTTTCTAGCATACACATACCGAGAATATATTGAACGCCCCTCGTATGTACAACAGAGACGTTTTTCTATTATATTAACAGGTGCGTTTTTTGCACACCCGAGCAGGGAAAATTTTTTAAGTATATTGAATATAACGACAAAATTGTTATTGTATTAAATATACTTAACAAAATTTGATCTGCTCCGGTGTGCAAAAAACGCACCTAATAGCTTAAACGGCGTGATTCAATTATTTTTTTTTTAAATAAATAAACAATTACTTCACACTAGTTACTATTCGTCTTCATTGACCTCATATTTAAAATACGTTGTACATAGAACTATTTTCTACCATTTTAAACTGTTATCGTTAAATAGATTTTTGAAATATTAGTTTTTGTCTCCATTTTTCGAATCCATCTGCAAATTTCATGTCGATTTCTCGTACGATGCTGCATCACGAAGATAATTAAATCAGGCTATCGTAACCATTTTAAAAATTGCCTACACCATTTAAAATTTCTTTAAAGAGCGGAAGTGTATGCTTCTGATTCATCTGAATAGCTAAGGGGTATCAAGTGAAATCCAAAGCATTGAAGCTCCTTGAATTTCAACTTAAAAGTTCAGTTCAACTACTAATACTACATATAAAATTCAACTACCTAAAGAACTACCTCAAGCACTAGGGGTCGAATGCACAAAACGGTATTGCACAAATGCACAAAACTGTATTGACCAATTTTTTCTCTTCTTTCTTAAAAACTGAAAAGAGCCTGCATACAATCTACAAAAATAAAGCCATAGCAGCAAATATCTCTTCAGCATCGTAGAAAGTTTGCAATTTCTCGTAAAATCATGTCGGAAACTTAATAGTTTTCCTTTCTTCTTCTTGAACTAAAAAAACTAACGATTTCACTATGTACGGATGTGAAATGAACGCAACTTGAAATGCATTCTCGAAGGTCCTGAACTCCTTACCCTCGCGTTGCCGTTAATATTAACGTAGAATGAATGCCACGAGCTTTTAATTTTCCTTCATTCGTATTCAGCCAATTCGGGGCTCGCTCGTTCATTCGTCTGAAACAGACTCGATTGTTTGTTTAGGAAGAAAATGAAGGAAAGGTGCATGAAATTCGGTAGTTTTTTTTCGGCAGACGTTTTGTTGTTGCTGCTTGTGATGAAGAAGATTCTTTTTTTTTGTTGTCTTATTGTATTTGGAGGAATGAGAAATTTAAAACACAATTTGAAGTAGACAAACTCGTTGCTCATATTGTACCTGAGATGAAAAATTTAATTATACGATTTTTGTTGTTGCTGTTGGGTGAAATATTAGTTCTTTGATGTAGTAAATGAAATTTTTTATATTTACTACTTTGTTTTCTGCTCCACATAATTAATGAAATATTTTGAATGAGAAAGATAAATACGAGGCATGTTAGCGATGTAATTTTAAAATATATTTGATGCATACTCTACACTTTCTGGCTCGACGAAAGGAAGATTTGGAAGAGTTTTTTTGATTACAAAAATATTTACTTCTAAAAAAGATTGTTTACTTTAAAACCTGTAATGATTAATTTTGAAAATAATGAATCAATATTAGATCTTTTCCAACACTCAATCTCTATCTGCAATAGCTATCTATCTGTCTCAATTCTAAATATTTGGTTTTTTTTTATTTAAAAGATATACATCAATCACTGCAGATAAACTTAATAAACTTGGGCTTAAGCCTGATATTAGCTGATAAAAAAAATTAGCTATGCAAAAAATCACAAATAACAGTTTTTATCATATCTTGTACATAATCTTTAGTGTTCACAAATCAAATTAGGGCAAAAGTGTGATTGTTAGCTTAATTCTTTCAACAAACATTAGAGAACGACTTTTATAGTCCCGACGCACACTTTTGATATTGATAAAAGCTTATCAGCTATTATATGACTTTGTCATACTAAAGATTTATGGCGGCTAAGATAAAAGTCACAAGTGGCATTATGAATTATATTGCATTAACTACCGAATTCATGTTACTTCTATATAATAATAAATATTTGATTTGGGGAAAAAGATCCTACTTGAGGTGATAATATGTGCGTTTTTTTGCACACCCGAGCAAATCAAATTTTGTTAAGTATATTGAATACAACAACAATTTTGTTGTTGTATTTGATATACTTAACAAAATTTTATCTGCTCGGGTGTGCAAAAAAACGCACCTATTGATAAAGCACAGATTATATTTTACAAGGAAGAATTAATTCGGCAGCTCATCAAATATATTGCATAAATCGAAGCTTAAACGTGATCTTACGATAGATCACGTTTTCATCAGTTGTACGATAACAACTGAATTTGAGGATTAAAATTTGTGGTTTTTTTTACTCTAGCAACGACACTGATAGATTTCTATACAAATAGGAAAAAATCATTGGATTTTTCACATTTGACACAAGTCTAGTTTTTCATACCAAATCTTACATTTTGCCCAATTTGAATGTGTCGAAGCCCTTAAAATGTTCCTAGTTCTTAAAATGGTTGTAGTTGCTAAAATACCCTCATTTTTTAAATTGTTTTTATTGTGTACCAGTTTTTTTTCCTAGCTTGTAAAAATATTTTTTAATTTAAACCAATTTTTTCCTTTAGAAGCTAGATTTATTTTTATTTTGACATATATCGATATTTCGAGGGTAATCTGCCATCTTCTTCAGTGTCTATTGGTCTGATCTTAAAATAACTTAGATATCTTATTTAAGGTGCTTACTTTTAAAGTATTTACTAATACTAATTACCTGCTAATTACCCGCTAATTATCTATTGATTATGTACTTAAATACATTTTACTATCTATATTAATCACATTATCGTCATAAAGTATCTGTTTAAATTAACCTAAACAATGGTGATACACAGTTTCCTTGTGTTTAGTCGCCTATCCATCGGGGTTTTCCATATGTTCAGGCTTTCGTATACATCCAGTTTTCGTACCTGCTGTACTTCCTTAATCACCTCCACGTTGTCCCACATTATGCTGTGCTCCTCCTCCAGGATGTGTTTCGCTACTGTTGGTCGGAACTGCTTTAATATCAAAGCGATCAAGGAGTTCCTGAATTTGCTTGAATATTGACGTAAAAATAATTGGAACTCTTAAGGCTGGTTTTTGTTTTTCTTGTATAAAGAGCGTCGTTAACAGATCACGCTGTATTCTGTCCTTCTTCTTTTTGACAAGGTTTCCAATTATTTTCTCGTCAAATCCATTTTTTCTCGCGGTGTCTTTAATATATTTAACTTCTAAGCTAAAACTTTCCTGATCCATGGGTACTGTTAATAGTCGGTGGATCATCGAGTTAAAGGGTGCCATTTTTTGGGAATGCCAATGATCAGACATGGAAGGTGTTGTTCTCTGGGTGTGTGTGGGCTTCCGGTAAATATTAAACCTAAGAGAACCTTCTTTCCGTATGACCATTAAATCCAAGAAGGTTAGTTTCTGATTGTTTTCGACTTCCACTGAAAATTGGATATCCTTATGTGCTTGGTTCAACTTCTTCAAAGTTTCTGCCAAAGCATTCTTTTTTACGATAGCTAGAATGTCGTCCACATATCTCATCCAGACACGAGGAAGTGATCCTTCTTCGTGAAGTTTTCAGTCTGTCCACAAATATCTCGCTCATTAGTGGGGATAAAGGATTTCCCATGGCAACACCTTTCATAGCTTTAAAGTATTTCCCCCTGAAAGTAAAGTAGCTTTCATTCATGCAGACTGAGGCAAGTTTCAAATAGTCTTTAGCCCTCCTCCTCCCTTCCGGTGAGCTATTCTCCTCTAATAGCCAGTCCTCAAAGAACGCGAGTGCTTGTTTTACCGACACGCTCCAATTTGCTCTATCACCTCGTCACGAATTTTGACTGTTCTATCGCTAATCTTCCCTAACGCCCTACACTCGTCTACAATCCACTTTGCGATTCTCCTTGTCGGAGCGTTTGTGGCGGTTACAATTTCACTTAGCTCATTCCCTTCCTTGTATATCTTCGGAAGGCACCTAATTCTTGGCAACGCCGGGTTTGAAACCCGCAGCTTGTTGATCTCTCCAATCGTCCTTTTGCACTCTTTCAAGGTTCTTTCAACTCGTTTGATAGAGTCTGGTAAGGGATCTTTCCTTAGCTCATGGTAATCCCCGTTGTTGAGCTTTTCCATTACTAATTGGTTATATTCATTTTTATCCATTATAACTACGGCATTCCCTTTATCTGCTTTGGTATAATAGACCGGTTTAGTGGCCAACTGTTTAAGCACCCTTTGTGCCCCTTCTTACGGTTTTCCTTCCTGATGAGTCTAGCAACATTGCCTCTAATTTGTGCTTTCTCCCGTTCGGGAAGGTTTTTGACCGCGGCTTCGACATCTACTACCAAGTCTTCTGTAGGAAATTTTGTTTCCTTGACAGCAAAATTCAGACCTTGGTTAAGCAGTTCCATTTGCTCTTCTGTGAATCGTACCGTGGATTTGTTCACCACATAGTTGGGGATGGTCTCTACAACATACTTTTTCTTTTCCATAGTATCTTTTCCTCTTGTCAGCTCCTTCAATTTTCTTGTGAGAATTATCCTCTTTCTATCTTTCTCACATTCAAAAGCCCTGTTTGCTTTCCCTACAATGTCTAAAATGTCCCCTTTTCTACCTAAAGAATCACTAGCCATTTTTAAATGTATAGAGTAAACTTTTAGTGTAATTTCCCCTAATTTTTTATACAGCCTATTTACGGAATTTCTAATGAGATTCCTTTCGGCTAGCACTATTTGTTTTCCTGCTCCTAACAGATGGGACCTAAATTTAATAGAATGACTTTCAGGAGTCACATTCTTTTCCAAACATAATCTAAGAAATCTTCAGAGATTCTGCCTATTTCTTTCTTATACACTACGAATTTAACAAAATCGGATTTTGACCTGGTAGTCATTTTAAATTGTTTTTATTGTGTACCAATTTTTTTCCTAGCTTGTAAAAATATTTTTTCATTTAAACCAATTTTTTCCTTTAGAAGCTGGATTTATTTTTATTTTTTACTTTACTTTATGACGATAATGTGATTAATATAGATAGTAAAATGTATTTAAGTAAATAATCAATAGATAATTAGCGGGTAATTAGCAGGTAATTAGTATTAGTAAATACTTTAAAAGTAAGCACCTTAAATAAGATATGTAAGTTATTTTAAGATCAGACCAATAGACACTGAAGAAGAGGACAGATTACCCTCGAAATATCGATATATGTCAAAATAAAAATAAATCTAGCTTCTAAAGGAAAAAATTGGTTTAAATTAAAAAATACTCATTTTTTAATTTGACAAATTTTATAATCATTCGAATTTACCAAATATTCAAAAAGATGGGCGAAAATACAAGTATTACTTCTTATACTTCCTACACACTGAAAAATCATTGTTCTACCCTTAATATATTTTGCAGCTAATATATTTATATTAAAAACATTTCTTAACATTATTATATTGACCTAGCAATAACATTATATTGCCAGCACATAGCATTCTTAAAATTTTATGTATTGACATGCGTGTGGTGAATTTGTCTGTTACAATATTATATTAGTAGGCCAATATTAAATAGTAAAATGGCAATAAGTTATATTAGCATCTTACAATACTATTGGTATACCAATAATTAATATTAACATGCCAATATATTATAGTAACATGGCAATAAGTTATATTAACGTCTTACAATAGTATATTGGTATACCAATAATTAATATTAACAAGCCGTCGATACGATTTTTCCATAGTCCCAAGAGGTGCAGTTACCTTTTGAGTGTACACTTGAGTGGTTCCCCCATCTAAGTACTAACCGCACCCAACACTGCTTAACTTCGATGATCGGACAAGATTAGGTTACTCCAGTGTGCTATTGCCGTATTCAATGTTAACATCCTAACTAACAATACAAGCAATGTACTTTGTTGTATGACCAACAATTTCACCACCCTTGGTTAATACATTTATATTGGCATAGTAATATATTTACGTTAAGATGTTAAAACATTTATATTTACAGGTGTTCTTAACATAAAAAGTTAAAAGCTTAATATATAATGTTAAACTGCAAATATAATATTGTAACTTCCTAACATAAAATATTGAGCTGTTAAAATTATGTATTAGGGACAATGCTGTTACCATAATAATATTAAGATGTTAATATATTGATTTCGGTCATTTCTCAGCGTGTAGCTACGAAAAATTATGCTAAATATTTTCTCCATAGATTTCCCAATATGGAAGTACAAACTTTGACAGCTGATCGCGGCCATATTTGTGGACCGATTTGTGACATCACTTCTCAGTTTTGTTTAGGAAGGTTTGCAATTTGACCATGATTCTTTCACTTCAAAACTTATAAATTGTCGAATTTGACTACGCGAATTCGAGTTCGCTTCATACTACCCTATACGTTCGCCGTGGTGGTTCTTCTGAATATATTGTACGTGTAAACAAAAAATTTGAAAGTGATACTGCAGTGGTGAAAAGTCAGAAGTGTTGAAAATGCTAGCGAAAATTCAAATGTTTTCGGTTGTTAGTCGATCGCAAGTGTTAGGTATCTCTCGAATGACGGCGAATTTTGATGTTGGATTTGGGTTTGCATTCATGCAAAATGATACTGTTACAAGAACATAAGCCCAGTGTCCACCGTCTTTTTCGCTCATTTGCCGATTGGGCTCTTGAAACTATCAAATCCGATCACGAATTGCAACGCAACATTATCTTCTCCGATGAGGCTCATTAGTGGATCAATGGCTTTGTTAATAAGCATAATTATAGGTGTTGCTCAATCCACATGTAGCACATAATAGTCCTCTGCATCCGTAAAAAATGAGTTTGGTGTAGATTTTGGCATAAAGGAGTCATCGGTCCTTACTTTTTCAAAAGTGAGCAAGGAAGCAGCGTTACTATCCATGCCAAACGCTACAAAGCTACTGTGGGAATACCTAATACACAACATAAATACACATCCACAAACACTTGACACTTAAAGCAAACACCAAAATTAACAAACACCAAGTAGGCTAAGATAATTGTAATTTTTGATGTTTGTAGCATGTAAGTGTAGGATACTTTTAATCTTCTAGAATAAACAATAAACATATTTTTATATAACTTATTCTACTTTATTTATAAACATAACTTTTGTACACTTTCTAAACCACGCTGGAAGAATTTTTGCCTCGAAAATTTGACGAAATCTATGCGGGTAGTTTTTACTTCCAACAGGTTGGCGCACCACCGCATATTACTCGCGTAAACATGGATTTATTGCTTTGGGTAAACTCGGAAACTCATTAGCTCCGCAAAATGGCCTCATCGCTTGGCCCCCGAGATCATGTGATCTAATGCCTCTCGACTTATTTTTTCTATGATTTAACAGGTTTACGCGAATAAACCAGCGACTAGAAAATCAACATTCGATATGTTATAGCCGCCATATCGTCTGAAATAAAGTCAGAGCCAACTAAAATTGGTGCCATAGTGTTAATGTCTGCAAAAAAGCCGAGGCTTTCATTTGGCCGATATATTATTTAAATCATAAATTGCAAGCCCAAATCTGTTAAATGGAGTCATCGACAGTGATTTCGAGCAAAAAAAAAATTGTGTTTTACTTAATTTAAAGTTTGTACGTTTTTATTGGTAACCCTTACTTTTTATTCAACTTCCTGACCACACACAATCTTTTACTTTCTATTTACGGGATTCAATTTATAAGCATTGCTTTAAATTTATATATAACAGGATCAGAATCATAAGGAAGATGAAATTGATATCGCACTTTCTCATCACCAAAAACCGATTACTGAGAAAAACGTTGGTAACTATAGACTTCAGATCACAGTGCAATTTGAGTCGTATATCAAATGCAACTAGCTGCTGTATTTGACAGAGAGTGTCTTGGGAGCAAATCTGGACAAAGAAAGACTGCAGTGTAACTGTCAAAATTTGGTACATGCTGCAGGCAACCTGCAGCAGTCGAGTGGCGACTGCAAAAAATAAAGGACAGCCTACATGCGTCAACTGTGAAGATCGTCACCCAGCCTACTATTGGGATACCCGACATATAAAGAAATGACGACCAGAGTTGAAGCAAAGAATATTTGTCGCGAATAGATCCGGAAGGAATGTGACGCAGAGCAGCTCGAACTACATGTGAAGTGATATTGCATACGCACTCGCAATAAGAAATAATGCTTCTCGATGTCTTGGACCTCAAACAAATCAACTTCCACGGGATCATCTCGAGATAATGTCAATCTTGGAATGACAAATGACTTTACTAGTCAAGTATTGGCAGCAAGAACTGGTGCTAAATGGCTGCTGGCCACTCTTAAAATGGTGACTACTCATCTTAGGTAAGTTGATGGAGGTCGGCTAAGCACCGAATAGATAAGTTAAAAACGGGTGTGGTAATAATATCATAATATCAATGCTCACCAACACCAACCTCTTCTCTCAGTCGTACTTCATGTTGATCTTCAGGTCAGCAAAGTTCTTTGTCGAGCCTCATGCTCTAATCACTATAGAGAGCAGACTCTGCTATTTGGCGGCTCTAATGAACTTGGTTAACTGGTTCTCATTTTCCTGCGGAATCACTGCTGATGAGCTTGTTAGCAAATTTCATAGCTTTCTCTCCAACCTTAACTCCCGCTTCACACCTTCAAGCCATCCTCGTAAGTCCAATGACGCTCCGTGGTTTCCAAGTGATGGGACGTCTACCCACAAGGCTAAAGATGTAACTGGAGTTACATTTAGAATTACAGGTTCTAATGATGACTTCCTCGTATTCTCGAAGCTACGTTCTGCTACCAAAATTGCCATCAGACAGGGTTTTTGCGATTATTTTAAAAGGATTTAGCTCTTTATCTGCTCTAATCAACAGAAACCCTTCAGATCTTATATTCGTTCCCCAAAAATAAATCCTATCGTTTTCCTGATTCCATGTTCCCTGATAATACTACTGCTTCTAATCGACGAAAAATTTGGGACCCTTTAGCAAAATTTTCTTTTCTTCTTTTCTTAACGCAATCCAATCTCGCCTTTGCAGTCTCCCAAGTTACTTCATCTTTCTTCTCTTTCATTCACACCAATCCTCTAGAAATTGTATCCTTGCTCGAATGACTTGATTTCAATGTTGGATGTCGTCTTAATCGTATTCCAACCTATTGGGCAAACCACTTGACACATCAGTTGAAAATCTATTTATATTTCACCCATCTACAAGTCTCATGACCAAAACTGCATTTGCGACTATTTTCCCATTTCCCACTTTCTTTGTTTGGGTAAATTTTTTAAAAGAGTTGTTCATGACAGGCTGCTTTCTCTCCCCCATTCTTTCCTTGCTCCTGAGGAACATGGTTTTATCAAAGGTAAATCCAATCTTATATCTTTTACTAACTTACATACTTGTTTTTGCTTAAGATCAACAGAAACAAAAGAATGTGGTTTAGCAAAAAAAGCTCAATAACTTTTGATTCTGTTGATCACAGATTTCTTCTTGCAAAGGTTAGAGCGTGTTCGGTCTTCTTTATTTTGATTTTTATCCTATATTTCTGTTTTTACCTGTGAATTCCACCACCTCTTCCTCTTTCAGTACGCTTCGCCGAGTTCCTCAGAGTTCCATTCGTGGGCCATTATTATTCCTAGTTTTTATCAATGATCTCCCTTCCTTTATTTGTTCTCCCTGCCTTTTGTTTGCTGATGACTTCAAGGTGTTCAAAGTTGAGTCTGCTGTAGAGTACTTTCGGTCCAGCGTTATGCGCACATTGCTGTTTAAATTTAACTTCGCTTACTGTGGGTATGGTAACTGTCTATCATTTTTCTAAATTCCTACATCAGTTTCCCGACGTGTTTTCAGTTTCCCAGTGTTCTTTGATGAGTACTTGCTTTTCTCCATGATCTTCAATCATTGCATTGTTCCATGCCCTCCGATTTTGGGTAAGAGCTGTGCTTACGTAGCGTTAATCGATCAGACAGATCTTCTTTAATATTTTTTCTGCCCTTTGCTGCACTGAAGTTTATTTGAACTCGTCTTTTATCTCCAGGAAAGACAGCGTTTTTCAGTTTGATCTTTTTCCACTAACGTTCTCTTACTTTAAATTTTAAATCAAAGATTTAATTCTTTTATGTATTGTTTTTATTCGCTGAGGCTCGAAATATGTATGTATATTTTCAATTCATCAACCTGTTAAAATTGTATTTTTGGCAAATGAATAAGCACAGACTAGACTTTCAGAATTCCATAAAATTAGTTTTATACGGATCGCCAGCTTCAAACAAAATGGCGGCTGTGTACTCCTGGTTAGGAGTAATTTGAACTTGGAGCCCGTCGTGGTTTCCGATCTAGAATGTTATGCCATTACTACGGCGATGGTCAAACCATTAGAACACAGGTGAACTCTTGTTGTATCTCTGTAGCTCGTCAAAATCAAGTAAACGTCCTGATTTCGGAGTCATTAAATGCTGTTTCAAATAGCACTTGAATATGAGGCATGGAAGCTGCCTGTTGGCACAAAGGGTATGCATTTATATAAATCCAGCTAAGTAGTAGCCTACGCCGAAGACTTTAATATATTGTCTCTGTTCTTTTATATCAGGCAAAGAACTCCTGCTGAAACTTTACCAAAAAGCAAAAGAAATAGGCCTGAAAACCAAATTTAATGATAGTGAAAACCATAACGCAAACAGGAAACAAGACCATCAATAGGCAAAATATAGCTCTTGCCGATCATAATCCAGAAAATGTGGACGAATTTATATACTTAGGTGCGAAATTGACAACAAACTGCATATACGATAATACCGAAATAAAACGAAGAATGCAGCTCGCTGGCAAAACTTTCTACTCCATTTCGACTACACTGAAGATCAACTGCATCGACAGGAAAACAAAGCTCTAAGCATATACTAAGAAATGTACTAAATATATCAAGATCAGAAGATCTCCGCAGTCAAAAGCTAGAATGGGCTGGTTACGTACAGCGACGAGCCCAAAAAGTTATTCCATGGAAACACTAAGAGTTCAAGGCTAGTCGGAAACCCCAGGTAATGCTGATTCGATTTTGTCACGGTCATTGGACCCAAACAATTGGAGGCGTTCTCGGCAAGAACCCAAGTTCCGAGGGGAGCTCTACTATTAGGACAACTCAATCAATTCTTAGTACAAATATTCGCTTACCGGTAGCGATCTGAACTTGAAACAGCCACAATAGGAAGATTCCATGACGAATGGAATGCTACAATTAAACAGTCCTTCCGTTCCCTTGCAATTAGTGTGCCCCAATAGTGGTTGGGAATAACCCAACCATTGGCTCCTTTCTTCTGTCAGATGACCTGCACAATAGTATTAATCACTTAGCCGTGCAGCTTTGACTTCAGCTCTGCTTCTTTTTCAGTTTCATGGAAAGACCGTCAAACACAAATAGGTCTTACAAAAAGACCAATTTGGGCAAATTTCAGAGCGACATATAGATGTCGCGGTAGGAAATCTTGATCATTGTGAGGTAATGCTTAGTAAATCGTCAGATTGATAATCCAATAGAGTGTTAATGTCAATTGTGTTAGTTAATGAAATCTCAAGCGAAACCATTACACTGAATACACGCGTAATCATACTTGAAAAATATCCCAATAATGCGTTACCACCAGATATTGTGAAGTACATTAAAGAGAGCCACAGTTATCGCTGCAACTTAAACCGAACTTTCCATAGATATGGAAAAGTTCATCCGCCGTACAAGGCACTTCTTTCAAATATCAAATGTTTCAGTAAGCTCTTTGCTGAAACAGAAAACCAGCAAACTTTTGCAATGGAAAAGGACTGCTCTAAAATTAATAACTAAAATTGAAATTATTGAAGGGAAAAAGTTCAAAGCATTTTAAGCCAATCAAACCTTCTTTTACATCACTCCTTACCGAAATCATGTTTAGACAAAAATGTAATTTTTGCTTTAACGAAAATATTCCTTTGATGTTTCCCAAACGGGTAATTCAAGCGACCCGTAAATGTGGTTAATGTTTCAACTAACTTTTGTTTCCTGGATACATTCGTATGATTACAATACAAACGTCATAAATTGTTTTTCGATGTCAGAAGCAAACAATGTCCCATAACAGATGTTAAATTCCTCTCAACTCAACACCAGCATGTGAAAAGCGAATTTAATTTGTAGCTGTCCACTTTAAAACTTACCTGGAATGAAAGCAAATATAAATAATCAGAGATGATGGCATTTGAATATTTAAATTATATATGAAAAGTTTAAATGCACATGCTTGAACTTATTATTCATATTTTTCGGAAAATTCAGGTTAATATTCTATTGGCATGGCAAATATGCAATACAAAATGTACTCAATATTTGAGTCCACATAAATTTGAACTTTTGAGTAGCAGTTAAATATACAATCAGTATCAATATATACAATGTAGTAATATACAATATGAGGGGTTTTATCTACTATTCCTTGAAATTAAATACCAGATGTTTTCCCCCCACATACACCCGAATCCCACTATCCGCAACATAATATCGCCCACAGATTTTACACTTAAAATAACGAACTTACCCTTCTGCTAACATCTAATCTATTAATTGCAACAAAAACTATCTATCTGCAATTCACAACAAACAACTTGCTCCATAAAACACGTTTTCCACACGCTTGAAGCTCTTACCGAAACAAACTTTTTCTCAGAGACTGAACTTAGAGATCTTATCATCTAAAATGAAGAAAATAACGGAACTCATGCTGCATATGTCTGCTGTTGTTCAAGTGCCCTTGATTCATGCGAGATTGGATAAAACTTTTTGAATTTCTTCAAGCCTTATGCTAGACGAAGTACTGAAAGGTTTGCTGCATCGATGCACAGTATGCGTTATCTTACTTATTGTATGCAGTCTCTTGTCAATTCAAGTGCGTCAAACTTTATCCTGAAGTTTTGCATCAAAACAATCACTTCAGTTATGCAGGCGGTTGGCGAGTGTCGAATCGAAAGAAAATAAGGAGGAGTCTAAAACTACTCAGCATAATTAGTTTTCAATATTATTTCAGCTGTTTTAACTACTAAATTGTTTTTAAAATTTAACATTGCACAAGAAAATAATTATCAAGAAAAGAAGAAAATAGAAAAAGCTTGAGAGTTTACTGAGATGAGTAAATTTTTCAGGAGTATTTTTTTTTTTTTGTATTTTTCAATTGCGCTTTAGATGAAATTTAGTTTAAAACATAATTGGAATATGAAATAAATCAACTAAAATCAATTGGTTTATGTTCGGAATAAAACAAATAACTCGTATTGATATTAATGAAATGAAAGTACAATTCCATGGTTATCCGGAAGTAATCCTTTTGTATTTTTGTCACAATTGATTGAAAGTATTTTAAAACTTTATGGACCGTATTTCTCGGAGAACTTATTTGAAAGAAGATTTTTCCTTGAACAGCCTATAGATTTATCCCATATAAAGTGCCCTTAGTTATACCAGAAGAAGTTTACTGTTTTTTAAATCATATGCTAGTTTTTTACTTTTTTCTCTAATGCTTTATTTTTACATAAAAAAAATGTTTTATAAACTGCACCTTACATTTTTCAAGCCTTGAAATGCAATTTATGCAAAAGCTGCATTCTATATGCATAATTTCAAGCACCCAACAGCAACATGGACTTATTTCACATATTGGGCCACAGGGTTTTACTAACGCGGTAAATTACTTTTTAACATAAATACAGCTTATATTCTGCGCCCAAAATCAGTTCGAACGCAAAATACTCGAATTTCAATCAAACGTTTTTGCTAATTTTCGAAGAAAATTAGTATTAAAATCGATTTGGCCAAAAATGCATATTTGCATACATATATTAATATATATCATCAAAAAAATTCAGTGACTATTTCTCGAGAGCGCACCATTCGGTTGAGCTGAAACTTTCAGGATACATTGGTGTATATGCAGAATAGGTCCAGGTCTCACCTAATGTTAATTATCTTTAACTCTTTGGCGCCGGCGGCCATTTTAGTGATAATTTTAATATACCTATTATTCCGTCCACAAATAATTTTTGCAAAAATTAAGTTAGCAAAATGAGTTTCGAACGTGTTTTAAATGTGAATCGGATAACGTTTTGGAGTTTTTAAACCCCATGTGTGCGCTAGTTGCCTAAGAAGAGATCGGGAAAATTTGAAATTTTTTAAATTGCAATAACTTTTGACAGATCTATCAAATTTTTATGAAACTTGCAGGACATATTGGTATTATTAAGTTGTAAATTTGTGTTGCTTTTGATGAGCGTGTTGGCAACTCTGTAGTTAGGGCAAGCGCTAAAATTGAAAACCTTCGAATCATCGACTCTCCTGAAAAATTTGTTGTTTTTTAGAAAAAAAGCAACTCATATATATATTTTATGCTTTGTTTACATAGTCAAAGTAAAACATTTGAACTTTTACTACGGACACGACTGGTAACACTTCCCCAATTTACCTATATTTTTAGCATCAAAAATTTCTGTTCACGGGAACTCACGACCCAATAATCAGATACAATTGAACATTATAGAATGTATTGGTCTTAAGTAGGACCAGGTCTGACAGAAGCGATTTTAAAATTTGGGCAATTCTGTGTCAGTGACGCCATCTTGAAAAATCTCTAAGAAAAATAACTGCTTTGGCTCTATAAATTCTGATTCAGTAACCAGATTTTGACGAAATTAACACAGTAGCTGAACCCTACTTTGAATCACGTTTGATCGAATTTCGGTAGAAAAAGTCAGTTTGAGCTGCCAGCTATGGTAATTTTTTGAAAATTCGCTCAGGAAAATAAATTTGTTTGTCCTGTAGCTTCAAGTGCAGTCATGGAATTATAACGAAATTCATATGGCAAACTGAACTTGTTGTGAACAATACTCAGCAGAAATTTAGTAGGGAAAAAATCATAGAGTTGCCAGCTATGGTTGATTTTGTATTTTTTTTTTTTGCATATTTTTAGTAAGCGGTTTTATCAGAAAATTTTCGGACCATAGCTTGTAGTGAAAATAAACAACAAATATTACGATACAGAAAATTTAAAAACTTTAACGGGTGGTAACCCTAAATTTCTTTGTGTCTCTATTATCCCTATATAGTCTAATGCAATAAGAAATTTGCAGAGTAGGTTGACTTCAACGTGGGGTAAATGTGAGATATTTTTGGCTTCGGTGATAGCAAAGGGTTGACAGCACGAGGCGTTTTTGTTATTTTCGCACCAATGAATGCTTACATAAACATTTGCAATGAAAATATGTAAACAATGATAGCGTTTACAGCAGACGTTTAGTCCGCAGACTATACACTAAACTCCACCTAAATTATTTAGTTCGCCTGCTGTAAACACTCAGTCCCCCACCCAAGCGATAAATCAGTACAGGATTTCAAGCGACCTGATCTAAAGTAGCGGCCTGATCTATATCACTGTAAACACAGCCGATCTAAGCCTTAATTTTTGCGCGACTATTAATCATATATGTACGTTGAATTTACGCTCGTAACATTTTCGTTCGACTCAAAATCATTTAAATAATCATGTTTGAGAGACAATTGAAAAGAACTAAAATTAAACTAAATGACAGCTGTCACGTACAAACGAGGACTAAATTCGACCTGGCCAAATTTTAAGTCAGGTCGATGTAAACACATTAAGACTAAATTCACTAAGTCCGCGCTATAGGTCAGGTCATATCTGGTTCAACAGCTGTAAACTTTCCCAATGTTTAAATTTTCTAAGGTCTGGACATTTTTTGGATGGCAGCCCCAAACACCTTTCTATCGCTGTAACTTTCGATGAAGTCATCGAAATTGAATTGGCTTAGGGTATATTATTACTTACTATTATTACACAAAATCTGCACAAATCCTCTACTGTTCTTTGAACATTAGTGTTTCTAGCGGTTCTGGTGCGCTAGAGTTTTTTTCTTATCCTAATCTCCTCAAATTTATTTTAAAACCTTTACATACGAGTATTTCCTTTTCAATTTTAATTTCCGTTCCTGATTTTTTAAACCTTCCTAATCGCGTAAATAATCCATTTAAACAAATATCCTGGAAATTGAGCAACCTTCGAGAATTTATGCTCCGATGAAGAGGATATCAAAGTAATAAAATTTAAATCATACTTGTCAATATAAGCACGTTTATAGCTAGCTACTCCAAGAGATAAAACGCGAAAGTCACACAAGCAAAACACTTTCAAACTCAATTTTTTTGGCCCTACTATTATTAGCTCCAACCAGTTTTCGTGCGAACGTCGCAAAAACGACAACAAGGACAAAACCAATTTCAAACAAATTATTCTGTCAGCGGTACATGACGAGGGACCGTTTTCTTTAATTTTTCATCTTACGCACTTGAAGCTCAACGGTTGTCCCTGGAAAGGTATGTACTATGTAGAAAGCGTAAAACGAGCGTGAAAAAGCAGGTTTGCTGACTCGACAGTTTTTTTTTATCTGCATTGACATCTCAATAATTCACAATAATTTGTGTTAGGAGCAATTGTACAGAGTTAAAGGGAAAAATGAAAAATAGATGAAAAATTTCATGAATCATCTCGGAGTTTCTGGGGAAATAAGTATCAAGGGAAAGTGTAAATAAATACCTAATTATAAAAGGTAATGATGTGTGTTTCATTAATATTAAGTAAATACTTAGTTCAATGGAAGATATTTGTTTTGCCCTTCAATTAGTTGATTTGGGCAATACAATATATGTAAGTAGAATTTTCGTATTAGTCATTCGATGGGTATATCAAATTACCGCTTTTTGACAAATTACCGCAGCTGTAGATAGGTATCGTGTGCCTTTATTTATTTATTTGAAAAATTCACTTAACATACAACAAGCCTAGTTATAAAATGAACGCAAAAACAATAACAAAATATGTATCTGATTTTAAAAAAATGGCAATAGTCTGCGAGATAAAATCAAGCTGAAAATTATTATAAGTTGTCTTAGGTCTTTTATGATATTGTGAAACAAAAGATGACGATAATAGTAAAATAACTTTGAAAAATTTTTAGCAAGAAAAAATCTTCAAAACAACATCTGCACTGATCAATTCGAGGGATATTATATAATATAGCGTAGGGTGACAGTGATAAAGGAGGACACTGAAAAAAGCGTGGGAGCTTAAACATGTACACAAAGCTCAACTCTGAAAGATGAGTGACAATATTTTTGAGGCTGAATTTCCTATAGCTCACAAGCTCCAGCTATCTGAAGTTAAGGACCAAATTATTAAACACAAAGATTAATAGACGCACTTAATAAGAGCTAGCAAGACTTAATGTGAGCGAAGCTTCGGCAAAACGAAACAATGACCGACTGCAAAGCGGTCTCAGAGGTAAGCTCTGCGGAAGTTTCGGACGATACCGTAGAGGAAGAACAAGAGGACCACAGATAGAGGGGAAAAAATAGACACATCTCCTACGGAACAGCTTTACTTAAAGACAAGTCAAATGTTTTTTGAAGAATGAGTTGGGTTGAAAACATCGCCCACCTAGAGGAGGGGAGTGAAAGTGCTGAAAACGCTAGTTGCAAAGAAACCCAGTTCCTTGTCAGGATAATCAGAAGTATTGATTTAAAGAAAAAAGGTTAAACCATCAGTTTACATTAAGCTAAAGCGAATGAATTAGAGGATAGTTATTGACTAGATTAAGAAGAAAATGTCTCAGGATAAGTCTATGAACCACGTCTGAACAGGGGAAAAAGAAAGGATGGAGAGATAAAGCAAGTAGAAAGTGATAAAGCAAATAAAATCAAC
The DNA here is from genome assembly GCA_963978885.1 of Nemotelus pantherinus. Lineage (NCBI taxonomy): Eukaryota > Metazoa > Arthropoda > Insecta > Diptera > Stratiomyidae > Nemotelus > Nemotelus pantherinus. The sequence goes on from OZ022263.1 coordinate 62,651,926, forward strand.
TATAAATTAAAATATTTAGGCACTAGGGCTCAGATATACCGTTATTCCCTTATTAATGTTGGAAAAGTTTATGATAGACTGAGTCAAAAGCCTTTGGGAATTCCGTATATATTGTATCACCATGATGGTGATCACCTAAAGTAAAAACAACTTTGTGCTGCGATAACGCGGTTGAAAGACGCTTACACATTTTAGAGCGACATGGAAGGATAGAAACAGGATGGTAGTTAGTTCCTAAGCTTCATACACTGGATTTAAAAATAGGAAATATATTCGACAATTTCCATTAGAAGCGAAAACAACATTGCAGAGGCTAATGTTGAATATCATAGAAAAATGTGCAGAAAGAAAGGGTGCAAGTTTCTATAAAGATATCGAACATACAATCAGCGACATGAAAATGGAATTTTTTTCTTACGTTTAACATCAAAGGCAAACTTTATGCCAACCAACTCTTCGACGGCTCAAACAAATAATTCGATTGCCAATTCGTGAACTTCTTTAAAAGTTTCGAAAAATGTACGCCAAAGAATCCGATGTTATTACCAATCAAACAAATTTTAACATAGAAAACATAGTGTCAAGCATCGAATATTAAATGGAATTTATATTTAATAATGCGAACGATTCGATTTTTTATTGTTCAGAAAATTAAAATTATATAAGTAGGTTGAAGTGGCTGCCGATCTACAGAGGCCTGACAAGCGACACATATAGGCACAAGAGAGGCCCGTTGTGATGCCACAATAAGTTTTTGACTCTTTCCTACTCACTGAACTCGGGAAACCATCTGCTTCCTTTAACGAACTGCACTATCCCCTTTAAGTTGACCAGGGACAGTTCGGTCAAATTTGAGAGAAAAGGTGCACCAAGTACCGCTACCCTTCTCCTTGCCAAAGCCGGGCACTGGCACATGAGATGAAGAACGGACTCCTCCTCGTCCTCAGAGCCACAACTCCGACAGAAGTCGTAAAACGCTGCACCCAATCGTTGCGCATACCGCTCTATGAGGCAGTGGCTCGTAAGAACGGCCACAGTGCAGCGCAGAGCGCTACGAGCTAGGCCTAAAAGCTGCCTGGGGCGATGCGCATCCATAAATACCCAGGACTGCCTTGTTATTGCGCAGGATGAGTCAACATCACAGGACTTCCTATCGTTCTTAATATATTTTTGACTCATGGCCAGTTTGACCGATGTCATCGGTATGGCTATTGGAATGGAGCAAGAGACCTCCGGTAGCAAGGAACTAAGCCTTGCTAGTTCATGGGCCTCACAGTTATTGAATAACCGAATGTCTCGATATCTCCCTAAGAGATGCACGGCATTTAGCAACAACCATGGATACTGTACAAGGACCAGCAAGAGATTTAATAGCCGCTTGGCTATCTGTAAAAATCCCAACATTCGATTACACAGAAGCCAGTCAATAACCTGAAAAATAGCCATAACCTCCGCCTAAAAGACACTACAGTAGTCTAGTAGAGAGAAAAGACAGCTTGAGATTTAGCTACTCTGAGTATATACCACTTCCGACCCTTTTTTTTAGCTTTGAGCCATCAGTTTACAAATTGATAAGCCCACTATCGAGGATGACACCATCACGCCATTCAGCCTTACTAGGAATGCGAGTTGTGAACTCTTAATCCAGTAGGCATTGCGGAGCAATGTAGTCAACACCCGCTGGAGCGGGTATCCCAGTCTCACAGCAGCAAGATTAGCTTGCTGTAAGATCAGTAGATTGGCTGGTGGCCAATGAAGCAACACGAAAAGTGCCTTAGCAGAGGTGGAGCGGAGTGCTACAGTTACTTGTAGTGCAGCCATCATCCGTACTTTTTCAAGCTGCCGTTTGCCGGTAGCCTTAAGAGCCGCCTGCCACCAGAATGCTACCCCAACCAATAGAATTGGCTCAACTACAGTGGTATAAAGCCAAGCAACAGTACGAGGCTGTAGTCTTAAGTTCGCCTTTATGGCTCTTTTACAGCAGTAAAGTGCGTTCAAAGCTTTCCGCGCTCTTTCTACTATATTGTAGTTCCATAGTAACTTCGAGTCGAGGATTAATTTGGGTAACTCAATTTGGGTAACTCAAAACTAGGAACTTTGTGCTTCTGTGACTCCAACATGAAATTATGTCAAGAGAGTGATTTAGCCTCTCCGATAGCGTAGATAAATACTTTCCCGACACTGCTACAGCTATGTCGTCCGCATGAGCAATCACTTTGCAGCCGGCACGGTCGAGCCTTAATAAGAGAGTATTTACCGTGTGATGTTCCACAGCAGGGGAGAGAGGACTCCACTCTGAGGCATGCCCATCTGAACCCTAGTCTTACGCGAGCATTCCCCACAGAAGAGATTACCACTCTATTTTTGAGAAGCTGCACGATAAAATCAATTAGCCGCACATTCACATGTAGCACCGAGAGTGCCCCAACAATTGCGTCAGACTTCATGTTGTTGAAGGCCCGCTCGATGTCCAAAAAAGTAGCAAGCGTATATTCCTTAAGAGCAAGAGATTCCTCGATTTGCTCAACAAGGACGTGAAGAGCAGTTTCAACAGACTTTCTTCTCGTATAAGCGTGCTGTGGCTGTGAAATCAACATAGGATCAATTGGCCTTTTAATCTGGTAATCAATGATCCTTTCCAAAATCTTAAGCAGGACGATAGTCCTTTGGCTTAACATGGGATATTTTTCCTACTTTAGGGATAAACACAACTATAGTTTCCCGCTAGCCCGCGGAAACATACAAGAAGCATAGGCAAGTGTTATAGATCTCTCTGAACCATGGTAGCCATACTTCCATGGACTGCTGAATATCAGCAGCAAAGATACCGTCAGGGTACGGGGATTTAAAAGGTTACAAAGAGTTATTAGCCCACCTCAGTTGAGCATTTGATATTCTGAGCTGTGGCGTTACGAAGGCGATTGGCCTCGCCGAGACTCTCTTCGTTTCCACAGAAAGATCTCCATGAGGCTCTCTTCGCCTTTCTTACGGTATACTCAAAAGCCTTAAGCATCGTTTTATACGGCAACCAGTCATTAGCTATTGAACTACATAAGTAAATAAACATAAATAATTTAATTGGAATTGTTTTTGCGGGATGATTAAAATTGAAAAATAATAATTTGTCTGAGCACCTGAATAAATGTCAAATTGCAGATGCTACAAATGCACACTTGAAAATTATTTTTTATCTTCCATTGATACACACTAGCGACAACTAATATGACTAGTAGCTTTCGCCAAACAGACAACCAGTATAGCGATTAGTTTCTTGCAACACCAGTTTTATCTAGTTGCGAATAAATATTCGCACATGACATGTGTTATCTTACGAATTACAAGCAACACTAATATCTCACCGTTAAACTATAGTTAGATCATTTCCAGAAAAACTATCTATTTGCATGCAGAACCTAATCGGTCTGAATCGTAAAGCGTCTAAGTTTGTAAAGTCACCTATAAAATGCTGAGTCTTAAAATTCTAGCACTTGCTTTCAAAGTTCACTTTTCTGATGCCGTAACAATTATTCGATGCAAAAACATACTATTAATCACTTTAAGTGAGTATGTTAATATCCGGATACGTAGCTGTACAATTATTTTAACGTTACTAGCTACGTAATGAACACATCTTGTTTTGGTCATATTGCGCGCCGTCAATTATTGTAAATTTTTCATGAATGAAATTTCTTACTAGACTACGAATTCATTCATTCTTTGAATGACTTAATATTTACTATGGGGAGTTACTCACATTTCCGGCCTCCTACCACTTTTCTCAGTACCTGCACTGCAATGTAAATATTTTGTGTTACTCATTCGCGGTTTGATAACAGCTCGCATGCTGTGGTTTGTGTGGCAACGGTAAACTGTTGTTACTGAATGTGAGTACTGAACTCTCACTGTCTGGTAAGTGTAGATGACATAGTTTTCGTACATGATACTATTTTAAGGTCAAGGTCTTAAGAATTTATTTTTTTAAGACGTCTGACTTAAACTACTTTATGCAGATTTGCAAAGCTTAGTTGGGTGTTTTACTGTTTCGACTTGCAAACAATATTTTCGTTCGGTGAATTCGCAATTCATGTACAGCGTATATTCAGATATTCGTTGCGATGCGAGTTTCCTCATCCGAATCGAAGTAGGTTCATTGACGTCAATTTCGTTGTGAGTCACCCAGCAGGCAGACTCATCTGGATAGAAGCATGATGAGCGAAAAATGTTTTTGACTAGTATATAATACGTTGATACAATTGAAAATGGAGATTTGTTTTTGATTGACTGGGACGTAATCTGCAGAGATACGTTCGAAGTAGGTAGCGGACTCTTCTCAATCACGGAGTCTATTCGTTTAAAAACTCAGATATGACTTCATCATAGATTTCAAGTCAATATTCTCTATAAATACTACGGAATAGTACCATTTTCAGTTATGGTGAGTTTATGTTCTCAGTCTATTCATTTATTATCCAACGTACAAGCTTCCAGATTTGCATCACTTTCATATCATCTGCACATCCCTGCACATATTACAACAGTATCAAATTCTACAAAACGCACACACTCTAGAGCATAAATACCAGCAAAGTAGAGTAAACAGTTTCGAAACGAGAAAATTTGCTTGTCCCACTTTCACTGTCATGAATAGAGGAAATAAGTATCTACTAGTCACCAAAAAGTTGGCGGAATGCCATCAGCAAGTGGTATTTACTGCGTTCCGAGCGTATATTTATGTTACCCTTGGCTAATGAAAGTACCCTATTCAATTTGTGGTGAAAGTTACAAGTCACCACCCATTTAACTATGCGACTCTGTCAGGCAGTGGAGACTGAGGCAATACCAGCAAACGAAGTGACAGAATACACAACCCCCAAGAAACCAACCGTATTTATTCTTGAATTTTTAATGTGATCTATCACGGTAGAAGCTAAGTGTTTGATTTTCCCAAGTTTTCTTTGGGGCTTGTTAGTTTTTCGAATGTGAATGGTTAATAAGCTGAGATAGTTGAGAAGTTATAGCTTATACTAACCGAATTTAATTAAATTGAATTTAATTAGTCTAAAAATGCTAGTAGTTTGTAGATCCTTGACATAACTTTTGGGTTATCTAGTTTCTACATTCACTGGGGCAAAACGATATGAAGATTTGAAAAAACTACTTACGTATATTACTTTAAGGAATTTAGTAGTAGCATAAGGATATCAGCTGGGACCTTGAATTTAACGGATTATATATTAATGGGTACCCACGTTGTATTACCCACGTTGGTTTTCTAAAGATTTAAAAGACCTTATTCAGAAGAAGGAAATAGCACACATTGCTTATAAAACTACAGTTTCTTTTGTGGATTATGCTATTTTTTCTACTCTGCGGGCTAAGTGTAAACGCTTATTGAGATCAGACTTTCAAAATTATTTGCGTAAGCTCCAAGCTAGAATTCCTGATAATACTAAGTATTTTTGGAATCATATCAATAATTTAATGTTTACCAAGTCTTTGCCGAGTACACACATGTTTGCTAGCTACACAATCTAGCAAAAAGGAGTCTTTGCAGACTTTACTTGGGACTCACTTCCCGGGAGCTCCGGTGATTGAGTCGCAGAAAGCAAATGCGCCTGTGACCGAAATCCCTGCTCTTCGCAGCAGTAGGAAGTGCTGGTACACAACTAGATCTGTGGTCACTAGTGAAAAGGTCAGGGATGCAATCATGTCTTTTGAAAATTTCAAATCGCCGGGTCGGGATGGTATCTATCCGGTATGCTTAGGGAGGGAATTGACCACTTGGGGGCAGACCTGAGAGAAATTTTCTGGGCATGCCTTTCCTTGGGGTATGTTCCGTCACCTTGGCGAGAGGTTAAGGTAGTTTTTATACCTAAACCGGGGAGAGATGACTATTCCGATCCAAGGAACTTTAGACCGATCAGCTTAACTTCGTTTATGTTGAAATGCCTAGAGAGACTTGTCGAACGACACATACGTACTACGGCGCTCAGGTTTAACCCTTTGAATGATGAGCAACATGCGTACCAGCGAGGAAAATCATGCGAGTCGGCCTTTCATTCTTTGGTGGCCAGAGTTGAGGGAGCGATCTCCAATGGTGAGTATGCGTTGGGGGTATTTGTGGACATTGAAGGGGCCTTTGATTGCGCGCCCTTCGTGGAACTATGTGATGCTGCGAAAGGTCATGGCGTGGATGATATCTTAGTTAGGTGGATTCATGCCATGCTGACGCAGAGATGGTTGCTGGCGGAAGCTGGATCCGACTGCTACTTAAAAACAGAGGCGACAAATGGATGCCCTCAAGGGGGAGTCCTATCACCGCTCCTGTGGAGTATGCTAGTCGACTCCCTGTTTAACGAACTGCAACAAGAAAGGCTGCACGCACAAGCTTATGCTGATGACGTGGCCGCACTGGCTGTCGGTAAAGATCTGAATGTGGTATGTAGAAATACACAGCGTGCATTGGATCTGATTTGCAGCTGGTGTTCGAGGCACGGCCTAACAGTGAATCCTGGTAAGACGAAACTTGTTTTGTTTACCAGGAAAAGAAAACTGAGAGGACTAGTGCTTCCAAACATGAAGGGTGTAACACTTCAACTTTCAGATGAAGCCAAATATCTTGGAGTAATCTAGGACAAAAAACTTCTCTGGAAGAAACATGTGGAAGTGAAGCTTACTCGTGCTATAAAAGCTTTCGGGCAGTGCAAGAGAGCTTTTGCTACCACATGGGGTCTAAAGCCTCGTGTAGTGATGTGGATCTACACAGCAATAATTAAGCCGATGTTCACGTACGCATCGGTGGTGTGGTGGACTATCGTGAGGCTATTGTATGCTCGGAAAAAGTTAGCCACGCTGCAAAGGACGGTGTGCCTGGGTATCTGTGGTGCCATGAGCACTACTCCGGGTGCGGCCCTTGATGCGCTTCTCAATTTGTCTCCTCTCGACATTTAAGTTCAGAGTGTGGCGATGAGCTCTGCCCATAGACTAGCTCAGCTTGGCTTATGGGTAGGTGAAGACGATGTGGGGCACTGCTCTATTAGGAGTTCGATGTGTGAGATCTCTCCGATTCTCAAGATGCTTTCGGACGCTCGGGTGCCCTTCCTCGACTTCAGAAGAAGGTACGAAGTAATTCTCTTAAGCAGAAGTAGCTGGTATGATCCAGATCTGTGTACGAGGGGATATTCGGAGATCTTCTTCACGGACGGCTCGAGGTCAGATAGTAGATCTGGAGCTGGTGTCTATCTACATTCATCGAATGGCAGATGGGCTTTCTCTCTTGGAGAGCACGCTTCGGTTTTTCAAGCGGAAATATTTGCTATCCTGAGAGCTGCCTGTTGGGCAATTGAAGAAAGATGGAGGGGAAAGAGCATTGCTATTTGCAGTGACAGTCGAGCTGCACTGATGGCGCTGCGCAGACCCCTGACAAACTCGAAAATTGTCCAAGAGTGCAGAGCACGATTGAACTCTGTCGCCAGATTCAATAGGGTGCATCTGCTCTGGGTACCGGGACACTGTGGTGTTGAGGGAAATGAAATTGTTGACGTCATTGCGAAGCAAGGTTCGGGACTTCCACTACGGGGCCCTGAACCCGCCTTGGGTGTGCCGACCGCATCTGCACGTGCCATTATTCGAAAGTGGGTAGATGATGCTCACAAAGATAGATGGACGGCTGCCGGTGTGGCCAGGCACACGAAGGTATTCCTTTCAGAACCCAACCATGTGACTGCGGGATTCTTGCTCAATAAGAGCAGGAAAGTTTGCAGGGCCATGGTGGATATTCTGACTGGACACAACTGCCTAGGAGGACATATGTACCGAATAGGTGTTGCACAGGATGACCTCTGTTCACCCTGTCTAGAAGAGGCTGACTCTGCGGAGCATTTGCTCTGTGAATGCCCAGCGTTTGCGCGTCTCAGATATCAATGCTTTGGCTGGGATGTTGCACGCATGCAGACGATAGCCTCTTTTCCCCTATCAGTGATCCTAGACTTTATCAAGAAGTCTGGGAAACTATGGTAGGCAGGGGAAAATGAGTACAATGGGTCCTTTGGCCTGAGTACTTAGAGGTGCCAATGCGCCTCTCCCCCAACTCACACACACACACATCAACTACGATCCGCCTATGTTGAGTAATATTATAAATTTATCAACATTAGTTGTGAATGCAGAAACATTGCCGAATAAACTGAGCTCAGTCGATCCAACCAAGAGGGCAGGGCCAGACGGCATTCCACCTATTTTTATTAAGCCCTGTGCATTCAATCTAGTTGTACCTTTGCTTGGAGTTTTCAATGAATCCCTAGCTTTAGACTTATTCCCTGCAAAATGGAAATCTGGATTTGTTATTCCAGTCCATAAAATTTGGCAACAAGTGTTATGTAGATAATTATCGACCAGTTTGCATTTTATCATGTAATCCCAAGATAAGCATTGTTACCGAACACATTACACCTAAAGGTCTCATATTCTTCCCAACCAACAAGGATTTTGAAAAGGCAAATCAACAACAACTAATTTATTAACCTACTCTAATTATATTTCATCGTCATTTTCAGAGTTTTCTCAGGTGCACTCAGTATACACTGACTTAGTAAATAAAGCCTTCGATAAAATTAATCATATTATTTTAACTAAAAAATTACAAGCTTGTGGCATTCAGGGTTCATTGCATGGCTGGTTATGTGACTACATCACAAACCGTGAGCTTATAGTTTGCGTCAACAAAGCCGAATCTCAGCCGTTTACTCTCACCGCAGGGGTACCTCAAGGCTCACATTTGGGCCCTTTACTTTTTTTTAATATTTATGAATGATATTGGCTCTAGTTTTCAAGATGTTGAATTTTTACTCTTCGCTGATGATTGCAAGATTTTTAGGAAAATTAATTCCACTAACGACATTTCCATATTACAATCCAACTTAAATAGGTTTACCGAGTACTGTAATTTTAACGGCCTAGAATTAAATGCTAACAAATGTCTTTACATCATATTCAACCGCACTAAACTAGATATTCCTAATACGTACATCCTAAAAGACTATCAAATCAAGCGAGTAGATATTATTAAGGACCTTGGAATTTTATTTGACTCTACTCTAAGCTTTGCTCCACATATAGCTCAAATAACCAACGATGCTAGACGCATGTTGGGTTTTATTAAACGAAGCACTATTGAATTTCGGAATATGATTACTCTAAAGATTTTATTCACTTCACTAGTCAGAAGTAAACTCGACTACGTTTCCTTGATTTGGTGCCCATATTATCAAGTGCACTCTAACTCTATTGAAAGGGTGCAAAACGACTTCTTGCGGTACATTGCTTGAACACAAATTATTCAGAAATTAGAAGATTTATTAATATTACGTCAGTAGAAGTAAGAAGAATTATGACTGACGCTGTATTCTTATATAAACTTTTAAACGGCCGTATCGATGCTCCAAATCTACTTGGTGAATTGTCTTTTAGAATACCTTCCAGAGCGACGAGAAGCAGAGGCATATTTCATGTTTCTAGCTGTAGAACAAAGTTTGGCCAAAACACTCCACTGGAGCGAATAAAGAAAATAGACAATAATCTATGGAACTACCTCGATTAGTTTAATACGTAGGAGTCTGAAGTTAAATCTGTAGTATATATTGTCTTTGGAACTCTCGATTTGGCTCCGTTTGATTTCATTGGATCGTTTATTAATGCAATATTCAAGATGCTGCAATATTTAGTTTGCTTAGTTATTATTTTTAAGTTTTCTATTATTCTTAAGTTGAAATTTGTTCAATCATTATCTTTGATAGTTTTTTTCCTTTCTCAATGAATTTATGTAATTAGTAAACTAAGTAATAGGATTAAATAATTTAACCTTTAAGTTACTGCTACGGCTATAATGTTTTTTGTGTGTTATTTACAACTCTTAAAATGACTTTTTGTCCGTAAACAACAACAATAAATAAATAAATAACTCAGTTTGCAGAAGTTTTTGATGCATATTTAAGGTCAACTTCTCTCTTTAGTTTAGCTATCCCTCCTATCGGGCACAACCTTATTTACCTCCCCAAGGAATTTTTCACTGCAGGTGGAAATTTAGCCATATTATACTCGCTCAGTATAGCGAAGGCTCGGATTATAGATGCCCCAACCTCATGGATGACGGCGACGAAGGATTCTGGTTATAATCGAAGATGACAAGATACCATCGTAGAAGTTTATTTAACTAGTGGATTTCCGAACGTATAACCTGCATTTCCTGTGGTTAAAGACTCGAGTACAACAAGAGCTTCAAGTCCCACTAAGACCATACGTGCGGAATAATATTCTTATGAATTTATTTTTGCAAAAAAAGAAGAGGATAGCACTCAAGGAGACAAATCCAGCTAGTGCGAGTGGAACGACTGCAGAAAGAAGAAAAGGAAAGAGTTCTGCGGCCTCCAGACTTTGCAAACCTGTAGAAACTTTCAGTCTCAAGCAAAGTAAACAGGTGCGAAAATCGGAAAGGCGGTTGGCGAAGAAGGACAATCGAACGGATGGCTGGGAGTACAGTCACGTCAACTGGAAATTGTAAACTACAAAACGCTCTCAGCCACGGACTGAAAAGGGTTCTACATAAGAAGTCAATGCTTCCCGGTGTGAGTCTGGATTCAGTCGAGGCGCGGAACAGCAAGGAGGGCCCAGTTGTATCGGAGAGGGCTACTGATCGCTTGTCTCTGTTGATGAGCGCAGACACCCAATCTGTCAGCGGAGGAGCACCAAAGAAGCAAAAGACAAAGCTGGTGTTTCCGAGCATAGGATGTTGAAAAGTACCACAGTTGGCGAAAAAGATCTTGCTAAGGCTGGCCCTTTAGTTTACAAATTCACGCAAGCGAGGTTTGCTAACGATCGCCTTCAAGACGTCATGTTCCAATCAAACATCCAACGAGTGGCTCATATGAGCTGCTCCACAGCTGAATATTGGCAATTAGCCCAAATTTGAATCCCATTATTACAAAATCCGTTGGATTCCTGACCCTAGCAAAAGTGCAGGTGCCATCAGCTAAATCCAGGCATGGGTGTGAAGCGCTGGATCATAAATCACAGGGAAAAAACCCCAATATTGATTAAAGTAATTTTAACCTGACGATATTACTAGACCAAGGAAGATTCTCGGTGCTTATAATAATACTAATAATAATAACAATACTTTAACTTTATTGAGTCTTAGTTGGGAATAACTTATAAATATAATGTAATGTTTTATTGATTGTAATGTTCTAGCAACTTAATAAAAAATAGCTTAAAACGCAGTGTTGAGTTAGACTAACTTAACAAAAAGAAAAGCAAACTTAATATATACTTATGCTTAGCTTAAATTTAGGGAACTAATCGGAAGCTATAAGTTTTAGAGCCATTGTCGGTTCGACGTTAAGGTATCAGAACATCGTTGAAATAATTGCAGCTGTTGTGAAATTATGGGTGAAAACATTTTTTTCAAGTTCTACCGCATAGTACAGCTCTGTAGTAGAAAAATAAAATGGTTTATAAAATATAATTTTTAAATCTTTTTTTCTAAATTTGTAATTTTCTTTTGTGGGAATTAGCACAACTGTTCCAAGATGGTGCTCTTATAAGTTAACAATAATATAGCTGTTGACAGCTTGGATTTCCTATTAATTAGAGGGTAGGTGTACAAATAAATTTTCAGTATTTTCGATTTAGTTGCCTCGATGTGAGAATAAAAGGAGAGTTTCCTGTCGCGATACTTTATTTCGTTTTTAGTGGAAATAATATTTCCGAGAAAATTTACATGGGGATTAGGGACGTGTTTGGAGGCTCTTTTATCTGTGAAAAAAATTGCGTGTGTCTTTTCCGAGTTTATTTTTATTTTATTTTAAGAATTTATTATTTTTTATTCTTTAAAAAAATGGTTAATAAATGAAAACAGTTGCTGAAGATTGTCAAATATTAAATTTGGATCTTTACGTACTCACGAATATGGCAGTGCTAGCAACCTACATCGCGATATTGCAATTGGGAATCTTTCCCAAATGGTCCAGGTAAATATTATAAATAGTGAGGCTAAGAACGGAGCCTTGAGGAACTCCAGCTGATATATCATACTTATCAGAGAAGCATTATGATTTCACAGTAAAAGTTCTGGAAGATAAAAAAGATTGAACTATTTTACAAAAGAAGATAGACGTAGAACATTTCACTAATTTATAGATTAGCCCATCGTGCCAGACTGTGTCGAAGGCTTTATTTTTATCCAGAGCAATGAGGCTAGTAGATATTTTGTCACAGAGAATTTTGTGAACATGCTTATCTACTTTATATTGTTGGTGGTTAGTCAAATGTTTGGGTGGGAAGTCGATTCGAAAATTGGGAATAATTGCCAATGCTTGGAGATGAAGTTTATAACTCTGGCAAACCCTTAAGATTGGGACGAAGTATGCATTTTGTCACGAAGAAGGAAAACACTCGAGTTTCAGACAAATATTGAATTTGAATGATAGCTTAGCAATTACCTTCTGTTGAAGATTTTTGAGAATAATGTTTGACAAGCCATCGTCGCCGACAGATGACTTCAGTTTTAGGGTTTTGAGGGGCTTAAAGGAAAATAGCAACTCATGGCAAACTAATTTTATTTTTTTATAGAGATAATAACTACCGCGTAACTACCTTAAAATGTAACTAGCTCAAATGTCACTAGTAACAACCTTAAAATGTTCCAATTTGTTCCAAATATTATAGTTACTATATAAGAAAACAGATCCACTGGATATTTTCGTTAAACACTGAAGACATATACTCGTATATGGGTAGTTTACCTATTCTTTTATACAGACTTTTATACTCCTATACAAGTAACTATAATGTTTATGCAAATCAAATTGCAGCATTTGAAAGCTTCGTCTGTTCTTCTGAGCGAAAAATTGACAAAACTGCAAGTATTCGCTTTCAACGTACTTATAAACAAGCCGTGAGTTCGAGGCAGCAGCATTTGTGGACGAAATAGGGGCGAAAACCTTTTATGATCAACGAATCGAATTTATATTCTGTTTTCCAGCCTGCTTAATGCCGCCATGTTTAAACAGTTCTCAAATCGAGATCTGTGTGTGGTCATTGTGCAGTATCGGGATAATGGCATGCTTAAACTTCAGTTTACCTTCCCTTTAGCTTATTACTCCCACTGTCAATACAGGTTCAGAAGAACCTGGTTGAGTATGTTAAATGGAGAAAATGAGGCACGTCCTGGGTAGCGATAATAAGTCCCAGCACAGCAGTTTGTTTTGTAACTTCTGTGGAGCTAATGCACCTTTGCATCTGCAATTTGTAGTCCTTAACAGAGATGGTCAATATAAATTAGATATATGACTGGACAGCGCGTATCGTATGATATTACACTTTCTCATCATCGTCACTATGTAATCTCTTTACCTACAGATCCAATATTCATGATGGAGAGAAAAAAACCCAAACAAAAAACTGATTGGGCTAAGATCAATCGATGTCTTGTAGACAAAGCGAGACCTAGTGGTAGGATAACAATGCGGAATATAAATAATTTATAATAAGAAACTACAAAAAGATGTGCTCAATTAGCAAGAACAGAGGCAGTAAGACTGGAATGGAGAAAAACAAAAGTTCAGGAAGAATAATGCAGAAGGTGGCTAAATTAGCCGAAAAACCTCTTAAAGAACCTCCAATATTGAATCACTCACATCATTTTGTGATGGTCTGAAAGGTTCCGGAGAGGTGTTTGAGCTAAGCGAGGCCCTGGAAAAATACCAATCAGCTTAGTTGGACTCTCTAAAATGCACTGATATTGCTCCAACAAATCTAAAAAGTAGTCTCTACCGACATTATTTTCGAATCACTTTTTTCAGCAGCTCCATTGAATCAAACGCAGAACTAACCAAACCTCTTGTTTTTGGCCAAAACTCGATCTAGTGGAGACTTAGGAAATGTTGGTACACATATAGGTATGTGGTCATCAACAAAAAAATCAGGGACACCGTTTACGCCTATAGGCAGACCTTAAGGAAATTTTTTGGACATGCCTGGCACTTGGTCATTTTCCGTGCACTTGGGGACAAATCCATTGACAGGGCAACCAAGCCCTGGAAGCGATGATTATTCAGATCCAAATAACTTTAGGCCCAAAACTTAACCTGGTTCATACAGAAATACTTGGAGACACTTATTGAAGGACACATATCTTTTTCAATCTCTAACTTTAACCTCACGCACAACAGTGAGGAAAATTATGCGAGGTTACTCATATTTCTCTTGTATCCAAAGTTGAGGTAGTGATTGCTAATGATGACTATGAGATCATTTGCCAACCTTTGACGACTGTGCGTCCTTTAGAGGACTATGGGAACTGTGGAAGCTCATGGCGTAGATAATATTTTGGTTAAACAGATACATACTCGCTGATGCGGATATTATTGCTGTTGAGCCCTGGAGAAACTACTTGAAAACGGAGGTGACAAATGAATGTCCATAAGGAGTTGTCTTATCTAAGATTTTAATTATTATGCTCATAGTAAAGTATAGTAATCCCACGGTTACCCTCATACGGGTCTAGGGCTTCATTCACAAATTTTCAATCAAAGGACTACAAGAAGGAGTGATAAGTTCAAACGATTCACTTTATCCCTGGTACACTGAAAAAAATCCACATAGCGCCCAGAGCCATGTAACATAGCGCATTATTTATGGTCCCATACGCCATGTACATAGTACTCTGAGCCATGCAATATGGCTCCCAGCGCCATAATCTCAGAATCTACATAGCGCGTGGTCCCATGTTACATGGCGCAGCATTTATGGTGCCACACGCTATGCACATAGTGCCCTGAGCCATGCAGTATAGCTCCCAGCGCCATAATTACATGGCGCAAAAATTATGGCCCCACACGCCATATTACATAGTGCCATGAGCCATGTAATATGGCTCATGGCACTCCAATTATAACTCACAGCCGTACTGTGTGAGGGGATCTATAAATGCCAGCAAGTGTTACTTGAGTATCGTCGATAGATCGACAACATTCTCAATCGGCTAAGGGCGCATATTATTGAATGGCTCCTTCGGCGACTCTAAATGCAGCCAGCGCCTGTTTGTTGCAAGCAAGTGACTTATCCGTGTGCTCATTTATGGTAAGTAGCACTGTTTTACTGATTTGCTTCTTCAATGGACTATAGTCTTCGACGCCATGTACTATAGTGTTCCACGCCATGTACTATAGTCTTCCACGCCATGTACTATAGTCATCCACGCCATGTACTATAGTCCTCCACGCCATGTACTATAGTCCTCCACGCCATGTACTATAGTCCTCTACGCCATACAGTATAGTCCTCCACGCCATACAGTATAGTCCTCCACGCCATACAGTATAGTCCTCCACGCCATACAGTATAGTCCTCCACGCCATGCACTATAGTTCTCCACGCCATGTAATATAGTCCGCCACGCCATGTACATGGCGTGGAAGACTATAGTACATGGCGTGTAGGCCTATGTACTTTTCGCCATGTATTATGGCGTGTGGCGCTATATTTTATCACAATCCCTAAATCGACTATGTACATGGCGCCAGAAGTCTATAAATTATGGCGTCTGGCGCCATGTGTTTTCTCAGTGTATAACAAAGATAACTATCGAGAGCTAGGTGAACTGAAAGCTTGATATGCGGACCTTTGTCCGAATCTGGATTCGAACTCGGAGTCCTGCACACTACAAGCCAAGCAAAAGCTAAGCAAGTTACTATAATAACGTCACTTTCATCAGGCTTAACGGCTACCTCATAGTGGGCGCTCAAGAGCTTTTATGATAGAAGATATTGGCTTCTTGTCAACCTTGCTAAGAAAGAGCTAGCCTGAAAATATTAGCCAATCTTCTTTTTGTAAACGTAATGTTTTATTACATTCAACGGCAACCACGTGAACGTTATGATCATACTTTCATCCATCTGAAAAAATATAGCACGTGCATATTTACGCATCTAACATTTTATTTCCCCTATTCGAATGATGGATTTTATTATTATTACACTTAGATTTGTTGTTGAATTTTTATTAGTTATATTACGGTGATGTAATCACAACCATTACAGTGAAATAACAGAATTTACAACGCAATAGTCAAATGTGTTTTGCAATTAAATGCACGAGTAATGGGGTGAAAATTTACTACTGATTCAGTCAAATTAGTTTAATTTTTTTTATAATTTCATTGCACTTTTCTTTCTATGTAGCTGATAAAATAAATATATATATATATATATATATATATATATATATATATATATATATATATATATATATGTTTATATATTTATATATATAAGTTAAATGTGATATAATATAGAATATATTAAATTATATGTAGCATTGAAAATCATATTATATAATTGTTTCAAACTTGCTAAAAATTCAATTTAGCCCGGCTTGAACTCATAAATGAAAATCTATATAATCAATTTCTTGATTATTAATGCTATTTTTGTATGAATAAAAGCTTAGAAAGAAATAGAACGCAATATTGTGCTGCAGAGATGATTATCTTTCCCTCAGTTTCCGTTCAATTTGTGATGTTATTTCATTCGCCTATCTATAGCATGAAAATTTTCGTTGATGCATACACTCATTCCTGTTCCAACTAAGGTAGTTAGCTGGATTCATACCATTGAGAAAAATGACAAACAAATTTTGTATTCATGATGAGCTACAGCGGCAATCTTACCAACAGAGGTAATCATTACGTGACCACAAAAATTGTCTTGTTCTATTGAGAAAGAAATCAGAGCGTAATCCATTTGATAGTCCCAAAATAACGAAAAATTTACGATGCATAGCCTGAATGAACTCACAAGAGAGTATTACCAATTATTTTTTTCATTTTACGCTCCGAAGAATTTAGCTTTGTTTCCAATCACTGATAAACGGAGGAATCTGATTTCAATCCTTGACAGAATTCAAGCGAATCAATAAGGTCGACATTACCATTTACAACCTAATTTAATTATTTCTTGCAAATTCCAATAAATTTACTATTTGCTCTAATTTCTTATTAACAGCAAATGAGTTCATTCAAAATCGCTCATTGGAATGCGAATGGCATAATCCAGCATAAAGCGGAAATAATATGCTTTACATCAACTCACGACATTGATATGTTCCTAATTTAGAAAACCCATCTCACGGGAAAAAATGATAAACTCAACATCCCTGGCTACATCTTCTATGACACCAAACACCCTGATGGCAAGGCTAGAGGTGGGTCTGTAATACTTATTAAAAAAACATCTGCTCCATCATCCTTTGGAAGAACTCAGCGAAGATTACATGCAAGCGACAGGCATTTGTCTAGGTGAACAGTCGAGTGAGATTGTAATTTCGTCCGTCTACTGTCCACCGATGCATAACATCTCAAAAGCAATATTCGAAAGCTTCTTCTCATCACTGGGAACAAAATTCATCGTGGCTGGCGACTTTAACGCGAAACACACATTTTGGGGATGTCGATTCATAACACCTAGGGGCAACCACTGTTCGATACACTACAAACCTATGGTTTGAGGCATATCTCAACCGGCCATCCAAAGTATTGGCCGCCAGATACCAACAAAATTCTGTACCTCATAGACTTCGCAATCTCGAAGGGAATACCTCCAAACTCTGCAAAACCAGAACCAATTTTTGATTTGTCTTCAGATCACTCTCCTGTCATCATTTCTCTGGATATGTCACCCTAATTTGCTTGCACCAACCAACAAACCAACTGAAATGCATTCAGACGATGTTTCACCAATGCAATATTTCTAACAGCATCACTCAAATCACCGGAAGAAGTCAATTCTGCTGTTATTCTTTTCAATGAGCAAGTCCTGGAGACATATGAAACCGCAACACCAAAAATTGAACTGCACCCCGGAATACAACATACTCTACATCAATTAAAATCGTCGTACAGGAAAAAAAACTGGCAGGAAGATATTGGCAGCTGCACAGGTCTCCACAAACTAAAGCACGACTTGACAAGGCTTTTAGTGAGCTCAGGCTGGCATTTGTGAAGGACTACGAGCTAAAATTCCACTCATTCTTGGAGAACCTCACTTCGACTAAGAATGGCGACGATTCGTTATAGAAAGCTGTCACAAAAATAAACAAACCTACCATCAGGGAAGTCCCACTTAGAACCGCCAACGGACAATGGGCCAGGAGTGACGCAGAGAAAGCCACCTAGAACAGGTTTTCACACTTTTTACTTCGGCACCATGCAACTTTCCATATAATATCAATGCACAGGTTTCACAACCAATCAAGTGCTCAGCTATAGAAGTGCGAAATATCATTATCCAGGAAACATGCGCCAAAAAATCTCCGGGAACTGATCTCTTCACCAACGCTATGCTTGAAAAGTTGCCACCGATCGTATTCTCTTGGCTTTCTCATCTGTTCAATGCTATCTTCTGAATCGGGTATTTCCCTGAAGCTTGGAAAACAGGTGATATCTTAATGATCCCCAAGCCTGGTAAGGACTCTTTTCAAGTGAAGTCATACAGACCTATTAGTCTATTGTCCTGCGTCTCCAAAGTTTTCGAGAAAGTTCTGTTGAAAAAGCTACTACCAATACTAGAAGATGCGGAAAAAAATTCCAGAACATCAATTCGGATTTCAAAGACATCACAGCACCATTCAACAGGTCCATCGAATCGCGTCAGACATTAAAATAGCATTCAAAGACAAGAAGTACTGCTCAGCAATCTTTCTAGACGTAACTCAAGCTTTCCACAAAGTCTGCCATGAAGAATTGATCTTCATAATTAAATTAATGCTTCCGAAAAGCTTCCATGAACTACTATTCTCCTATCTAATTGACCACACATTCCAGGTGAGACATGGTGTGCATGCAGATGTACGTCAAGGAAGTGTTTTGGGACTAGTGCTTTACACAATCTTCACATCTAATCTCCCAAAAAGCGACAAAACAACTACAGCTATCTTTGCAGATGACGTTGCCATTCGATGTACTGGTTCAGATCCAGTTATGACATCTTAAACACTGCAAGCCTCATTTTATCAAATAAGATCAAAGATCTCCACAACATAAAAACCCTAGCCTTAGTTGGCAATGTGTGCTTAACAGGAATCAGAACCAATGGAATCAGTACTTTCGAAATTAATAAGATCAATCCAATTCATTGCTACCATCAGAACGTTCATGGACTTAGGACCAAGCTAAGCACGCTGAATCTCTCCTCTACTCTTTGTTCGGATCATATAATATGTTTATCCGAAACATGGTTAACAGTAGATATTTACGATAACGAGCAGTTCCCGTTTCATACAGTATTCCGCCGTGATCGTGATCGAGCTGCATCAGGTAAAAACGATGGCGGTGGTGTGTTAGTACCAGTTCACAGGTCTCTTCAAGGAACACTCTGTATGAATTTCTCTTCGTCTCCTCCTATTGAATGTGTTGCTGTGCGCGTTACCCTTGCTCCCACAAAAATTTTTTAATGAGCTATCCACCTACCTCAACATTAGCTTCCCTTTTGCTTTATCTTTAATATGTGGTGATTTCAACTTACGGAACCTGGTATGGAATCATAACTTATCCAGCAATATGTCCTTGATAGCCTCATCCTTTTTACCTTTTTGTTCACTCTCCCAATTAAACTGTGTTCCCAATGTAAATAACAAAATACTAGACTTTGTTCTATCTAATATTCCCCCTCGTAATATCAGAGTTCATACCATCTCCTTCCCCTATGTCCAAGCTGACTTACATCACCCTCCTCTCTCAGTCACACTTCATGTTGATCTTCTGGCCTTTAGAGCTCCTTCTCGAGCCATGCGCTTTAGCTTCCATAAAGCTGACTTCGTTAGTATGATGACTGAAATGAACTCGGTTAACTGGTTCTCCTTCTCTCGCGGCCTCACTGTCAATGACCTTGTCATAACAATTCACAACTTCCTATCCAACCTTATCTCCCTTTTCACTCCTTTCAGACGTCCTCGCAAGCCTAGTGACGCTCCTTGGTTTCGCTCGAGCTAGATATAAACAAACAGGTTCTCATGAGGACTTCATCGAATTTTTGAGGCTACGATCTTCTGCCAAAACTGCCGTAAATCAAGCTATCCGAGATTACTTTTCCAGCATTGAGTCCTCTATCTGCTCTTATCATCAAAAACCCTTTTAGTCTTATGTCCGTTCCCTCAAAAGTTCCCATCGTTTCACCGACTCCATGTTCCTCGACGACGCTACTGCATCTAATCCACGTGAAATTTGCGACCTCTTTGCAAAATATTTTTCTTCCTTCTTTTCCAAACATAATCGTATCTTACCTTGTGAAATTCCCCATGTTTCTTCATCCTCTCTATCTTCTATTTACACCAATCCTCTTGAAATTGAATCCTTACTCGAATGTCTTAATGTCAATGTCGGTTGTGGTTCTGATGGTATCTCTAACCTGTTGGCAAAATCACTTTAATCGTCCTTATGTGTTCCCTTGTCAATTATATTCAACTTCAGCCTCTCCTCCGGTTCCTTCCCTTCCAGTTGGAAATCTGCTTATATTTCCCCCATCCATAAATCTGGAGACCCAAGCTGTGTTTCCAACTACCGTCCAATTTCCCTCCTTCCTTGTTTTGGAAAAGTTCTCGAAAGAGTGGTTTCTAACAGGCTGCTTCCTCTTCTCCATCCCTTCCTTGCTCCGGAACAGCATGGTTTTGTCAAAGGTAGATCACCCACCTCTAATCTTATAACTTTCACTAACTTTGTTGCTTCTGTGTTAAACCAACGGAAACAAGTGGATGTCGTATATACCGACTTCTCAAAAGCTTTTGATTCTGTTGACCACAGAATTCTCCTTGCAAAGCTTCGAAGTTATGGAGTGTCGGGTTCTCTTTTGTCTTGGTTTTCATCCTATGTTTTTGGTCGTTCTTGTGCTGTATCTATGCAATCGTCCACCTCTTCCCCTTTCTGTCCGCTTTCCGGTGTTCCTCAGGGCTCCATTCTCGCTCCATTATTATTCCTAGTATTTATAAATGATCTCCCTTCCTTTATCTGCTCTCCCTGCCTCTTGTTTGCTGATGACTTTAAGATTTTCAAAGTAATAGAATCTACCAACGACTGCCTCCAACTCCAAAACGATCTCTGTACTCTGTGCGACTGGTGCTCAAAAAATTCACTTACTTTGAACATATCCAAATGTCATCAGATGTCTTATACGTATAAAATGTCACCCTTAATATATTTCTATACTACACTTTGATCCAAAGCTCAAATTTGACCAGCACATTTCCTATATAACCGCCAAGGCCTCTCGTTTGTCCGGTTTCATTCTCAGATGCTCTTCTTCGTTTACTAGCATCGCTACCTCTTTCCATCTGTTTTTTTTCACTTGTTCGTAGCATCCTAGAGTATTGTTGTCAAGTGTGGTCACGTTCAGCGTAGATTTACTCGCTCACTGTTATTTAAATTCAACATCCCCTACTGTGGTTATAGTGATCGTCTTTTCTTATTCCAAATTCCTTCATTAGAGTCCCGACGAGTGTTCCTTGACGAGTGTTTACTTTTCAAGTTACTCCATTGCCCTATGCTCTCCGATCTTGGTTATATGCTGTGTCTGCGTAACGTTAATCGATCAGATAGATCCCAATTAATGTTCTCTCTCCCCTTCGCGCGCTCTGAAGTTTATTTTAACTCACTGCTAGTGCGTATGCCTAGGAAGCTTAACGATCTTCAGCTTGGTCCTTTTCCGCTAACGTTCTGTCAATTTAAGCCGCAAAATAAAGAGATAATTCTTAATGCTTCTTTTAATGTTTGACTTTCTTTTTAATTTCTTTTTTAACATTTTTGCACTTTCTTCAATGATAAATTGTATACTAGCTGTAATTTGTGGCAGTTATAATATGTTTATTTCTAATATTTTCATTTATTAGTTAATTTTTTCTATTTTCTTCTTTTGGGTTTATTTAATATTTATATTTTTGTAATTTTGTAAGCCTGTTAAAGTGGATTTAAATAAATAAATAAATAAATTTCACTTCTTGAAGAATGGCTGGCAATGATACTTTCACATTGCTAAAACTGACTTGTCCTCAATTATATCTAAACAATGTACCAATACCTCAAAGTAACGAAGTGAAGTATCTCGGAATGCACCTTGACAGGAAGCTCACCTGGAAACAAATTCACTAACTTTAAATGGATGATCAATAGTATAATAGTAAGTCTGCTTTTAAGCCAATCTGGACCTATGGATTATAAATCTGGGAAGCAGCTCGCCCTTCAAACAGCAACATCATCCAGAGGACCCAATCAAGCATACTTCTATCTATCACCGGAGCTCCGTGGTACTTCCGCCACGCTAATCTCCTCAAAGTCCTGCGGATCGAAACGATTGCCAATGAAATCAAGAATCGCAGTGTAAGATATATACATATATTGTAAACCTCGCTCATCACCTTAACAAGCTGGCAAAAAATACTAGCCCATCGTAAATTTCAGCGATTGAAAAGAACTGACCCGTTAGATCTTCCATCTCTAACGTAGAAGAAAACAACTTGCGTAGCCACTTTTCTTTGGTTTTCGAACTCTTTGCATTATGTAAACTTTAATTCTAAAACCACAGATATGAAAGAAAATGGAAACGAAATGGCTATCCGTGTACCCATACGTGAGTGTTCCTTTTTTAATACACGCACAACATTGCTCTTTCACAAAAATTCTGCTCAGTGCGTCCCTTTCTACCGCACTCACAACCGAAAAACCTTAATGCTGTGTTTTAATGCTGTGAACACTAGATCGGTGTAAAAGCGTGCAACGGGCAACACGGAAAGAAACGTCAATGTCAGTTTGATTTCTGTCGGGGACTGAGAGCATCGACTTTCTGTCAAATTTTTTCAAATAAAATTTGAAAATTTTTCGGCGTATTCGATGGAAACGTACATCTACGTTTGTACGCAATCATTGGTGTCGGCTTCGCGAGTAAATTAGCGGTAAAATATTATAAAATACTGCGATAATGAAGTGCCGCGTTTCAGGCTGCAAAAGTAGCTACCGAAGTGCTTCGCAGGGGATATTGTATTTTGGGTAAGTAAAATTAACCTTTGGCATCAATTTCGTATAGTTTTAGTGTGAAATCAGAATTAATTTCATTCACAAAAAGCATTTTAATCTCCACTCGCCGGTTGCTGGGAAAGAAATGTCAAACGACATTCAAAATGGCGATCTCTCGTGGTTTTTACCGTATGAACTGTGTAGGGCACCCACCAGTACCAGTACCTCATTCTCACACCAGTAAGCAAAAAGTCGAAAATTGGCACATTTCTTTCGGTCGATTTCTAATCCATTCTCTCTTATATCTGTGTCTAAAACATTAGCTTTGCTCTTTGCTCTCTGATTCTAAGTCAATAATAGGTATGTTTCTTCGGTCCCCCTATCTATAACAGAACAATGCTGACGCATTGGGAACAACAACAACTAGTCCTTTCCATAACAGGAGTTGTTGTTTCCAATGCGTCTGCACTGGTTAGCATTGTTCTGTTATGGATAAGGGGAGCAAAAAAACGCGCCTAATGTAACTTGCGTCAAAAATGTACACGTCCTCAACTGTGAGGGGTGCACAACACATGTCCTACCATATAAGATATGAAAACAAACTGAAGCTTTTTTATTTACAATTGAAACTAACTTTTATTGTTGCTCAATGTTTATTTATTATTAAATTATTATTAAAACAATATACATAAAATATTACTTAATAGAAAATTTCTTAAATTTGTCTCTTATCAATAGCTCTACACTTAACCCTAAATTCCGAAAGTTCGGTTTCAAAACAAAAACAACCAAACCTACACAACGCTGTGCAAATTAAATACAACTCGAAAGCCACAGCCTGATAATTTTTCACACATTTTTCCCAACACTTTTTGCGTTGTAAATACAAACATATTTTTTCGCATATCATCAGGAAAACTACTCGCAATCAGATATTTACAGTTCTTTTCATTGAAATCATAACCAATCAATTCTACGTCAAATATGTTTTTAGCAGTTGCTCAAAATCACTTTGTTCGCAATAAAGATTTTTCACAAACCAGAAAATACTTATTGATTTGACAGAGCTAAACCGGAGTTTTATTGGTAAAATCTGCAATCCAACTCAACTTACTTGTTTACTTAACAATTATCCACTGGAGTTCTGTTGAAATTGCGAAAATTCGTCTGCTTTGATGTTGACATAGAAATTAGCAAGACAGTTAGAGTGAAAGCTTTTACGCGGTATTAAATTAGCATTGATCAAACTTTGCCGTCAAGCTAGATGTTGCAAAGGTAATTTTTACAAGAAGTTGCGTAAATCGTTTTTTTTTTTCGCATAATTAAACAAGCATTTTCTCTTTGATATTTCTAATGAAATATGCTTAATTTTTATCAAAGGAAATTAATTTCACCACTATAACTAAAATGTGCATAAAATATTGTGTTTTATTTTAGTTCTTATCATTTCGCATTTTATTAATAATTTCAGTATTCGTGCATATTATAAATTTTCCATTGATGCAGTGAATATACAAAACATATTCTACATACATAATTTATGAAAATCTTCAAATCCACATGGACAAAACAATGATTTCAACAATGTATTTTGATAAGATTTACAGCGGCGCAAGCAATCTATTCGCACTGGAATAAACAGGGTAATCCCCAAGTGAAGCATCCAATATGTACAGAGTGAATTCCCGTGTAGAAAATCAGCGTAAGAATTTTCCCGGTAAAAAAAACTTATAGACCCATCAAAGAAAATTGCCGCTTCATATTTCACCCCGTGCCGGTTTGTGATTCCTGCGAAAGAAACGCTTCGGTTGTCGGCTTTGCCGGCGTGCTCTCCTTCCACATTTGATTCTCCTTGGTCACGGATTGCTGATACCATTCCTTAACGCTATCGTTCTTCGCCCCCAAGTAATAAATCCAAACTTCACGTCGCACCGTCACATCCTTCTTGGTCCTGATCACAGAGCCGCTGTGACTTTGCAGGCCCTGGTTGGTTTTATGGTTGTGAAGTTCGGCCTGGAGAATGCGAACCTGATCGTAGATGCCGGTGGTTATCCGGCGCTTAAGTATCCAAATATCCTGATTGATTTTCCACACCGCTACACCGCACTTCACATCGTGTGTCACTGTTTCCACTTTATCGACGGTTGCATTCACAAACATTTCATTCGCTGGAATCGAATCGCTATCCTTATTCGCACCACTGGTCACTTTCATTTTCCTCGAGGAAAATCTCTTCGACGACGTTACGTGGGAGGACTCCATCCTGGCCAGAGCGACATTTGCTCGACCGGAAAATTTAACGGTATCCAGCTTTTCCTTCGCGCACATTTCTAAACCTGTTCTGTAAATAACCGGCATTTCGATTTGACTCTTCATTGCTACGCTCTTGCACATTTTGCTATAATGTTTCGTTTTGAGGCGCCGGCCTATTGTATCTATTCGGAACGATCTATTTGACTGAACTGAGCAAATTGGCAATCTGTATGTAAGTTTTATATGGGGAAGCCGAGATAAAATCTCACTGAGTCATTCATTCATCATTTCGTGAATGGAATTTCATCTTGGCTGCCGAGCCGGCTTTCGCGAGCGAGACGAGCGTCTCGAAGAAATGTTCAGTGTGTACGATGCACCTGAACGCCCCACTGATATCGAGATAACACAATCGAATTTCCAGCTGATTGTCTCATGTGTTGTAAATGTTTTTCATGCTTTTGATTCAGCACTTGACTTGGGCGGGAAATTTCGGTTGTTGTGCGACACGTGTATTACCATCTATGGCAATGATTGTGATTACAATGGTTATGATTAAGGCCTACGGCTGCTGTTATCATCCGGCGGAGTCATGACGTTACCCCACAAAATTGTGACGTTGATGCTTACTGGAGCACAGTTCGAGGAAAACTAATGCATATTCTGCGAACCGGAGCCAGAGCGTCAGACGTTCTATGTGAATTTTCCAGCCGGGTGATTCATCGCGTTTGAATCTTTCGCAGCATCCATTCATGGTGGATTGGATCTCATGAGATGAGATCTGAATGGGCTCGTCTGCGCAAGCCAGCTGATTTACTGACGATCATGAAATCGCTGGCTATTACATGGGAATCCCCAAAACTTGTTTGACAAGTAACGTGTTTAGATTCAATTGTATAGGATGACCGGGTGAGTAAAGCGTGCCGTTGACCTTTTTTTTCTATTTGCCGCTTGTATCTAAACTGGCGGAATCTTTAAATTTGTTAAGATTATGAAACGGCATTTATTGCGATAGTTTTAGTAAATTTTGCACGTGATTTCGTGTTGATATTATTAGACTGGGTTGTTTTCGTGCAAAATATGTTTTGATTATTCGATATTGCGGCTTGATTGATTTGGATGCAGCAATGCGTGCAATGTTTACTATGCACGGTGATTACCGGCCTCGGAGGTCACAACGTCATTGGGGTTTTATGACTGGTTATTTTTGGATTTTTCAAGACATACCAAGCCGGATCATAAAATCTCGGTCGAGGAGCAGTAAAATATTTATATTCGGGTTAACGTACGATGCGCCGGTATATGTTGCATATCAAGACAGATCAAGATCATGGTGAAAAAATGGCTATCAAATTTGAATGGGAGCAGTCAACAGCAGTGCAGTATTGAGTGACTTCAGCCCTTTGTTTTATTTAGATATCAAAAAATGTGAAGTTACCACTTTTATACTTAGGCTATGTCGGGTTACTTTTCATTCCTAAGTGGGAATTAGAGTCAGAGCGCTAAGTTCTTTTTTTTTCAAATACAAACATTTTTGGATAAAATCACTGAACTATTCAAGTTATTTTCCAATATTTTGGTGTAGATTTTTTCAGAAGGCGAATGTACATCACTATTGTCACTTCACATTTATTACATAAAATAAACAGTTCAGATTAGAAATAAACAGTTCAGCTTGTGCTCCATATATAAATATATATGAGGTTATTGATTGATTGAAGATTTTTAATTTTTGTTTTAATTTTACATTCTTAACCCAGCTTAAAGTTTAGTTAGCAATAAAAAAACATAAAATCTAGCAACTATACTGTTTTGACCTGCTGGCTTTTATCGTTTTTACTAATTTTCGAAGAAAATTAGTATTAAACTCGTTTCGCCGAAAATTCATATTTCTTTATATATATATATATATATATATATATATATATATATATATATATATATATATATATATATATATATATATATATAAATATATATATATATATATATATATATATATATATATATATATATATATATATATACATATATATATATATATATATATATATATATATATATATACATATATATATACATATATATATATATATATATATACATATATATATATATATATATATATATATATATATATATATATATATATATATATATATATATATATATATATATATATATATATATATATATATATATATATATATATATATATATATATATATATATATATATATATATATATATATATATATATATATATACTACTGTGGGCAAAAAATAGTAAGACTTTGTTCATAATTTTAAAATTCTTTATTTATTCTGCCAAATCTATTTCGTCCCCCTCAAAGTAATCCCCCCCGACCGCAATACACTTATGCCAACGTTTTTTCCAATCCTCGTAACAGTTGTTAAATTCAATTTTCGGAATAGCCTTCAATGCGCGTAGCGATTCACGTTTAATGTCTTCAATTGACTCAAAACGGTTTCCCCGGAGCGGTCGCTTGAGTCTGCTGAACAGTCAGAAGTCACACGGAGCTAAATCAGGCGAATACGGTGGTTGTGGAACGATATTGGTTGAATTTTTGTTGACAGTTTGGCCGGTCGTAAGGAATTCGGAGTGCACCACACCTCGATGATCGAAGAAAACTGTCAACAAGACCTTTATTTTTGACTTGCTTTGATGTGGTTTTTTGGCTTTGGCACGATATTCGGCCGATTGATCGTCTGTTTCCGGGTCGTAAGCGTAGATCCAAGACTCATCGCCAGTTATAATACGTTTCATGATATCCTGGTAGTCGGAAAGCATTGTTTGACAGACGTGAACGCGACGTTGTTTTTCAAGAAAATTGAGTGATTTTGGAACCAATCGTGCTTACACTTTTCTTAGCCCCAAATGATCTTTTAAAATGGCTTTCACTGATCCTTCTGATATTCCAACGATATCAGCAAGGTCTCTGACAGTTAATCGTCGATTCTCGAGCACCAATTTTTTTATTTTATTGACGTGTTGATCATCAGTTGATGTTGATGGCCGTTTTGGACGTGGTACGTCGTCAACGCGTTCTCGACCCTCTTTGAATAATTTGTACCAATCAAAAGCACTTGCTCGCGACATACAATTATCACCGAAGGCCTTCTGCAACATTTTGAATGTTTCAGCACCAGAAATATCATTCCGCACACAAAATTTAATGGAACTTCTTTTTTGAATAATTTCACTCATTGTAAAAATTGCCGAATGCACTTTTTGTACTTCAGAAAGACAAGCGTATACTAAACACTAATGATTACTTTGATGTGATATTTGGCACAGATGTCACTAACAGTCATACCAACGTAGAAATTTTTTTTTTCGACGAATGGACTTCCGCGCGAAATTTATATTAAAAAGTCTTACTATTTTTTGCCCACAGTAGTATATATATATATATATATATATATATATATATATATATATATATATATATATATATATATATATATATCAGCAAAATGATTAAGGGAGATAATCTCTGGAGTGGCCGATTCGATTGAGCTGAAATTTTCGAAGGACGTAGATGTATATAGTAGGTAGGCCCATGACTTGCTAAAATTCAGATATCTTAAACCTTTTGGCGGCGGCGAGCGTTTTGGTGAATTTTGAGGTACTCCTATATTTCCAAGCAGCGTAAATTTTTGTTCAAAAAAAGTATTGAGAATGAAAACTTATTTTGTTCTAAGTTTGTTTATGATAAAGAATTGGAAATTTGGAGCCGTGTGTGGGTGCAGCGTGCTTAAAAGTAGCCAAGGATTTTTTTTCAAATTTGGATTTGTCATTACTACTGACAAAAACATCGGATCATCGTGAAATTTGCAGAGCGTATTGAAGTAGACTGAAATTTAACACACATGGATTTCCAAGGTAATACGGGTAGTTCTGTAGCTGCGGCAGGCTCCTGAAAAAAAATCCTTCAAATCATTGACCCTCCTGAAAATTTTTTGATTTTTGACCAAAAATTCAAATCATTGATAAATTTTAATCTTTGTGCATCATGTCAGGTTGAAATTTTCAAAATTTCGATTTGCACAAGAACGGCAACCCATCACCAAACTACCTCTATTTTCAGCACTCGAAAGTTCTGTTCACGAGAACTGACGACCGGATTATCGGATCATAATGAAATTTACAGGACATGTTTGCATTAGTTATGACCAGGTCTGATAGAAGTGATTTTGAAATGCGGGCAACCCTGTGGCAGGGGTACTATCTTGAAAAATCACTGAGAAAAATAAACAGCTTTTTGGCCTATAACTTCCGATTCAGCCATCACATTTAAACAAAATTCACACATTACTTGGATCTTACTTTAGATAACATTTGTTGAAAATTTGGCTGAAAAATTAGAATAGAATTGCCAGCTATGGTGATTTTTGTCTACTAAATCTTGCAAATTTGCTCAGCAAAATAAAAAAAATTTCGCTATAGCTTCCGGTCCAGACATGAAATCAAAACGAAGTTCATGCAGTAAATAAACTTTGATGGGAACCAAATGTTGTAGGAATTTCGTACAAAAATCAAGAAAGGGCTGCCAGCTATGACCATTTTTGTAATTTTTTGGATTTCTTTACTGTGCGATTATGTCATTAGATTTGCAAATGGGAATGATCCTGCAATGAAAATTAACAACAAATATTAACGCTTTAAAAATTTGAAAAGTTTTGAGGGTGGTAATTTCCAACTTCCAGCGCAGTGATTCAATCGAAACGAAATTTACTGGTTGGGTTTAACTTAACGTGAAGCAGATTTGGTATGTATTTTGCTTTGCTGCTGACACAGGCTAACCAGCAATGTGCCATTTCCATTAATATTGCACCAACAGATGCTTCAAATTACGTTCTCATATGCAAAGCATTTGTAATAAAAATAAGAAACCAAATTTTTAAATTTTCCGAATTTTGAACATTTTTCGGATGGCAGCCTCTAACAACGTTTAACCGCTAAAACTTTCGATGAAATCCTCCGATGAGAACGAAATTCAAAGGATAAGTTGATTTAAGTATTAGCTTGTTATGGTAAACTTATTGCTGCTTCGTTGGGAAAGTGTTGCCAGCACTGAATATTTTCATCATTTGTGTTATAGTTGAGTTTTGTTGCTTTGGATAAGGAATGGTTGATATTTGGCTTGTGTCGTTCATGAACGAACGAACTAAAAGAAATGTTTCCGTCCTTTGAACTGAACGAACTATATCATTATTTCCTATTCTAACAGTTCACCATTTTAGTTCGTTCGTTCATGAACGACTCAAGCCTAGACTGAACGTTTCATCGTCTGAACAGATATTTTAGTTCGTTCGTTCATAAACTACTCAAGCCTAGTCTGAACGTTTCATCGTCTGAACAGTTCTTTTAGTTCGTTCGTTCATGAGCTACTCAGTCTGACCATTTCATCGTCTGAACATTTCTTCTAGTTCGTTCGTTCATGAACGACTCAAGCCTAGCTCACTAGTTCAGTGCTTCTCAATATAAATCTGTTTCACAGGGATCTGATCGATATGGTGAAGTGTATTTCTGCGTTATGAATATATTGTTGTCTTGTGATTAAAGATAAGTAAATGTATTAACTTTTTTTCAAGATTCCAAAAGCTTGGTTAGTTGCGCTGGTAGTTTTGCTAATACCATTAAGTCTGATCAAAGTGTAGGATCAAATATTATATAAAGTTGAGTTTTGTCATGCTTTGAAGTATGTTAAAATAAAATCTGCTTTTAGATAGTGCGGTTTGAAAACATATCAAGTACCGAGTATTTTCGTACTTGCGAGTATTTTATGCGTTGAAATACAGATTTGGCAGCTTTGATTTTTCGCCGCATATAAAGATTAAATTATAGAAACTCGTGGAAATTGATTCCGAGGTACTTAAACGATGAGCTAGGTGTAATCCTAGAAGTTCCGAACAAGACAGCGAGTTTTTTTGGTCTCGTTGCGAATAGTTTGAGATCCCCGATACTTTGAAGGATTGCGAAATACACAAAACTGTGTCTTACTGCCCCATTCGTCAAAGAAAAGACTAAGTTCTGCCAAGTAGTATTCCAGGCTCTTCGCTCCTCTGAGCGGATCTTGGCTCGACGCGAACAAAAGCGTGTCATCGGCATATTGGAGGATTTGAACTTGGTGTTGGATTACTGGAATGGGGAGATCAGTGGTAAATATGGTATATAGAATTGGTGTAGTGACTGAACCTTGTGATACTCTTGATGTCACAGGCTTTATGAGTGAATCTGGTCCGTTGACGCTCACATAGTATTGTCTGTTGGTTCAAAAGCTTGCGAAATCAAAAGCCTTTTCGATGTCTAAAGCACACACTACTGTCAGAAAGTTTTGCACATTCAAGTTAGAAACAGCTTGGTCATGCAAGTATGAGATGGCGTGCTGGGTATCGTTCCTGCGCCTAAAGCCAAACTGGTATGCAGAAATTACCTGCGTAAGCTCACAATGTTTTTTTTAATCATTTCCATCCATATTCTGTCAAAAATCTTCCCCAAATTAGGAAGCAGAGAGATAGATCGGAATTTGCTGGCTTCTTTACTTTTGCCTTTTTTATGAATGGGAACAATCGTGGCCACTTTAAATGAATCCGGAAAGTAATCGTTGATCAGGGCTTTGTTAAATACAATGGAGAGAACTCTGAGCATAGAGAGTGGTAGATGTTTAATAATGAAATTAGACATTCCATCATTCCCAGAAGACTTCTTGTTTTTTATGCTGCCCAGCAGTTGCTCCAAGTATCCACTATTGGCAAAGTGAAACTGGTCATCTGCATTTTGTGGATCATCCGAAGAATTTTCGGACGAAAATGTGGCCAGTGGCTCACAGTACGTTGAGGAAGCAACTGACCTCTTGCTTGGACTGTTAGGAGCTAAACAGTCGGGCGGAACAGCATTCAGCACAGTGACATTGTCAGTCATCACCACCATCTCCTGGTGTTATATTCACCAGAAAGCAGATTGATTTCCTTCAACATATCGGGGCCTGGTCGGATGTCAGCCAGCCGCTGCACAAGACGCTCACTTGTACAGTTTTCCGTCACACAAACATCAAGATTTTCCTACCGCAGTCTATGTCACGCTGAAATTTGCCCAATTGGTGTTTTTGTAACACCAACTGGTCTTAGGGGACTTTCCATGAAGCTGAAAAAGGAGTGGAACTGAAGTCGAAGCTTCACGGCAAAGTGATGAGACATACATGCTTACGTCCAGCAGTGGGGGGATCAATACTGCTGTACAGGTCGTCTGACAAGAGCAAAAAAATTCCATTGTCGAGCTACCACTCGATCTGTTTGGTGAATTCGGAGCAACTACATGTAAGGAAATGGGAAACATTTCTTTTTCTTACTCAGGTTCAAAAACAATGCTGCTTTTCTTGGGAGTTGCCCCCCAGAGAAGTGCTAATATGGCTGCGTATCTCTTTGAGGCACTTTTGGGCTCAATGATATGAAGCACAATGATAAATGAATTTTTATGAAGTTGACTTCGCTACCCAGAAAAACGAAACCTTGGCTGCCAGGCAATTCATCTATCTTTACACTATTATCAGAGCTCTTTTGATAGTCCTCTAAATCATCAGTCATCATATATTAACATCTTCTTTTATCTAAGTGATTGTTACCTACTTTATTACAATATTAATGATTCAGTTAGGATGTGGCACATATATAGCGAATAGTCGCGTTTCCTTTACCATTGATCCTGGTTTTCGTTAAGAGATCTGAGAAACTATGGTATTTTTGCCCTGAGACGTTAGTGGGGCCAGGCGCCTCACCCCCAACCCACACACATTTGTAATTTGGATTAATGTATCTGACCGTTCACCTCATTCTACACTTCGAATATTTTTAGTATCAACTATATACACAACAGTTGATATGCTTGGTGTGAAGGACCCAAACAACGATTAAAGACTATTTAGCTTTATAATCGTCGTAACGGATGTAAATGCTAATTTTATTTTAATATTGCCCCCTAACAGCCTCCATCCTTTTTGGTTTTTCTGATTATCGAGAGAGCATATTATTGTATATTTACTTCAGAAGCGTTTATATTCGCTCAAGTAAATACAAAAGAGAGTCAAGTGTTCAAACCTAATTAAATTAGAGATTCTCTACATAAACTAAATTCATAATGTATTGCTGAAATCAAAACCACCGAAAAAATCGTCTCCGCATCACTTAACTACATGTCTATACAAATACAAAACCCTTTAGTAGATACATTATTTATACTGGGTTCACCCTTTCACACCTAAAACATAGTACTGAGTTCGATTTCACGTGAAATTATAATAGAAAATTTCACGTGAAACTTGTATTGGCGAAAATTTAGCTTGAAAATAAGCAAGAGCTGTACTCTGTTCTTAGCATGAAAAGTTGCTTCGAAGTTGCTTTCGCTTTGAAAATATAGATGGCATTAACACATGTCTCCAATCATTTCACGCCAATTTAGTTTCTGCAGCTCATTCTTTCGAGCTAAAAAGTGACATTTGGTGTTTCAATTTGAAAATGGAGTAGTGCAAATGTATTTCCAATAAGAAAATCGATCGAAAAGTGAAATTCTTGACATTTTATCCGTCAGAAATGAGCAGTGTCTCTGGTTTTCTCCATTGCCAAAATTTTCGCTCGAAAGAATGACCAGATAATGGAGACATGTCAAAATTTAGCTTCACGATTAGCTCAGTACCAGCCTTAAGATCGAATATTACTTTCATTCTGAACCCTCTGACGTTTCTTTATGACGAGCTTGTACGACACAGAGCTAACTTTTAGCATGTTTACACCTGCACCTGGTTTAGTATTCCACACAAGTCTATTTTCATATTTCTCGTTGTTGTTTCGATCCATAATTTTTTTTGTATATTCAGCAAATACCACCAACACCGACATGAAAACTTGCATGAAAAATGCCGGCAAACGTGCGTACATTATTTATACTAGTGGGTAATCGATTATACCCGATTTTATGTTGTATCAATATCGAGCACGATGTTCGCGTCTGATAAGAATATTTATCTATGCATGTATTTATATCTTTTGTTGTTACATATTCCAAATTTAGACAGTTATTTCGAAGAAAATATCATACAAAGATATTCTTAATTTTACTAAAACTTACTAAAAATTGATGATTTTTCTTGGAAGTGTAGATAAAACGTAGAAATAGTCTCCATGTATCCATAAATTTTAATTTCTTGGAGCTCAAATGGGTTTCATCCATAGACACTTTGGCAGCAAAATAATACTATCAAACATGCACACTTCAACTACAATCACTATCGAAAACTCAATCTAAAAGGACATGAGAGAAATCTTTATCCGGAATAAGTATGTTTGAAAATGAATTCAACAAACATTTCTAGAAAAGTATACTGCGAAGCTGTCGAATCCAGACAAGTAATAAGATGCCTTATAAATTATTGACACAAAGCTATCAAAAATGTATCTAGTGTACAGTGTACCGTGTACCCTGAGTTTGGTTGACAATCATCAAACATAACGTCACAACATCAATTCATAAAAAAATTCACTTTTCAAAGCAGTATAAGTACGAGTGTTAGGGTTTCTACGAGTTCATTTAGTATTGACAAGCAAGCAAGGCGAATGAAATCGCTGTCTATCTGTTGGGGAGTTTTGTCATGTTTGATAAATTCATGTCAACATTGCGGGCATGCAATACAGTGAATAATAGGGAGAAAACGAATTCGAATTCAATGTGACGGTTATCGATAGATTGTTGGGAATAGAGGATGTTGAATCAGACCCAAAAGTGCGACCAATGTTTGGAAACAACGGAATAAAACTCTTCCATATTATTGAATGTTAAACCCATTGAAGATGAAGATCCAGCTTGACAACAAAAGATCCTTTTTTGCAGATATATTTAAGTAGGCATTATCGACAAATATTTTCATAAAATCACCAGGAACAATTATCTATCATAAACATAAGGAAAAAAAACTCTAGCGCCCCAGAACCGCTAGAAACACTAATATTCGAAGAACAGTAGAAGAATTGTGCAGGTTTTGAGTGCATATTCCACCACATGAGCTGCTTATTACGGCCAAACTGTTTCAAACGCAATGTTTTACTTTGGTCTCAAGAATGCATTATAACTCATATAGTGGAAGGTTTCAGATATTACCACTGGCATGAATTTCAACGTTTATGAGAGCAAAACACTTGTTAATTATATTCGTTATCAGCTGCTTATTTCACAAAATTTTGAAAGCAGCATCTCATATAACATCAATGAAGAAAATGCTCAGTGCCTGCAGCAGTGTAACTGAAGTTGGTGTTTGGGGCTGCTATCCGAAAAATTGGCAGAACTTTGGGAATTGAAACATTGGTTATTTCTTTTCATTGTAAATGTTTCCGGTATGAATACTAACTGTAAGCATTTATTCATACAAAAATAGCACTATCTACTCGTGCTGGCAACCATTTGCCACTATCAAAGCCAAAAATATATCACATCTGCTTCCCGTTGAACTTAACCTACCCTGCGAATTTTGTCTCGATCAGATGACTGCATTCGAAGTTATAGGAGTATAAATAAATTTAGGGTTACCAGCTGCGAATTTTTTCAAATAATCGAAAACTTAATATTTGCTGTTTATTGTCACTACAATATCATTACCACATGAAAATTTTACGATAAAATCGCTTAATAAAGATATTGCAAATAAACATAAAACCAGCAATAGCTGGCAACCCTATCGTAGCTTTTCAACCAGATTCGGCCTGAATAATGCCTATAATAAGTCCCATAAATCGTATGAAATTCGTACTGATTTCATGACTGCATTGGAAGTTATAGGGCAAAAAGCTTTATTTTCCTGAGCGAATTTCCAAAACCAAAGACACAAAAATTACCACAGCTGGCAGCACCAATCGAATTTTTCAACCAAATTGCTACCAAACACGGTTTAGATTAAGGTTCAGCTACTGTGTCAATTTCATGGAAGTCTAGTAACTTAATCAGAATTAATAGGGC
Source organism: Nemotelus pantherinus (assembly GCA_963978885.1). NCBI lineage: Eukaryota > Metazoa > Arthropoda > Insecta > Diptera > Stratiomyidae > Nemotelus > Nemotelus pantherinus. The sequence goes on from OZ022263.1 coordinate 62,688,255, forward strand.
AAAAAGCAGTTTTTTTTCTTTGTAATTTTTCAAGATGGCACCTCTTTCGCAGAGTTGGCCACCATTCACAATCGCTTCTATCAGGCCTGGTCCTACTTAAGTTCAATTTATTGTGTAAATTTCAACTGTATCTGATTCGTGAGTTCCCGTGAACAGAAGTTTTTGATGCTAAAAATATAGGTAAATTGGGAAAGGGTTACCGTTCTTGTCCGACATGAAAATTCCAATGTTTTTATTTGACTGTGTAGATAAAGCATGAGATTTGTATACAAGTAGGTTTCTATTGTAAAAAACGGATATTTTTTAGGAGATTCGATGGTTTGAATGTTTTCACTTTCAGTACCTGCCGTAGTTACAGGGTTGCCAGTATGTTCATGAAAAGTTACGTGAGTGTGCAACTTAACAACAGTAATATGTTTATCAAGTTTCATAACGATCTAATAATTAAGTAAAAAGTTATCGCAATTCAAAAATTTTCCAAATTTTCCAATCTTATTTTAGGCATCTAGCGCACACATAGGGTTAAAATTTTTAAAAACATTACCTTATTCACATTTAAAATACGTTCAGAATTCACTCCATAGACTTTATTTTTGCAAAAGTTATTTTTTGACAGAAAAATAGGTATATTTAAAATATCACTAAAATGGCCACCGGCGCCAAAGGGTTAAAGATTATTAACTTTTTAAGAGACCTGGCCCTGCAGACACCCCAATATATCCTGAAAATTTCAGTTCAATGGGATGACGCGTTCCTGAGATTTTCCCACTGAAATTTTTTGATATATATATATATATATATATATATATATATATATATATATATATATATATATATATATATATATATATATATATATATATATATATATACATATATAGAGATATGAATTTTTGGCCAAAGTGATTTTAATACTAATGTTCTTCTTCGAACATTAGTAAAAATGACCCCAGTAAAGTATGATTTTTTTACTTCCTTTCCGTTTATTATCTTTTTTAAGATAATAAACGTATAGTTTCAAATTTCAAAGACGTATTCTGCAATCATTCACCGTAAAAATCCAGCAAAAAATGAAAGAAAGCACAAACGTCAAAACAAACTGAAATCTAGATGCGATAGCTTTTAAAGCCTTAAGGATACATAAAGCTAACTGCATACTGTAAACACACAAAAGTTAAATTTACAATGAAGCAAATTCAGAATTATCCCAACGGGAAAAGTAATGCGGCAGCATATATTCGGAATATTTTCCGCGTTATGCATGGAAGCATTACAAATCCACAGTCTGTTCATTTATTTTCAACATTGCATGTCCTAGGCTGGTTACAGTGCCCCCGCAGTGTTACCAGAAAATTTCTGTTCATGGAGCCCAATTTGGCTTTTAAAATAGCCCAAAAGAGCCCAACACTGCCACAAAATAGGTCGAGGCTAAAATTATTCCAAAAGTTTGAATTATTAGATGCAAAAATAATTGTTTGTATCCTTTTTCACATGGGTATTTATTTTTTATTTATTTATATACGAATCTCTCATATAGTCGAACACTACATTTACAATTTCATTTTCATTTTCTGATGTAGTAAAAGTGTAAATTGAAATTATTTTTATCGTATCTGGTGATATTTTATAGTAGTTGCAACATATTTGGCTGAAATTCAAGGGAATTAGAATTCGCATCAAAGATGTCAACAAATTTAGTTGCAACTCATTTCGAATTTGAGTCTTTAGGTTATTTATCATACTAAACATATATCGACTTTTGTATGAGATGCAGGAAGATATAGTAAGAAAAAACCGAGCTCGCATATTTCTTTGAAAATTTGTTATCGAGCAGCAGATTTTACTTCATTGGCTTTTGCACAATATTTTTCCGTGCTCAGTGTATTTTCATCATTTACTCATACTTATGAATTTTACAAGCAAAGATTTAAATTTCAATTTTATCGCGGAACAATATACTAAAAATAAAGTTTAGGTTCAACCGGAATTTAAAGCATGAAGTGAAGATTTTAAATATGAAGTGAATATTTAAAACATGAATTGAAGAGATTTCCGTTCAAGATTTGGGAAATCAATAGTGAATTCAACTTTATATATTTTAAGCACTTGAAGTAGATTTGTCATTGGAGCCCAAAAAGTCGCCACTAGCCCAAAATTTCATTTCGTCGCCACATGCAACGGAAAGATAGCCCAATTGGCGAGAAATCGCCCAATCTGGCACCAGTGGGCTGGTAAGACATACACGAGGGGAACTTTGAGCTTTCAGCTTTACGGCTTTATAAAAAGAACTTTTTGGAAAGCTCGACATCGTATTCTTGCATTACCGTCATCTAAGGGGAATGCGTATTGTAGCTTTGACTGGCGTCCGATCGTACGTGTTACCGGGAATGTGTGGGGAATGTGTGTGTGACGCTCATTAGAAATTCCAACAGCTTATTCTCGCAGCTACGGAGAGGAATTGTGGTTCTTTATTTTTTCTTACATTTTACTTACCCGTGATGATTTGAAATGCTCCGAAGTTTTCATCTTTCCATTTTATATAGCAGACTACCCATAGTCAATGTAAGCTCGCAAGTTTTTTCCCTTATTTGATGCGAGTGCGAGTGATGTTCATACCCAACGGGAATCGCTGTAATGCATTTTGACAGAATCCATGAACCAAACATTCTTAGCAATGCACATGTAAACTGTTTGAAAGCGGTTTTCCAAAAAATTCATGTTTAACATATGAACATTACTTGCAAAAATAAGAGGAAAAGAACTTGCGAGCTTACATCAGCTATGGATAGTGTGCTATAAAAAGCGGAGAGATGAAAATTTCGGAGCATTTCAAATCATCACGTGTAAATTCAATATATCAAAAAAAAAAAACAAAACAAAAGCACCAATTCCCCTTAGTAGCTACGAGAATACGCTGTTGGAGCGTCACAATCACTCAGCAAGTATTCCGGATCATGCTGTACGATCGGCCGCCGGGCAAAACTTCAATACGCATTTTCCTAAGGCTTTCCAAAAAGTCCTTTTTATAAAGCTATAAAGCTGAAAGTATTATGAATTGCTCCCTAATGAAAGCTCTGCTTACTGTCCTGACACTTGGCACCCAATTTATTGCCTATTCCTGCGGCAGAAAAGGAACAATTTGAAGATTCTCTCAAAATTAATCGTCTCTCACGTTCAGAAATCACCTTTGACCGACCAGGACTTTTTTCTTCCCATAACTTTCAGGATTATTTAATAAATTACTTACTACTTTCCTGATTCTCTTCATGAATCTCGATATTTTTGCCAGTGACCACTCTATCTACTCTTCCTTTTTAAAGTCCAAAACTGTTTTAATTTCATCTTCATCCAACATTTTACCAGGTCCCATTTCTACTTTTTTTATGGTAAACAACACTAAAAGTCTATGACGAACTTGCGCGTTACACTTCGCTTCCACAATGCTCTTAATACGATCGTTATCACCAATTAAATGACCTCAGCGTGTTATGTACAACCTGCATATGCGCTATGTTTTTAGCCCAGGCAAGAAAGAAATATTTACCCCATTCCGGAAATTTTAGTCTAGAATGGAGTTTCTGCGTATGTGGTTGTGTTAGTCTTTTATGTGTATATTCATGTGATACATAATACTTGCCTTGAATATACCCATTTCCTTCGAATAACAAAAATTATAACATGTGCTATCATTTTCACTGGGCGTGGATGATCTTTTAAAGTCCATGCAAGAAGAGGCCTTTGTTGCAAAGGGGTATGGAAGAGAAGAAGAAGTGATTCAAATAAAACACAATTGCTCAAGTGCGTCAAACAAACATCTATCACTAAGTGATAGATGTTTGTTTGACGCACTTGAGCAATTGTGTTTTATTTGAATTATTGTAGGATTTTTTAAAGCAAGTTCAGAAGAACTAGAAAATGGAGATAAATTCAAAATATCTTGGCAGACTGGTTGGCGTTCAAAAGCGTGAGTAGGACTGCCACTGAGTTGGCAACATTTTGAGTGGCTTTGTTGGATTTATTTTTGTCAGCGATGCAAGAGACTTTTTGCCAGCAGCTTGAGAAAATATCTCAAAACGCATACAGGTCTCTGATAATATCTACCTTGATATCGTCAGTCTTGTTTCTGCTTAATGGATCGGAGTTTGTATCTTTCGTCTGCATTTCACTAAACGATCTGCTGCAAGCCACTAGATCATCATACTTTACTGAATAAGTTAGGCTACTCAAACATTATTTTATTATTTGGCATGCATCACTTTACATTAAATGCATTTATTTTAAATAAAAACAAAAAAACAATAAAAATAATAGATTTTTTTCACAATTTCCATCAGACAAAATCAATAGATTCGAATCATTATCAACTAACATCCATTGTCAAAAATCGAATCGCAATACTGTTGAGAAGTTTCAACAGGATTATAAATATTGATTTGGCCTTGAAAAATAGACAGTAGACAACAGTGCGCAAACTTCAAATTTCACTGTGAGCAATGCAGACACCAAACAGGACTCTTGTAAGAAAAAATCCTTAATCAATGGTCCAATAATGATTGAAGATGGAAGTATATTGCATGGGAACAAATCAAATGAATATTTATGCTGTAACGGTATGCTTGTAAGAAGTGCTTTAGTGTGTGAGTTTAGTATGCAGGTCAGGAAAATAAGACATTATCTGCCAAATAAATCCAAGTGGAGATTTTTCGAAGGAAATGTGTTTATTGTGAGATGTCAAACATAATGTGGAAAGTCTATTACAATGTCGTGTGCGCAACAAAAAATTTTCAAGGTCAAAGGTCACGAAAATCAATTTTTCTTAAACATCTTGTTTACGATTGATTGCACGTGAGTTTATGATAACATCAAATTTACTCAGCATTAAAATTTTGCACAAAAGCTTCATACATCAAATTCGTGCACAGTAAGTAGTTTTCGAGATATGAGGCTGAGAAATGTTTGACCCGAGCTCATAATCCCTTATCGTTTGCCTATAGTCGATGCAATGAAGCGTAGAAAGATCGTGTAATGCACCCAAACCCACAATTCTTTCTTTCTAAGGTGTAGTTAAAGTGGAGCTTTCTACTTAATAATCGTACTAATGCATTCCATAGTAATTTCATGGGTATATGTGTACCTGAAAATATTTGACGATACATCTTGTGAGCAGGCGTGATGTCTGTCATGCAGAAGGAGGACACCTTTGGTTAATTTTCCTCTTCTTTTTTCTTTAATAGTTTATTTCAACCACTCTAGGATTAAAGCGAGGTATTCTGCAGTTATTGAGACGCCATTGTTTTCAAAATCGATCAACAGCATCCTTTCTCACTCCTAAAAGCAGCAAACTGTGGCACCATGAATGGTGGTCAGCCTTATTTGGGCCAATGCATAGAGTTTTGTTTAGACTCAGGCTCATTATGATGAATTCAAGTCTCGCCTCCAGTAACAATTCAACTCAATACTCCATCCTCGTCTTTACTACAGTGGTCCAAAAACGCGCGGCAGCACTTCACGCGCTATTGTTTTCGAGGCGGCGGCGTGAGCATTCTATGCTGACTTTAGTCATGCCAAGATGATCGTGAAGGATATTTACAATGGTTGTATCTGGTACTCTAACCATTTCTATGAGCTGTTTTTTCTTTGGTCGAGCATCTTTGTATATAACTTTTTCGGCTTTTTTAACAATGTCCGGTGTGCTCACTTGGGTGTCCTAGTCGTGGATTGTCTTCAAATGAGTTCCTTCCTTGTTTAAAAAGATTGTGCAACTTGCAAATCATGGTTTCATCTGAACCAGAACCCACGTAAGTCAATGCTTTCTCTGTCATTATGGTTTGACCCAACTTTTCTTGTTTGGTTAGGAACTTTATAACAGCACGAAAACAGGAAAAATATTTTTCTCTTGGGGAAAAAAATTTTTTGTTCTCGATTTATTCAATATTTTACAATTTCATGCAGATTGAGTTGCTTGGTCGCCGATAGTTTAAAATCTAATGGCTCGATTGAAATAAAACTTGCTACTTATACTTACAATGAGTCTTGAAACTCATTTATTTTCATCAAACTAACTTCATTAAAGAAGTACCTACTCTTTTCGCGAAGCTAATGACCCGCCTTTGTATTTCATTATATTTTGTTTTCATTCCTAGGAATATTTAGGAATATCCTTCGAATATATTTCTTATATTTTAAATTGGAATTTATGTTACTTTGGAGAACGCTGAGGAACTTTACATTGTGGATAAATTTCAACTGACTTCATATTATACATCCTTATTCAACATTTCCACGTCTCCTACCAAGTAACAAAGCATCCTATCTATTTTGTACTAGGTTTAAATTGTGCAGACAGTAGTAGTAAACAGCAGTTTATTGTGCCTCATTCTATTCTTATCTATATGAGTTTGTTACGTAGTTTTTCTAATGTAACTAATATCCTAATAGTTTATCTAACTGAACAAGATGTATTGTCAAATATTTGCAGGTACACATAACCTCACAAGATTACTATGGAATGCGTTAATACTTTGGAATTACTATAGGTCTGTTTCCGTACTTGAATCTATTATAATATATTAAAATAGATTCGCAGCAAGTCGTTTCCGTACTTTTGCTGCAAGCCAAATGCAAGCCAAATTTTGCAGCAAAAAGAAGCCAGCTGCCAAATTCTGTTACTGCTGCATTTTGCTGAAAGTACGGAAATAGACCTTATGTAATACGTTATTATGTAGAAAGCTCCACTTCAACTACACCTTATGCCTAGTACTATACTCTTCGCGAAACGAATTCAACGGTCAAATCCCATACGAAAGAGCTTTACTGACGAATTGAAAAGCTCTTTGTGTATGGGATTTGACCGTTGAACTCGTTTCGCGAAAAGTATAGTACTAGGCAGTGTTGCCAACTTTTTTCCAGCCGTTGTAGCTAGATTTGAGGGAAAAAATAGCTAAAAATAGCTAAAATGTTCACTTTGTAGCTAAAAAGTGTAGCTAAATTCAACAATAAAAAACTCAAGGCTCTGGAAAACAGTTTCATTTAGCTAATGTGTAAAATTAATATGGAAAAATATTGGATGTACATTGTATTATGAGTAGTTTATTAATTTAACAGTATAAAAGAGTATAAAAATCGTTGACGAGCTTATTAAGTTCAACAGAATTCTATTCTATTTTTTTATTCATGATAGAAGCATCCTTTAAAATGGGTTGAAGAAATAGGAGATGTAAAAGGTGTTTGATTGTTATACTCCTTGTAAATCATTTTTGCTAAATAACATTCTTCTGATGTTTGGACTATGCTGAAGTGGAGTTTTAGCCATAGTTATTGGTTAATGATCCTTGATACGGATCCCGTTATTGACAACCACCTCGTTTACGAACTCCGTATCATCTTCAGAGGAATTTAGAGAACCAATTATAAATTTCTGCAGGTAAAAACTTTAAGGTTTGGGGAAGAAACGATCCTCAAACTGCAGAAACTGAAACCTGAACGGAATGACAAGCTCATCTTATTAATATTAAAAAAGGATTTTGACGACTTAATTTTTTAAATACACCGTTATTGACTCCGACCATAACACTTGCTTTGTCTGTCATATTTGTAATATTTAGGATGTAGCTTTCTAAGCACGTGTTTATGGCAGTAGTAATACTTTCAACAGCTCCCCTTTCTAGCTCTTTCAAGTAAATTGTAATAAATTTTTGCTAAATATCACTCAAATGTCCGTCGACTCGTCAATTAAAATACTGGAAATACAGTTATCAAAATCTGCCTTCAAATCCGAAGTGAAGTATGGAAACAAACTGCCCCCAACTCAGAAAATATAGTCTTTATTTTTCGCTATTGAAAAACTCTACAAAATGAAAAAAAAAACATAGCTAGCACAATTCTAACGTTTGATTTTACTACTGAGCACGATTTCTAATGTCTTCTAGAGTTTTGTGCGAACACTTTGTCTACGTTTTATTTCAATTTTATGTCTACGCCTGAATTTTTTGGTTCTTGTCTTCAAATTTAGGCAGATAATGTGTATTCTATATTAAACATATATCGTTTATCTTACCTATTTTAGTTTATTCCTAATGAGTTAAAACTCACGGTTTTTCTTCGCACCGAGCAAAAGAAATAAAACTGTTCGTAAAAGATTATTATTGTTCTATGCCTAGAAAGACATAATACATAGTAGTAGTACTATTGTACTACCCAAAGCATTGGCGATTACCTTAGAATTTGAGGAAATTATTTTTAAACACTGAGTGTTTTAAATATTAATAAACTAGTGTAAGTTAATGCAATCAAAGCAAAAATTTAAATTATCTATAATCTATAAATTTGTAGCCAATAGCTGAATGAAAAATTACGTAGCTAAACAGGTTCTTTTTGTAGCTAAATCTAGCTACAAAATAGCTAAATTAGCAACACTGGTACTAGGCATTAGAAAGAAAGAATTGTGAGTTTGGGTGCATTACACGGACTTTCTACGCTTCATTGCATCGACTATATGCAAACGATAAGGGATTATGCGCTCGGCCAAACATTTCTCAGCCTCATGTCTCGAAAACTACTTATTGTCCATGAATTTGATGTATGAAGCTTTTGTGCAAAATTTTAATGCTGAGTAAATTTGATGTTAACAATTCACGGAAAATCAATCATAAACAAAATATTAAAGAAAAACTGATTTTCGTGACCTATTAGCTTGACTAACTTTTGTTGCGCACACGACTTTGTAATGGACTTTCCACATTATGTTTGTCATGTCACAATAAACACATTTCCGTTGAAAACTCTCCACTTGGATTTATTTGGTAGTTTGGCAATTTTTTTGTCTTGTTTTCCTGGCCTAATGTTATTGTATCTCAGTTCTTTGGAGCTTTTTGCTATTACATCGTCATTATTAATAAACGAGCAACCAAGTATTAAAGCTACGCTATCGATTGAATAAAATTCAAAATCATTGCTTTTTGCCCCTTAATTAAAGAGATTCTGGTGCTACTTTGGTGCCTATTACAAGACAGAATATGCACTTGCTTGCAAGGAACTAACAAATTCAAAGTTTTTTTTTATGTTGAGGATAATTTGACGGAAGCGGAAAGGTTCTGATCATATTCTACATAACGACCTATCTCATATTCAACTATTTTTCGTGCCCATATCAGATACTGAATTTCATGAGCTTCCGTACAGTGATTAACAGGTTTGGTCACTCTTCTCATCAATAATCAATAAACTCATTAATATTAGAATATGATAACGTATATTAAACCAAAAAAATTATGCAATCAAGAGTATTGGTTCCATAGTTTGACTAATCGATATTTCGTAGTCGTTCGAACAGCTTGCTGGTAAATAAGCTGAACAACGTCACTCTGATATGAACAACGTCATCTGCGAACTAGCGAGTATAATAAATAGCGCGTTGCACAAATGAAAAATATATCAAGTTCAGAGTATATCATAGCACACCTAAAAAATTTTAAAATTGGTTCTTGAAATTTTTACTCAACACTTAAAAAATATTTTTCTCATGGGAAAAAAATATTTTATTCTAAAATGTCTCAAAATAAAAACATTGGATTAAAAGCAATATGTTACAGGCCAAGAACGAAAATCTAATAAATTTGTACAATATCGACAACGAAAAACCATATTTCATATGCTATCTCTATCATACACATACACGTACACTCAGTCACAAAAGTCTACATACACCCGAAAAATCTTTCATATTATGCATAACTGAACAAAAAAATTAATTCAAATTTAGTTTATTTTAATGATTCTTGCTTGTATATTTTTTACTGTGAAAGAAAAATATAAAATTATTAAGTATGTAAACAGAAATTTAAGAAATATAAAAAAATTATCCCACAAAAGTCTACATACAGCAGATAAAATTATGAAAAAAATGATAAAATGTACCATTTGTTAATAGAAACTTTTTAAATTATTAATCGAATTGGGCCACTATTCGCCAATATAACAGCTTGCATTATCCTAGGCATCGAAAACACTAGGTTTTCTGTTAAATCTGAACTGATTTCACTCCAAGCCTTCAATAACGCATTTTTTAACTTCTCCTTGTTACTGACGTTATATTTTCGAAATATTTTTTCAAGTTCATCCCAAAGATTTTCAATTGGATTGAAATCAGACGATTGTGGTGGCGAATGAAAATGCTTCGGGACATTGTAAAGGATCCACTACCGAACGACCATAGCAATGTGCTTTGCGTGGTTATCGTATTGAAATATCCAGGTCGGTCCGAGCCTTAAGCGCTCAATAGATGGTCTCAGGTTAGCTCGCAGTATGTTCAGGTATTAGTGACGGTCCATTATGCTTTCAATGGGCCTTTCCACACTTGTATTCTTGATGCACTCCTCAAACCGGTTTTCTGGGCAAGAAGCAGAAGAATCAAGGGGAAATCTCTACAAAAAGTGATGCACTTGGAGAGAAATTTGCATCACGTTTGAAACTGATTGAAACTGATGCAAATCACTAACACAACTATAAACATAGTTCACGGGTCAGGAATTTTTCATGAAACACTCAAGTCGAAATGACAAAACAACAACACGCACCCATTTATATGCATAATCGGTATATGAACGGTTCCGTTGCTGAAGAATACAAGTGTGGAAATGGTGATTGTTGTCAAACCGGTTTGAGGAGTGCATTAGGAATACAAGTGTGAAAAGGCCCAATGACATGAATATTTCCTACACCAGCTGCTGCCATCCCACCCCAAACCATTACGTTACCTCCTCCATGTTTAACAGTTTTGAAAATCTCCACATTTACTTTCCGCCAAACTTTTCCACGGCGATCACATCCAAATATTGGAAGCGCCTTTCGTCCGTAAAAACACTGTTTTGCAAAAGCTGTCAACTCCAATGGTTTTATTCAATTTACCTCAGAAACAAATGGTTTCTTTCTTGGCACTCGTCCGTGAAATCCTGCGGATCTCAAAGTCCTACGAATAGCTTCTGGATTCACTTTTTCGATTCATTTTCAATACATTTGGTACTTTTATTTTTGGATTTTTCTTAACTTTTCGTAATACTGTTTTGACGTCATTGTCATTCAAGATATTAGGACGACCAAATCGTGTCGAGGGAGTCAAAATTTGAAGACAAGATCCAGGCAATTTCCTCGAGTAGTATTTTTCATGTATCTCTTCACATGTGTGATATGTGATCCATAAGTTTAATTCTAATTAGGTATTGAAATATGAATGTGATTCGTTTTTCATAATTGAGTCTGCGATGTGAATAAAACAATTTCGTTAAACCGACCGTGGAATTGAAGGCCAGGAAGCGATAGTTCGGCACGTGACCTAATGAATTGGATTTCGGGTGGAAAACCTTTGGGAATGCCGCCGCGGTCGTTTTGCGGTTCTTGTGTTAGTGCTGTGTCGATTTTACACAAAGTCCAAGAGGAGATAGTTCCTGAATTTTGAAAAGTGATTGTGGGTGGGGAAGTAGCTCACTGCCGATTGAAGTCGAACAAATCAAAGTGCATGGTGCTTGCACTGACAGTACGGTAAAAATTGGAGCTCAGAGGAATGTGACCAAGACTACTTCTCAAACGGTGACAATTTTCCTGGATTGAAACCTTGCAAAATGGCTCTTCTCTGTGTGATATTAGACACTTCGGCAGTGTTGAGCAGCTATCAGTATTTGATAAATCCGCACAATATATTTGTGATTTATATTCAGTAATAACATCATGAAATTGACCGGTCGGGTTCCGTGATCGAGTGCGTGGATCTAGTTTCGACTGTAACTTTGCTCCCTAGTGATCGCAAACCATATTGAGTGAGTCCCGTGTAGTGAACGGGAACGAGATGTACGAGAAGCACAGTATTAAGTGCACCTGGCCAAGATAAGTAAAGCAAAACTTTGTCGGTATGTATATGCGATGGTATCACTGTGCGTTGCCTGTTTTTGTTTCTTTCATTGTTCACTGCTACAGTGAATCAGCTGAATATCGTGATCGGCATACCTATGCAATTGGAACAACTGGTCATCTCGCCGCGGTATCCTGTAGAGGTTTTCTCTGCACATCAACACCGACCATAGTAAAGATATCACCATAGTAAAGTTATCACGCAAAATATCGAAACGACTCTACGGCAAAGAACAAAGGCGATTCTAATAAATGCTGCTGAAAATCTGGTTGCGTTATCCGACGTAACAGTTTATTCCGGTTGTGACTCACCAACGTGAAACAACTGTGTTCGATTTTATTCTCTTTGGTTAAGTCTAAGTTATATATTTAACGACTAAGATTGGAATTTCAAAGAAAAAAAAACATAAATTTTAGCTAGTGTGAATTAGGAAATGAATGGCCACTAAAGCTAATAAATATACTATGGATAAATAAAAAAAAAACAAAAAAAGAATATAGCATTAATACGATTGAAGGCCTAATCCTCAGTGGACCTCTTTTGTGGTACTTTGAGAAGCTTGCTTGACGAGTGTTAGAATGTTAAACTGTTGTGATGAGGGAGAAAAACATGTTTTTCTAGTGTCAAATAGATTCGTGAGTCTTTCGTCGTCTCTAGTGAAGCAACTAGGCTAGCAAGCTTCTTAAACTACATTAGGCTTCCTTTCTTGGAAACCTCCTTTTTGTTCAAAGGAAACGAGTTGATTAAATTAACTGTGTGGTGCCGGTATATGACCACAAATAATTTGCATGATTGAATGTAAAGTAAAAACAAATACAATTGTCGACTTGCTTCTATTTAGCTTGTCAGATGCTGAAATAAATTCAAATCGGTGTAGTATCGAAGCAACTCAGGCACGCTTTAAAGCTTAAATATTCTAAAGTTTTTTTATATTTTTCCTTTCGCGCAAAAGCTGTTCACATTAAAATTTTCTTAATAATATCTTCGTTGGATATTCTTGTGGCTGAGAGACACGCATATCGCAACATATTTTTAACTAACGGCTTCAAAACGTATATTAAAATTACAATAAAGGTGGTTCACTAAAATAAAATTTTTATAATGTACTTTAACTATTATTTGAAATAAACTAGAAAACTCTATTAGAACCTATTGTGTCGAAAATAGGAGAATCAGGAAAATAAACTTGTAACTTTGAATTTCTTTTGCTAATAAAATTAAAATGTTTTGTTAACCTTGAAATCGAGTTCTTCTTATTGGGCTGAAAGCCCGAGAAGTTCTCCTTCCTTTTCAGGGTGCGCGCGTGGCCTGGCTGGCCTATAAATAATTAAATAGTTTGCGTAATTTTTCGGCATTTTTTTTTTTGCTTTTATGGGAGGGATACTGGCCATCCATAATATTAGTTTTCTTGGTGTTAGATTTTTGAATTTTTGAAACTTATGGCCAGTATCAGTGGGTGGAGGACCCCAGACCATCGGGGTCAGGGCTTCACTACCATCGGGGGCCCGGGGCTGTCTGCCTCACCCGGGTTCCTCTGAAAAGAGAGGTAGCCTTTTTCCCAACTTTTTCCTTTTTAGATTTTCAAATTTCTGGCACCGTGCGTTGTCACGAGCACTGGGTCTGCTTATTCAGCCCATGTTGCAGAGCCTGGGTGGTTTCCTTCACGGAAATATGCCCCCTTTTGTCCCTGGGTATTTTCATATACCAGTTTGCAGCTACGTATTCATGACGGATGAATATTAAGTAGCATCCCGTTTCTTCTGAGAGCAAACCATCCCCATTGTTTAAAGAACCCACCCCAGACGCAGCGAGCTAGCAAAGCGGCACCCCACCATCCGTCGGGGTTGGTTAAAGAGTGCTCCGCTAATGCGGACGAGGGGCCTTCACGGCCATTTATAGGGCAACCTGCTCTCGGGGCAATTCTTTTTTTGTTTTGCCTCTTGAATGGCAGCAGCCATTCCATTTCTGACCTTAGCACTCTTGGGTCTAAACTTAGGTCTGGTTCTGAGTTGTGCTTAGTCTAGCACTCCTCCTTCTCTAAAAAACGCTACACAATGCCTAACCATTAAAACGTTCCGCAGAATCGGAATAATGAAATAATGATGCTAGAGAACCGTTGTTCGTAGAAATGTACTTGCTGTATGTAGACTTTAGTAGCATAAATTTCAAGGTTTTTTTAATTTTCTGGTATCAATTGTTTAGAAATATTATTATTTCGTTGCTTAATGTTTATTAACGTACTAAAAGCTTTGGAATAATGCATATTTCAAATTATTAATATTTGTAGTTTTGGAAATATTGGTGATTTTCCAGGTGTATGTAGACTTTTGTGGTTGAGTGTATTTTTATGTAGCTTCAATTCCACAACAATATTATTCCATAAAATTTTTATGAATTTTCATTTTCATGCCAACACATTTTAACAAATTGCCAAGCAGGTGTCTGCAGTCGGAAATATTTAGTGGCCAAACAAGCCAATCTATTAATAGTGACTTAATCCATCCACACATGCATGTTTTCGAATTATCGACAAAACTAACGAAAGAAAAACTTGTCGGACCAGACGTTACGCATTTACTTATAGTGTCGCCGGCACACATGAACATTTTATTTGTTCCCCAAGCCACAATCGATCTTTTTCGAGGAAAAACAACCGAAAGCATTGTTTGGATGTTGCTGTTGTTTTCAAAAATAAAATCTTGAAAATATATTTTAAGACACGCACTTGTAAACACACGGTAACATTTTAGGAAATTTATGGATTATGATATGGGTGAGACTAGAGAAATTCGTTTTTCAAGAATACTAATATATTTTCTCTCAATTTCAATGTGTTCTAATATGTAATGATGTTAAAAGTAATAAATTTGAATTCTTATTTTTCTGCGAACAGGGAGTTTTGAAAGTGAAGGAGGAAAAATTATCTTTCAAAAAAAAATCTGAGGTCAAATCTAAAAATCGATTCCAAGTGAGATGGCCTAACAGACAACTTTTCTTAAGGATGCTTTCTGCAGCAACTTCGTATTACATTGAAGTCAAATCCACTGATTTTCACGCAAATTAAATAGTCATGTAATTAAGTGGGGACATCCTCAAAGGATGTCCTAGAATCGTTACGATGGATTTTCGTAGCAATCGGACATTTCCAGGTCATGGGCTCGAAATAAGTTTGCGGGAAAAATATCTCTGATTCAAGTGCAAACAATTTCATGGGTAATAGAAGCTTTGATGTTTTTCCGAGTGGAAAAAATGGTTCTTACACTTTTATTTCAACTATTGTGCACATACAAGATTGAATGCTGTGATAGACATAAAATGGGCACAGTTTGACTTAATTATTTATGTAGTCTGACATACACTAAATTATTTCACTTTCTAGATAATTTTCATAATTTGTACGAAGATTTGTTTAAAATATTAGTAAATAATTTTAGCTGAATTATAAGCTAAATGCGAATATACATATATCATTTCCCAAACGGGTTTAATATTTGTCCTCCACAATTTCTCGAATTTCTTAATCTCCTGACTAAGCACCTTTATTTTCAAACATTTTGGTATTTTCTTCAGAGAGGTTAAGATATTTTTTTAAATAAATTGGACTATATCCAAAAGATTTGATTCTTTTCTCGAATATATTTGACATTTATGCAAAGCCATTAGATATTATTTTATTTCGGCATAAAAATTCGGTCAGTTCGAGTTTTACAAGTTGTTTAATATGTTAGGTTAGGTTAATGAAGAGGGCTGCCGGGAACGCGGCTAGCATTAGGCCACCAGTTTGGGCCCATTTGCCACCCTCATAGACAATCACACGCATTCACACTTACAGCAATGGCACTGGCGGGATTTGAACCCGCAGGCCCCGTAGCACGCCGCTTTTCGGCCTGACGCCTTAGCGAGCAGAGCTACCGGGCCCCCTGTGTTTAATATGTTAACGCAATCATAATTATAAATATATTTTCCACTTTTATGTCTTGCAAAATAGATGTATTTTTTATGAGCTGTGAAAAGTTTGCCTGAAAACTGTGCATACAGTTATTATATCAGATCTTTCAATTGGGACATAAAAATTATGCAGTTAAATTTTTTATGATCAAAATTTTTTATGACCTGTCAATGTCAAAACATTTGCTAAGATTAACATTTTCATTAATTTGAAGCTAACGAACGAGCGATGTTTGGAAATTATAATAAATTACTACTGAAATTCTGTGCCGGTAGTACTTAGAATCGTCCCACCAGGCATTCCACGCCGTTCACAGGAATTTGGAATCTCTCAGTCCATTTTGTGTTGCACTTTGCGTAAAAATTTTGGCCTACATCCCTACAAGACCCAATTAACTCAAAACTCAAGCGTCTTAATCATTTGAAGCACCGAAACTTTTCCAATTTTAGTCCGGGGAAATTTAACATGGTCCTTCGGAAAAATTAGGGGAAAGCGGAATTTTGGTGTGAACCTTGGTATTCCCGTGTTGAACAAAATGTCAAAAGTCCCCATCGATCCAAGTGCTGCGTTACTTTTTATACGGGGTCAAAGGTCACCAAAAGTTACCTTCCTAAATACCTCACTAGAAAATATGGAAAAGCATATGCTCATTATACCCACTTATCAACAGGAAGTCTGAACTGTCACTATCCAATGAAATGCTAATATACAAATCAGCGATGCAGCTTATTAGCCTGTATGTATTTTTTCAATCTCGGGATTACGGGATTAAAAAATCTCAAATTCCGGGATCCCGGGATTCGAGATTCAAAATATAACACAACAAAATAGGTCAAGTTTTTAATAAACAGATTATATTATGTGCCATCATTTCAAAACTACAACAATAAGCAAGCTCAAAACTGCCTGCTTCTAAATTTATTATCGATGTTGGACGCCGCGGTAACGGTCGATAAATATTGGTAAGCCTGCTCCAAACTATGCGAGTGCCACCACTTTCGAAAAGATTCATTTCTTTTACAATGGTTTTAATTAGATTAGTTTCTTGCGGCATTTCATGATTGATTATTTTCATACTTTTACAGCTCTTCTTGTAACATCAATTGATGACTACCTTGTTCTGATTCAATATGGGTATCTACTGGGTTCCCCTCATTTCTTTGGCTACCAAGCAAAGGGTTCAGCATCTGGATCATTGAAGTAATTGTTTTTTAATATTTGCGTTGCTTGGTTTCAAAAATAGAGATTCTATTTCACTTGGTAAATTTGTGCTGGCACAATGTAGATTCTGGAGATAGCATAGCATACCAGATAGCTCAGTACACAGACGCTCCTTTATTCGGTTCAATATTGCAATTTTCATAGCATTCACAAGAATGGACCGTTTTTCTCCTAGCAGCCTAAATAAAAATCTTGATGAAGTATTAGCAGTGCATAAATTTGCATCTTTGCGATTTAAGGCCTCCACAGTCAATTTTAAAAGTAATCCCATGACAACCCTCGTACGGGTCTAGGAGTTGAAGCTGGCAGAGAGCTTTATTACAATTTTTTAATCATTGTGGATACGAGTGTGGAGTGATTAGTTCCACAACTCACTTTACGCCTGATTTAAATCAGGTACCTAATCAGAGTTATGTGAATTCAAAGCTTGGTGCGCGGACCCTCGTCCGAACCTGGATTCGAACCAGGGACCCCACACGCAAGAAGCCAGTGCTCTACCCACTAGGCTACTCAAGCAGTCAATTTTACAAGCAAAAAAATTCAATAAGTTTCTGAATCGAATCAAACTCAGTTCCTTTTAATTGCTCTGGGTATTGCAGGCCTATCAATGTATACTTTTTTTCAAAATGGAAAACCGTTCGAACATTGTCAAGAGACTATTTCATCTTGTTTTACAATCCAGTAAATGAGACAATTAAATGCCTTGCTCGGATTTGACATAGTTTTGAAAATCGTTATTATTTTTCGTAGGAGCTTTTTTAAAATATAAAACTACCTTACGAACTTTCTTTATGCATGCGCTGATCTCCTTCGTCAGATCTAGCGTGTCTTGCAGGCAACCAGGTTCAACGTTGTAAGCTGATTCAGGAGCGTCCAAATCTTCGTGGTTGTCGTCCAGATTATCAGCTGCTTCATCAACTCTTTAATCTGGAATGGAATCTTTTTTGGTTGTTATTGAGGATTTTAGTAAATCTGTGTATGCATTCGCTAGTATTAATTTCCTCAAATCATTCGAAGTAGGTTAGTAAAGAGGGCTGCCGCGGGAACGCGGCTTGCATTAGGCCACCGATTTGGGCCCATTTGCCACCCTCCGCTGGCTTGTTAGAGCTACCAAGTGACCGCTTCGCCAAACTGGATCAGCTGACTCAGCGTGACGGTACTGGCCACCTCTGCTAACCCTTGAAAGTGGTAACAACCAAAAATCTTGAGGCGTTTATTATTTAGGGCCGGACAATCACAGAGTGTATGCTCGATGGTGTCCTCTTCCATCTCGCACCTCCTGCATAAATGGCTGGATGTCAGTCCCATTTTTTCGCATGAGACGCGGTAAGGCAGTGCTCTGTGAGCAAGCCGACCGTGGTTCTCAAGCGGTTTCTGCTGAGCTTGAGCAGTTCCCTGCTTTTGCTTAGATCAGGTGATGGCCATAATGTCCTGGCTACCCCGCAGTCCAACCTGTTTTCCCATTCGGACTTCAGTTTGGCCCATATGGCGGTATCAAGTTTGCTTGTGGTGTCAGCGATTGACCGTGGTACAGTGATGCAGGGGCGATTGCTAGCTCCTGAACCTTTCCTCGCCAATTCATCGGCTTTTTCGTTGCCTATGACTCCACTATGCCTTGGCACCCACATAATCCGGATAGGAATATGTCTTGCCTTTTCATTGAGTGCCACTCTGCAAGCGTTAACAGTTTTTGAAGAACATCTGTAAGACGCAAGAGCGAGAATGGCTGCTCTGCTGTCGACGCAAATCGTCATTGGTCTGGTTGATATTCCGCTAATGGACTCAACTGCCATGCGTATAGCATGTAATTCAGACTGAAAGACGGTAGCATGGTCTGACAGTCTACACCACAGGTTAAGGCTCAGATCCGTAGAAAACACGCCCGACCTAACTCCTGTGTCCGTCTTTGACCCATCCGTATAAATCCGGACGCCCCCATCGGTGGTAGCTTCCTTTTTCTTTCAGTCTGTTCTTGTGGGTATCTTGACCTGGAAATTCCTGCCAAGATGTATTATTTTGCTCATGTGGTCCGTGTCTTCAGCAACGAGCCCAAATCTTTTGCGGCATTCTGTAAGAATACCGATGTGGCCCCGCTGATCTGAATCGTTCCACATGCCGGAACTTTTAGCGCGTATCGCCGCTAGGCTTGCGCTTCTAAAGATGAATCGATGTAGGGGCATGAATCCCAAAATCATTTCCAACCCAACCGTTGGGGCGGTTCTTAAAGCGCCCGAAATACATATGCAGACTAATCTTTGCAGTCTTGTTAGCTCAGTGCTATTAGTTTTGCTCTCCGCTGCTTCGAAGTAACGAACGCACTAAATGCGAAACAGTCCATACTTATTTATTTACAAACCCCTTTGTATTCTCTTGTTAACTGTTACATCGGTTTGTTTTGCTCTATTATTTACGCATTTTGATGTGAACCTGCATGCTAATTGCTTTCTCATAAATATGGATTCTATTTGCTCTTTTCGAGTCTTGCCGTAAATTGATTGCCGATTATGCTTGACTCCCGGCCCCGGAATCCAGGCCATCTTCTGATCCCGAAAATCCCGGGATTAGAAATCATCAATCCCGGGATTTTTGGGACCAGAAATTAGCCGGGATCCCGGGATTCGGGTTCCCGGGATTGGATTCCCTACCTGTGTGGTTGTCCAATATGGATTAGCTGTGCAGCTTCTCATGTTAACCAGCTTCAAATACTCTAAAATAAATGCCGAAAAATCATATTGAACAAATCGTCCTACTTCTCCACCACTCGCCAGCACAAGTTGACAAAAGTCAATAAAATCAAATTCAGAGCTGTTACTCTTCAACAAAAGTTCCTTGATAAATGTGCACGTTCGTCTAACCCACTAATTGCATCTTTGCATCCTCTCCTATGCATTTCTTTAACCTAGTTTGTAGTCTCTTGTTGTAAAAACTATCCTAAGTTAGTTTTAGTGTTCCAGTAGGTTTTAAGCAAATTTTGCCTAATATGAGATAACTTGTCACTCTAAACACAAATAATCATTTCTAAATTTATATCTATTAGTAACTTAGGTGTAAAGACCTTGTCTAAGCTCTAGATTTAACTCATACACTGAAAATATTTCTAAACCGTTAGATCTATAGCATAAAGCTATTATTATTATTATTAAGTAATCAATCCAATCTGAGATATGAACACATTAATCAAATCCAATATACACAATCAATATTTTAAAATAAACACAGCTTTGATTACTCATATTTCCGTTCTCGAAACCACCGGTAGTACGTTCAAACCACACGCATAGCACTCATGCATTTCATTCAAAACAGAAGCAATAAATTAGATATAATACAAAAGTTGTTGATTTCAAGCGAAACGCCAATAGTTTCAGGAGTTCAAATTTATGATTTTGCAATTGCACAAACACATTCTTCCCACAACACAAAATCAAAACAAATTGAAATATTTCGCTCAAAACACATGGTTTTCTGGATCTCCCTCTCGTTTTTCCGCAAAACACCAAATAAATTAGATTGATTGCTGGAAGCACTGAAAAGCGAATGATGATGACGTTTATTATCCGACAAATTGTAAATACTTTTCCGTTCTTTTCATTTGATCAACGTTGTTTGTTTACAGATTTACGTATAAATATACAATTAATGATCACAAGCGCTAAATTAATTTAATCTTTCTCTAAAAATTGATGCTTGAAATTTTATTACAATCCGGGAAATCGATTGATTGCATAGGCTTTGTATAGTTTCCATTCAGCATCATTCGCAAACTGACGTATTTTGTGTCCTACTGTAACATTCTTACCTAACAAAATACGTCACATGTTATCTGCCATCGCTATGCAATTTCCATTGTAATTACATTAGCCATAAATGCATTCGTCTGAATATTCGGAGCTTTTTACATCAACGTCATAGTTCACCCCCATCAACTTACCTGCAACGAAACAGAAAAAAAAACATACATCATTAATTAATTATCAAATTTAATCATGCTTGAATGAGATTATACAGCTTTGACGACCTTCCGAATGAAAATGCATTTTATTACGGCAAACATCATTTTATTCCAGTAAATTATCACATGACAAAATTTTCTAGTTTTATGGTCGCTATCAATTTGCCGGCAAATTAGACGGACGGCAGTCGTGCCATAAAATTGTACGTGTGAAGCTGCAGCTGAACTTGATGAATTAAACAAGCTATCGATGTTATAATATATTTGTTGCACATGCGGAACGTATGTGGACTTTTGCACTAACTCCAGCTATATCACAATTGCAATTTCATTAGCTGTTAAATCGACAGTTTTCAATTTTCAATGAGTTGGAAAAATGAGTTGATGAAATGGTTTTAATGGTTTTTTTTTTGTTTGAAATACATCGTTAAAAGCTTCTATAGTAACATGTTATGCATTTTGAAATTATTCTGTTGCTGGAAAATATACCTGGAAGTATTCAGATGTTCTTTAAAGCGGCTATGAAAAATAGTGCTTAGAACGATTACTTGATCGAAATCATTTAATAGTTTCAAAATTTTTTTTTTATCTGCAGCAGCTCATGATTTGGATGAGACACATCTTATAAATCAATTTAACATTTACGGATATATTTTCTACCCCATTAAAATTCTCCATGATAAAACAAAAACCATTTGAAAAAAAAAATTATTATGTAAGGAATATATTATTTATTTCCCAAGGATAGATAGGATAGACAACCATGCGATCAGTAATATGAAAATACTTTCGAGCTTTGATAGCTGATGCATAAAATAGAACTCAAAAACAACAAAAGCACCCTCTAGTGTCGAGAGGGGGACCAGGATGGCTCCCCTGCACAGCTTCACGAACTAGCACCAAAACGTTAGTTTCATCCACACTTGTTCCAAGTGATCTCAAGAATTAGGTCTCGAAATCTGGCTCGGGGAAAGATCAGATGTACGTTTTTGCTCAGAGTGGCGACCAGACTACGGCAAAGGCACTGGCTCAACGATTCTATTATGCAACTTCCAATGGTGCTTCCTGTAAAGGTACTCAACCCAACTGTTCTGCTCGGACTTATGGAACTATAAAGTCAACTTTCAAAGTTTCTAAGAAATCGAAAAGGCTTCCTCCCGTGACGATGTCCGAAAACGACAAATAACCGGATAGAGGTTAAAAAAAAACTCTAGCGCACCTGAACCGCTAGAAACACTAGTGTTCGAAGAACAGTAGAAGAATTGTGCATATTTTGAGTGCATATTCCACCACATGAGCTGCTTATTACGGCCAAACTGTTTCAAATGCCACGTTTTACTTTGGTCTCAAGAATGCATTATAACTCATATAGTGGAAGGTTTCAGATATTACCACTGGCATGAATTTCAACGTTTATGAGAGCAAAACACGGGTTAATTATATTCGTTATCAGTTGCTTATTTCACATAATTTTGAAAGCAGCATCTCATATAACATCAATGAAGAAAATGCTCAGTGCCTGCAGCACTGTAACTGAAGTTGGTGTTTGGGGCTGCAATCCGAAAAATTTGCAGAACTTTGGGAATTGAAACATTGGTTACTTATTTTCATTGTAAATGTTTGATATGTATGAATACTAACTGTAAGCATTTATTCATGCAAAAGTAGCACAGCCGACTCGTGCTGGCAACCTTTCGCCAGGATCAAAGCCAAGAATATATCACATCTGCTTCACGTTGTAATATTACATTCGAAGTTATAGGAGTGTAAAGAAATTTAGGGTTACCTGCAGCGAGTTTTTTCAAATAATCGAAAGCTTAATATTTGCTGTTTATTGTCACTACAATATCATTACCAATTGAAAATTCTACGATAAAACCGCTTAATAAAGATATTGCACACAAACACAAAACTAACAATAGCTGGCAACCCTATCGTGGCTTTTCAACCAAATTTGGCCTGAATAATGTTTATAATAGGTTCCATTAATTGTAAGAAATTCGTATTGATTTCATGACTGCACTGGAAGTTATAGGGCAAAAAGTTTTATTTTCCTGAGCGAATTTTCAAAACCAAAGGTTCAAAAATTACCATAGCTGGCAGCACCAATCGAATTTTTCAACCAAATTTCTATCAAACAGAGTTTAGAGTAAGGTTCAGGACTGTGTCAATTTCATGAAAATCTGGTAACTTATTCACATTTCATAGGGCACAAAGCAGTTTTTTTTTTCTTTGTAATTTTTCAAGATGGCACCACTGGCACAGAGTTGCCTACAATTCCAAATCGCTTCTATTAGACCTGGTCCTACTTAAGTCCAATGCATTCTGTAAATTTCAATTGTATCTGATTATTAGTTCGTGAGTTCCCGTGAACATAAGTTTTTGATTCTAAAAATATAGGTCAACTGGGAGAGGGTAACCGTTCTTGTCCGACATGAAATTTCCAAAGTTTTACTTTGAACGTGTAGATAAAGCATAAGATTTGTATACAGATTGGTTTTATTGTAAGAAACGGAAATTTTTTAGGATATTCGATGGTTTGAATGTTTTCACTTCCAAATTTTTAATTTTTTCAAATTTAAGACACCAAAATTATCATAGCTGGCAGCTCCAACCGAATTTTTCAACCAAACGTGGCTTAAAATAAGGTCCAACTACTGTGTGAATTTCGTTAAAATCGAACGATTCAATCAGAATTTATAGAGCTAAAAGCAGTTATCTTTTTTAGTGATTTTTCAAGATGGCACCACTGGCACAGAATCGCCCGCATTTCAAAGCCACTTCTATCAAACCTGGTCCTATTTAACACCAATACATTCTGCAAATTTCAATTAATTCTGCTTATCGGATCGTGAGTTTCCGTGAACAGTTTCCGTTTCCGTGAGTTTCCGTGAAGGGTTACCAGGCGTGCCCGTTATACCATATCAAATTTTTTTTTTGTATATGTAAACAAAGCCTAAGATTTACTTATGAGTGGCTTTTTTTGAAGAAGCTGCATTTTTTCAAGAGAGACGATGATTTGGAGGTTTTCACTTTCAGTGCCTGTCCTAGCTACAGGGTTGCCAGCACGCTCATTAAAAGCTACACAAATCTGCAACTAAATAATACCAATATGTCCTGAAAATTTCGTAATGATTGAATAGCTCTGTCAAAAGTTATCGCAATTTAAAAATTTTCAAGTTTTCCCGTTCTCTTTTTAGGCGCCCAGCGCACACATGGGGTTAACAAATTCCAAAACATTATCCGATTCACATGTAAAACACGTTCGAAATTTATTTCGTCACCTTTATTTGCGCAAAAATTATTTGTGTACGAAATAATAGGTATATTAAAAATATCAATAAAATGGCCGCCGGCGCCAAAGGGTTAAGGATTGTTATTTTTTTGTGATACCTGGCACTATTTTGCATATACCTGAAAATTTCAGTTCAATCGGATGGCGCGTTCCTGAGATTTTTTCACTGAAATTTGTTGATGATATATATATATATATATATATATATATATATATATATATATATATATATATATATATATATGTATATATATATCTATATATATATATATATATATATATATATATATATATATATATATATATATATATATATATATATATATATATATATATATATATATATATATATAGAATTATGATTTTTTCGCCAAAGTGATTTTAATACTAATGTTCTTCTTCGAACATTAGTAAAAAATTATTCGCGTAAACCCTGCGGACTGCGCTCAGAAACGACAAAGATAAGCTGTTTAGAGCAGGCAAATCTCTATGAAGCTAAATTCACAGCCACCGCTCTAGAGCTAGCTCGGATATTCAACAAAATGGCCAAAAAGTGCTTCATCTGGAGGTGTGATTGATTAATAATTTAATAGAACAGAGACCAATATAAATTTTGTACAGGAAACATTCGTCAAGAAACAATTTGCGGACGTGTAACGGGGAAGGGTTTAACAATTTTAGTTAGACGTTCATTGTAAGGACAGTAGGGGAAATTAACTTATACAGAAGACAACGAGTAAACTTACGTCGGATAGACTCGACGGTATCTGACAAGTACACAACATGAGGAGACCACACTTGTGAGCAGTGTTCTAGTATACTGCGTACTGAAGACGTGAATAAACGGAGACAAGTTCAGATATCAAGGAAGCAACGAGAACAACGAAGAACGAATCCTGCCACTCTTGACACTTTCGATGAAATGAATTGAGCATGCAGATCAAATTTCAGACGAGGATCGAAGATAACGCCAAGGTCCTTATGTTGGTCTACAGCAGCAACATAATACTGGAAAGGGTATAATCAAAGTGAATAGGAATTGGTTTGTTAGTATAGGACATAACTACACATTTAGGAATATTTAGGGAAAGAAAGTTAGCAGCACATCAATCACTCAAAACAGTAAGGTCTAAGAAGCAGGTAGTCTTCATAAGAAGAAATAGTACGTAGAAGCTTAAGGTCATCTGCGTAGAGGAGGGAAACGGAATTGAAATGACTGGGAAGATCATTGATGAACAATACGAATAAGAGTGCCCCGAGGGTGGACCCTTGGGGAGCACCAGGTGTAGGATGAAAAGGGGAAGAAACGCAATCATTGAACACAACACGACAAATACGGTTGACTATATAGGAGGAGAACCAGGACTGAAGGGTTCCAGATGTGCCGAAATCGCGCAGCTTATCCAGCAACACAATATGGTCTACTTTGTCAAATGGCCTAGCAAAATCCGTGTAGATAACGTCAACTTGTTGTGCAGCATCCAACGAATCAGCAACGGAGTTGACAAATTTGACCAAATTTGCTGACTTGGAAAGGCCTTTAATAAATCCATGTTGCTCTCTGGAGAGCAAATGGTTAATTGTGCCATATACTCTGTTGTGAATGATTTGCTCAAGCAATTTCGGAAAACAGGAAAGAATGGAAATAGGTTGGTAATTGGAAACAGTTTCAAAGCTTCCCGATTTGAGGATCGGAAAGACTTTTGCAACTTTTCAGACAGAAGGAAAAACACCAGTGGACAAGCTTAGATTCAATAAAATAGAAAGAGCAATGCTTAGAGACGAAGATAGAGACTTAACAAACATACATGGGATACCATCAGAAGGGGGAAAGTTGGTAAAAATATAATTGGACAGTTCACTATAAAAGCACTCATATGAGAATACGGAAGTATTGCAAGAAATATACACAGTAACAAGTAGTAGGCAGGTAGCATTTGATAGAGGAACTCGGACAGTTGCACATTCAACAGGAAAGGGTGCAACGAATTCACAAAGTGGACATTGAAGGGATTTATGAACGGCTATCAGAACCCCGCTACCATCAGCTTTTTGAGTTAAGGCCCTATCCCTGTCATTTCTGAAGACATAATGCAAGGGAAGAAATTCTTCGCTGAAAATTTCAGCGGAGAGCCAAGTTTCCGTTAAACAAATAATATCATCGGAGGAAGATAAGGCAGAAAGCTTAAAAACAAAACTCAGTTTGGTTCTAAGACCGCGAACACTTTCGTAGTATAAATTATAGTTTGTATGTAAAGTCTTGACAGTGCGATTTAAGTTGCTTGGTTGACTGGAGCTCGAGTCCGACCTTCCCGAAAATTTACCGAACGCCGGCGATGTTCAAAGGTCTTGATTAGAGTACCAGTGGGCCAGAAGTCCATGTGATCAACAACACTATGAGCGGCTGGAAGAGTCAGTTTAAATTAGTCAGTTTAAATAAAGGAAACAGCTGTGGATTGAAAATTTCCGAAACCACTATGCGGAAAACGGAAGAGACTCTAACATTAAAACAATTCAGCAAAAGATACAAGGTGCATCTGAGGCAGAGACAGATGTGAAAGCAAGTTGTGCTAATGTGATCAGGGCTTAGACAACCTCCGACTTTGGAGGATTTTTTTCCATATGTTGAATATGCTTACTAATAAACTATCTAATAAATAGTCCTCTTCACTCTCAATCAAAAGAATCAAAAGAAAAGAGTGGGACAGACATTGTGTCTTAGGAGGACCTTAGCTCAACTCATATTGATAATGGTGAAAGTACCTCAAACCAATCTTCATCACTTCAAAACTGCCACCTTGCTCCTCCACTTGTCGAAAACAAGGCAGGAGCTTGTTTTGATTCAAGACCCGTAGTTTGTTTCCGGCTACATGGTTTGCGTCTTTGGTTTTTTCTGCCCTCTGCGACAGCGTCAAGAATTTATTTGCTGCAGGTAAAAGAATTCGAGTGCCTTCAAGTTCGTCATGAAGTGTAAGGCAGCTCCAACGTAAAAAGTCCTAGTGAGGTACTTTTTGACTTCATCTTGGCCTATGATCTGGTCATTGCTTAGGTCGCAATAAACTGATTTTTGACGTCTCTAATTGGAAGGAGTCTCTCGACGTTAAACTATTAGTAAATGATACATACATTTCCTGGTTGAATGCAGGGTTATTCAAGAGTTTTTCTTATCTAACCACCGTAGCTGAACTGAGTAGGCAATCATTATTAATCGGATAAGAATGGACTGGATAAAGTTCGAATTTCAGGTCCAATCTTCATTGGAATTTCCTCCGAGGAGCATCGAACATCGTCAGGACCTGAATTTTGCGGGTAACAACCTTACTAGTGCTTTCAGTTCTGCAGCTAAGACAGCGTCTAGTCTTCTCGAAATCAAAAGGAATTTAAAGCCCTCACGGTGGAATGTGGTTATCATCACTTAGAACAAAGAGCAGAAAAGAGTTCAACTTCGTAAAAATATCTCATGACTGGTCATTGTATAAATCAAAATAGAAGGGTTTTAAGTATACCGTACGTAAAGTGAAGATATCTTCATGGTCTTAAGCTCAATACCGAAGATTATAGAGCACCTGGACTACCGGCACCGACCACTGGTACTCTACCGATCCTTATGGACTCACACTTTCTGTTAAATCATAGTCTCATAGCTTACGCGGTGTGTCAAGCGGAGCAGGCTATCAGCTTATTGTAACCTTTTGGAATTATGAGGTCCCTATTGAGGTTGGCGTTACATAAAAAAACTAATCGATACTACGTTAGCAGTTGTAGCATACTTTCAACATAGACAAATCGGTCGAAACTGCTCGAAACTGCCCTTGCTGCCCTTACTACCTTATAATATATATAACAAGGAATATATATCCCAAGGCATATACGCTTGCCGCCTTCCTGGACATTAAACGGCCTAATAACATGGTTCGATCGTGGGTGTAAATACGTGGCTAATAGCTTTAATTTAATAGCTACTCAAGCTACTCTTATTCGGGGCATGCTCGCTTGCGTCGAGAAGTCAGCACAACACTCCACAAGGTACTCTTTTCTGTCCTATGTTGTAGTTAATCACGGTCAATACTCTTTTGAGGAGGCTAGACCATGCTAGCTGCCAAGAGGTTGCTGATGCGAACGGCATAGCCTAAGATAGCCAAAGATCGATCTACACTTTCGAAGAGGTTACATTGATATGCTTGATATGCTGTTGCGTTGGAACCAGAAATTTGGCTTGAATGTGGATTCCAGGAAAATTGAGCTATTTTCAAGAAAGTGCCAAGTTTCTCAATTCGACTTAACGATAGTGAATATCTGAGACCGAGTGTAGAATATTTAGCACAGAGGTTCGACTCAAAGTTGCTATGGAATCAAAATCAGGGTAGTACTTGTTGAATTGGAAGCAATGCAATCCTTCAATTACCTGGGGGAAATAATAGCAGCCGAAAGTAATACGGAAGGAAAAATAAGCCGTGGCTGCTCGAATTCAATAACGCCTGCTACGGTCTGTTAAAGCTCTTTAACTTCCAAAATTTTCAAAGTTACTACTGTTGCTAATCATGTTGCTACCAGTACTTACGAGTATATGTGTATCTGCGAATTGAATACTTAGCAACAGGCATTATGAATTCTTAGCCGCGTACGAGAGGAAAGTTTTGCGGAGAATCGTTGGTCCAATCACTAAGAAAGGGATATTCTGAAGAAGTTACAATCAGGATCTATACAGCAAAGTAATACCGATAAAAATCAATAGATTTCAGTGGACTCAGCAATAAGCTTTAATGGGTGAAAAAATCCTGTTTCGAAAACTTTATGTGATAAATTTTATGACAGTAGGCAGGAAGATAAATCTTGTTTATGCTGGTAGTATGCAGTGAACCAAAATGTTTGCAGCGTAGGAATTCCTAACTTGATGACATAGGCTCGGGATTGAGATTAGTGAAGAGACTTGTCGTAAGAGAGCAGGACTGGGATTATATTGTAGCACCAATAACATTGATTAGATGTAAAAGAAGGTGATAAACATATACACGATTTCTCTTCTATCATTTTCAAAAAATGTGTGTTCAATCGTTTGTACAAATATAAAGTATGGAAGAACTAGTTGGATCCAATAATTTAATTATTAACAAAATTTTTAAAAATAGGACAAAAATCTGTTTTATAAATATTTGCTTAATAAATACATAATAATCATATTTGGCCTGAAGATCATCTGCTTCTACTTCTTTACCCGTTGAACTACGTAATTTGCCGCATCCAGACTGCATCTAGCTTGATCAGATCAGTTTCAAAAACTTACCTTTGATCTTGGCTGGCTAAGACCATTTTTCCCTTTTATTATTCGTTTTATGCAATATTGCTGCTACTTGCGTTGGTGATCTACGAAATCATGTAGCATCCTTCTTTTCCTGGAGGTCTATTTTCATATAGTCTATTTTCAAAAACTTCCGCGCCGAATAAGACTATCACAGGAACGAACCAACGTCAAGTGTTGACAAAAGGCTCTGTGGCTAAGGTGGTCTGAGGTGCCACCACGGTAGTTTTCGGAGAGCCTGATGCCTAGAGATAAATAATGTTTATCTCTTTTGATGATTTTTTCCCCTAGTGTACGTGACCAAAATAATCTACATACCAGATGCCAGGATGACCATGGAGTCTGTAAGGTTTGACTCAAGAAACAAAAAGATCATTGACAAGCTCACGAGGTTCTGGACTCGGAATCTGCCTAAGAATTGCTTCAACTCAATTTTCGGAGCAAACTTTTTCATGTACCCTGGAGTATGGTAGATAAGTTTGCTTACATATTTTTTGTATGCACCTCTTAGACATAGAAAAACAAACAAACATGCCAAGTCGTAATCAAAATCGGATAATATCAACATGCCGTTGAGAAAGACGATTCTGTTAATAACAAATGTTTAGATCAATATATCTCAAAAACGGTTATGGTTACAGGTCACTTTCGGTGACCTTTGACCCCGTATAAAAAGTGACGCAGCACTCGGATCGATGGAGACTTTTGACATTTCGTTCAACACACTAAAATTCAGCTTTCACCTTTTTTATGTCGGATTTCACTGGACCACTAGCAGATCTATCGAAATTACTGCCGATACCACCATCACGGCCTCTACTGAAAACGTACGTTGGCTACAGGCAATACGCAGGGCATCTTTGTGCTGCACACTGGCAATGCGCGTCCGGAACTTCTTAGTTCGCAGCGTATTTCCCTAAATGTCAGCCCCGTATAGCAGAACAGAATCGACCGCCGTCAAAAACAGCCTCTATTTCGTCTCACTGGGTCCGCCGATGTTGGCCGTTAGTCTACTCAGCAAAATGATGACTACTAAAACCCTATCATATGCCCTACGGATCTTTTTGATGATTACTTGTAACAGATATAAAGTTATAGTCTAGCAT
This sequence comes from Nemotelus pantherinus, assembly GCA_963978885.1. Classification (NCBI taxonomy): domain Eukaryota; kingdom Metazoa; phylum Arthropoda; class Insecta; order Diptera; family Stratiomyidae; genus Nemotelus; species Nemotelus pantherinus. The sequence goes on from OZ022263.1 coordinate 62,718,979, forward strand.
ATTGATAAATTATGAATAGAAATATCCAATGAGGAAGTGTTCTGGTTTCAGTTTTGTACATCATCTTTACTTTACATCACCTCCCTCATTTTGAGCCCTTAACAGCACCACACTTTGAAACAATACCGAAATTAAGTTCCTCGTTTTATTTCATTCAAAACTTCCCTCAAATTCGAAATCAATTCAAATCCTGAATACTGAATGGGCAAACTTTATCGCAAACAACATTATACACGCTCTTTGACAGCATTACACCGTTCGAATAATAATTTATGGACGAATACTTGCACCAAGAAATATCGATAATTGCAATTGAACGAGTCGACATCAATAGTACAGCACGGCAATAAATATTTCCATTGAACTTGTCCTACTTCATGACGTTTGCAATAATTATCTCGGTAAGAACATCGTTCAACGCAACAAAGATACATACACGAGCATGTAAAAAATAGATGCGTATACACAATTGATTATCTCCATGAATTTATAAATAACCAGGAAGTGTTGACTCATGAATTATAGAGCTTTTGATCTGAGGGCTATTTTTATAACCATTGAAACTTGGATCAATGAGAATAGTGAATATTGAGTTGAGAATACTATTGCATGTATTGTTCACGAAGTATTATTAAGTATGCTTAATATAATCTCGTATTACAGCTACACAAAAGATGTTCTCAAAGCCTCACCTTTCGGAATTACTTAGTCATTATTAGGCGCGTTTTTTTGCTCCTCTATCCAGCGGAGAGTAGAATGAGAGTAGAGTAGACGCATTGAAAACAACAACACTCCTACACCAGTGAATTCACTGGTGTAGGAGTGTTGTTGTTGTTTTCAATGCGTCTACTCTACTCTCATTCTACTCTCCGCTGGATAGAGGAGCAAAAAAACGCGCCTATTGTTTCTGTATTGTCGAATATCGACGCGAAAATATGATTACTCTTTCTTTTGACATTTTAAATCAGCCATTTAGTAGAAATGATTCAGTTTGAAATGTAATATGATCCAAGTTATTTTCGATCTCAAGCTAGTAGAAAACACATCTGCAGACAAATGCATATGTATATCTTTCCACAAAATATCGCAAAATGTAATACAAATGGTATTGATCCAGAAATGAAAGATAATTTACTTCTAAACAATATAAGAAATAACTGCCATGCGCGTGAGAAAAAAAATAGCTCACGCATGTTAAGGCAATTAATTTGCTCTTTCTACTCGCATGAACATAATCAAAAATTGGTCATCAGGTCAACTGATTATTTAGCGGCAGTGTGCGGCATGATGCTCGATAAATCAGATCAAGTAAGTGTAAACTTTATGTGTATGACATCAATCACACACAGATTTGTTGAGCATGTCATTGAGTATTGGTTTTTTACGATATTAAAGAATTTTATTGCATGTTTTTGAATTAAAATAATTAGTTATATTTTGTTAGAGTAATAGCTTTTTTTTGAGAATTTTCGAACAAGTGAGACTAGAGCTTCACAGCCTGGGAGAAATTCATATTTTTTTATTGAAAAGATATTTTACTCTGTATATGATCTATATATTTTAGTTATGTGAATTGGTATAGGACAAAAGATTTGAGGAAACTTTACTGCTTCCAAATTTATGATATCTCCCACAAAACCATTGCCATCATTTTGCAATTACGGATTGATGACCACATTGGGCGCTGGAAATTTTATTTGAAGATTTATCACAACTACTTGCTGTTAAGTTTCGTGATTTTTTTTTTTTTTGAATTTATCGGCTACAGTGAAGATTTTTTTATGAAAGTATATTTAAGTATCGTTTATATAAGTTTCGTCCTGCCTCAATAAGTTGTGACTGGGTATAACACCGGTACTCGCGAAATAAGAATAAAGTGACACTAAAAAATAATTGAATTAATCGAAATCGGTTTCTCCCACATGTGCATATCATAGAAAAACAAAGCATTTGCCTTTTCCATCTCGTGCTTGCTTAAGTATAAAAATTAAAAGATGATCTGTAGATATTACAAATTAAAATATGTATGAAATACATATTGCAAGAACATATTTATATTAAATTAAGTATGTATATTAAATAAATATATATATATATATATATATATATATATATATATATATATATATATATATATATATATATATATATATATATATATATATATATATATATTTAATGAATGTATAATTTATTTTTTACTCATTTTCAGATGTCCAAAGGATTTGATCATCCCAAACAATTTTTTATAGCGTAATGCCATCAATCCTTAAATTTCCTCACACAGGTTCTTTTCCACACTTCCCAATAGTTATCTGTAGTATTATCAGTGCTATTATTCTGTACGGATTTTAAAGGACAGATGTCTTGGTACACATACAGTTCTCATGTTCACTGAAGTATAAGCTTTTGATTTTAATGTCCCATTCAAGGTTTTATCCTAAAAAGTTAATAGGACTGCTAGTAAAAATGAATGAGTTTTATTTTCTTTGTGAAGAAGATAGCAGTAGTTGTAGCGGTATTTATTTTTTTGTTCCTCCTAAAGCAGTATTGATACACTTGTTGAAGATTATTTTGCAAAGCCCTCGTGATTTTACGGTAGCAGTGCAAACTTGTATATAGACTAGTATCATCCGCATACACAGCGTATAAATAGAGATGTACGCAATGAATAAATCGAATAGTGTGGGACTCAAAACAGCTTCTTGAGATATTTCAGCAGGGATACCTTTCAAAGACCAATAATTGAACATGTTCAGAAAGCTAATGGGACAGAAATCCTTTGTAGTGGTTTTTCCTGGCTTTTTTTGCGGGTATAACTACTACCTTTTCCTCTTCTAAGGGATTGTAGCCATGTTTGATACAGGCATTGATAATACATTTGAAAACCACTACCGTTTTCCTCTGCAGATTTTTCAAAAAGAGATTGTGAATACGATCACCGCCATGGGTTTTACCTTCACCAAATTTTTGGGCTTACAAATGACTTTTTTCTTATCTCTCTTTTGCCTAGTATAATGTTTAAATGTTTCCATAACAATACTGTTCCTGATACTTAGTGTTACTTATATGAGATGTAATGTTATGTGCATTGTGAAAATGATTTGCGAGCACTTCCGATTTTTGTGAGCACCAGCTAAATGCTTTAACATTGCCTTGCAATGGTAAAGCATTTAGCATTTCTAAACATCTTGCATTGTGCCTGCAAGATGTTTAGTTTTCAAGGCTTTCTGAATTTTCCAGATTTATAAGGAGCCTAAGGAGCTGAATTTCTGGTGTCATGGATCGATTCCTTCATTTCTGGATTTAGTCTACTCATCTGAGTGTTAAGAGTAATATTTCTGCTGCGCTGCTATTGGCGTCATCTATGGGTGTCATATGAGGATGGGTGATTAAGTTCGCGGAAAGAAAGGTAAAAGTGCAAATAATTTTTTTTTCAATATATTCGCCTGCTACATTAATAGGTTTTTCGAATTTTTCAATTAGTCTATGTATAACTTCTAAGAGAAATGTTTTGTCTTTGTCAGACAAGTAAGCCGAAAATGTGTCCTTCATTTCTTCATCGTTTGAAAACGTCTTCCCACGAAGTTCCATTTCAATTTTGAGAAAAGATTATAATTGCTGGTAGTCAGCCTAAGGCTGTAGGGTCGGTGATCTACAATATGAAAGCCGATTTCATGCAGGGCAGCCAACGCAAAACGACTCTTTTGAACAGAGGCATTACCACGCAGAAGGAAAACACGTTTGGCTAATTTACGTCGAGTTTTTTCCTTGAGGGCTTGAGAGTTGAAGCGTAGTTTTCCCCGGACATAAAGTCACCTTTGCTTTTGAAATCGATCAATATGAATTAACCATGTTAATTGGTATACATTTCTTCGCTGCTCTGACGTTGACGAGGCTCTTCACAGACTTTACGTCTTCCTCTCTAACCTCATTCCTCGCCTTTTTCCCACATGTCGTTCCAGAAGGCTTAATGATGCTCCATGGTTTACTTCTGAAGTTGCTGCCGCCCTTAGGGCAAAGGATGTTGCACGCAGAAAATACAGACGTTCTGCCTTGCTTGTTGATCTTCTTGAGTTCAAAAAACTACGCTCTTATGCTAAAAGCGTCGCTAAAGAAGCCATGCGTGCCTACGTTGCCAGAGTTGTGGCTTCTAGCTATTCCAACAATTCTAAACCCTTCTGGTCATTTGTTCACTCCCTGAAAAAATCCCCCGTTATCCCTCAAAACATGTTTCTTTATGAAATTTCTGCTGCCACAACTGAAGAGACCTGTGAGCTCTTTGCTCGTTTTTTTTTTTCGTCGTTTTCAACCCCGCAAAACTCTCTCCTCCACATATTTCTTTCTCAACTCCTTCGTCGTATCGTGATAGCCTGAAAGCGCTCTCTTCTTTCCGTACAAACCCTTTAGAAGCTGAGTACTTAATGAGTTGTCTCGATTCTAGCTCTAGTTGTGGATCTGACGGTATTCCTAAAATACTAGCTAAGTCACTATCTTCTTCGCTTTGTGCACCCTTGTCGATTATATTTAACCTGAGCAACGCAACTGGCGTTTTTCCTTTCTTATGGAAATCGGTCAAAATTTTCCCTATACTTAGACCCTGCTTGCATCTCGAATTACCGCCCTATATCGCTTTTGCCTTACTTCAGTAAGCTACTTGAAAGAGTTGTCTATAACAGAGTTTATCCTCTATTTGTGGCTTTCCTCGCCACTGAGCAACATGGATTTGTCAAAGGCAAATCTACTGTTACTAATTTGCTATCATTCATCAACACTGTTGCTTCTGCCATTGATCAGCAAAGACAGGTGGATGTTCTTTACACAGATTTCACCAAGGCGTTTGACTCTGTCAACCATGAGCTTCTTCTGTTGAAATTTGACAAATATGGTTTCCATAGTCCGATGCTTTCCTGGTTTTCTTCCTAGATTCATGAACGTACTTGTGTTGTTACTGTGAACTCTTGTTCGTCTAATCCCTTCTATTCCTACTCATATGTTCCACAAGGTTAGATCCTTGGCCCCCTATTATTCTTAATTTTTGTTAATGATCTCCTAGGTCTGCTCAACTCCTTTTCTCTTCTATATGCATATCTAAAAATATTCAGAGTAATCGATACAATCGAAGACGGCTTACAGCTTCAGAATGACCTTCACACTCTTTGTCAACTGGTGTAATACAAACCATCTTACTTTGAATATTTTAAAATGTCGCCAAATGTCATTCACGCGTAAAACTTACCCAATAGTTTACTACGTTTCTGGAGCCCTTCTCGATGTCGTTTTTAATTTTAAAGACCTTGGAGTAATTTATGACTCTAAACTTTTATTTGATAACCATATCTTGCACATTACCGCCAAAGCGTCCAGACTTTCGGGTTTTATACTGAGATCTTCTAAATATTTTACAGATGTATCCACTTGTGTACACTTGTTTGTCTCGTTTGTCCGCAGTATCCTCGAATACTGTTGCCAAATTTGGTGCCCACATTTTCAATATTTGATTGATGCGATTGACGCAGGTTCACTCGCTCTCTGCTTTACAAATTCAATTTTGCTTACTGTGGGTATAGTGCGAGACTTACCATGCTGCAAGTACCAGCCCTGAAATCTCGCAAAATTTTTCTCGATAAATGCTTTCTGTTCAAACTGCGCCGTCAACTTGTCCCATCTGACCTCTGGAACCAGGTTTTCGTTCGTGTTTCGGATCGGTTTAAATAGATCCACGTTAACGTTTAATATTCCTTTTGCACGGACTGATACGTACTACTTTTCATCGCTTTTACGTAAACCTAGGCAGCATAATGCACGCAGACTAGGTTCTCTGCCACCGACCTTGTCACGTTTCAAAACTACCTTAAAAGATAAAGTCTTAACATTTTCTGTTTAACACTGTAATTTTTTTTTCTCTTATTTTTCTTATTTTTGAATTTTTATAATTCTTATTTCATTATTATTTTATGCTTTCTATATTACATTCTTTCATTAGTAATTTCTTTGTATATTATATATTTCTATATTCATTAATTGGATTTCATCTGTTGAATATGTAAATAAATAAATAAATAAAACGTTCACCTTGATTTTTCCAGCAAGCTATGGCACCTTGAATTTCTTGGGGTTGTGGTGTGCCGTTTTGTGTTACTGTATAAAATCTTGTTTGGACTCAGATTCATAATGATGAGTCCAAGTCTCGTCTCCAGTAAAGAACCGACTAAATACCTCATCCTCGTATTCACTTCAGAGATCCATGCTGTTATTTTTGAGACGGCGTGAGCATTCTCAGCACCCAACTTGCGCTGGCCTTAGCCGTGCCAAGATGATCGTGAACAAAATTTCACATGGTTGTATCTTATACTCCAAACATTTTTGCGAGCTGTTTCTTCTCTAGACTAGCATCTTCCGTTATCACTTTTTCAACGAATTTCGCAGTCGTTACTTCAATTGGCTATTCAGGTCGTGATCGTATTCGATATCTGCTACCAAAAATTGTCTACTTAATGATTTTTGCTATTAACTAATTTACAATTTTACATTCACATATGTCACCAAAAAGCCAACAACACGTTTATTTTGAATTACCCATTTCAAGTAAAATTCAACATCTTCTTAATGATGGCATGGTAAAACGCTACTAATTCATTTTAAACTGCTTCTGTTCCATCATCTAACAGGTACTTTAACTTATTCCACAACATTATCCATCCATTCAACAAAATATTTATCTTTCATGCATAACCTGGTAACGTGCCAAATTTCATGCACAACAACCTGAGCCAATCGTACAGTGCAGGTAATTCGTCTTTCTTTCATCTCACGAATAGAATAAAATTTGTATGTCCCGTGCATTCGCCAAATATTTTCACGCTTATGCCTAGTACTATACTCTTCGCGAATCGAATTGAACGGTCAAATCCCATACAAAAGAGCTTTACTGACGAACTGAAAAGCTCTTTTTGTATGGGATTTGACCGTTGAATTCGTTTCGCGAAGAGTATAGTACTAGGCATTAGAATACATAAATATCAGAAATATTACGCTAAATAATAGGAAGAAAATGAATTACTTTCACGCTGTGACATTAGATTCTTCGAACCGTTATATTTATCATAAATTCACGCTTAAGTTCTATTTAACATATTATTCAACTTAACAATGACAGCTCTAGAAAAAGTATTCAGAAGTTAAGAATAAATTAAGGGGTTACACCACAGTAGAAATTTCAGAAAATTGATTTTCTTTCTATTGGCTTAAAAAATCCTTTGAAGCCTCTAGAATAAGAGACAAACGGTTTCATACCTGCTGGAAATCGTTTTCAAAGAAATTTCGAGCACTTTTTCGACTCTTCCCGACTGCTCGAAAATGACTACCTGCGATAGATACGACACCTGCTCATTGGGTACAGCATTATGTCTTATCATACGATTTCCAACTTCTCTAATACACTAATATAAGTCGTTAGAAACATTTTCAAGCAAGTTGAACACAAAGTTCAGTAGCACAGTGTCCTTTGATGTTGAGAGAAGACGTAAATTTTGCGTGGAAGTTATTCGAATTACGATTTTTTTGCAGTGCTAATTTTTCACACGTTATTTGTAGCTTTTACATTTATGTGAGTTACAATGAGTGAAAAGAAAGTGTATGCAAGCCCTAAAAGCTCAAAAATATCGTATAAGACGCGGCGACGGACCAACGTGACGAAACGACGACCGTTGAACAGATATGAGGCGGAGGAAGATTCGACCGGTGTCAGCGCTTCGGCAAAAAAATTGAAAGTGGATTCTGACGTTATCGATGTATAAAGTAAATTTGGTTATTGATTGAAGGTAAAAAAAATTAAATGATCAAAATTTTTTATTTTATCATACTTGAAACACGAATCAAAACTTTAAACGCGTTTTTCTCGAAACACGTTTTTTCAAATCGGCACGCAGCATAACTCAAACAATTTTCTATTTTTTCATTCCAAATTAATATCACATCTTTAAAACGACATTCCGCATAGAAATACGTAGCCGATTTTCAATAAGTAAATATCTCGATTTTTTAGCTACAAATAAGTGCCGGTTTTTTTGAAGGAAAATGCACTTTTTTTTTCAAATGCTCGCCAATTTTACAAAAATAAATATTTTCAAAATCCCCTACGTATTTCTCTAGCTATACTAATGTTCTTTAAGAATTTTTTTTTTATTTTGTTCCAGATTAATTTTTGGTGCACTTCTACTGCGTGCCGCGGAGCCCCTCCAAAAAAAACCGTTCCGCAGAAACGGCTGTTGGGCAGCCATTTTTTAATATTTTTTAATTAACAAATTTTTTTAAAAAACTTCAAAACATGCTTAACCAACATCCTTAAAGGGAATTACTTTTTTACTTTTCCTTCCACTTAAAAAAAAATCGCAGAAAAACGTTAAATTTTCGCTCTCTACTGTGGTGTAACCCCTTAATCATGTTTTTTTCCCCAAAAGAATACCAAACTTTGAACAAAAGTGTGAAAACTCGAACCTTTAAAAAGCAGCAAAACGTTAATAAAACACCCATAAAAGATCTGACAACATCTTGAAACGCTCTTCGCTCGCACATTATACCCCGCCGAAACATTTCTTATGCAAAACCGGCCTATTTATCAATTGTTACAACAAAAACCGGTAGTGTGTACGGTACTTTTTGTATGTATTTAAAATCCTTCTCGTTTGTTCGAATGATTCCTTGCGAGCTTTTTGTTGGGCTTGAGAAGGCGTTAGAAGAAAAAATAACAGAACAAGACCGATAAATAGGAAGTAAATGTACGTAGAAACGTGATTTTTATCTTTGGGGGAGAAAAGGTTTCGTATAATTTAAGCAAGAAAAAAAATTGGGTCAGATTGAGCTGTAACACAAGAAAATCCCTTTTGAAATGGGAACAGAATCCCGGTTTAAGTTTCGCAAGGAACTGTTGGAAGAAAAAGAATCAGGGATCAATGTAAAACGTGACCCAACACAATTTGAGGTTTAAAGCTTGTATTATTAGTACAAGTCCTGGGAAGAATGAAATTTAAAGTGAAATATAATGAGAAGCAATCACACGAACACGAAAAGCCACCTTGAGGATGTATAAATTCAATTTAAGAATATGTGCTCGGTCTCTGGATGGCCATTTATTCTATAGAAAATATAGCTAGCGGTATATTTCCAGGAACGATTCTAGCTAATAAAGTGGATTAAATTAGATTTATTTGTTGGCAAGATGTCGTTTCGTAGCAAAATATGTACCTGCGATGGCTGGGCTGGAGATGAAAATTTAAAGAAAAGATTTCTTTGGATTTGTGATGAGAAAGTATGTTTTCTAGGAGAGTAAAACGAATTGAAGTTCCATTTTTAGAAGACAAACAAAAATTTTTTTCTGCTAACGAATGAAATCTAATTTTTCAAACGAGGATGTATTTGTTCCACTACAATACATAGAGCCAAGCTGAACGAGAATAGAAAAAAAAGTAATATTCTCAGAAAATGATCAGATATTGTAAAAAGTCACATCGTTTGCACGGTTCAATTGCTTAAGTGATTTTATGGCAAATGAGCCACCTCCATACGCTATTGACAGCATCGTTGCTAAAACGACTAGGGTTAGTGGAGTTGTGACAAATGAGTGAGCTCCTTGTACTTCTAGTACGATTTTGGCTTTACCACTTACGCTTGCTTCGAATGTTTCCGGGGTTCTGGTATCCAAGCCTGCCCAAGAAAAGCGCAGGCGCTAGTTTGTGACCGGAGTAGCATACGGGTTACGGCTCATGTGTCGGCCCGATCGTCAACTAGTGTCTTCACATCCAACAAGCCTGCACGGGCTAACGGAACTAGAAGATCAAACTTCAAAATTCTAAGGAAGCTAGGTAAGGTACCTTCCGGGGCATCCGAAAAAACAAAAAGTCCCACCAATGGAGAAATCATTTTATTTGAAAGCACCCGCTGTCTTGAAACCCTGCAGATTCTGCTTGGGAACGCCAAAGGTCGACTGAACAAAAGAATCAAGACAGGTGAATCTCCAAAAAGCCTAAACTAACCAGATAGCTAAAGTGTGCTTTATATGAACCGTTATTTATGCCAGTAAAAGCGAAGAAAATACGGCAGACTGTGTTGAAGATCTGTAGTTAGTTGCAGAAAGCCAGCTTGTGTCAATGACGCAAGCTGGTGTAAAAGAGTCAGGCTGGTAGCAAGAAAGGGTCACAGCTCAGCCAAATTATGTAAGAAGGCAAAGTTTGAACTGGGGGTTCTTTGACCAGGTACTAAATTAAAGATAATCCCGATTCCGATCCAAAGGAAGCTCAAGAGATCATCAGACTCTTTAACTTTGATCTTCAAAAGCAGGAACGCTCAATTGGGAGAGCCTGTTGAGAATCGATGGCATGCTCTCTGCATTCTAAATGCAGGGGCAGTAACGATTTCAAAAGCCCGAAACAAAATTGACCTGACGCTTATGCAGAAGTGACCAGGCTAAGGGCTCTGAATTGAACCAGGTGTCTTAAGCTGCGGAGTATTTGTCCAGCAAGAGGACCATCAATCGCCCAGGGGAAGCATCTGATTAAGAATCTCATCCAGAGTCACTTTCCGTTAATGGGGTTAGCGCTGGGGCTTTCTCCAAGTTGGGCGGCTGTCTAAACTTTCTCAATCTGGAAGTAGAAGAAAGGGGTCAAGCAGCTATAACGTCCAAGAAGAACCTCGACCCAGCTCTAATTAGTAATGTTGAAGAAACTTCAATTTCAAAGCGCCAATAGCTGCCCTCCTCCTCCACTTGTCAAGACAGTGGAGAAGCTATTTTTGATTCAAGAACTACACAAATGGTCGAGTTGAACCACTTTTCGACTTCATATTGGCTTCTGACATGGTCATCGCAAATGTCGGCAACGAACCGACCTTCCTCACCTCAATTCGGAGAGAAATTCGAGACGTTACCTAAGTTAATGGGCAGCTTATATATCTCCTGCATTGCGCAATTGTTGTTCGGGAGTGGCAAGATACTCTCTAGGGACTGCTCCAGGGAGTATCGATTTCTACCAGGATCTAGATCCGGCGGTTAGTAACCTTACGAATGCTTTCTGCTTTGCAGCTAGCGCAGCGTGCGACTCACCCAAAACCAAAAGGAATTCAAAGCCCCCATGGTGCAATGTGGAAATTACCACACAGTGGAGCGATTACAGGAAAGAGCTTAACAGCGCAAAAAGATGCAATGGCCTTGTCTATGCCGTAGCTAAAATAGCGTTGCCAAACTGGCGCTGTTATAGTAGTAGCGTTTACACCGTACAGCTTATTAACCAAAGCAAAAATGGCGTAATATCTGAAAGGAGCTCAATACTAAGAGCAAAAACACCCTTGCGCCAATGATTCCAGATTGCGAATGTCACTCGAGACTAGAAATCCTATTTATGACTGTTATAGTGTTTATACCACTGCTACCTTCACACTTATAACCGCGCTAAATTTTAGCAGCGCTAAAGTAGCGTAGCCAAAATAGCAAGCTCTGCTAATTTAAAAGTGGTTTATACCGCTGCTAAATAAGCAGAGCTCACTAATTTGACTACGGCATAAACGCACTCAATGACTGGTCACTTTATCATATAAAACTGAAGGCTGTTAAGTATGTCGTGCGCAAGACGAAATGATCCTCATGAAGATCATTCTATTGCAACATAGACGGTCTCCATGAGTCAAACCTATAGCCTTGACGGCAGCTGAGCTAACTCAGGAACCGATACTATGAATGTCCTTTTGGACTCACATTTTCCGGTGAATTGTAGTCTTCTAAACATACGCAGCCCATCAAGGCGCACACACCAGCAATTTATCTCATTTTCTGAAGATTTCCAACTTCCAATTGAGAAGGGCCAAAAAATCCATCGAGCTGTTCAAATATCCGGGCCCTAGTGGCTTTCTTCCCGGCGAAATAAAACAGTCGATAGAAGTAACGCCAGCAGGTCATATATAATGCATGCTTGCGCTACGCATATGTTCCCATCAGCGGCAACGCAACAGAAACCTAAGGGCTATCATCCAATATGCCTAAGCTCTGTCTAGCTAAAGATTTTGAAAAGGATCATTGGATATTATACATTAAAAAATCAATCGATCCTACGTTTATTTATTTACAAACTTCATTTGAACAATTTAAATTGGAAGCACTCATCAAGCAAAGGTCGGCAGAAGGGAAAGGCGTAAGGGGTGTTCAAAGAACAAAGAGCGTGTTAACTTTCGCTGCACACTCGTGGACATCACATGGACATCACAATTAACAAGCATATTCGAGGACACAACGAACTAACAGTAGAAGCACGAACACAAATTTTTAAAGGCAGAGTGAAGGACTAATCCAGAGACTCGGGAGGCTTTAGCGATGGAAATTAAATTATAATTTAGGATCAAAAGTCACACAAAAGTCTCTGAATTGATTAACAGACGAAGCATAGTTATTGGAAAATGAATAAGAGAATGAAATAGGAGCGGATTTGAGAGAAAAGTCATTTTTGTTGACATAGGCTAACATTCAAGGGCAAGGAATTGCGGTTACGCCAATCGGGAAGAGCGCACAATTCATTTTGAAAAAGATTACAGTCATTAGGTAACCTGATGACTCGGAACAGTTTTAAATCGTCAGCATATAGTAAACATGGGGAATCGATAATAGATGGAAGGTCACTGATAAAACTCAAGAAGATTAATGGGCCAAGGATACTCCGTTGTGTAACAACAGAAGAAGGATGAAAGCGAGAACAGAGAAGGCTGTCAATAGTAACTGTATACACTCAATTACTGACATAGAACGGAAACCAAGAAAGGAGTGAACCAAAATAATAACCAAACTAGTACTAACAATCTATTTTGAAAAATTTAAGTACACTACTTTCACTTGTTCCTGAACATCTAAGGTAAAGGCTACTGTGTTTGAGAAGAAGATGAGGTTAGTCAAAGTAAACTTACCTCTTACGAACCCATACTATAAATACAAGAATTTTCTTCTTCAAAAATGTTAGAGAAGACAATTTTTTCAAGAAGTTTACTGAAACGAAGGAGAAGAGAAATAGGACCATAATTGGAGACGGGGGAAACATCGCAAGCTTCAGAAATTGGATAAATATTAGAAACTTTACGGGCAGAAGGAAACGCACCGGATGTCAAAGGCCACGCATAGAAATCGGGAATACAATCGAATCCAACCACCGGAATACGGATTAAGGCATAGTAAAAAATTCACAACTGTAGTCGGATTTGTATGGATTAGAGGAAGTGAACGAAGGATGAAAAGAAAATAAGGGAATGTACAGGGGGGAGGACTTTTAAAGAAAAAAGAAAAGTAATTTGTGAAAAGTTTGCATACATCGTGCGGAGTTGAGAAAGGCAAGTATTTGAAAGTAACATGGTTCCGAATGGAAGTATTCTGCGTCACCAAAAAAGTTTAGTGTTACAAGAAGAAATAGATGACTCTAAACTAGCAAAGTAACCGTGCATTGTTTGCTTCATTATTATTTTAGTCGAGGTACGCAAGATCAGAGACTGAATTCGATCTTTGAACCTTTTCCCGACCAACATTTTTCAGTTGGATTACCCTCGAAACTCGTACGGTGAATCAAGGAGAATATGTACATTTACTAGGGTGCAAGGTAAGAGTATAGACAAAAATAAGGTCATTGAGAAAGAAATAAAAATTAGAAAGTGCATAATTAATATTTAGAACACGGGAACGAAAACGATTTAATTTTTTTAAATTTCTTTGTCTTTGCTCGGTAATTAGCCTTGTAGAAATTGCACCGACTAGCAACTGAGATTCTTTTTTAGAAGAGTATGTCAGCGGTGCATAAAGAGAGAGAAAAATGTGGTTGAGCTCTTCTAAAGCATAGTGATAAGGTGCGGCGGATACACATACAGCAGGACAGGCAATATGAGAGATGATAAGGTCGAGAGTACAACCAATCAAATTACGTGTAGTGTTAACCTGCGATAAGGCGTTTAGTAAGAGGAAGGACAAAAATACTATACATAGCTGATTATTAGGCCTGATGCAATTTGAAAATAGGGGCCAGTCAACGGGAGGCTTATTGAAATCACCGCAGATTATTACTGGACCGATATGGAAGAAATTATGAGAGTAAGAATACACCTTAACAACAAACAAATTTCATAAACAGCACACGAACTGCAATGGTCACAACATGCTTACACTAAGCTCAAGTTTATTGAAACTACTCTTCACTTCAGAACAGAGAGATTTAAGGAAATGAAATAAGCGTATATACATACGAAATTTAGTGAAGCAATTTTATTACAAAGGTAAAATCTATAATCAGAACAAATCGGGAGAATTACTACCTCAGATATTCCCTTTGGTGTCTCCGATACCTAAGATCTACGAGATTTTGGTTATAACGTGTCAAATGGCCTACTATCTCTATCTCTATCGCACACATGGCCAACTGTTCACGGAGTAAAATCTGTCAAATTTGCCCATAGTTTTCCTTCCTTACTACTAACACTCTGATTCAGGCAAATTGCTTCACTTTTCACTGCTATTTTGATTTCGTTATATCTCTCTCCCGCTTTCATTGAGCGAGTGAAAAATATCTCTCAAATATCTCAAAAATGAAAACTATCTCTCTTGCGGCATATAAGCTTTAACAACAACAAGCCTGAAGGAACAGAATGGTGATCTCTTCCATGGGGAAAGCACATTTACGACAAGGGTTCAACAGAAACACATCTCAATTTGAAGTCCTTTTTCACTAGGTGTGGAACACAACCGTAAATACTTCCCTGAGGAAGCCAGACCTTGTCGGCTTAACGACGAAACAGCCCCGGCAAAGTTAGTAAAATATTTATCTTCGCTTTCGCAGAGGCTAAACCAGCCTTTAGAATACTTTCAACATTGAGCCGGAAGCCCGGCTTGAAGTTGAATCCCAATAAAATCAAGCTAGTACTGTTTACAAGAAAGTATAAAGTTACTCGAATTGACTTATCGAAATTAACAAAGTCCACATCACACGGAATCAAAGTTTAAATATGTAAAACTGATCCTTGCAACTCTGGAAGAAGGTGCACAAAACGGCCGTTTTTTTCACAGCCTTCTACTCGGATGTAACCCTCTACAATCAATAGTAGCTGAATTATCCGGTGTAAAGATTCTTAGGTCACCTCGATATATGTACATTCAAATATATAAAGTCGAATTCATAACCAATTTTATAGTCCCAGTCATTTTTCTATGAAAGGGGTTCCTCAAATGGTTCCCAGGCACTTACAGATAGGTCACTATTGCTCAGTTTTGTGACTTTCATAGTATCACCAGTTAAGATACGATTTCATACACAAAATTAATTAAGGTATTGAAAAGAGTGGTGAAACATACAAATTTATAGCGTGGAGACTCTACTTGATTCTATAAACGGTTGAAAAATGAACTTTGTCAGTTATTGTTTATGAAACATCAACAGAGTGTATTAAATAATTTTATTCAAAGTTGGTAGAAAAAATTCAAATACTCGCTTGTACTATATACACAAACTCATCCGAGTTCATATTTCATGTTACACAAGTAACTTTATGAAGTCATTGTAGCTTTTTTCACTACAAAGTTCCGCCACAAAAATGTGTCACGTATATTTTAATACTCCCAGCAGACCGAAGAAAAAAGGAAAATGCTGACTTTATATGAGTATGATTGCACATAATGTACAGTAGATATGATCAGATTTGATGAAATTGCTTTTAAACAAATTATTTATTTCAGATATTTCGCATGTTCTATAATATACGAAGCTCCAAGATATGCAAATACACAATACACTTTTACATTGTTGTATAAATTTGGTGCATTTAGTACATTAAAAAATTTGCAGTGCATTTTTGTGCTCTCTCATTGACATCTCAGCGTCATTATGCCCAAATTTCAATTATTTTCTATACATTTTAATCGAAGAAAAGTACGAGAACTATTCAAAAATAACAGAAAGCATAAGCCTGTCAAAACTTTTTTTCTCATGTCATGAGTCTGACGTTTATTAATAGATTCGCAGCTAATATAAATACTACAGTGGAAAAGCGGTAATTTTCATTGTCTGGCTTTGATACGATTATTTTTCCCCTAGTATTATGTAGCTTGCGTCTTGATGAACGATAAAATCCGCAGAAGCATTGAAATAGAAAAAAAAATATTTGATAGGAACGTGCTCGTACTTGCAGTGCATACTAAGTGAATGCTGCTGATTATTTTGTATTCGCTGCTGAAAATTGTCGTTTGAGATATTAATGTCTAATCAGGGTAAAAATGTCTTGGCAAGTGTTCACAAGTAATCGCATTAATTTTTGTCAAATTGTTATTCATGTAGAAAAAACAGTGTCTCAGCAAAATACTAAAATGTCTTTTTTGTATGTGTAAACAATAAATTAGGTGTTCTGCAGTTGGCAAAGATACTTTCTCATCAAGCTGAATTGGTAAAACGCACTGTGGTTTACATTATCGTAAACTTAAGTATTTAATGTGGTCCTATAAAAAATATGTGTTTTAAGTGCTTTATTGGGACGTTTTCTTGGCGGTAGTGTAGCTAGATTTTGGCATCTGTAAAATTAATGAGTCTAAGTAGTTTAATTTTTTGAACAGATAACCGGAATTTAATTTTTGAACTCGATTTTTTCATATTTTTATAGACTGTTTTAGCTTTGACATGAAACACAATTTTAGCTAGCTTGGATCTATCAAAAATAATTTCGAAGATATGGTTTTAAAAAATATTAGACTCATCACAAACTAGTTTTAGAGATTGCACTCAAAAGGGTTAGGAGGAACTTGTTTTATGGAATCCGAATCTACTTACTACAGACACATTTGTTAGCACAGCATTGGCAAATGAAACATGTAACTTATTATAATAATAAATAATATCAAACTAATGATAAAGCAATTCAAAATAACATTCTTCAATACAGTTTTAAATTAAAAAAAAAAAACCCTAGCACATTCAGAACCGTTAGAAACACTAATTTTCGAAGAACAGTAGAGGATTTGTGCAGATTTTGAGTGTGTATTCTACCACTAGCTGCTTTTCCTACTTAAGACTAACTAATTCATCCTAATATACCCTAAGCTTATTTTAATTTCGATGATTTCATCGAAAGTTACAGCGATAGAAAGGTGTTTGGGGCTGCCATCCGAAAAGTCTCCAGATCTTAGAAAATTTAAACATTGTTCGCGACGTGAATATTTAATGCAAATATTTATTGTGACAGCCCTTTGCTGGCGCCGAAGCCAAAAATATGTCACATCTGCCTCACGTTGAAGTCAACTTGCTCTGCGAATTTCGTATTGATCCAATCATTACATTGGAAGTTATAGGGATATAAATAGATAGACATTCGCAAAAGTTTTCAAATTTTCTAGTTCTTAATATTCGGTCTTTATTTTCACTATAAGATCACTACGATTTGAAAATTCTATGATAAAACCACTTACTAAAAATAGCTGGCAATCCTATCATTGTTTTTCCAACTAGATTTCTCCTGAATATTGCCTACAATTAGTTTAATGTGCCATTTAAATTTCGTTATGATTCCATGACTGTACTGAAAGCCAGGGGTTTTCTCAGGAATTTTTCATGGTGGGTTTGTTCAGAATTTCAGGAGGGGTGTCCCTTTGGAACAAGAAAAATTGTCCGTGTTAGGGGGGGGGTGTATGCACTTTCCAGGGGAGGTATTAGGGGATGTTAGGAGGGTGTAACAAAATCTCTGCTGGAAGCTATAGAGCAAAGAGCTTTATTTTGCTTTGTGAATTTCAAAAATTGAATACACCAAAATTACCAGGGCTGGCAGCTCCACCAGAATTTTTTTTTTTTAATTTCTACCAAACGTGGCCTAAAGTACGGTTCAGCTACTGTGTGTCGTCAAAATCGAATGAATGAATCAGAATCTATAGGGCCAAAAGCAGTTATTTTTCTTAGTGATTTTTCAAGATGGCACCACTGGCACAGAATCACCCGCATTTCAAAATCACTTCCATCAGACCTGGTCCTACTTAAGACCAATACATTCTGTAAATTTCAACTGTATGTGATTATCGGGCCGTGAGTTCCCGTGAACATAAGTTTTTGATGCTAAAAATATAGGTGAATTGAGGAAGGATTACTGCTCTGGCCCATTGTAAAATTTCAAAAGTTTTACTTTGGCTATGTAGGCAAAGCATAAGATTTATATATGAGTGGCTTTTTTCCAAAAAGTAACAATTTTTCAGGAGAGTCCATGATTTGAAGATTTTCACTTTCATTCCTGCCCTAGCTACAGGGTTGCCACCACAAATTTACACCTTAATAATACCAATATGTCCTGAAAGTTTCATAATAATTTGATAGATCTGTC
The DNA here is from genome assembly GCA_963978885.1 of Nemotelus pantherinus. Taxonomy (NCBI): domain Eukaryota; kingdom Metazoa; phylum Arthropoda; class Insecta; order Diptera; family Stratiomyidae; genus Nemotelus; species Nemotelus pantherinus. The sequence goes on from OZ022263.1 coordinate 62,737,339, forward strand.
AAAAGTTATCGCAATTTAAAAATTTTCCCGATCTCTTTTTAGGCACCTAGCGCACACATAGGGTTGAAAAATTCCAATACATTATCGGATTTACATTTAAAACACGTTCAAAATTCATTTCGCTAACTTAATTTTTAAAAAAATTATTTGTGGACGGAAAAATAGGCAGATAAAAATTATCACTAAAATGACCGCCGGCGCCAAACGGTTAAAGATAATTGGCATTTGGTATTGCTATTCTGCATATACACCAATGTATCCTGAAAATTTCAGCTCAATCATGTGGCGCGTTCCCGAGGAATAGTCACTGAATTCTTTTGATGATATACTATGAGCATCAAAGGTGAGTGCACACCTTCCAAATTTGTTTATACCGATTAAATACCGATTGAAAACATTTCCGATTGAGTAATATTAAACCTTTATTCGTTAAAAACAATATACTAAAAACTCAGTTCCATATAACCATTAACAGAAAATTTACAGAATAACAAAAACAAAAAGTCAATGAAATACGAGTCAAAGGTAAGTGCACGCTTCATATAATAAAAATTCATATAATAAAATTAAGAAAATTAGTATTTGGTTTGACCGCCCTTTGCCTTTAAAACAGTTTCCAGTCTTCTGGGCATGGATTCTACTAATTTTCTGGTAAATTCTGCTGGTATATTATCCCATTTTTCCTTAAGAGCATTTTTCAAACTGTCCTTGCTTGTGATTAGACGTTGTCGAATTTTTCTGCCTAAATAATCCCATAAATGCTCAATGGGGTTGAGGTCTGAGGAGGAGGGATACTCCAATACCTTGGAAGTGCTATAAAGCAACCACTCCCTTACTAAATAGAAAGTGTGCTTAGGATCGTTATCTTGTTGAAAGATTCACGTCCTGGGCAATTCAAATTTCGCAACACTGCCAGCCTTTAGCCTCTGCTCCGCCACGTACGAGAGATTCATTAGCCAGGGCTCACCGAAGCAACGAAGTCTGGTTTTCCCCAGTACCGGGCAGTAACACAGAAGATGCTGGATTGCTTCTATTTTCTTTTTTTTTGACACTTCTTACAGGTGTCGCTGGTTAGGAGTCCCATTTTCATGGCATCTGCTGCCACAAAACAGTGGCCAGTAATGATGCCAGTCTGCCGTTTGCATTTGAGCAGCCATGGCTGCGAGATTGTATGACCAGCACATGATTTTGGTTACCCTCCAGTTATAAGTTGCTCGCCATCTGCACATCGCACCTTGCATTTTGAGTGGATCGAGTACTAATTCGTTTGGATAGGAATTGTGATGTCTACCGATCCTGATAGGGGAAAACTTGCCTCATGGTTGGCTAATGTATCGGCCCTCTTATTTCCATCAATACTCTTGTGATCGGAAACCCAAAAAATTCTGATTCTTCTGTTTTTGCCCAGTTTATTCAGGGCATGAATGCAGTCGAGTACACTCTTTGGTTTGTATGAGTGAGACATCAGTGCTTTTACCGCCGCTTAACTGTCTGTAAAGATGTCGATTTCCTCACTTGTAGCGGCTTTACGTATCGCAAAAACGTCCGCCTGGAAAATACTACAGTGATTAGGAAGCCTGAAAGATGCTTCCATAGCTGCATCTACTGCAGCGTCCACTCCTGAACCTCTTTCATGTGGACTCAATTTGGTCAGTATAAACTTTTTGATATGACAGCCAATAAAGACTGGCATCTTCGACAATAGTCCTAATTAGGCTGCAGAAAACAGTCCTAGTCAAGAGAATGTGGTATAATTTCTATCAAATTTCTGCTCAACCCTAAGGCAGTCCTAGTGATTGTCAAATATGAATGATTAATTCAACAGTACTCTCAAATCGAGTACTTTTGCTAATCTATTTAATGGTGTGCTCAAAATTGAGTATTGATGGGTTACAGGATTATTTTTGCGTGTTTATAATAAGTAAATTATCAGCGGAAAACCAGTTAGCTAATCTATTTAGATCTGCAGAATGGCAGGTCCCATTAATAAATTTATTTAATTTAATTAAGACACACAGCAAGGTTCCTATAAAGTGAACTTCAGATGTGCCTCTTATTTCAGATAGCAAGGCAACACGAAAGGATACACGCTAAATTTGATTCGTCAAGGAAGAGTCAATCCAGTGCAAGAGCAAAATAGGGAATTGAAAGAAATGGAGCTGAAGAAAGAGAACAAGCTTTTTTAAGTCTGTATAACCAAATTCAATCTCATCCAGGAACTACTTCATTTGCTAACAGCTTCAATTGCCACTTGATGAGACAATGCTGGAAGATTGACATTGACAACAATACATTTCGAAAACGTGTTAGTTAGTTTTGTTGCTAGATTATTATCTAGTTTATTTACAAATACTAATCTCAGGTGCGGAACAGGGGTCGATTTTAGGACCTGACCTCTGAAGCATCATGTGCGACGATCTGCTGCGCCTGGAAATGCCTGCGGATGTGTTTCTGGTAGGCTACGCTTATGACGTCACAGCGGTAATCACTTCCAAATTAGCCGAATTCACTCAACTCAGTCTTAACCAAGTCATGAGGAGGGTGAATCGGTGGATGACCAAGCATGGCCTTCAGCTGGCAGTCTCTAAAATGGAGATTGTTATGCTGACGAAGTGGAGGATACCAAATGTCATCCCCATGACAGTTAGCTTCGTAAAGGTCTAGACCAGCAAGTCAGTCAGGTATATGGGAACTACCCTGAACACCAACCTGACGTATTGGGATCATATACGCAGGGCATGCGACAGGGTTCTAGTAGTCGTCACTTCGCTGAGCAGGCTAATGGCCAACGTCTGTTAACCTAGTGAAATAAGACGGAGGCTACTGCTAGTAACGACCGATTCCATCTTGCTATATGGAGCCGAAATTTGGGGAGGAACGCTCCGAATTAAGAAGTTCCGGAAGCCCATTGCCAGTGTCCAGCGCAGGGGTGCTCTGCGTTTCGCCTATAGCTAGCGCCCGGTTTCAGAAGAGGCTGTGATGGTGGTATTATGAGAAATCCCGATTGACCTAATAGCGCGAGTCTCATGCAGCACGGACGATCAATCACAGATTGCAAAAAATAAACGTAACTGTGAAACGTCATCTAACATTAAATTTAAATTCAGATGAATTAGATGACAAATTGTTACCAGATTTCATATGATGAGCGATATGACAGATGATTTGAAGGGTTTCACCGTAGAAGGAGATACATCCGTCGTACAGACCAGTACCAGAATGTTTCCATTTGCTTTGAGGATCCTATTAGGTTGAAACAAACTAAGAGACATTATTTCGTTTTCCAAAGATAATGTAATTTATCCGCCAACGGAGCTAGAGGTCGGAACTTTGTAGTCGCTGTCAGCCGAGAGGGACTAGTTGGTTCTAGAAAGATTCAAATACCCCATAAAGATAATATCGTCTTTACTGTCCGCCAGATCGCCTATTGCCTGCGTAGTACTTTTAGAGTAAGCACAAGCAAAACAGTCGATCTTTTTGAAAACCAGAATGAAAAAAGAAAGGAAGAAGAGAAAGAAAAGGGAAGAGAAAGAAAGGGGAAGAGAAAGAAAAGGGAAGAGAGAGAAAAAGAAAGAGAAAGAAAAGGGAAGATAAGAAAAAGGGAAGAGAAAGAAACGGAAACAGATGGAAAGGCGAAAATTTGCAATTCTTTTTTTCGTTGTGGCATCATTTTGATTAATCAAACGATTACTTGTTGCAATAAATTTGTAGCTTTTCCTTTATAAAATTGACTCATTGTCAAAAGCAAAATTGACACAAAATATAATAACACAATTTTTTTAAACTGGCATATTTACATACACTAAACAAATCCCATAAAAAGTGGTTTGCAATATCAAAGCTAATTCATTTCAGACGCTATCATTTTCAACTATTTTGCAAAATTAAATCAAACATCGTTTATTCAAATCCAATTCTTTCCCTAATCTTCGGTAAGTTCTACCAGAAACGTTATACGAAGTAGCATATGTAAATTGCCTAATAAAGTACAATGATCGTACAATACTAAATGCCTCAATAGATCTGAGTGCCCAGAGCTATTAAGTTCCACACAGGTGAACTATTGGTTTTTCCACTTTATTTTCTAAGTGTATTTTCTTAAAATCTCTTTTGATGTCTTTCGTCTTTTTTTCTTCTCAGCCTGAAGAATGAGAATATACTATCTGTACACATACACATTTATGTGCACATTATGTTCGGCCATTAGCAATAAACAATATGATGTGATTTTTTACTAGTTCAGAAACCTAAACACATTGTTCAGAAGCTTCGAACAGAACTTTGCCTTACGAAAGTTTTCGAGCAAAATACAAAAAAAAAATTCAAGAGATATTTTTTTCTAGCAAAAGTTATCACATGCTGTTTTTTCAATTTCATCGTTACATACTTATCAGTGATGCATTAGCATGGCACAGTCCATAGAGATATACAGCGAACAAATTGTAAAATTTATTGGTTCAGACTACAATGGATCATTGTAGTTCTAATCTACAATATTTACCACACGAACATGAATATATGAAGAAAAAAACTGGTGTAAATGTTTATCTAACTGTAAACAACTAGAGCTCTGAGATTCTTTATACTGCTTATCTTGAACGTTGATGATTTGTTTTGAATCAAACTTAACCCGAGTAAATGTTTCGAGAAGTTTTGCAAGCACTAAAAGCTTACAAGATTTGTTAACAAATGTTAATGAGAATTATACACTTTATATTTTTTAGTTGAATTTAGAGTAAATATTCTGATTTGAGGTGAACGTTTCGGACTAGAAAAGTGTACTATTAGAAGTAGAGTCTTTCTATTCACATGTGCTGTAAGTCTTAGTTAATCAAAATAGCATCGATTCAACCAAATCTGAATCAAGGGAAAATGTTGCCATAAAACTTGAATTTGGGGATTAGAAATGGGGCTCATTCAAGAACAAATATGGCTTTTGATTCCCGAACCACATTCAACACTCTCCAACATCGCTTAGTGTAGCGCACAACTATCGCAATTTTTTTAAAAAAAAAAAACTTCGAGGAGATACAGCAGTTTAACAGGTTCTAATATAGATTGTGTTTAGTAAATTTTTTTTTTTTTTTTGTCTAGACTGAAAAAACTTTACAGCTAAAATTATGCACTTAAAGAAGTAGGTGTTCCAATTTTGGGCAATAAGTATGGCTTGCATAAATTTTTGGTGAAAGCTTAAGTAAATGCTTTCATATAATTTCACATAGAGCTGCTTTAAAAATTCAATGTCGAATTGAAATAGTAAAAATTCCATTTTATTATATAACCCCAAGTATCCCTACAACTTTCACTAAATATTTTCAAAGCAATGAAAAAAAATATGGTAACCGATTATCTCTCCCGTAAAAAAACTTCTCGAAGGGCTTACCCCGAACTCATGAACAAGTCTTGGAGTCGAATTGATACCGCAACGACGACCACGCAATTGGAAACATCAAAACGATTTGAGAATTTTATCGTGGAACGTTAGATTGCTTTACAGAACGCGAGCTACTCAGCAGCATAGTATACGGTGGACACCGCAGCAACACAAGGGATCAGGTGGACAGGGAATGGTGTTTTACAAAGGAAAGAATAAGATTTATACTGCATCTGCCACCCAAAATACCATTTGCTCAGGGTAGGCTTGCTGGTCAGCTGAAAAATTAAGTCATAGTCATACAACTAGTAGCAACAAAGAACTTAGTCGTTCCAAAAGTGCCAGATTCCCGCGTAAAAATATCCATAAAGCCTCCTGGAGGAAGAGAAATATAAAGAGATCAAAAGAACAGAGAAGAAACTTCACAGACAGAAGAAACCGGCCTGCGAAAAAGACCTGATCTCAAGGTCTTGAGAATAAAGAAAGAACTAAAGAGCGAGTTCCGCACCAGGTGCGGAAGTTCTACCAAATAGTCCGAAGCATGACCAAGCACACACCACGCTGTACGTACTGTAAAGACAAAGAGTTTTATCTGATCACTGATCCTGTAGGCATTCTTGAGCGATGGGAAGTGCACTAATGTAACAAGCCAAGTGAAAACAGCCGAGTTGCAACACAGGCCGTTCAATATCTTCAATTCGCTCCGACAACGGTGTGGTCTAGTCTGTCACCTTTTCATCTTGTCGTTGGAGAAAGCAATCCGATAGTCTGAACCGTCAACGAGAAGGACTATCGTCACCAAGACCAGATACTGACTTAAGCAGATGATATTGACATCTTTGGAAGATTTGAACTCTCTTTACGTGAGTCCTTCATCCAGATTGAGCGAGAGGCACAAAAACTGAAGTTACATATAAATGAAGAAAAGATGAAGTACATGGTAGCAGCATCTGCAGGAAGAAAAGCTAGAGTTAGTCAAACCATCAGCGTAAAGGAGCTTCAATTGGAAGTAGGATAACCCTTCAACCATTTTGGATCAATTGTAGCAACCAATCACAATTTGGTGGAAGGAATACGCGGGCGGCTGCTCAAATCCAACAAAACCTACTAAAGTCTGTTAAGTCGAACATCAAAGCTTCTGCTGTACAAGACCATGGTCTTGCCACGTATGGATCCGAGACTTGTTGTCTCAGCAAAAGGCACTCTGACCTCTTAGCCGCCTTCCAGGGGAGAGTCTTGCGATGCATCGTTGGCCCCATATGTGAAGAAGGGCGATTCCGAAGACGCTTCAGCTATGGCTTCTACGCTAATCTACCTAAAAGCGAATATAATTACAATGATAAAGCTCAGCAGAATCCGGTGGGCAGGGCACCTAGCTCGTATGAGCGAAAAAGAACCTACTAGGAAAACCCTTTGTGGTAGATTTTACGGCAGACGACAGCTTCGCAGACCTTACTTGCGTTAGAGGAATGGCGTTGACCAAGTCGCTCGGAGTTTAGGAGTACCTAATTGGATAACATCCGCTCGCGATCGGGACCGATGGAAAAATTTGTGTTAGGAGCCCTGAATAGGACCCCGGTTGTAGCACAATCCAATATTTCCTAAAAAAAATAAAAGACCAATACAATCGCAGGCGTGTGTTTGTTTTAGGGAGTATCAGCACAACGTTTGCTCTAAACTTTGAATTGATTATATTTTATCTCAATGTAACGTCGCGGTTACGAAACTCTTTAACAATTTTGACTGAGATTTTACGTTACTGTTACGTGACAGCGGCTACAAGTGTTACATTCTTAGTCCCACATCAGGCAAAACATTGTTTAACGATATTGCTGCAATGTCCAGGTAAAGAGGTAACTAAGACTTAACTCTTCCGATGCAATGGGCACTTTGTTTCGACGTCATTACTGAACGGCCAATTTCAAGCCAACGTGTTAAACACGGAGTTGTTCATTCGAGACATTGATTTCGTTTCAGAGACAACTCTAGGATTAGAAACGTGTATACTCACAAAATTTTCAACAAATTGTTGGTAGAAATAACACTATTTCCACTTAAAGCTCCAAACCTTTCAAGGTAAAATTTCTTTTCTTCCTTTTACTGAATTGGTCAACCGTTTTTTTTAGGGTTAGTGATTTTGCCTCTTTACCACACAGTTTGAATCTCCTTCGTATATTTTGAATCCCCTTCGTATACTTTTTTGGCTTTCGCCTTGATACATATCATTAACTTTTTTTCTGAATCAGAAAAAGCCATCTGTTTGGACTTCTTCTCATTTTGGCATCAAATACACTGATCAACAGTGGTCCTGCCACACGAACTCTGATAGGTGATCGTGTTTTGACTGCTTACCCTCATTACATAATCCCACTTATTTTTTATCAGTCACTCTCTGTTTTCTTGTGATGAGGTCAAGTTCATATTCGGTATTGTAGCTATAGACACATATGGACGGCCGTAAAAAAGGAGTGCTATATATTTGTTTTCGCTATTAATTTAAATTGTTTTGGTTTTAATTAACTTCTGTGCTTGCGCGAATATGTCGAGAAAGTTCATTAACGATCATACCTCTTTTCGTTATATTTGTGGAGAACTGACTTTCAAAGTTCGAGACAAAATTTTCCTTATCTTATTTTGAAGTGTTGCCGTGAGTGTTTTAGTTTGAGGTGGTTAATCAAGACAAATCTTGGGCCCCACATATTTGTGGCATATTATGTGCTATTTCCATGATATGGACTGAGTCTAAAGATTATGTTTCAGACTTTTTTTGTCTTACTCCGATAAAAGGCATAAATCGAAAAGCAAAACACACAGTTCGATATCCTATTTTATCTTCAGCTATAGGACTTGTTCCTCATGATGACAATTATACCTATACCAGTTCCATCTATATCGTTTAACGTTGACGATTCACAACCATCCACTTCAAGCCTATTGAATAAGTGACGTTAAAATTAAAGATGGCATTTTCGTAGGGCCTCAAATCAGGGAATTAATAACAGACCCGAAATTCGAAGAAAAATTGAACGTTTTAGAGAAATCAGCTTGGCATTGCTTTAAGAACGGGTAACCATAAGAGTAACAGCCATAGAAAATTGTTTTACGAGCTTTTTTTGACATATAAAGCTTCGGGTTGCAATATTTTGCTTCAAATTAATTTTCCACTCACATTTGGATTTTTCCCTGAGAATTTGGGAGCTGTGAGTGATGAGCATGGACAAAGGTTCCATCAGGACATTTCAAAGCTGGAGGGTAGACAGAGTCCAAGGATGTTGGCTGAATACTGCTGGACGATCAAGAGGGACCAGCCGGAAGCCAAATATTCCAGAAAACTGTAGACCTTTAATGTGCAAACCACATTATTCACATGTTTCTGGAGAACTATTTAATATTTTCTTTATCATTTATATTTCTTAACCAAGTAAAAATTATATGGTCAGGGCAGCACATTTTATACCCATTTTCGAGATTTTTTTTTAGAAAACTGTTAATAGTTACTTGATTGGGATAATACCTACAGTAAAGAACAACCTTGGAAGAGTATCCAAAAAAATTTTATTGAAAAATATCGAAAATTAAGCTCGTGACATGAATTTGACATTTTCGTTCAGGACAAAGAGTTGATTTGCGGTGAGACACATAACTAATGACTGGATCATCGTAAACAAAAAAACCAAAAATATTTCGTTAGTTTATGAGTTTTTTGAGGTAACGCTGTCGAGTTTTTCCAAATATCTAGATTATTTAATTTTTGTTATGTTTGAAGTCAAAAAAACGAAAAAAACCGAATTTTTTTTTTCGAAATTTATGTTTTCAGTTGAAAAAATTCCATAAATAAAAAAACAGGCAAGAAAAAAAAATTTCTTGACAGCGTTACCCAGTAAATTGCCTACAGAAATAGGGTGCAAAATTTCAGAAAGATCGGTCGAGTAGTTTTCGAGTTACATGTCTCACCGACTTGAAAATAAAATTCCTCAAAAAACGCGTTTTAAAATTTTAACTGTGCAACAAAAGTGCGTGAAAAATTACGAAACACGTGTACCGTAACTGCTCGATGAAATGAATGTATACTACTACAAGTCACATATATAAGTGTTTTTACACAAATATAGCACAGACAGGTATGCATAGAGTGGGAAGACTCTACTATTACGTATATGAGAGCTGCGCGCGGCTAATAAAGCAGGAAAGGAACGCGATTTGCGCGAAAATATGAATTTGAGTTATTTGTATTGTTAAGCCGATAACTTCATTAATTTTGCTCGGATCGACCTGAAATTTTGTATGGACACTCCTGAGTCGGTACTTTTCTGTTCCCCCCCCCCCCCCCCCATTTTTTTTTAACTTTTTGTTGTTGCAATTTTGCTAAAATTGATTAGAAAGTAGTAATTAACCAAAATTATGATGGAGAAACACGTTTAAAAGAAAAAAAAATTTTTAATTTTTTTAAAATTAAATTTTTAATTTAAAAATTAATTAAATTAATTTAAATTTGGAATTAATGTCACATAACAGTGAGAATAAATTTTGGTACTTTTCTGTTTTTCCCCCCGCCATTTTTTTAATTTTTTTAATGAAAACTGCTCGAAATGGGTTAAAAAGTAACTCCACAAAAATTGAGATGGAAAAATTAATTAAAAAAATTTTTTTTTTTTTCAATTTTAAATTTTTTTTCATTTTTATGTGGCAGAATGAGTTTTTCAAAAGTTAATGTGTTTTTGAGGAGGCCTGCTCATTATACTGTTATTAATCATATAAACAAATTGTATTCAACATTATTAATGTAATAGCTTAATTGTAAATTGCGTTGAAGCTTCGGAAAGGTAAGACGTCAAAAATGGAGCAAAATTTATTCTCACTGTTATGTGACATTAATTTAAAATTTAAATTAATTTAATTAATTTTTAAATTAAAAAATTAATTTAAAAAAATATTAAAAAAATTTTTTTTTTTCTTTTAAACGTGTTTCTCCATCATAATTTTGGTTAATTACTACTTTCTAATCAATTTGAGAAAAATTGCAACAACAAAAAGTGAAAAAAAATGGGGGGGGGGAAACAGAAAAGTACCCCTGAGTCACTATACACTAGTAACTAAACAAAAAAAAAATATCGATTTTCTTTCCAAGAAATGATAATTCTTCGGGGAAAAGAATACAAAAACAATATCACCAAATTTAGGTGCAATATGTCCATAAAATGTCAATACTCTTTGAAACGGTGTATATTTCGTGATAAAACATCACGAATCTGCATAATTGGAGGTTCTAGGCTTCTATTAACATGTTAACAAAACTTTAATTAATTCTGAGTCATGTATATGATTACTAGAAAGTACTTATCTTCCGATATTTCCTTGAAGCATGTCTAGAGAGACAATTATCTCAGTATGTTATTTAAATTAATGAGGAATTTTATGTTTATCTCAAGTTGTCATCAGTGGTTTATCAGCAAACGTATAGCCATTAAACAATTTACTATAATTGAACCTAAATACACAAACCAAAAGCAAGAGGAACACGACCTTCTGCTTTGCCAAACTCTTGTAAACAAACCAACTGATCCCCTTCTTGTTTGCAAACGCAACAACAAATTACACACACTAATCCGAAAATAATCCTGGGTTTTTCCTCGTATTTTTGGGATGATGCTCATTTTTGCCACAGCATTTTTATAATCCAATGAACACATATGCTGCATACATTCCACGACCTCTTCAATGCACGAGCAGAATGCATCATTCTTGCACTCTGTGTGCCATCAACAGATTACAAAAAATCTCAAGCGTAAAGATTAAATTTCATCTTGCTGTCTCCTGGAGCAAGTACATTTTTCATTCCACATGGTATCATCAGCATCTCTCTGCGAATCGACAATATTTCTGGCTACTCGCCCGTATTCGCGCGGGCACTCCCCGATTCTATCCCAACGTCGTCGTTGTGATGACCCCACCTTCTTATCTTTGCGTATGTGCTGTCAACCCGGCAGTCGCCAGACAAGCCAAAGTGGAAAATGCTGCAATGCGGACGCATAAAATCCTCAATAGAAAAACAGGAGCAGACCGGCGTCGCACCATCGTAGTTGTCATCCATTCATGTCTCTTCTCGATACAGCTTTAATCCCTGTTTCTGGTGCGTAAAACTCTAGTTTATCTCGTTTGATAGTGCCACTCCACAACTGGGGCAGATATCGTTGGCTCTACATTTTCCGCACAAGGTCCATCATTCAGGTCCATCAAGCACAAATTCAATTTCCTGGAGATGATCCATGGCGCCGGAGGCACAAAAAACAGATGCAAGTCCTTGGTCACATAGAAACGATTGTTTACCCTCCGTCTGCAAACAGAGGCCAAGGTGACTGCAACACTTTTTGGGGTCAATCACCAGCAGACGTTGCTTGGTCATGTTCTCGTCAGTCAGTTCTCGGCTCGTGCGGGAGATTATTCTTCGCAAGCACACTTTGAAAGCGAAAGTGACATCACAACTCATTGCTCCTCATTGGAATTCCATCGATGTTACCATTTGCTATTCAAATGACTCAGAACAATACCGGATAAGTACAATTTGATAGCGCCAAAGCTCGTTCCGAATAGTGTTCAACGACGTCATCACTGGCTTCGCGGCCACCTGAGCTCAGCTCACGACTTTGCTTAATTTTCTGCAGCTGAAATTTGACCTGCTGCCACAACACAACACTCACACACACAAAACACTACACGGCTGGGAGCACACTTCTTCGGTGCGGCTAGCGCACGCATAAATTGGCAGGCACAGTGGCCTCATGGCACCTTGCAATGTGAATTATTATCAACCGCACTGGCACTGAGCACTAATTACAGGTGCAGGCACTCAATGAGGGACGTGGAGAAGTAGCCGCAACGCACGAAGCCCCCGCGGAAGGCTCACCTTAACGGGTTTATCAATTACTATCATCTGTTACCAGACCTAGCCGAACCCAAAGCAAGCTAGCACCAAGCTATCGGCTTTTAACGCTTTGATAACGGTGAACAAGTATCGTTAGACCGATTAAAATGCAACAGTGCATTTCATAGATAACTTACCATACGGGCGGGCTGATACGCGAAAATTGTCCGATGTCCATTACGCGTTAAATCCGTATTAAAGAGCAAACGAAATCTCGCGACACATACACCACGCGCCATCTTTAATAGTTCACTGAGGTGCTCTCAAGTTTATTTTGATTCAGTAGCAGCGATCTGCGAAAGCTTTCGCAATCACATCTGTATGGGAATCATCTACATTGAAAACAAATACGGAATTATTGTATTTTCATCACCATACACACATATCTACTTATAAGGGTAGCTTTGCCGGCCGGCTTCTGCGCAAGCTTATATCTTTTCCCACGATTCCCAAGCTTAATTCGCGTTAAATCCAACAGTTGATCGAAAGCTATCAAAAGCGATATGATGCTGGCAATAGTACCAATTGCTGTCAGTGAAAAGCACAATCGTGAAGCACCTGACGGTTTGGAGTTTGGAGCAGTTGGTGTTGCGCGGAAAAGTTGAAAATGTCAGTTGGAGAATTCATTGGGCCTGAAAATACAATTTAATTTCGAAATCATTTACAGAGGTAAGTTTTTTTTTAATAGCAATGATGTAATTTTAAAGTGAAGTCAATTTTATGAAAATTCGTAAAATCTCAATTAATAAGTCAGACAGCAAAGATGAAGAATAATTTTCTAATAGGAATACCACGAATGTGAAATACAAATTGTTTTGACAGAATTGTGAGCAGCTTTTTTACTTTCATCGAATTGAGTAACTCTAACACCGAGGTTCCACATCGCCTATTAACCAAATATAATTTGTCATCTACACAGAGTACAACGTACTAAGATATTTTCACTGCATCTTGTCCGAATTCACCATGACTTTCTTCATAATAATAGCCTTATCAGAATCAATTTCCTCGTAACAACATTCAATGATGGTTTTATGCCAGTATTGATGGATTTATTAAAGGTTAAAACATGTTGTTCTAATTAATCTGAGGATCCCACACTGGGCGCCATTTTCTAGAGGCGGAATTTATATTAATTTATTGAAGCATTTTAGATTTTATAGTACTGCAGATGTTTATAGAGTTAGGAAAGTATGCAAAAGAGTACATAAAGCTTATTTAATAAATTTTGATAGCATTTTGTCCAATCAATCAAATTTGATTTGTTGCGTAATGAAAGTAAATCATTACCTCACTGATAATAAACGTTGGGATTCTGCTCGGATTTGATTTGTCTACATTATATTTTTAGAATATTTTCAATGCCAACCGTAAAGGGGAGTCAAGGATAAGCGGAAATATGAATGAAGAAGAAAACACGAATAAGTGTGTTCTCATCTGAAAGTAATTAGTCAAAGATAGTGAAGGAGTTTTTATACATATTCGAGGATTCATAGAATTTTACAAATATTTTGAATGTATTAAATTTTTAATACATAATTTATTACATTTAGATTTATCTCATCTCTCTCGATTTCATTAATTACTAGTTAAATCAAAAATTTAAATAAACGGTTAGAGAGGGAGGGAAAAGCAGAGCGTCCCATTCTGAAAGAAATAAAAGAAAATGAGCACTCGAAATTTGACTCCGGCCACGATGCCTGTGAAACGAAACTGGGTCTGATAGCGATTTCCGCGATTCAGAGATTCAGAGGAGGAAACGAACAATGTCTCAAATCTTGCCTCATAGGCTAAATAATCAAGCCAATAGATGGCAGACAAAACGGAGACAAAACGACATAAAAGATCAAAGTACCAACGAATAATAAAAGAAAGTAGGCACCTTCACTTACTATATAAATGACAGAAGACCGCGATATTGCCCCGATAGAGGTGAAAAGTACAATCGAAGGAAGTTCCGAGAAACAGTACCCCGGCCGTCCAACATCGGAAAAGAAAACATGTGGTCGGGACGATCAGAAAAGACTCCTCTCTCAAAAATCAGAAAAGCTTAGACTGACGCTGCCAGTCATAATACGGTAACCAGAGAAATGAGGTCAACTATCGAGAGCCATTAAAAGTCTAAACATAATCCTGACCATTCCTAAAACACTCCTAGACCATAAAAAAACCTGCCAGACTACTGATCGCAGTAAAGATAAAATACCAGATCTATCTACTACACGACGAAAAATATATCAACATTATTATCAAAATCTTATATGGACTCAAAAAACGACGCGGCCATCCAATCGATGGTTCCTTCAAACTAGAAAAAAACTCCTTCTTCATAGCCAAGAAACCGGCTTATATATTTAATATTAAGGCAGGTCGTAAACCACATGCAACTCGTAATCAATTGGATCATGCGGCCAACAATTCCCACACAAAGGTCACATGCGTCAAGTGAGATGGTCTATCAACATTGATAATGCACAAAGCAAAAAGATGAAAAAAGAAGTGCGTATATTTTGGCGGGAAACAAGTTGCGAGCTAGGAGAATTCCTCAAGCATCCAAAAACATAAGAAAATCATTTGCACGGGTTGCTAAAGAGCGAATATATGGAGCTACTCAGCCGGCAAAAGCTTCCAAAACCGAAAACCCCAAAAACCATATCTCTTCAATCATACTGCCATCAGGCTCCAAATGTGGAAAGCATGAATTATATATCCTCCAACAAACAGGAGCAATTCCAAGTTATGGCAAAGAATAAGATGTGCCACGAATGTTTTCACCATTCCCAGCCACTACCATTCACACTAAAAACACCGGTAATGTCCATTCCTAGCAATGCTTCTATTCTCATATGGAATGCAAATTCCATACCAAGATGGGTGTCAGTTGCGATTCTTATCTAACGGCGAACACCCGGCGAAGCCAAATGGCGAACAAACTGGTAGAAGCATGGAAATGCTGAAGTTTCTTGTAGATAGTCCCTTTCCGGGCTATTCAGGTGACTCTACTTCCATATATGAAAAAGAAAGCTCGAGTAGTCTAGTGGGTAGAGCACTGGCTATGTGTGGCGTCCCTGGTTCAAATTCGGGTTCGGACGAGGTACCGCGCACCAAGCTTTGAGTGCACCTAGCTCTGAACAGGTACCTAATTTAATAAGAGGTAAGTGAGTCGTGGAACTTATCACTCCACACTCGTATTCACATTGATTGTAAGTTTGTGAAGAAGCTTACAATTTTGAAGAGCAGCCCGCCCATTAAATATTAATATCATTCAGAGGACCCAATCAAAAATACTTCGATCTGTCACTGGAGCCCCGTGGTACTTCCGTAACGCTAGTCTCCACAAGGACCTGCGTACCGAGACGGTTGCAGAGAAAATTAAAAGCCGCAGTGGAAAATATATTGCTCATCATCCCAATAAGTTAGCCAAAAGAATATTAGCCCATCGTAAATTCCAGTCATTGAAAAGAATCGACCCATTAGATCTTTCATCTCCAACGTAGAACAAACTTTGTTTAGTCACTTTCTTTAGTTAAAAACCTCTTGTAACTCTAGAAAACTAATCTTGACTTCTTACGTTGCTTGCGTTCAACATGTATACGTCCTCAACTGTGAGGGGTGCACATCATTTGTCCTAGTATGTAAGATTCTAAAACTAATTGAAGCTTCTTGTACGAAGGGAACAGTTAATAGAGTTATTACATACAGTGGTGGACAAAAGTTTTCACACATAGGCGTTTGTTAACTAAAACAAGTATTAAAACAAAGCCAACAGAATATATTCATTTCATTATTTGTGGAAAACAATTATTCATTCTTAAGCTACTATATACCTTAAAAATTATTTAAAAAAAATAATGCCCCATTCTGGAAAACAGCGAAATATTTTGAATTACACGTTTTTGCCCGGACAAAAGTTTTCACACAGTTTGTGATATTACGTTAATTATAGTCATTTTTTTTATATTTAATGTTTCGTCGGAAGTCCTTTCTGTTTAGTGACCTCTTTTAATCTCCGGGGCATCGACAACACAAGGTTTTTTGTATAATCTGCCGTTAACTTTTGCCATTCTAATTGAAGCATTTCCTTTAAATGTTTCTTGCTGGAAATTGTATGTTTCCGCAAGCGTCGTTCTAATTCTTCCCACAGATGCTCAATTGGGTTGAGGTCCGGTGACTGTGGGGAAGTCGGTAAAGTATGAGCAACATTATAAGCAACTCACATTTTAACATTATGAGCCGTATGTTTCGGATCGTTGTCATGCTGGAAATAAAATTGATCATCTAAGTCCACCTTTTCGGCACTCTTTTTCAAACTTTCCTTAAAAATGTTTAAGTAAAGTTTTTGATCCATCATTTGCTCAATAAATATAAGCTCGCCAAAACATGAAGCAGCCATACAGCCCCAAACCATAGCTCCTCCACCACCATGTTTGACTGTACTAGTAATATTTTTTGCATTTAACTCTGTGTTGAGTTTTCTCCATACCAGGGTTCTACCGTCAGACTGAAATAAATTATATTTACTCTCGTCAGAGAATAATACATTATTCCAGAAACCTTCAGGCTTATTTACAAAGTCTTTCGCGAATTGCAATCTCTTTTTTTTATTTATTTTACTAATTAGAGGTTTTCGTCTAGCTACCCGTGCATAATATCCATTGCGATGAAGGAGTCTGCGTATGGTTTTGGGGTGAACATCTTTTTTAAAATTGACTTTAACTTGAGCTGCACCTCTGATGATGTTGTTTTGGGTTGTTTCTTAATGATTCTTACAACCTGTATGTTAGAATTGTAATTCATTAATAGGATTTATAAATCAAAACAAATTGTATTTGACCAACCTGCGCTTCTTCCCTAGTTGTTAGTTTTCGTGGGCGTCCTTTTTGTGGAGTACTTTCGAATTCTGCGTCGTTTTTGTATCGTTTTACAATACCGCAAATTGTAAACCGACTTCTACCCATTATATTTCCAATTTCTCCATACGATTTATTTTGTTTGAATAAATTCAAAATTATTTTACGTTCTTCTTGCGTGATTTCCTTCTGCCTGCGCGACATGATCACTACTTTAATGACTTGACAACTAAACCATACACGCAAATACATTTTACCTCCAGTCAAATATGTAACGGGACTTTCCAGTTAAATTATCAACATGAGTCTTGCCAGCATTCCAACTTACTTGATATAGGAAATCTTTTCAAACTTAGTGTGTGAAAACTTTTGTCTGGACAAAAACGTGTAATTTAAAATATTTTGCTATTTTCCAGGATAGGGTATTATTTTTTTAAATTAATTTTTAAGGTATATAATAGTTTAAGGATAAATAATTGTTTTCCCAAAATAATGAAATGAATATTTTCTGTTGGCTTTGTTTTAATACTTGTTTTAGTTAGCAAACGGCTATGTGTGAAAACTTTTGTCCACCACTGTATAATAAAATAAAAAATAAACAATAAAAAAAATTGTTCATGTTAGTGTTTCAGGAGTACAAGCTAAAATAGCACCTGTGACGAAGAAAAGTACTTTAGATCATTTGTTTAAAACGCGGCGAAGTTGCGGTTCATATCTACATTCCAAAAAAATAGTACTTCTGAGCATCAACATGTAAATTTTCAATACTTTTTTATATCATCTTAAGCATATGTATTTATTCAAAAGATCATCTTGCAGTTGTTTTGATCGCCAACGACGGTCAATGTAGCCAAACTGCGATCAAAATCGAGGGTTTATATTAATTTCTTACGAAGACTGTCATGAAGCTGAGAAAAAAGTTAATTTGCTGACAATAAATTTTTATAAATAACCAGTACTATGTGGAAATTTCCATACATATGATTAATTTTCTATATAGGATTACACATACGATTACATACATATGACTTAAAATGTTCTACGAAAATTGGTTTGTAGTATCTGGGAAATTCCTAGAATTACTTCATTTCATTGAAATCCTGACACTCTCGCACTCAGCCCCCTCTCTAGACCTATCTCACGTTGTCGTGGGATTACTTTACTTCCATATGTACTTCTGGGAAGTTTTCCTGCCTGCATGGGTGGCGGGGAGTAGGCGAAGTTACGACTAGTTTGTCAGGTAGTAGTAGTGATGGTGATCTTGCCTTACACAACACTAAAAAGGTGTGGGAATTTCTAGTGATAAATAATGCACCTGGAGCCTTAAGAACCACCACCCAAAAGCAGATAACAGTTACCATGAGTTTGCAAAAGTATACAGATCTAATATCCAGACTTCCCTTCTCCTCAAAGGATTCAAAAGACTTAAATGTTCATGTAGAAGAGAGATTATAATCTCAAACTCTATCAAGAGCCCTAATTCGTGCACAATAGGATAATCTGTTCAAAATCTTTCCATAGGGTAGTTCTTGAAATAGAAATGGCACCCCATTACAAAGAGTACGCCTTAGCAGCCATTTGTGGAATAATGCCTTCAATAATGTGCATATAACAACCATTATAGAAAATACCCACCTCACCATCTCGAGGTGGGTAAAAATAATGCTTGAGTGGAGGCGTCCGCATATCCTCGGAACGAGTGGGAATGCAAATCGTAAAGAAGATTTACAGAGGCAAACTGCAAGAGAGACAAATATAATTTTAAATAATTTGGTTGTTTTTTACTATGATGATATTGCGATCTTAGTCTCTCTCGAGTAGGTCGAGGCTCCTGCACAACCTTTGCCAGCTTATTCAGTATGCTCTGGAATTGGTTAATGATTGGGCGAAAACCATGAGCTTTCGTGTCAACTCCGATAAAACCTGTACTCTTCATAAAAAAATTCCTGAAATAGTTCCAATCTGGGTGGGTTTTGCATCAGCAAAAAGATACTGAGTAAAACATGGGGAATCAGCCCTACTCTAATCTAAGGTAGGCAAGAACATATGTAAATACAATCATCTCAGGTAGATTATATGAAAAAGCCACGATTGCAAGTAGGAAACGGCTCAAAAAAATGCGAAAAATCAACTTATGTATCTTGGTATTGTTTTATTTGCCACGAAAACAGAGTTCTGGACATTTTTAATTCTAATTGCAGCCTTTCATTCGAATAATACTAACGATAACTATATCACAGAACTCAGTTTACTTTTCTTTGGACAGAATTATCTTCAAAAAGTACAAATAGAAAAACGCCTTTTTTATTAATATTTGGAACTTTAATGTAGAAAAGTTGTCTCATATTCATTTTTCGAAGCATTGTTTATCGATAACCACCATTTTTCTCCATCATTCTGGACGCTCACGGATTTCAGGTTGAAAAATTGCTCGTCTTTTGAGGCAATCTACTAATCAACCCAACTTCGGGGCTCTTCATAAGAATCAAGGTGCTGTTCAGTCAGGTCACACGTCATTGATCGGAACAAATCGGAATGGGTGATGTCGCCGCTTCCTGGCGACCCGTGATAGCTATATATTTCGTCCTTTGTGACGAATAATATAAACACTCAATTTACTTATGAGTAAAACTTTATTCCTTTAAAGTACAGTTGAATAGTAGAACAACCTAAATAAATTTTGTACCGCTAAGCCGTCACTCGTGAGGATCCGAAAGAACGGCAGTGATAGTACTTCAAATTATGAGAATCTGAAAGAACGGCGCTTGTCCTTTTCACAAAACTTCCGACAGGTGATGTCTGGAAAATATGGTGGGTGGGTTAGGACGTCCCATTTCAAAGTTTCTAGATAGGTTTTAAAGACCTTAGAAACATGAGGCCGAGCGTTGTTGGACAACCAAATAAATTTGTCATGTCTTTGCTCGAATTGAGACCGTTTTCCGCTCAATACTGGCCTCGAACGCATCAGTTGCGTTCGATAGCGAGCTCCTGTGAAGGTTTTAACTAGCAAAAACAGCCAAGCTTATCCCTCCAAATACACAGCATGAGCTTTGTACCATGTATATTTGGCTTGGGCGACGACGTTAATTCATATGTTTAAATAATCATTCTATGTGCCCCAACCGCAGCGTATTGATTTTAAGGCAACAAGTAAAAGTTTGACATTTTCATGCAAAAAATAATAAAGGATATCGATAAAACTTTACAAATGCAATAATGATTTAACTTAGGTTGCCATATCACATTTATGATCTAACATTTTCGTGCAGCCTCAAGGTTCTGTTCTTGGACCTTTACTTTTTATTCTCTTCGTCAATCAGCTCCCTAGTGTGATGACTTCTTCATGTCTAATGTACGGTGATGGCTGGCAAATCTTTCGTGTTATCAATGTTCCTTTTGATCATCTTGCCCTTCAAAACAACTTAAAACATCTTGTTTCTTGGTGTGGTTGTAATTACTTATAATGGAAAAGTATTCAACTATTTCTCTATGAAGAAGTAAGTATTCAAATATTTCTCTATGTAGTCGATAACGGTCCCCAATAATAGTTTCGGACGTGGTTCACTTGGCATGCTTAATAATATAAGTTGCTTACGGTTGTGGTAGTATGCCCATTTTTCGTCACCAGAAACTCCTTCTTTGGTGCTGTTGAATCAGCATCTCGAAAGTAACCAAACGCCTTTCAATATATATCTCCTTCAGTTGATTTATCAATATTAAACACAACGAACTATTGACGTACCAACATTCATTGTATTTGACAACTTCTGGAGCGTTTGGTAATTAAAATGATATTAAAGATCATCAAGGATTATTTTATCGAGGCAGTCCTAACCAATTACTATTTTAAATAACTCAGTTTGAGAACAATTCTACAAACCTCTTGAGCACCAATTCATTATTATGCTTGTATTAGGATGCGCTGTGTGATGACTCAACACTGATTCTGATTTCTTTTTAAATAAATTGGCACCGGCATTTTAAACGGCCGCATGAATTAGCGCTCAAAATTCACATACAAACCATTATTTTATTCCAATTTTGCTAACTTTATATATAGGATGTGATATCAAGACAACTTCATCACTATTTAAATAATTCAAACAAACAATATTTCCGAATATACAGGTATATTTCTTTATCTGTATCTAGTGTTTCATTCGTTTACTTAAATATATACAGTTAATTATACGCGCATAAACTAAAGATATATTGTATTATTCACAATATTACTATATATTAATTTTCTCTCTTCATTTATTAAATTCCGATCTTAATAAACGTCAAGAAACGAAGAAAAATTACTAAATATTACTTTTGCTAGTTCACTAAAGTTATCAAATGTATAGTCGGCACACAGCCGGTAGTTGATGTTTGCAGTGAACCAATTGAAAAAGTCTTATGAGATTTTCAGGAGCGCAATAAGAACTTTTTTTTAACGATATACGAATATTATATTATGCAAAATAAATTTTTTTTAAAAAGCTAATTCTATTGTGATACATCAGTAATGTAGTTTTCCCAGAGAATGATATCAGCATGAAGAAACGTACATAAATAAATGGAAGAGAATGCATAAAAATATATTGAAAATTCAAACCGTAGAGTGAGAAGAGTGTTTCAGTATGCATGCAGCAGTCCATATGACTTTCACTTTTTACGACTCTTAAAACATTTAAACAAAACTCATTAGAATTATATTATATTGCAATACTTATAGAAATTATTTCTGTTGTATTATTCGTAGAGATAAAATAAACAGAGTCTCCGATTATATATTTTGTTGTAGTTGCTGTTTTTCGTATATAAATTCTTTATAATTTAGTTAAACTTACACTTAGGAAAGGAAGGAGTTAACAAAGAAATTATCATTTTGTTGCGTAAAATAACAATACATCGACGTCAATGAGGTGTTTGCGTTTTTGTTGTCATTACTTGAACAAAACAATACGAAAATTGATGAAAAAAATGAACACTAGTGCTATGTTTCGATTGAATTTTACCAGGGCATATATCGCCAGGGTTTTAGCAATAATCCGTATTATGTGCTTACGAGTGTGTGAAATGATTATCCTTCGAGGTTGGCATCGCGACTTTTAATCATTGCACAGCGTTCGATAACCATTCGCGCCAAATCTTTCGTGCTCTCGAACGGTCGATTATGGCTGATTAAATCGGAGAGTATTTTAATGCCTTTTTCCTGTTCAACTAGGCGACAGTACTTCTCGGGGTAGACCTAGCACAACGAATACGGAATTAACGATTGACAAGAAACAAACGAATGAATAGTGGAAATGAATAAACATTATAATGACACATTTCGCCATTTCTTTGAACGGTTTTCATTTAAAGTTTGCAAGAAACGTATTTCATTGATTCATACCTTGGTTAAATTGGCTAGAGCCCACACTGCCCAATGTTGACATTCAGGTGTATCGTAGCAACGCACTAAACCTAAGATTGGCTCGAAACTGCGGTAGTTAATATTTCGTTCACTATCCAAGTTCCAGCGCTCGATTGCTTTCACCATCCGGTCCAGAACGTCCTCCCGCGTAGGCGATTCAACATTCCAATACAAGTCCCCATCTGACGCTATGTGAGCAAGTACACCTGCTGCATTATAGCTGACCTGAGGAAAGTTATAATATGTACTTGATGCAACAAGTAATTTTATCTGACATTGGATCCTACCTCTATTCCGTCACTATCGGAATTTAATAGATCGGCAAACACTGTTATGAACTCCGATGTCATAAGTCGCGGTCTTAGATCTTTTACTTCGGCTACGTTGCCCAACAGTCCCATCATATTCCTGAGTAACTCATCTTTATCGGGGAAGTACTGGCAAGAGAATGGCGGTTAAAGTTAATATTTGTCGAAGCATCCTAATTTACGGCACTTACTCTTAAACACATAAGAAAATAGTCCATTCCCTGTCCGTCTAAAAACCTCCTACAATTAACAGCAGTCTCATCGGTTACATTCCACATTGTTGACCAAGCAACTTCCATGACATCGTCAAACGCATAACGGAACAGACGATCCTTGATTAAACACAACATGGTCTGAAAGAATTCCGAGAACATCATCAATTAATTTATATTTTTTTTTTTGGAGTCAAAACTTACACTAATAACACCTAGATCACCTAGAAACAATTTCTGTCGACCGTCCACTTGGCAAGCGAGTGTATTCAATAAATAAATAGCTATTCTTTGTACAAATCCTTCCTGTTCGGTTTTCGAAACGCCATGCAATAGGATCTGTATGAGTCTTTCGTATTCGAATAGCTGCAAATAGAATTTCAGGGAGAGAAGAGAATCATTCAATTTCATGACACACGACCGAAACACAGTAATTTTACATTTAGACTTACTACATCACCCGGCATTGAGAATTGGCATAGCGTCAGATAGCCGTTACGAAGCATTGTATCGTCCGTTATGTGCATTTGCATTCCGTTGAGTAGTGTTGTGATGATGTGATTTTTCAATGGTGTACCGAATTTCGCCTTGTGTCGTCCTTTTACAATATAAAATAAGGTTGCACTGAAAGGTTATGATAAGTTGTAGCATATTTGTTCGATAGAAAATAGATTAGTGCCCTACCTTCCAGATATTTGCATGTGTTTAAATTTCAAATGTCGATCCATCGCGGTCAGAACTACATCCAGAGCTGTGTGGATAGCTTTACAGGACTCGAATCGAAACAAATGATACAAATCATTCAAAACCTGAAGAAAAATCGGGTTGTAGAGTGAGCAATCACATAAGACAATCCATGTTATTTACCCTGGTGAGAACAAGAGGTCTGTCGTGGTAGCGAAGTGCTGCAGTCAATATCTGTTTTTCGTTTGCATCGCCGGCAACCTGAAATCGAAAAATGGCAGAATCGCTGAAGACAAAAGTCATACTGCTCATACCTCCACTGCGGGAATATCATGTCTTTTACAGGCCCAATGAGCTGTATGATATAATCCGAGGAACTGTAGCGAATTGTTGGATCGACAAAGCAGTCCAGGTATATCAGAGCGTATTACCATGTTCGCTCCTTCCTCTGCTTCATTCTCTCCCCGATTTGTACTGTTGTTGTCTCTCTGTGCCACACCAGTGCCAGCCAGATTGGTTCCCGAAATATCCAAATGGGTCAATTTCGGTAAATTCTCAGCCAACATTGCCAGCATCTAAAAAGATATCAATCATTAGATGTTTTTCGGTTCTATTAATCAACAGCCATCAAATCTCACCAAATCTGGTAAATCGTAGGTTCCATATCGCGGAACTGCATTGCTTACGGAGATATCCAAATGTGTCAATCCCTTCAATCGACTGATTATATGAAATTGATTTGCTAGCGGCCACACATTGAACAGTATGAGCGTCTGTAGATTCGGAAGATTGCAGAGCGCTTCTAGACTGAATTCGGCGAATAGGCATGACGTCAAGTCGAGATGTTGCAGATCCTGGAGATGACTGAATTGCAGTGATGGCTGCAGGACAACACCATTGAGAACTAGGCGACGGAGATGCGGAAGGTTTAGTTGAAAGTCAAGCGGAGTCTTTTCGTTCGGCTCGCTCAACTTGAATAGGTCAACGTTCAGACCGAGTTCCAGCGATCGGAGATTTTCTCCATATTTGGCGAGTGTGTGTCGGGATTTTTTCGTGATGTGAGTGCAATACCACAACGATAGTGATGTTAGATTGTGACGAAGGAGTATTTCGAGACCTGAAAGAATAAGAAATTGCAGTAATATATATTTATTGTGAGAGTAAAATAAGGTATATGCTAGATAAATTGCAAAAGTTTCTGAGCAACGAGTGACACAGGACAGATTCGGAAGAAGGGCAATAAGATAGATCTGAGCAAAGCTTGTAGACAAAACAATTATCGAGGAGAATACGAATAGTGGAAATCTATTGAAGGTTCAGTTGGTTTAGTCGGCCTGAACAAGGACAGAGCAACATTTGGTCAAAGAAATCAAAGAGCTTGAAAAAGTCAGTATGCATTTCCCGCATGTCAAGTTGTGCACCCTGCGCTTTAACTGCGAAGGTTGAAAAACAAATGCGATTGGCAGACGTTGAATGATTTTTAAGAAATGAATTTTGCTCCTTGACATCAAGGTACAGATCGTTCGTTTATCTTGGAACAGGAAGGGATCAAGCAGATGAGGCGATAATACAAGGCCAAAATATAAATCACCGGACTTTTGGATGGAAATAGCTGTGAGCTCTTTTCCGCAAGAAATAATTATGCAACCAGTTAGGTTGCTATTTATGATAATGGCTAAGGGAAAGTAATGTGAACTACATATCACTTGCGAAAAGATGGAAGGAAGACTATCGGAGGAACCCGAACTAATTTGTGACATAAGAGTATTCACCAATGAGATATGGGAAGAAAAGGGAATGAATTGCTGAAGAAAAGATTAGATTGATTATGTTGAATGGTTCGAATAGATTGAATATGGCTAGTAACGAGTAAAAAAATATGGAAAAAAGTGCTATGCAAAAAGGTGTCACAGCCAGATTGGAGAGAGTTCGCAATTTCGTCTGCAAATTTTATGCATGAAGGAGTTAATTTGATGGTACGTAGCTGTTTCTCTCATGAAGATAATGGTTTGAGGTTATCAGAAATTAACGTTTGAAATGTCATAAAAACGAGTATTTTTAAATTTAAATTGTGAAAAATATAATCAAGAACACAAAAGGCTTATAAGTACCACCAAATTCAATTTGTTTTGTTTTCTTTTTAAAGGTTGAAACTCATGGTAATAATATTAATTGGTGAAGAGCGCCAAAGTATAAAGCAACTCAGTGCTTCATAGTGAAGGTAGACCTAAATTTCAAATGAAATATCATTCGAGCGAAATGTAATTTTAATGCTTAAAAAGGAAGGAAACTCGTAAAGTGAAATAGCGAAAATCTTGAAAAGAACGCATTCAATCATCCACAGTGTCGTCAGATGGTTTGTACCTAAGAGAAATATTGAAAATAAACCGGAAAGGTGGACGACCTTTGCAGCTTGATAGGCGTTTCGAGGGTTTCATGGTAAGGGAGCTTAGGAATAAGAAGTGCTCCATCTTTATGAACGAGTTTGGAGGAAGTTTTAGGAAAATTTGTAGTTGAAGTGGAAATTCTTGTGGAAAATTTTAATTTGAATTTAAAGATCTGACAATGACAAGGAGGAATTCTCTTACTTCTCTTTTCCCTGTGAGCGGCCTTGATTTGCACTTCAGCGTACACATGATTTGCACTAGCCAGCGATTTATCGGTGGTGTGGGTGTGTCCCGTGTGTTTATGTAGTGTGTTGGGCTTTATAGCTTTAAAGCATTGCCGCGTAAGCATTTCGCAAATGTTTCGATGAAAGGTCCTTATAGAGTTAATATAGAGTTAGGTTTTTGCCCGAGTTTATCTTAATCTTCCGTTTGTGAAAGTTCCGTCTTTATGATGGATTGCAGAGCTTAAGTGACAGCTTCTGCTTGCCGGGTCGTGTGGAGGATGGACGTATCATCGGCGAATAGTGATTGTTTAGCTACGGACGGTTTAGGAATGTCTGCATTGTTTATATTTTAAACATGAGTGTATAATGAAGATCCTTCGGCAGTTCCTCAGCTGCAATTCACCTCTCGGATGAGAAGTCTTTGTCAATTCTGACACAGAATTGTTTGCACGTGAGAAAAGATTCAATAATCTGGATAAGAGGAAGGGGGTATTCGGAACTCATACATTTTGAAAATTAGTTTGACGGCATTCACTATGTCAAACACAACTATTTTATACGGTTAAACTTTTTTTCGGATATGTTGAACCAGCCTTGCCAGTTGGCGTTCTGTGGAGTGATAGCTTCCATTCCTCGAAGGCTGGGAGTAGGGATAGGATGGTGAGTGAAGTTTCTTCTGACGAGAATTGCAGTGGCTCCTTCCCACCCAGTCATTCTATTGTTGCTGCTGTTTGTTGGGGATCCGGAGTCGCCGCCAAGTTTGAGGAATGTTTTATTTAATAGGATGATCTCAATTTTGAGCAAGGAATTTGAGCTTTGGCCAGTAACATACTTTTCGACGTTAAGTCTTTCATTATTGTATAGTTTATCTTGCATGATGGCGAATAGCTGATACATAGGTTCGAGTATGGTTGAGGTCAGTGAGTTGGGTTGGAGGGGTGTTATAGAGGTTTTGCTATAATGGTGATAGGGGTGTAGGAGGTTATAGTTGGGTTTTCACTTGTCACAAATGGAAATGTGTTCGTCAAATTCTTCGGGTTGCACGGAGGAGGTTGCACGCAGGATGTTCGTCACACTTAAGACAATTTGGCTGTTTCCTTTACCCTTTTATGGTCTGAGATGTGGTGGAGTCCGTCGGATTTGACGCAAGAAGACTTCACATAACAGTTGCCGCCAGAGTGTTCAAACTGCTAGCAGTTGTGGCACTACCTTGTCTACCTTGCAGATTTTATAGCTACATAGGTAAGTTTTTCTTTCCTAACATCAAAGAAAACAATCCGCCTACAGGATTTAAATAAATCCATGCACGTTATTCGGGACAACGCTGAGCGAAAAGCATTATTCATACCTGAAAATTTCACCGTCCATTACGACATTCCTAAACTGTCTCCATCTTCCAATACCAAACTGAAAATGCACCATTTGTATTGCTAAGCCTGTGATGCTACAAATAACTAATTATTGTCAGGAGAAGCATATTTTATTACACAGGGAAGGATTTTAGCTTAGTTGCCGCAATTATGTAGCCTCGAACAGAGTTGCGTTACACTTTTCACAGTTTTCTGACATCGTGCTAAAAGCTCAAAGAATGCTCAGAGCATTAAAAGCAAGGGTTTGATTTAACAAGTGTGAGTAATACATTGTCTTGATGAGAAAGGGGCGGGAGGCCCACAAGCAACAGATTGCAGACAAATCTGAACATTATATTTATTGTAATACATTAAAAATTCGGTTCTGGACAGTAAGTTCATGTTTCGTACGACTCTCAACAGGTGTTCCCATTTTTTTTACCATTAAGCGAGGAATACACATCAAACGTCATAGCTTTATTATTCTATAGCCTTTGGAAGGGGCCAAATGAACCAATGATATAGCTAGCTATCTACACTTTTATTTTGGACATTATGGGCAATGAAAAAGAAGTCTATTATAACATGTTGATAATTATGTAGGCCAAAACAAAAATAGCATTGTTATACTCGTAGCTTATCTTTTTGTGGCATATTTTCAAAGAAAATGTCGACGAGATAAAGCTTTCATTCTTCTGTTTAGACATTCGAACTATTCAAACCAGCGATGCAGAGTCGAGAGTGCTATTCATATTGATGATGTTGTTAGTATTCTGTAAAAAAAAATTAGCTACAGTCTTCTAGCTTCACCAGGATGTTGAAATTAGTACGGAAATTGTACAAGAATTTTAAAAGCAAGCACATTTTTTTATTTTAGTTTTACGAAGAATGAACGAGATGTTGGGTGCAGAAAAAAGGTGGTTGAGGCCAGGTCGGTTAAATACCGCATGAGAACTAAGATATCATAGGTCTTTCTGATGCAACGAAACCTAGAAGTCTAATCACGCGAAAGATAAATTACTTATTTAAAAAAGTTCGAGTACATTGTCCAGCGAAAGACAAGGCTGTTGCTGTCTCCTAATCCGGTGAACAATCAAATGCGAATGAGGCAAGTAACGGGGAAGAAAATATTACAATACAAGCGTTCACAGCGGGGACTAAACTAAATTTGTTGGTTGTTAATTATCATAGCTTCTGATTTTTAACCCTCCGAGAACACACCTATTTTTTCGATCATCGAGAACAATTGGGGTCAAATTGACCCCAACCACTTTTGAACGTCTATAGAATTGCCGCCACTGAAGATTTTCATTTGAAAAAATTTGTAAGTATTGTTTGAGACTTTTATTTAGTAGTTTTCATACATGAGAAGTGCCTTAAATGTCCTAAACATACCTAAAAAAAATTTGAGAAAAAACAGTTTGGTCGAAAATCAGCTTTTTTACAAAAAAAAATCGTAACTTATTTCATTTTCAATATTTTTGGCTAAAAATTTAAGTGCATACTCTCAAGATATGACAAAATTATAGAAAAATTAGCCCTATAGTGGCCCTTGAAAAAAAGGTATTTATTTTGCATATTTACGGTGGCGATAGTGAAGATTTTAAAATTTGCATATTTAAAAAAAATATCATAACTTTGTCAATGTTTAATATTTTGAGCAGAAAATATATATGGATACTTCCCAGACATTGTAAAATAATAAAAAAATAGCCTTATATAAAGGGCTGCAAAAAAGGTATAATCTTCTGAATAATCAGATTCTGATTTCTCCGAGACATAGTCGTCTTCGGAGGAATCAATGTCGCCAAAATTGTTATCATTGTCTTCAGCTAACAAATTATTGCGCACACTAGAGCGCAGATTATACGCTATGTTGCTAAAAACAACAAAATTAAAACACTTGCAAACTTATTTTTTGGCTTTTTTAAATTAATCTGTCGATTTATAAAGTAAAACAAAATCTGAGTTTTTACCTCAAAATTGACGTCGAGTACAGATGGGGTCTATTTGACCCCTTGATCTGCTTCAAAGGCTTCTCAACGACGACTAATAATTTGGGACTGGAAGCGAACGGTGTAAACTTATAGTCAAGACACAGAAATATATTTAGGAGCCTATAGTACTCCTCTTTTCCCGCAGGCCTAAGCGCTGCGATCGGTCAAAAAGGTCTCTGGGTTCAATTTGACCCCCTGTGTTCTCGGAGGGTTAAAACAATTTTTCCCTTAGAAGCTGATATATTTCAATTTCTTGACAGATATCGATATACCACGGGCAATCTACCCTTTTCTTCATTTTAAAAACTGTCAGAAGCACATATAATGCTCTATATTTTCCACCTCATCTTCTACAATCGCTTGTCTCAAACACTATCTAACTTTAACGGGATAGACTCGGCAAATATTGAAAATGCTCATATAACCACAAAATTTTAATTGAAAGATGTTAAAGGAGATAAGTGGTTGGAAAAGATATCAGAAATCAAAGTTTCTGTTGTCCAGTAAAATCCAAACAATTACTTGAAGGGTAGGATCAAAATGAATGCGCAACAGAGATACTAATCTATACTTTCTTTTTTGGAAAGTTGTTGAATATTTTTATTTATTTTGGATTGCACAAAAGATCTGTATAAATTATGTTAGCTAAGGTTAGTTTTAATTTTCTTTCAATTTAAATTATGTACGCTTTATTTCTGCGTGAAAATATTCCAAATTTCTGTGTTCTTCTCTGAAAATTAGAAAAATCAGTTTCCCCCAAAATTGAAAAATAATTTTCCCAAACTGGTCGCGCCTATCATTAACTATTCCACAGCCAGAATTTTCCATTGTATATACACACTCTCTCAGTTTTGGCTCTTACTACCGTTCTGGATATGCGATTGTTGGTCTGTTGATGGTAGAGTTTTTTGAATGTAGGAAAAGTGATTGTCTGGATGTGTGTGCGTTGCGTACAGACGTCTCTAATTCCAGTTCATCCGATTACGATGAAACTTTGAAAAGTCGTTGTTTACGTACCTGTGATGGTGGTGGCTAACTGTTGAAAAAACCGGAGAAACGAATAAGGGCGTGGCAGTTTCATCCTTAATAGCCATATACTGGTTTGGCTAGGGACTTGAAATTCGGTTTATGGGGTCTCCTCAAGGAATAACAAAACATACGTTTTCGGTTTTTACAAAATCGGACGCAAATTTTTCGCCGATTCAAGTATGAGAGGAGACGTAGCAGCTTATCTTAGAAACGGATGTTACTAGATAAAATATACTCTAGTGCATAGAAACGGCTAGAAAGACTAATTTTTGAGCGATAGCAGAGGAATTGTGTGGGTTTTAAATGCATGTTCTACCAAATGCGACCCATATAAATTTAATGGCAGCATTTCTCAGGACAAAACTGACCAAATCTCAGTCATCGCTACCAAAATTATGTTAATTTTGTTTTGATGCGATGATTGCATCAGAGTTATAGGGAGTAGAAAGATTTTGAAGTGTAAAGATAAATTTCAATAGCTAGACAATTTAAAAAAATTTAAGTTAGCTACCATATGCTAATTAAAAAATTTAATGCTAGCATATCTTAGAATAAAAATTCTCGGTGTTGGCATCGCAACTAAAAGGTAAGCTTGCCTTAGGTATATGTACTGAGTGAATTTCGATTTGATCTAATAACTGAATCGAAAGTTATAGCGATGCAAGATTTTGTTTGGTTGAGGATATTTCAAGATGTTAGTACATCTATAGGGTTGCCCGCATGTTCTAAAAACTTTTATCAGACCTGGTTCTGCCAAAGACAATCCGCATCCTATGAATTTCATTTTGACCGGATGATCCTGTCGTGAGTTCTTGCGAACACAATTACGGGAGTTCAAAATGCGGACAAGGGATCCTGTGAGATGGCGGATTTTGGAAGTTCCATCTCTCAGTGAGAAAGTCAGTAAGTAAGAGGTTTACCTTTTGTATGAGAGGCGAAATACTATAAGGTTCAGTCGATTTCGGAAGCTTGACTAGCCTAGTGGGCAGAGCACTGGCTACTTGTATGTGGGCTGCCTGATTCTAATCCAGGTTCGGGCGAGGATT